>OY725328.1:48577207-49777207 GCA_963242795.1 Inga leiocalycina | reverse complement strand
CCTGATTATCCCTTTACACATTAAACCATCACTAATGATCTTTATATCATATCACACACAACATCCACTTCAAATATGCTTAATTAACATTAATTACATCATTTGAAGTTATTATCCCTTGATTACAATCCAGGATATTACACAGCCGGATGCCACAAAACAATCGCGGGAAAAAGCACACAAATAACAAGCATAAAATCAAATCCCACAAATATCAAGCGTGAGTACTATACCCACGAATGTCAAGCAAACTCAAGGTTAACCATGGCGTGCCAAGGACTAACAGTACTATTGTTAGTAACTAGCATTCTGTATTCAGTCTTTTAAAAAATGTTTTCAAGCATGCTTGGGGCCAATTTATTAACGTGATGAATAGTTCTCTATTTTAATACCATGATAACTCACATCCAATACAGCATAATAGAATGCTCTAACATAAAAGGTCAAAACCAGTATTTCAAAACTTTCTTTAAAATTCAATATATTGACAAAGTCCTTTTCAAATAATAAAGACTCGCTACAAACATTTCAATATCAACCAAAATTGAGATAATTCTAATAAATTTTCATTGATAAAATTGCAACCAGAGGATGTGGTAATTAAATTAAATTGAAATATAACAAATAAAAATATCATTTATAAAATTTATAATGAGACGCTATCCATTTACCTGGGGTGTTCCAAGTGCTATTATAGACTTGCTTCCTCAGCATACCCTATATAAATATATAAAAAAGAATTTTAATTAACTATCTATAGGTTTTATAACTCCCTTGCATAATTAACCCAACAATAACCACTGCAATATTTTAAAGCTCCAAAATACCATCCTATATGCTTCAAAAGTTCAACCAACAACATAATCAAAATTTTCACTTGTAACTCAATCATTGGCCTGTATAAATACTTTCCCTTCCAATTTTGTTATCATACTTCAACTTACGTTTCTAGCATCATGTTACAATGAAACTTCAATTCCATAATTAACCCTTAGGCAACATTCAAATCACAGCCCACGCAAAACTAGAGCCCGATTTGTCTTTCACCATACAAGTACTGTAGAAACACATGTTTAGACATGACTCTTTCCTTTCATTTTCTAAATAAAGCTTGAGCAATTTTCATTCATCTAATAATTTCCGTTTTTTAAAAACACCCATGATAATTACCAGCAACGATAGATGCTCATGCATCCATAAGCCTCTTAAGTTAAATTGTTATGCAAAACCAAATAGTATCTAAATTACTTTCCACCATCAACATATTATAGAAACACGTATTGAAATAGACCTTTTCCCTTCTTTAACATTTTATCGAACACCTTATGTGTGTTCTACACTTCAACTTATAAAACAACACTATAACTTCTTATTATTACCCAAACAACTTCAAACATCCACTTTAATCTCAAACACCTTGAGTGCAATCAACACCAAACAATATTATCAAACTCCTCACCCCACAAATCTCTTGCCAAACAACTTTCTAACCATCACTATATATACCCTTACTATGCTTTCCAAACTCAAATCTTTACTAGTAATCAATTTAAACCCATAAAAATCAAATCTGAAACTTTTCTTTATAACAAAACAACAAAACTACGAATGAAAACTTACTTAAGAAACTGAAATTGCTCCAGCTGAAGAATAATAAAAGAAAAACGAAAATTAAGCTCCCCCCAAGCCACCTAATGTCTCGGCCAGAAAAAGAACAAGAAGGATTTGGATATCTGTGCACCTGACAACAATCAGCATCGAGTGAGAAGAGAAAGGGAAAGAATAACGACCTAAAATCTTGCGCAGAGGAGGGAGGGGACGACAGGCATACGGATGGCCGCACACAACACCAACGACAGCTACGCAATTGACGGAGAGCGAAGGAGCAAACGAGGCTGGGGTTTGGAGCTTCAGATCCAGAAGCTTCTTCTTCGTTCCCCCTCTCACGCTTTCACGGAAAAGAAAGAAGGGTTTAGGTTTTTAAATAATCATGAAATATTTTTAAAAGTGTTGAAGTAACTATTAATTAATTTTTAAAGTAAAAATAAGGGAAAATTCCAAAAAACTACATTGGAAATAGTAAAAAGACAATTCAGTACATTGAAATTGCAAAAGGACAATTCAGGCTGTGTCAGACGGGCAGAGGAATTTGACATTTTGAAATTTCGGCCAAATGACGAAAATGCCCTTCAGCCCTCAGTCGGAATAACAACATAGGAGTTGTTAATAGCGAATCCGGAGTTGTTAATGGCGAGATCGATGGTGTTATTGGCTCTGAAATTTGTTAAGTGCGAAAGAAGAAAATGGAGTTGTTAATATCGAATCCGGAGTTGTTAATGGCGAGATCGGTGGTGTTATTAGCCCTGAAACTTGTGAATTGTAAAAGAAGAATTGAAGTTGTTAATAACGAATCCGGAGGTGTTAATTCCGAGGATCATGTTGTTATTCTGAAGTGGGCCTAAAGTGCTGAAGGGCATTTTCGTAATTTGGCCGAAATTTCAAAATGCCAGATTCCTCCTTTTTCTGACACCCGCCTGATTTGTCTTTTTTGAATTTCGATGTACTGATTTGTCCTTTTTATATTTTGAGTATATTTTTTTGGAATTTTCCCTAAAAATAATCATAAATTATATAAAATAAAGTAAAACTGTTAATACCATTAACGGTTAACACACACTTAAATATCATAATTAATAGTTAGTGTTTCTTATTTTAAGGGTTTTAACAGTTTTATTCTATTTTGTATAGTTTATGATTATTTTTATTATAAAAAATAGTTCATGATTATTTTAACATTTTTAAAAATAATTAATAATTATTTAAACAACTTAACTCAAAAAAGAAAGAAGAGGGAAAAAGAACAAGATGCAGAGTTTTTTTTTTATAAGGGGGTTTTTGATAATTTAAGGTGAAAAAATAAAAAAATAAAAAATATGCTTATCAGAGGAACCAAGATTCGAATTCGAACACCATACAGCAAAATATATAAATCCCCATAACCGTTTATTAAAATCACATAGACAGCCCTCAAGCAACCACCAAACACAGCCCCAACCTCCATTACCACCAAACAATAACGTTCTTCGTGTCACGAGGTTACAATAAAGAATATAACTAATTAACTTGCCATATATTTTCTGGCTATACACCTATTTCCCCTTTGGGCCACCATAAGCAAGATTCAATGTTTAATATGATAAGAAAACTTATTGATTACAGCTCAACTCATATCTTCATATCATCAACATAATTACTTTTAAGAAGTATTATTATTATTATTATTATTATTATTATTATTATTATTGGGTCATTACATCTATTTCGTAAATCCTTGTCAAGGTATTTCTAGAGTCATTAACTACTTAAACAAAATACTTCCAATTTGTTGGCCAAAAAAAAAAAAAAAAATCCAATCACGGACTTTCCAATGTTAACTTTAGATTCCTTACATACCTTTGTTCCCTAAAGGTGGGTTAATTCCGATACATATCAAAAACTAAAATATTGTTCATCCCAATCAAGAGTCCAAACCGACAAGTACAGGTCACTCCATATCATTATATATTTATTTTTCCTGGAACTCTATATGATTTATTGATTATAGAAAATGTGATCAAAGTCTTTTGTCTTTTAGAAAATCAAATTTAAAGGAAGAAGTTAATCTTTAAGCAAACGAGAATGTGAATATGCAATGAAATAAATATTGACGTGGATGGGCCTTTGTCTTCGCGCTCTCTGCTTTTCGTCACTCATGTTTTGAGCCATGCTTTTACCAAAATCGTGTCTTTAAACCTTAACAAAGTTAAAACTCAAAGCTACACCAAACTCAAGTTTCTCTCACATATTAAAAGGGTTTTTTCTTTTTTCTTTTGGCCTAGACGCAATTATCTTCTTATTAAAAACAATCTTGTTTGAGACACTGTAGGGCACTAAATGTGAGCACTTCTTTTTAACGGAGATTTGTACATTGGTTCATCACCCTTGTGAGGTACTGATTCCTTCCATTAGTTCCAACTTAGTGTTTGTTAATTTGAAAGGATATAGTGGAGGAGTATGGTGCTTGTGGACATCAAATGTACATAACGTCACTATCTTAGAGTGTAATCGCCAATTCATACATTTTCATATGTTCAAACTACTTCGGACAAAGTTTGGAACCTCACACTAGTTTTGTAGGTCACTCGGAAGAAATTCAAATTTAAAAGCTGAAAAAGACCAATTGACCTTACACTAGTTTTGTAGGTCACTGGAAAGAAAGTCAAAATTAAAAGCTAAAAAGGACCAATTGAATTAAATATGACCAAGGACCACAAAATTGCAGAATGACAAATAAGGACATGATACCAATCCTCCTACGCATTCCTTGGTATTTCAGAATGACATAGTTTTGTAGGTCACTTGGGATTTGATTTATTGCAATTTTTTTTTCATGGCTTGTTATAATGATGAATATGAGTCTAGGTTCAATACTAATCCTCTTTTGTATTCCTTTTTAGGGAATGATGGAACACCTAACTCTAAATCGTTGGATGGATTCTACAGCACTTGGGAACATTAAGCTCCTTCTAATCTCACTAGCTCTCATAAAACCTTGACTTAATTTGGCAAGAATTGGAATCTATCGGAGCACAATGGGAAGAATGAGAAGGAGGTTCATCTGGTCAAAAATATGATGGTTCCTTTTATAATCCATACCACAAACCTTTCCACTCACCCCATCCACCCTATAATCCATACCATAAGCCTTCTCTTCCCCTATATAACTCATACTTTCAATCTATCAAACCATTACATCAACCAATATATAATCCACCTCCTCTACAATATGAACCTTACCAACCACCTACTTGTTCATCATATATACCTCAATTTAAGGGTCTGTTTGGTGTGAGGGATTTGGAGGGGAAGGGAGTGAAGGGAAAATTTTTATGAGTTGAATTTTAAAAGATTGAAGAAGTGGGGTAATAAAATTTTAATAAAGAGAATATATAAGATAAAAGAGTAAGAAGAATTAATTAAAAATTTTTAACCCCACTTCTCTAATTTTTTTAAATTCAACTCAAAAAAATTTTCCCTCCGCCCACTTTCCCTCCCCTCCCCTCATACCAAACAAGCCCTAACCCTTCACCCCCACTTCTTAACTTTTCATTCCACCCACCTTCCAACCATTCTATCCACCATGTGAACCATCTCCTCCACCCCAACTTCATAACCCACAACCTAGGAGATTGGATATCATCTTCTCATCCCATAACATGAATTCCCTAACAAGTGTATTGACAAGAAAGTATAATTCACTCCAAGAGCAATACCTTCAACTACTCATGCATCAAGGAGCAAGTGATAACTCTCAGAAGGTAGAAGAACAATTGAAAGACATTGATGAGCTCCCAAGGCATACTTTGATCATATGTTATGGGTAAAGACGAGTGGTGAAAATGGCACCTCTTGGCCACATGACCTACAAGAGGAGGAACAAGGAGTTCAAGATCAAGAGTCAAATGCCACTTTATAAGTGAAAGATCCCAAACCTCTAGTGCTCCCATAGAAGATTTAAAGAGGAAGCAAGTTCATTTTCAACTACCAAAGGAGTCATTTTTAAACAATGGTAATGTCCCTCCTCTTCATGAAAAGGTCAACCCTCCTCATACTACTATTATTGATGATGTGAGTGATAATGATTTGGATGAAGAAATTGTGGTAGAATCCCCTTGAAGGAGTGTGTCGGCTTATGCCTTACTAACTTCTTCAAAATTAAACCAAAGATTGTAATATATGGTGCAATCCTGGATCATTTCTTGAGGAGCCTTTTATTAATTAACTAGAAATTAAGTGTGATGATTGGCATGAAACAAGTTAATAAAGATTTTAGCTTTTTATCAAACAACTAAAATACTTTAAAAACTAATATTTTTGGATTTTTGGAATAAAAGTGGAGTGAAATAGAATTTGGTTTTGAAAAATATGATAAAAACCCCTAGAACAATGAATTTTATTTATCCTTGCTTCAAAAGATAATGGGAGTGTACTAGTTTGGTAAAAGTGCCCAAAAGACGCTTTAAGCTATCATGGGTTAGGTGAATTAAATCTTCAACACTAGGCAAGACTTAATTCCTCTAACCAAAACCCAATTCAAAACCCTAGCCAATGAAATTAACAATATGCAAGACACAAGTAACCAAGGACCCTTGGAGTACATACATAATATATTCATAGCAACTCCAAGCACAAGCTTAACCAAGTCAATACACAAGAAATTGCTACTAATTAAGTTCAAAGTGCAAGTGCACAAAGTTTAAGCCAAATACACATCTAATCTCAAGAAATGTATGGAACCCCAATACAAAACTCCAATCCAATATACTAATTAAACAATAAAACCTAGAATTTAACTAAGACAATATTAAATATAGAAATTAGACAGTAGAACAATCTCCTATGAAGCTCCATGCTCAAGAATCAATTCATTGCTCTAGGAGAGAAGGAATTAGCCACAAACTACCATCAAAACAGCTCCACCAAGCAGAATTAAATTATCAGCCATGGAAGGTGAGTGACGATGGAAATAAAAACAGGGGAATTGATAGTCTAGGTATTGGACAATGAAGGTTGCTGCCATGGAAGATGAAGGTGATGATGGTAGTGATGGGTACGAGCTCGAAGATGGAGGAGTGAAGGTCAATGGCTTCTTGCTGTTTTCAAAAGGTTCGCTGGTAGTAATGGAAAAGGGAATGTTGTCGGTGAAAGAGAAAGTGATGTGAAGATGAAGTGGTGAAAGTGGAGATGCAATAACAGTGACTTCAAGCTCGATTTTCAACTCTCTCACTCTGAAACAATGTAGCTCTGCTCCATCGTTGAAACTCAAAGCTGCTTAAACTCTGGACTTTGAAGACGATGGCGAACGATGAGATGGAAGAAGATGAGAAAGATGAGGCGCAGTGGTGGTGGATACTCACCGGTAGCCATGAAGGACATGATGCCACTGATGAGGATGAAGACAGGTGAATGGTGATGTAGAGGAGGAAGTTGGTGAAGGAGGTGAAGATCCAAGTTCGCCACTGTCACTGTTCCATTCTACTAAAGAAGAAGAGGGAAGCTCGGGCTTCTTTCTTCAGAAATCAAACCCTTGGTCAAAACGTACGTTTTGATCAAGGAACTAAAATAAAAGATTCGAAAGTTTTATGGAGGGACTAAACTGCAAACTTGGATGCTTTCATAGGGCTAACTGTATTTTTTAAAACTTTTGGGTCTTTTATGTTATTTTACCTTGTTTCTTTCTTCATTAATTCACATTTTCTAGAGATTATGGGTTCTATTCTATAATTTTCCCCAAACTGATTTAGAAAGAAAATAAACCCAAAATGTGATATCATATATTCAAAAAATAAATCAATTAAGGTAAATCATAAAATATATGACATTTTTGCCTTTTTTTCAATCTTAATTTCATGCAAACACATTTAATCACAATGAATCACAAAGGAATCATTTTAAGCTCAATTATCATGTCAAAAAGCGCAAATAAATTATGAAAATATATAAATAAAAATAGGGATTTGTCACCCCTCATATGTTTGATATTGTAAATGCTCACTATGTTGTGTCCAATAGTAGCTGTGAAGTCAATGATGTTGCTTGCACTGTTTCTACTTCTATATGTGATGCTAATGATAAACATGATGTGGATTTTTTTGGTGCTATTAAAATTAGTTTGATGGAGAATTCATTTTGTCCTATTCTTTGTTCATGTGAAGAGGATATGACATGTTAATTGTTTGGAAATTGACAATTGGTTTTCCACTTCACATGATCTTGATTCTTCATCAAGTTCAATGGTAGACACCAATGTGTATGCTTTACTTGACAATTGCTCAATTCTCAATCCCTCATAATTGCATATTTTACATCATTCAATAAGGAAAGATTCAATGATTTTAAATGATAAAATTGTAAATGAAATTGAATCTTTCTATTTAGTTCTTCCATGTGATTTACCACCCGATATAGAAAAGGAAAATAATTCTTTAGATAATTCAAAAGTTTTGGATGACTACTTGATCACTTCTCTCTTTTCTTCCACTCTTTTACCTCCCACCTCTTATGATTGCACAAGTGATGTAATGTGTCCTGTAACACCTCAAATCAAAACAACCAAATACTTAACTAGAATGTTTCAAATATCGCCAATAAGAATGTTCAACATCCAAACCATCAAAACACAAATCAGTTCAAATAAAGCCCATATCACAATGTTAAATCAAATTCTCAAAATATTTCAACAAAACAAAATAAAATGTGGAAGTCTGAGGGTCATGGCAAAAAAATGACATAACATGAGCTCCAGGAGTATAAAAGAGCCTTCAAGACTCACTCCATAGGTGTCTTCCCTTGCTCCCTACTAGAACAATCACCTGAAAAATGAATAAATAGGGATGAGATGCCACGTTTCAGTAACTATTGAAAATTTCTACCATACACAAGCAAATCACATATGATAAAAAGAAGGAACTGATTACATATATATATTTGTATATACCACAATTCTCATACAGAACAAAAACAAGGTTAATGATTATTATATCAATTTGTATTTTTATCACAACATGTAATGTATAATTATTCAAAATGTAAGATAGAACTTCCCTTATATCACCGTCCATTCTTATACCACTGACTGGAGCCATAGGCTAACACATAATCCAACAGAAACTCATCTATTTGACTAGATTGTCCCAAGCTCACCAGTTCTTAAGATACACCTGGCCAAAGGTGTAGAGCTTAAGTCATGACTATAACTCCCCTCCATAAAAGAACACAACTAAGGAGATGTCACATGTCCCACAGCTCCAATGCAATCCCTCCCAAAGGAAAATATGGAAGAAAGGGCCCTGACAAGTGCCATCCATTGTGTACTGAGTGATGGCATACCACGTGGTAAAAGATCTCAACATACAAATTCCCCCTTACTCCAACCCATCACAAATACATCCCTCATGACAATTATATTTAATCATCAATAAATATAATATCATTAAAAGACAAGGTGCAATAAATTATGCTCCCATCCACATCAAATGTCATTGCATGTTCAAATATGCTAAAAGAGAAATAATAATTCAACAATACATTAATTATCATTAAATTATCACTACTGCAAAAAGTACTTTTAACGTCACTAATTAACGCCTGTTTTAAAAAAAAAGTAGTTGAAAAGGAGGCAGTGGCATTTTTGAAATTTTAACTTGTCTTTTAACGACTGCTTTTTGAAAACAATCGTTAAAAGTCACTTTCAACAACCATTTTTGAAAAACGGTTGATGAACGTGTAGACTTTTAATGACTGTTTTGAGAAACGGTCATTGAAAGTGTATGACCGTTTCTCAAAAACGGTCATTAAAAGTGTCTCAAATCTGTTTTAATCCTAATTGTATCTCCTTTACTAGTCGCGCCTCTCCTTCTCAGATCCACCTCTGAGCCCTAGTCCAACCTCCAATCACATCATCTGGCCCCTCTCCGACCCGAGACACAACCTCCAGCCTATTCTTCGATCCAATCTCGACTTTCACCTTCCTCTCTACTAGCGTTCTCGTAAACCCTCTCCTCCTCGGCCTCATTCCGATAATCAAGAACATGCTCAATCCATTCTCAAGAGTATAATATGCGTGGATCTTTAGGATTTCCAGTCTTTTAGCAAAGTAGCAACATTTGCTTGGGTGTTAATAAGGTTGTAATGACAACCCAGAAGATTAAGTATTTCCCTGAGCTTGAGAGTGTTGGCAAAGTAGTTGACGTTTTTCTCCTTGCCTTTTTATGTTTAATTTTTTTGTTATCATTTTTGGAAGTTGAATTGCAATTATAATTGGGGTTTACTTCTTGAAATGAAAAGTTTGAAATTTTGTTTGAATGTTGCTCGTTAGAAATTTCTATCCCAAAACTTGAGTTTGTACAAGATTTTTTTTTTTAAAAAAAAAAGAGGCTTACAACAACATTTTTTGGAAAAGCAATCATTGTATGTCACTTACAACGATCGTTTTTGCAAAAATAGTCGTTGTAAGTCACAACATACAACGGCTATTTTTGCAAAAATAGTTGTCGTAAGTCTCTTACAATGACTATTTTAAAACGGTCATCTATTTTAAAACTTTCAACGACACTCACATATACGTCCTTCTAAAAACAGTCATCTAAAGGGCATAAAAACAGACATTAAAAGTCCCTTCTGTAGTAGTGTATTAAATATGTGAGTAAAATGAGTTATAGAGAAATGTACTTGTAACATTATTTATTTGAGAATCTACAATACAAACACATATACATATAATTCAGTCCATTTTTCTTTTTTAAAAAATAGACATTCACAATCATACACAATTCACAAGTATATGAAAGAATATTCAGAGTTATCTTCAATTCCTTAGTTCATAGGTAATCACACAAAAAGTCTACAAATTCACGAATATGAATATCTATTAATATATTTCTCAATACTACTTTAGAGTTACTCTAATACCACTCTAAAACCTAAATATGCCCTTCTAAAAAATGATATTGTATAAATACATGTTTATTAATTACCACAAATTCACTTTTAAATTTAGATTTAATTTTTATAAAAATAAAATAAAAATAAAAACATTACTGAAATGCATGATATTTTAAAACTAGAACTCCATGTATGTGTGTGCGCCGGTAAAAGAAATGTCTCTTAAGATAAGGTATTTATATATGGATAGTCACAGTAAAAACAAAATTAGAGGGAAAATATATAAAAACACACACACACATATATGCACAGGAAGAGAGAAAAGCCAGGACTCTTCAAGAAGGAATAAGAGAGGGAAGTGGGTATAATCGTAATAATAATAATAGCAGCACAATCACCCATGCACATCTAGAGTGAAAAATGGAACAGAAGAATGAGCTCAACAGTAGGTGTATAAGTTAAATGAGAAGACCAAGAGAGAGAGTAAAGTATATAAAATGAAGAAAATATAACTAAAATTATAGGTCTTGAAGCACCAAGGACACAATCACAGTTGGAATTAAGGAATGTGGGGTCATAAAATAAATAATAAAAAAATGAGACATATATATTGAACTCTACATCGTGAATAAGGAAGGTGGTGTATAAAGAGGAGTTATATATATATTCTAGTACATATTAACAATTAAAAGGACACCCAATATAAAAGAAGAAATGAAAAAGAAAATGCTGAAAAGCTTGACAAGACCACACAAGCTTGAGAGAAGAGGAACAGAGCAAGAAAATGCACCTTGCAAAGTGTGCTGCAGCATGAGAGTGTTTAGGGTTAGAGGAAAAAAAAGATTTTATAGAAGTAGTGTTAAGGTTGGACACTTATTCAAATATTATTTTTTTTAAAAAAATAATAAAATAATATTGACAAACACATTTGATAGCATTTTTTTTTGTTTTATTTTAGTTATTTCAATAATATGATATATAGACGTACGCACATACCTGCATTTTTAGAATAATTACTCTAAGAAGGTATTTCATTTTGTATATTATCTGTTTTTTTACAATAAATATTTAGAACCTGATTTTTTTATTATTACTTTATTTTATAGTCTTTGCCTAAATAAAACCTAAACTACAACTAATTCTAAGTGCTAACAAAATATGGATGTTACAATTCTTCCCTTCTAACAAGAATTTTGTCCCCAAAATTCATCACACAAATTAAAAGACATACCTAGTTAAACAAATGAGGATACTCTTGCCTCATTTTTTCCTTTGTCTCCTACGTGGCATCACTAGGAGCCATTCCTTTGCATACAACCTTCACAAGTCTGATGGTCTTGTTTCTTAATTGCTTATCCATCACATCGACAATCCGCTCTGGCTTAGCTTTATATGTCATATTATCTCTAAGTTCTATCTCTTCTACTTCAATAAGATGGGGAAGGATCTGGTTTGTACTTCTTCAATTGCGACACATGGAAGACATCATGAACGTTTGCAAGCTGTGGAGGTAATGCAATTGTATAAGCAATTGGTCCCACTCTCTCCAAAATCTCATAGGGACCCATAAAACGAGGTGAAAGCTTCTTTGCTCAAATCGCTCTACCAATGCTGGTCATTGGTGTGACTCTCATAAATACATGTTTGCCTACCATGAACTCTAATGGTCAACTCCTCCTATCGACATAAATCTTTCACCTGCTCTGGGCAGTGAGAAGTTTTTGCTAAATTATCTTAATCTTCTAAGTAGTTTCATCTACCAGATCCGGACCTAGTAAGCTCCATTCATTCAATTCTGTCTAACAAATAGGAGATCTACATTTTCTTTCATACAATGCCTCATAAGGTGTCATCTCAATGCTTGAGTGATAACTATTGTTATATGTAAATTCTGCCAAATGAAGATGACTATCCCAACTTCATACTAGCTCAATTACGCAGGCTTGCAACATGTCTTCGAGAGTCTATATAGTCCTCTTAATCTGCCCATCTATTTGGGGATGGTAAGCAATGTTGAAACTCAAACGAGTCCCCATAACATCTTGCAATGCTCTCCAAAACTGTGAGGTAAACCGTGAGTTACGATCTGATATGATGCTCTTCGATACCCCATGCAATCTGACAATGTCCTTCACATAAATCTTCGCTAGTCTCTCAAGAAAGTACTCTACTGCGATAGCCAGAAAATGAGCTGACTTAGTCAATCTATCAACAATTACCCAAATGGCATTATGTCTAGAAGTAGTTGGAGGAAGTCCCGTGATAAAATCCATAGAGATGTTGTCCCACTTCTATTCAGGGATCTCCAAATTCTGCAACAATCCCGGAGGCTTCCGGTGTTCAATTTTGATTTTCTGACAAGTCAAACGATGAGAAACAAACTTAGCACATCTTTCTTCATGCCTCACCACCACCAATTTCGCTTGAGATCATGATACATCTTGGTTGCCTCAGGGTGAATAGTTTATTTGCTCCTGTGAGCTTCCTCAAGCAAGAGCTTCCTTAATTCTCCATCATTAGATAGGCACACTCTGCCTTTATACCTTAATATCCCGTCTTTACCCATCTCAAATTCTGACTCTCTTCCCTCTTCAATATCTTCCATGACACCCAATAGATACTCATCCTTAAGCTGAGTGAATTTAATTTCTTTCTAGGTTATACTTTCAATGGTTAATGCTTCCATGGTAGCAACCAATCCCAATATTATGTCAATAGATGTACTCTGCACATCCTCTAGCAATTTATGTTCCCTAACCATCAACTGGGCTACATGGATTGACTTTCTGCTTAGGGCATCCACTATAACATTTGTCTTTTTGGATGGTACTTCAACTAATAGTCGTAATCCTTGAGAAACTCCATCCACCTCCTTTACCGCATATTAAGCTCTTTTTGATTAAACAAGTACTTTAAACTCTTATAGTCACTAAAGACCTCAAATTGTAAACCATATAGATGGTGCCTCCAAATCTTCAAAGCAAATACTACTGCTGCCAACTCCAATTCATGAGTGGAATAGTTCTCTTCATGTGGTCTCAACTGTCGAGAAGCATAAGCAACTACTCTTCCATTTTGTATTAGCACACACCCATGACCCTTCTTAGAGACATTAGTGTACAAGGTGAAGGTCTTAGTAGGATCTGGAATCATAAGTACTGGCTCTGTTGTCAACTTAGTCTTCAAATCCTGAAAAGCTGCTTCACACTTCTCATTCCATACACATGGTTGGTCCTTTCTAGTTAACTTAGTCAAGGGCATGGCTATCTATGAAAAGCCTTTAATAAATCTCCTGTAATAACCTGCCAATTCCAGAAAACTTTTGATCTTGGTGACATTCTGCGGCCTTTCCCAATTCAACACTGCATCAATTTTACTGGGGTGCACTGACACTCCTTCAGCTGATACAACATGACCTAGGAATTTTACTTCCTTTAGCTAAAATTCACACTTAGACAGCTTTGTATAGAGCTTATGTTCTCTTAGCACCTATAACAAAACTTTGAAATGCTCTTTATACTCTTCCTCATCCTTAGAGTAGATAAGGATGTCATCAATGAATACCACTACAAACTTATCCAAATATGGCCAAAATATTCTGTCCATGTAATCCATAAAGACAGCTGGAGCATTGGTTAACCCAAATGGCATAACAAGAAATTCATAGTGGCCATATCTAGTTCTAAATTCAGTTTTTAGAATATCTTCAGCTCTGACCCTTAACTGGTGGTAGCCTGATCTCAGATTAATCTTGGAAAATATGAATGCTCCGGTCAACTAGTCAAGTAGATCATCGATCCTGGGCAAAGGATATTTGTTCTTTAAGGTTGCCTTATTCAATTGGCAGTAGTCAATGCATAGCCTCAGACTCCCATCTTTCTTCTTCACAAAGAACACAGGTGATCCCCAAGGAGATATACTGGGCCTGATGAAACCCTTTTCCATCAACTCCTCAATCTGCTTTTTCAATTCTGCTAGTTTCGATGGAGACATTCAGTAAGGAGCTTTAGTGATTGGCCCGTCCCTGGTGCAAGATCAATACAAAACTCTACTTCTCTCTCTAGGGGTAAACCTGTGATTTCCTTTAGAAATACTTCCAGAAATTCATTTACCACTTTAATGTCTTCTACCCCTTCTTCCACTTCTACTTGAATGGAGAAAAATACCATGTACACAGGACAACCCTTATGAGTAGACATTTCAACTTGCACTGCAGATACCAATTGTGGACTACTAGGACTTATAGGGTCAATAGGGAGGGAGATGGTCTTCCTCTTACAACCAAGGATGACGTTATTTGCCGATAACCAATCCATTCCCACTATCACATCAATACCCTTCATAGGCAAACAAACAAGATCAGTAGTTAATGTCCTACCGTCAAACTCAATTGCACAATTCAAGCAAGCTTTAGAAGTTCTCACTGAGGCTCCTGTAGGTAAAACAATCATGTCAAAAGGAAATTCACATATATGTACATTCAATCGAGGCACACAAGCATAAGATATAAAAGAGTGTGTAGCACCAGAATCAAATAAAGCTTCAATCTCAAGGCTTTGAAGTTTGAGAATACCTTTAATCAGATTTAGTGAAGCACTAGCCTCCTGGTGTGATAGTGTGAACACTCTGCCTGGAATTGCCACTCTAGCATAATTGGCTCCTCGCGAGCCTTCCTCACAGAACCTGAAGACATGGCCTAGCTCCCTACACTTGTAACATATTAGACAATTTCCCTGGTGCATTCTTCCACACTTGGCACACTTTTGACTGTTAGTTGTGCTAGTAACAGGAGCTGTGGAGCCCCTATGAGAGTTTTGTCCCCCACTAAACTAACTCCTCTAAGGTCCACTGAAATGACTCCTTGAAGGTCCACTAAAAAGATTCCTTGATGGTTGACTAAACTACTTCTTCACACCACTGAAGCTACGGCTATACTTCTTAGTGATTCCCCCTATAGGTCTCATGGGAGGTGTAAATCTGGCTTGGAATCCCTTCATTCTCTCGGCATCTTCTTTTTGCTTGCTTCTAGCAATGGTGCATAGCTTCTCACACATCTTTTCAAAATCCTTTATCTCATCAAGGAATGGTGATAAAGCTATTTTCAAATCAGGCCTAGCTTTTTCCATTAGTCGATAACATATCTATTTAGAGTTGTTTTATGAATACTTGCAAAACTTAGACAACTCTAAAAAGCGACCAATAAATTCTTTTTCGTGTAAATCTTCTTGCTTGAATGTAAAGAATGCAGTCTCTTTCACTACTATAATAGAAGTGGGGAAATAATTCTTCTCAAACTTATCCCTAAACTCTTCCCAAGTCATCTCCACATCATTCTCAATTTTTGTGCTCTCCTACCATTCTTGAGTAGCTTTCTGCATCAATTGTTCAGCAACTAAAACTTTCTGTTGACAGCTGATCTCAATAACCTTGAAAATCTTTTCCAAACGCTTCAACCACTCTAGTGCTTCAATTGGATCTAGTTTCCTCTCAAATATCGGAGGAGCAAACTTCCTGAATCTGTCCCAAACTTCTGTAATAGATGGGGTGTGGTACTGAGAATGGGAATTGCTACCACCTCTTGATTCGATACATAAATGGCTGCCACTTCTAGAATGATGACCAAAAAGAGTATCTTCATTAATAGGACTCTTCTCTTTATCAAGATAACTGCTTTGGCCTCTTCTTGTTGCTAGTTCTTCTTCATGTTTGTTCACTTTCTCTCTCACATCTAGGACAATATCCCGTAACTACAATAAGATGGCATTGTTATCCTGAGGAGGAGGACCATTTTGGCAAGGAGTGGGGGTTGAATTAGTCTTTCGAGTACTCACCATCCTCCCCTCCTATGAAGAACACCTCAAGGACACTAGGTAAGAAACAAGTTACCAAGCAAATTCTAAATCTAAATAAAGGTAAGTGCACATGTTATGATATTTAAATTGCCACAACCTCTAAAAAGTTTAAAGAAAATGGTTAGAACATTAACAAGATAGCTATAGAACGTTTTGGTTTTGATACAAAAAATGTAACACCTCAAATCAAAACAATCAAATACTTAACTAGAATGTTTCAAATATCGCCAATAAGGATGTTCAACATCCAAACCACCAAAATACAAATCAGTTCAAATAAAGCCCTTATCACAATGTTAAATCAAATCCTCAAAACATTTCAACAAAACAAAATAAAATGCAGAAGTCTTAGGGTCAATGCAAAAAAATGACATAACATAAGCTCTAGTAGTATAAAAAAGCCTTCAAGGCTCACTCTATAGGTGTCTTCTCTTGCTCCCTACTAGAACAATCACCTGAGAAATGTTAATAAATAGGGATGAGATGCCACCTCTCAATAACTATTGAAAATTTCTACGTACACAAGCAAATAACATATGATAAAAAGAAGGAACTGATTACATATATATATATATATATTGTATATACCATAATCCTCATACACGACAAAAACAAGCTTAATCAGCATTATATCAATCTATATTTTCATCACAACATGTAATGTATAATTATGCAATATGTAATATACAACCTCCCTTATATCACCGTCCGTCCTTATACCGCTGACTGGAGCCATAGGCTAACACATAGTCCAACAAAAACTCATATATTTAACTGGATTGTCCCAAACTCAACAGTTCTTAAGATACACCCAGCCAAAGGTGTAGAGCTTAAGTCTGGACTATGGCTCCCCTTGTCACGCCCTTATTTTAATTTCACATTTACTAGAGTATTAGCAGAAAATGATATGTGGTTCGATAGGCAACACAGGAACAACATAACTATACTGATAATATGTGTATGATTACATAAATTCCCCATAGGGGTTTGTACATGATACTTACGATTAAGGTAGCTGCACAAGGCTACTAGGGTGTCTAAACTCATCCCAGTGAAACAGAGACTTCTTCCCGTCTTTGTTCCACTACTGTAATCCCCTCGCACGGTACTCTGCATTGTTATTTGCATATCTTCTGTCATCTTCTGTCTAAATTGTTGGTAGGGGAGGGTGAGATTCGAGAGAATCTCAGTAGGAAACAGATACCATAATGCATGCATGATTGATGCTATGTGTATGACATGTTAGCTTTATCTAGATGTATGCCCCATAATGACATTTTTGCATGCTCAATGTTTCATACAACAAGACTATGGCCACAGTAAAAATAGAAACAGAACCTCATTTATTCAAATATTCTCTACATAATCAAGTAAAGCAATCACATACATCATTACACTAGCAAAGATATCAAATACATACAAGTAAGGTAAGTCTCCTACCTCCAATCTTTCTCCTCGATTTGTGTGCCTACAGCTCGAGACTCCATATTCGATCTTACAATGTCAAATATACTATTTAGACACTTCCATAGTGTTTCTGGGGGTTATGAGTCTATCTTGAAAAATTACTAAAATACCCCCAGGGACCCGGCCCGGCCCCACTGTACCCGGTCCAACTGTACTTTTCCTGAAATTTTGACATGAGCTATTCTTACATATTTTCACCCAAGGAATCCATTTCCGGATTCGGAATTATCAAATTCAATGTCAAATTATGAAATTACCCTTGGCAGCCCTACTTTTAGGGTTTTAGGGGCATTTTCGTAATTATACTTTTTCGGCCTTTTCCGAAAAAGTTCCCAACTGTAACCCTACCTAATTTTCGTTCCTGAACTCAATGGAACCATCAAATCCTTGAAAATCCAACTCTAAGACCCATTTACAGCCCTGGCCGAAATATATGGGTTTTCCGGGGAAAATCGGAGTTTTGCGATTTCGGCTCCGTAAGCGCGTTCATTTCTACTCATAACCACTTTATTGACTATTCAATTAGGTTAAAACTACCATTTAGTACCAATTTGGGCAGCATAACCTCTAGGCCAACCCATTTCTAAAACTTAAAACCAATGGCAATCCGGTGAAATTTCACCGATTAAATTGCCCATAGCAGCTAGAATAGTCAATATATGAAGGTTTGGAAGTTACCTCAAGCTCCCACTTGATTTTCCTTGACTTGGCTGAACCCTAGCTCACTTCAACAAGAAAATTTGAGCTTCTAACCCTTGAATCACATAGAAGAATAGCTTAGGAACGGAGTTATACGCATTAGGAACCGATTTACCGAAGAAATCACTTACCTTTGTAAGGTTTTTCCTCCCCTTCTCTCTCTCTCTCAAAATTCTGCATCTCCTCTCTCTAAATGTTGAACTTCACGTCAGTTTATTCTTGAGGAAGGAGATGAAATGTTTTAATAATATATCAGAAATTTAACTAATTCATTTTCCCAATTTCGGATTTTTTACAAAATTCTGGCAGATTTATGCCCAAATTTTGAAAAAACATAACTAATTCTAGAAAAATTGAATTGGAGTGATTCCAAAGCCTATAGAACCCTTATTGAGTCTAGTTTCAAGAAAAAATATAGAATTTTGTTGAATGGAATCACAAAATTCTCAGAATTTCAATCTTTGCATATTGTTCCAGAAAATTTCCAGTTTTTCTGGGCCAACTTCAAAAATTCATATCTTTTTGTATATAACTCTAATTGAGTCATATGACCTATCAAATTAAAGCTTAGGATATCTACTTTCATCTTGTAAAATTTCATAATTTTTTATCATCATTTGGTCATTAAAAATCATATGACAAGCTCACTACCTCATAGGCAATTTCACCGAAAACATAATTACTTTCTCCAAAATTCATCATTTTAGTTTCTTAATACCCCAAAGATATTAGAATCATTAGAGGATAAATTTGGGCTCTTGCTAAATTGGGGCTTTGCAATCCACTTAATTTAGGCTTATTCCCAAGCCTCCAGTCACAAATTTCGAGGTATTACACCCCTGCTTAAAAGAACACAACTAAGGAGGTGTCACATGTCCCATAGCTCCAATGCAATCCTGGCCAAAGGAAAATATGGTAGAATGGGCCCTGACAAGTGCCATCCACTGTGCACCTAGTGATGGCATACCATGTGGTAAAAGATCTTAACATACAAATTCCTCCTTACTCCAACCCATCACAAATACAACCTTCATGACAATTATATTTAATCACCAATAAATATAATATCATTAAAAGACAAGGTATAATAAATCATGCTCCTATCCATATCAAATGTCATCACATGTTCAAATATGCTAAAAGGGAAATAATAATTCAACAATATATTAATTATCATTAAATTATTAAATATGTGAGTAAAATGAGTTATAGAGAAATGTACTAGTAATATTATTTATTTGAGATTTTACAATACAAACATATATACATATAATTCAGTCCATTTTTGCTTTTTTTTAAAAAAAGACATTCACAATCATACACAATTCACAAGTATATGGAAGAATATTAAGAGTTACCTTCTCTTTCTTAGCTTATAGGTAATCACACAAAGAGATACTCCAAAGCTCTCAACTAGAGTCTACAAATTCATGAATATGAATATCTATTAATATATTTCTCAATACTACTTTAGAGTTACTCTAATACCACTCTAAAACCTAAATATACCCTTCTAAAAAGTGATATTTTATAAATGCATGTTTATTAATTACCACAAATTCACTTTTAAATTTAGATTTAATTTTTATAGAAATAAAATAAAAATAAAAACATTACTGAAATGCATGAGATTTTAAAACTAGAACTCCCTGTATGTGTCTACGCCGGTAAAAAAAAATGTCTCTTAAGATAAGGTATTTATATATGGATAGTCACAGTAAAAACAAAATTAGCGGGAAAACATACACACACATGTGCACAGGAAGAGAGAAAAGCCGGGACTCTTCAAGAAGGAATAAGAGAGGGAAGTGGGTATAATCGTAATAATAATAATAGCAGCACAATCACCCATGCACATCTAGAGTGAAAAATGGAACAAAAGAAAGGGCTCAACAGTAGGTATATAAGTTAAATGAGAAAACCAAGAGAGAGAGTAAAGTATATAAAATGAAGAAAATATAATGAAAATTATGGGTCTTGAAGCACCATGGACACAATCACAGTTGGAATTAAGGAATGTTGGGTCATAAAATAAATAATAAAAAAAATGAGACATATACATTGAACTCTACATCGTGAAGAAGGAAGGTGGTGTGTAAAGAGGAGTTATATATATATTCTAGTACACATGAACAGAAGAGTTATATATATATTTTAGTACACATGAATAGATAAAAGGACACCCAATATGAATGAAGAAATGAAAAAGAAAATGCTGAAAAGTTTGACAAGACCACACAAGCATGAGAGAAGAGGAACAGAGCAAAAAAATGCACCTTGCAAAGAGTGATGCGATGTGAGAGTGTTTAGGGTTAGAGGAAAAAAGAGATTTTATAGGAGTAGTGTTAGGATTGGACACCTATTAAAATATTATTTTTAAAAAATAATAATAAAATAATAATGACAAACACATTTTGATAGCATTTTTTTGTTTTATTTTAGTTATTCCGATAATATGATATATAGACATACGCACATACCTGTATTTTTAGAATAATTACTCTGAGAAGGTATTTCATTTTGTATATTATCTGTTTTTTCTACAATAACTATTTATAACTTGATTTTTTTAAATTATTAATTTATTTTATAATCTTTGCCTAAATAAAACCTAAACTACAACTAATTCTAAGTGCTAACAAAATATGGATGTTTCATGTCCGAACACTAAGTTGGATTCTGCATTTTCGTCATTGCAAACATAAGAGGATTTTGAAAACATAAACATTTGTTTGGTTCCTACTGAAGGGGACCAAATTGATTTTTTTGGTTGTGATGTTTACTTAGAGAATATACTTCCCACAATGCCAATATTTTGTTTTAGATCTCATCAAATATTTATTTTTTTATTACATACTGCTTTTAGTCTAGTATTTCTTTTACAGGAATCTTCACTACCAAGAGGGTAAAATAATGTAGGAGAAGTGGCTGCAAAGAAACTATTCACGTAGGCTCTTCAGCATATGACCATGGCTTTTGCCTCCATTTCATTTTCATTTCTTTCCAAATACTACCTTCAACTGAAACAGAACAGGGAGTTGAAACAGAGGACATGCATATGACGTATGCAATGACATTGTGAACAGGGAACGACGACAGAGGGGTTGGTGTGGCTGCCGGTTCTGACTTTTGCATTATTTTAAAGAATTTACAAGGGTGTGATTTTAATATAAATAGGTGTGTGTTTTCATTGTAATGTATCTGAGTTTTGATTAAACACATTTAAGAATGGTTCCTATACCATTTTGGTACCAGAGTTGAGTTCTAGAGTGCCAGAGAGCGAAAGATTGAGGAGTGGGTGAGAAACAAAAAATGTGAGAAAAAGGGGGTGTCGGATTTTCACTCTCAGAGCATTTTTTGAAGAAACCGACCTCACCATCATGTTCAGAATGCCAAAAAACCTAGGAATAGCCTCGCTCACAGCCTTGAAACACCTCCACGGACGTCGCCGGAAAAGTCGCCGGAATTTCAGACAGTCGCCGGAAAAGATGATGACGTCATCATCCACGTCATCCTGATCTGCTGCGTCAGCGACAGGTCAGCCACTCGTTGACTGCCACGTGTCATAACCGCCACGTCATCAATCCCAGTCAACCCAACTTTCAGAAATTGCAATTTTACCCCTAAATTTGGTAAAAATTACAATTTCTGCCCCAAACCTTTCTGAAATTACATTTTGGCCCCAAATTTCTGCCAAAATTACATTTTGGACCTCAAAACTTTCTGAAATTAAATTTTTTTACCCCAGATTTTTGCAAAAATTACATTTTCATCCCTAAAAGTTAAGAAATTACCTTTCTACCCCATTTGTCCATAAATTTTCCAGTTTTACCCCTTACTTGCCATAAAAACGGATCCTATCCTTGTACTTTTCCATCCTATACTTAACCTTACAAGAACAATTCCAAAATGCCTCCAAGACGCAGAAACACGTGCGAGATTGAGATGGACGAGATGAGACGCCGAATACAGGAACTGGAAACCACTATACAAACGCAGCAAGCCATGCTAGAATCTCGCAGTGAATATCCAGAGGATGATTCAGATAATAATAGTTCGTCGTCTACTGACTACCGCCGCCGTCCTCAACAACAGCAATTCCGCCTTAATGACATTAAGATAGACATACCTGAATTTGAGGGAAGACTTCAACCAGACGAATTCGTCGATTGGCTTCAAACCGTCGAACGAGTTTTTGAATATAAAGAGATTCCCGATGAGCAGAAAGACAAAATTGTCGCCATCAAATTAAAGAAACATGCCTCCATATGGTGGGAAAATCTCAAGAAAAGGCGTGAAAGAGAAGGAAAAAGCAAGATCTGGAAGTGGGACAAAATGCAACGTGAGCTCTCACGTAAGTTTCTTCCAGATAATTATTATCAAGATAATTTCCTTCAATTACATAATCTCCGCCAAAAGGCTATGACTATGGAAGAATATACGAGGGAATTTGAAAAACTCATGATGAAGTATGATATCCAAGAGAGGGAGGAGTAAACAATAGCCCGTTATATCGGAGGATTAAATACCAACATTGCTCATCCGGTACAACTCCAACAATACTGGACTCTGGATGACGTTATTCGTCTAGCCATCCGTATTGAGAAACAGTTGCCCAAAGGGTTTCCGTTCCAACCATCTTCCTCCAACGAAACTACTTTTGATGAACATGAAGAATACATGCATCAGCCTACACAAATGTATTAACATAACTCTTCAAGAAAGCCTACACAAGTATATCAGTCTAACTCTTCAAGCAAGCCTCCACTAAAGGCTACCAAGGAATTTAGCTCCAAAGCACCTAAGTGCTTCAAATGCCAAGGGTTCGTGTAAGAGGCAAGCTTCACCCAAGAGGGGGGGTGAATTGGGTGATGTTATAAATTTTTCGCTTGATGTGGTGATATGAAAAATATAGTAGATAGAGAGAGTTAAGAAGATTTGAACACAGAGAGTTATACTAGTTCGGCCTAACAACAAGGCCTACGTCCAGTCCTCAGAGATCAAGACCTACTGAGATTTTCACTATACCTCCAAGATTCAATGGGCTCTCAGAACGCCACAAAACAACAATCGTCCTTGAATGGACTACGAGCAGAAATATTCTCACAACAAGAAACTTCTCTCCCCCTTACGACAAGTCTTACGTGCAGAAAAACAACCTATGACTCTTCTTACTTGCTTATGTATACAAGACTTATGAGCAGCAACGTTCTCTCCTGCTTACACCACTGTAAGTCTTACGAGTAGCAATGTTCTCTTCTGCTTGTATCTTATAAGACTTAAGAGTGGAAGACACAACAAGGAATTCTCTCAACTGCTTCTCTCGTAAGGAAAAACTACCCTCTCAAGGTCCCAATACCTTGAGATCAAATAAACATAGAATTTTGAATTGTATGAAGACTCTCTTACAGAGCAAATGAATAAACACTGAAGATCAATGTGTATACAAAGAAAAATGATGAATAGCAGAAACTTGGTATAAGCTTGTGAATTCTTGTGCTACGTTGTTGTTGTGATTATCCTTGAATCTCTGTATATATAGTTGCTTCAGTTTTTGCCCGTTTTGGAAATCAACATTTGAGGAGCGGGACTTTGCAACTATTGAAGGACACGCGCATGTTTGAATATTCTGAATGCGGTAGGTGCGAACGTGTCTATAATCATATTGTCTGCCGTTGTTTGACTTTCCTCATGTGGTTCATTTCAAACGTTCATATTCCTGTATCATACTTTTAAAACAATCAAAACAATGTTAAACAATGATAAAAAGTAATGATGATATGAATTAATAACAATAAACCATATTCGGAATGAACATTGTGATACTTAGCATTTTCGGTGGTCAAACAGGGCATCACTCGAGCATGAAAGGCTCACTTCGAGTGATCTCCTATTTTCCTTCATATGCCTCTGTTATCGGGTTGTGCTTGCATAAATTTCAGAGAGACAAAATCTTCACTCGCGGGTGAAGAGGGGTCTCACTCGAGCACAAAACCTCTGCTCGAGTGATCTTGCAATTTCCATAGGGAATGTCTTCTCGGGTCATCACTCGCATACCATTTTGACAAGAGTGAGAATTTGTACTCGCGGGTGATATGGACCCTCACTCGAGCACACTTACCTCTGCTCGAGTGAGACGCATATTCTCAAGGAATATGCTCTCAAAACCATCACTCGCATCAGGATTTTAGAGGGATAGAATTTTCACTCGTGAGTGATGTGGGCCCTCACTCGAGCACACAGACTCCTACTCGAGTGAGAAGAATATTCTCAAGAATAATACCTTTCGAACAAGCACTCGCAACAGATCTGGAGAGGGATAGAATTTTCACTTGCAAGCATTGATGTGTCACTCGAGCATATATGGGTGTGCTCGAGCACACTTGCACTTCTCTGAACTTCATGACTCTCGGCCAAGTACTCGCAGTACCTTGCTCGAGTACAGAATGCTCATGCTCAAGCATTGATGTCTCTGCTCGAGTGAATAAAGGAAGCATGCCATTACTTGCTCTCGGCCAAACACTCGCAGACCCTCACTCGCATGTGTGCTCGAGTGAGAATGACTTCTCTGCTCGAGTGCATACCTTGTGCTCGAGTGATCTAGTGAACACAAAGGGAGAATGCCTCTCGGGTACATACTTTCTGGCTTTCTCTCGCACCTGCTCGAGTACAGAAGAGATCTGTGCTCGAGTGCAAAATCCTTGCTCGAGCACTCCAGTGCAATTTCACAGCAGATATCAGCAAAGCATCAAATATGCATTTGGTAACTTGGAAACTTTTCTTAACCTTCTAAAAACATGTCTTGCACATAATTGACTTATTGTTATCATCAAAACTTAGGATCTAACAGTTCGGTCATATCGCTTCAGAATGTCCTACCCATAGAATTGTTACCATTATTGAAGGGGAAGCTTCTGCAGTATTTGAAGAAGAGGAGGAGCTTATGCCTGACAAAGAGCCAGTCTTTGATGAAGAGCCAATCTTTGATGAAGAAGTCATTCCTCCTGATCAAGGTGAAATACTTGTGATTAGACGAAGCTTGCATACAGCCACAGTAAAAGAAGAGCCTTGGCTACGTCACAACATTTTTCATACTCGCTGCACTACTCAAGGTAAAGTCTGTGACGTCATTATTGACAATGGAAGCTGTGAAAATGTAGTCTCTAACTACATAGTAGAAAAGTTACAACTACAACTCACAATCATCCGTATCCGTACAAGCTCTAATGGTTTAACAAAGAAAGCGCGTTAAAAGTGTTAAAACGATGCCTTGTTACTTTTTCTATCGGTAAAAGGTATCATGATGAAGTTTGGTGTGATGTTGTTCCAATGGATGCTTGTCATCTTCTTCTGGGAAGACCTTGGCAATATGATCGATGCGCTCTATACGACGGTTATACAAACACATATTCTTTCCAGAAGGATGACGTGAAGATTCAGCTTGAACCTTTGCCACCCGATAAACACATCAAAGTCAAAAAAGAGTCCAAGTCGTTTTTACTCAAGCATAAGGTTGAGGGTCTATCTCCATATCTTGATGATGATGTTGTTTCTGACTCAAGGACTAGTCTTGTCCAACCCCGGGAGAATGAAACAGAACAGGGAATTGAAACAGAGGACATGCATATGACGTATGTAATGATGTTGTGAACAGGGAACGACGACAGAGGGGTTGGTGTGGCTGCCGGTTCTGACTTTTGCATTATTTTAAAGAATTTACAAGGGTGTGATTTTAGTATAAATAGGTGTGTGTTTTCATTGTAATGTATCTGAGTTTTGATTAAACACATTTGAGATTGGTTCCTATACCATCAACCATTATTCCTCATAATCTTCTTCTGCATAAACTTGCTTTGCTTATGCCAACATGTCAGAGCTACCTCAAATGAGACTAATTATCTGGCATTGCCACATGCAGCCGCAAGCATCAACAAGTTTCAGAGTTGAATTTGGAAGGTTATTATCTTGGTGGGATCACATCACCTCACGTTGGCAATCTCTCTTTCTTGAGAAATCTCTTTCTCTCAGTCAATAGCTTCCATGGAGGAATCCCATCAGAGTTGGGACATTTGTTCAGGCTAAAGACATCTCTCAAACAACACATTGACAGGTGAGATTCCTTCAAGCTTGACGAGTTACACACAATTGAGGATCTAGCATTTGTTAGAGAATAGTCATATTGGTAAAATTCCATATCAACTGGGGTTTCTTCATAAGCTTGAAAGGTTGCGACTTTCTTTCAATAATTTGAATGGAGAAATTCCATTTTCCATATGGGATCTTACTTCCCTCACCCATCCTTCAATAGGCCAAAATAACTTGGAAGGAAGCATACTAGAAGAGATAGGCCACTTGAAGAAGTTGACATTTTTTGCAGCACCAGTGAATGGTTTATCTGGTTCTCTTCCTTCTTCGCTTCACAATCTATCATCTCTCACTGTGATATCACTAGGGAAAAACCAGTTGAACATGACTCATCTTCCATATAACATATTCTCCAACCTCCCAAATCTAAAATATTTTGCCCTAGGCTTGAATCAAATTTATGGTCCAATGCCAAATTCCATCACAATTTTAAATGTCTTGGGTCTCGAAGACAACAAATTCTATCTCAGGCACCATTCCAACTTCTTTTGGCAATTTACATGAGATAAAATAATTACTTCTGGAGGTAAACCAATTCTCAGGAGAGATACCAGCTTCCTTGTGCTAACAATTTCAGAGAATATGCTTGAAGTAAAAATTCCTATCACAGTAGGAAACATGGAAAGTTTGTTACTCCCAGACCTTTCAAAAAACAATTTCAGTGGAGATATACCCTTGCAAATTTTTGGTCTTTCCTCCTTATCCATTTTCTTAAACTTATCTCACAACTCATTTAGTGGATCTTTACCTATTGAGGTATGAAGACTTAAAAACCTTGGCACTTTAGATATATCTGAAAATAATCTTTCCGGAGAGATTCCTTCAACCATAGGAGATTGCACAAGTATGTATTACCTTAAGTTGCAAGGGAATTCCTTCAGTGGGCCCATGCCACCTTCACTAGCTTTGATGAAAGGTCTTAAACATCTAGATGTGTCTTAGAACAACCTATATCGATCAATTTCATCAATAGGCCTACAGAACATTTCTTTTCTTCAATACTTGAATGTTTCTTTCAATATGTTTGATGGTGAGATGCCAATAGAAGGGGTTTTTAGTAATGCAAGTATGATATTAGTGATTGGAAATATCAATCTTTGTGGGGGCATTTGTAAGCTACATTTATCACCATGCCCTAAGAAAGTTGACACGCAAAGAAAGCACAATTTGAAGCTCGTGGTTATTATGATTTGTGTGGCTTTTCCTCTCTTAGTGATATTTATGTTATCTTTCTATTGGAGGCGAAAAATAAACAAGAAATATTCTTCAACTTCACCAAAAATCAAACAATTTCACAAGCTTTCGTATCAAAATTTACACATTGCAACAAGAGGTTTCTCTACTAGCAACTTGATTGGATGAGGGAGTTCTGGATCAGTATATAAAGAAAGGCTAGAATCAAAAGATAAAGTTGTTGCAATAAAGGTACTGAACCTTCAAAAGAAGGGAGCTCAAAAGAGTTTCATTTCAGAATGTAATGCACTAAAAACTACAAGGTATCAAATTTGGCAAAAATTTTGACATGTTGCTCCAGCGTTGGTTGCAAGGGACAAGAATTTAAGGCATTGGTATGTGAGTATATGCCAAATGGAAGCCTTGAAAATTGGTTGCATCCTAATCAAGAGACTGAATATGAGTTAACATTAGATATTTTTCAGAGATTAAATATTATATATGATGTTGTATCTGCACTACATTATCTTCATTATGAAAATGAGCAACTAATAGTCCATTGTGACTTAAAACCTGGCAATGTCCTTCTTGATGATGATCTGGTGGCTCATGGGAACCCGTTTAGTGTAAACTTGTCCTATCTAAACCATCCAGATGGGATCTGGACAGACCAGATTTGATATTTTTTAAATTGGTTACTTTTTAATAAAAAAAATATTTTTTTTTTAAAAATCAGTTAAGATATTATCTTTATTTTAGATTTTGTACCCATTAAAATAATTTTTTTTTCAAAAAAAAAAAAGCAAACAAAAAAAAATAAATCTACACCGTCCAGATGGCCTAGATGGGAGGAGCTCTTCCTACTCCTCATTTGGACGAGTAGGACAGCTTGTTCTGTGGCCCATGTGGGTGATTTTGGGTTAGCAAGACTACTTGGCAACCTTAGTGACAATTCTCAAAAGAAAACAAGTGGTGTATGGAATAAAAGGGACGATTGGCTATACTTCTTCAAGTACAATTTATTATTATTTTGGCTTGAAGCTCTTATGAACTTTGTTTCTTTTTTTCTTTTATGAAAAATTTTTCTGTTTTTATTTTTTTAGTTTGAATACAATGAGTTTCTAAACATTAACCATAGTCCAACATGTATATTTTAGAGTATGGAATAAGTTCTGAGGTATCAACACAAGGTGATGTATATACTTTTGGTATTCTTATTTTGGAAATGTTAACCGGAAGAAGACCAACAGACTTAATGTTTGGAGATGGCCACAATCTTCATAGCTATGCCAAAGCTGCATTTCCGACAACAATAGCTGGAGGAGAAATTATGATGGAGGAGGTGGCTATTATGCATCCCAACCATGAGAAGACTCTAATTTCACTATTTAAGCTTAGAATTGCTTGTTCAGTAGAATCTCCAAAGGAAAGGATGAACATGATTGGTGTACTAAATCATATTAAAAATGCTTTTGGTCTATGGGGAAACAAGTCGAAATTGACTGTCACAAAGTGAGCGCTTGAAATGACACTTTAGATATGCTTTTATTATATATTTCTGCGCTTATAAAATTCCTTACTTGTCATGAATAATATTTCAATCTCGTATCTTCTCTACGAGCATTCTTTTGTGAAGAAAAGAAATTCAAACAATGATTTAGAATAAATTGTTACTTTGTTAGGTGAATCAGCTACTCCTTCAATGTCTAAATTGCCGTCAACATTACTACATGCTGCTATAGTAGTGTGAATTTGATAGAGCCTCCTATAATTGTCTCTTTTGAGGCTCCACGTCACTCAACAAATTGTAATTTTTGATAGAACTCTTTCTTCTTTCTGTGATTGTGCTGCTGCTATAGGAATACTTTCTAGAGCTTTTGATAGAAATCACCCTTTTATTGACATTAATGAGTTAGTTCTCTAATTTTTCCCTAGGGAGTGGCATATCTTTCTTAACTTTTTATATAGAGAAGCCAATCAATGTGTTAACATTCTAGCTAGGAACACTCATAGTTTAGAAGAATTGTGATTTTTGTACCTTTGATCATCCACGCACTACCTTCATCTATATTATTGTAAAAAGCATTAATAGGAGTAAATTAAAAAAAGATTGACAAATATAAAAAATATGTCTTATACATAAGACTTAGATCAACTTCCCAAATATAAAATTGATTTATGATAAGGGTTCGCTTAAGAGAGCTTCACTCAGAAAAATCTCAAAACTTGACCTAAAAAGATTTAGGGAGAATTACACTAAGGTCCCATGGAAGAAGAGAAATAAAAAAATGGTCCCAATAGATTGTAAAATGAAAAAATGATCCCATGGAGTTGTTAATACAGGCTCATGGAGTTGTTAATGAGTTGTCAATACAGGCTCCTGGAGTTGTTAATGGGATCATTTTTTCATTTTGCAATCTACAGGGATCATTTCTTCATTTTTTTCCTTCCTTGGGACCTCATTGTAATTCTCCCAAAGATTTAATATAAGGCCCAAAGCTAAAAGCAACTCTAAAACAAAGATGAGAATACCAAAACAGAGTCTTTCTTATACCAAAACAGAGCTTCTCTTATACCAAAACAGAGCCTCTAAAATTTACCACATTTCTGGTATTCACTGCAATTACTGGACGTAATTCCAATCAGAGCCCACTGCATTTAAGAAAAACAATGCTATTAGAATAGTGCCAAATTCTAATGCCTCCCTTTTCAAACGGGCTGCCTTTTTGGCCTTCAAAACTCGAATCTTCACCAATCAAAAAAGTTTCACTTTAATAGGACTCATTAGTATATAAATCAATATTGATGTGCCAACTAAGCCACACAACTATTAGCTTCTCTATACACATGCATGTTCATGAGTGACGAACCTGATCAAACATGATTAAATCTCTTATTGTGTCAATTATATTCATCACCAGGTGATTCCTTAAGTGGTTCTTAAGGGGCCATATAAATTTTTGGGCGTCAAGTGGGAAGATTCTTCATAAGAATCACATTCCCTTGGATAAGAGGCTGAGGTTATACGATAGCAACTAGAATAAATTATCAATTGAATGGGAACTTCTAAACCAAGTTCCTACCCTCTTCTCTCGTATTTCAAAAATACGATTTTGCCCTCCTCCATCTTACTCTTCTGTTGATTTATCCCAACTTCATATATAATCCACAGATAAATTTAAGGGTGATTTATCCTCTTCTTTTTGTGCATTTTCCTTCTCCTTATCCCATGCCAGAAATGGTGATAATAATGTGACAGTAACCAATAAAGCTTGGGAGGAGGGTAATGCAGTATTAGACCTTCAAGAAAGTAAAGCTGCTGATACTGGGAATACCAAAATCAGAAGCATACCTTGTCACTTTACTGTATCACCATTATAAGCAGATCATATTAATACGTATATACTCAGTACATATATAATGCTGCATATTGTGTATTCTGAGACGAAGGCATGTCACTAAGGTTATAGTACGTTTTAAAACATGGGCATATATATGCCTACACTTTTGACAGTTTCATTTTCCTTTATTTATAAAGTTCAAAATGTTACATGTATGAATCCACACATTTTATACCATCTAATCTATTCAAATACATACATACATACATTAGTCGTAGTTGTTCCATTAACTTAAAGACAACCAAGGGTGTGATTTGATGTGATAGGAAACTATTTTGCTGAAAGTTGGGAATATATTGATGAACTTGTTGAATATGTTAAATTGATTCTACCACTAACTTAGCGCGTATATGCATTATTAGGTGGGAATCCAATAAATATAAGTCAATGCAAATGGTAATATTAATGGATGTTGTGCAATCATTACAAATAGTACAATGCACTTAATTTGAATATTGTCATAAGTCCCAAGTCGGGTGGGTTTTTTTTTTATAGAGGTGCTATATAAGGCCTTGGTTTCTCCCGAAGATTTTTTCTTTCATTGAGAGTAGGCTAACTTGAGCAGTAGAAGGAATCCAACCACTTACTTTTGCGATGAGAGGTTCTCCCAAAGACAAATACTCGTTACAAATGCATTGTATTGTTTCTAGTCCAGCACTTTACTCTGTTTCTTCTCCACTCTGTTTGAGATCATCGGCTTTTCCTTTCCTTCCCACCTCTTGCTCTCCTTTTCTGATCCCAACTATTGGTTCAAATTTAATATTTTTAAAAAATTATGCTGAAACTTTGATTCAATGGCTAGAATCAGAAAAGGAAACTGATCTCCCCTGGTACCTCCATTTGAATCAGTCAACTCAACATAATTTGGATGGAGTTTTTTCCTTCAGGAAATTGCTTTTAATTGCTCCACATTTGGTTCGTTAGGCGAAAAGAAATTATGGGAGTGGGGTCCGGTAATTTTGAAAAAAACAAAATCATATAAATATTGTTGATTAATTTAATGTAATTAACTTAAGTAACTACTAGTAATTTTTTAAGATTCATATCCAATGATTATTTATTAGGCCGGCTACCTTTCACATAATATAGACCCACAGGCATTTGAACCAAATTTGAGGCCCATAAAATACTTTATTTTTTATGATTCTAGTATGTGTTTTTTATAATGAAATCATACATGTTTTCATAGAAGAGTACACATGATAAAAAGAAACAAACCTAAGCCTAGCAAGATAATACAAAATGTCATAAGTAATTATTTATCTAGTCCAAATGTTGTGCAAAGAATTACCTCCACCCCTTTTCCTATCCGTCCTGTAAGAGATAATTAAGCTGATTAATCAATTTGATATGCTTTCTTCTAATCAGGTTAGTCAGATTACGAATACAATCAAAGGGCTGCCATTCCTTCCTAGAATCCATTTGTTCTGTTGGAAACTTTGTACTGAGGCTCTTCCAACTTGGATTACATAGAAGGGTCATTATATGAATGTAGAGCCAAACTGTAAATTTTGTTGAAACAATGAGGAGTCATTAATTGTCTTTTCTTTATTTTCAATTCTCTCTGTCTTTAGGCTATATGGTACGGAACGGAATTATTGAACTCTATATATTAAGGTATGGTTAGGGAGAGAATCGATAAGTAGCCTGCCTCATATGCAACTCTTGATATGCTAATTTTATACAATTATCTCTCCGGTCCTTATTATAACACATTCAATAAGATTATTGAGCGGGATTTTTTAAGGTAACAATCTATCTAAGGATTTTATTTTTTATAGAGCACAATGGCACCGATCCATATAGCTGATCTCATTTAATAAGATAAAACTTTATTGTTATTATTTGTATAACTAACTATAAAATTTTCTAATTAACTATGAAATTTTCTAACTAGTTAATTAAACTCCTCTGAATAATGACTTTAATTGAAGGCAATTTTGACATGTAAGGTTGTTATTACACGTTCTTACATGTAAAGTTGCTACTAATCGGAAGTCCTTGCTTATAATTGCGAGAGTCATATATGATATAAGTCTGAAATAAGTGGATTGTTAAGCCCCGATTTAGCAGGAACCCAAATTTATTTCCTAATAATTATTATATCTTTGGGGTATTAAAGAAAATAAAATGGTAATTCTAGTCTTTTTCACATATACGTCATAGATGATGACCTTATATTATTTATATTATTATGGGTATGATTAATTTGCTGTCCGCTTTCAATGGATAACTTAATATTATTTGGCCTGCATAAATGGATGATTGACTGAATTATAATGAATATTTATTATATTATAATGGGTATGATTAATTTGCCGTCCGTTAGCAAAGCTGTAATTTTCTTCTTTGATTAAGTTTATTCTTTTCAGCATTTTTATAGATATTATAAAGGTACACACATGATAATTTATTCTGGCAAAAAAATACGCATGATAATTTATTATTCAAAATATTTTTCCTTTTTATTAAATTTTACTTGTTATGATGATATGATCCAATAACTCAACAATCTTAGCCTAAGAAACAGCTTGCTCATGATACCATGTAAACAAATTTAGAATTGGAGAAAAGATGAATATCTTCTTGAGAATTGTAAGTCACAATGACATTACAACTATCAACCATTCTTGAGTGATTCTACTATTAACCATAAATTCTAGTATTAATGAGAAGTGAAGACAAAGTTAACCAACCTTATTTTTAGATGAGGATCCTATCATCCTTTACTTTTTGATCTATACAGTTAGACCTCTATTTATTAGGTGTTACAATGATTAACTATCTCATTAAAGTTTTAACTAACTAATGGAAATCTCAACTAACTAGTGTTCTTCAACACAAGTATAACCAGAGCTTCACTCAGAAAAATCTCAGCATACGACATAAAAAGATTTAATATAAAGCCCAAAGCCAAAAGCAACTCTAAAACAAACGTGAGAATACCAAAACAGAGCCTCTAAAATTTACCATATTTCTGGTATTTAGTATTCACTGCAATTACTAGACGTAATTCCAATTAGAGCCCACTGCATTTGAGAAAAGCAGTGCCATTAGAATAGTTACAAATTCTAATGCCTCCCTTTTCAAACAGACCACCCTTTTTGCCTTCAAAACTCGAATCTTTACCAATCAAAAAAGTTTCACTTAAATAGGACTCATTAGTATATGAATTAATATTGATTGGCCAACTAAGCCACACAACTATTAGCTTCTCTATACACATGCATGTTCATAAGTGACGAACCTGATCATACATGATTAAATCTAAAACAGTAGCAAACCATTCAGTGTAATGCGGTGGTTGCGGTAGATTTGTTGGCTATCTTTTGATTGATTAAATCGTGTCTCTTTCTGCTTTAGTTTAATCATGGTGTTTTAAGTTCATCATTATGTCTCTTTCTTAGTAGTATAAATAGGTGTGTTGAGGTTCATTGTAATTCATTCAATTTTTGCATTAAGAACAGAGTGTATGGTTTCTGAACCATTTTGATACCAGAGCCTTGTTCCAGAGGGAGAGAAAACGAGAGAGTGAGGAATAGGTTGAGAGGAAAAAATGTTGGAGAAACAGGGTGTGCGAACTCCATCCTACCGAATCTTTTTCACAAATCTGAGCCCGCCATTGTCTTCGAAAGGTCCCAAAACCCAAGACAAGCTTCAACCACCACCATGAACCGTCTTCACGCTCTCTCACACGCCATATCGGAGAGCCACGCGCCATCAACGGCATCCACGCGTCGGCATTGCACCGCTCTGAGGTTGAAGACGACCCCGTCAACGTCTACGTCAGCACAATCTGTCCAGTCAGCGATAGCTCATCCACTCCCTATCCGCCACTTGTCAAATACGCCACGACATCACCACCGTCAGCCCTTGCCACATCATCAGGCCCAGTCATCTTCCACGTCATCATCATCGACAGCTCATCCAGTCCCTGACTGCCACATGTCACTATTAGCCACATCAGCATAACGGTTAGCCAGCATTTTGTTAAAATCACATTTTTGTGCCCTAGATTCTGCTAAATTGACAATTAGGTCCCCAGAGTCTCTGAAATTACATTTTGACCCCCAGATTATGCCAAAATTACATTTCAGACCCTAAACTTCCTGAAATTACAGTTTAACCCCCAGATTCTACCAAAATTACATTTCAAACCCCCTGAACTTCCTGAAATTACATTTTGACCCCCAGATTCTGCCAACATTACATTTCAGACCCCTGAACTTCCTGAAATTGCATTTTGACCCCTAGATTCTGCCAAAATTACATTGTTGCCCCAAATTTCTTATTTTACCTTTGAATTTTCCATAAAATCCTTCCCCTACCCTTCTGCCTTGTACCTAATAACTACGTACTTAAGTCATAACATGTCAAATAAACTACAAAATGCCTCCAAGACATAGAAATAGACATGAGATTGGAATGGAGGAGATGAGACACCGGATACAAGAACTGGAGGCCATTATAGCAGAACAGCAAGCCTTGCTCGAAACTCGTAGAGAGCACTCAGAAGATGATTTGAACAGCCACAGTTCATCATCCCCTGATTACCGTCATCATCCTCGATAACAACCATTCCGCCTTAATGACATTAAGGTAGACACACTTGAATTTGAGGGAAGACTCCAGCCGGACGAATTCATCGACTGGCTACAAACTGGTTAACGAGTCTTTGAGTACAAAGAGATTCCTGATGAGCATAAAGTTAAAATTGTCGCTATCAAACTAAAGAAACATGCCTCTATATGGTGGGAGAATCTCAAGAAAAGGCGTGAAAGAGAAGGAAAGGGCAAGATACGAATGTGGGACAAGATGCGATGAGAGCTCTCATGTAAGTTTCTTATCGAAAATTATTATCAAGATAATTTCCTTCAATTACATAATCTCCGCCAAAAGGCTATCTCTGTAGAGGAATATACCAGGGAATTTGAGAAACTTATGATGAAATGTGATATACAAGAAAAGGAGGAGCAAACAATAGCTCGTAATCTCGGAGGTTTAAATAAGAACATCGCCCATCCAGTACAACTCCAGCAATATTGGACTCTGGACCACGTCATTCGTTTAGCCATCCATATTGAGAAGCAGTTGCTCAGAAGGCCTCCGTACCAACCGTCTTCCTCAACCAGAATTCGTTTTGATGGGTGTAAGCCACAAATGCATCATCCTAGCTCTTCAAGCACGCCTCCACCTAAGGTTATTAGGGAATTCAACTCCAAAGCACCTAAGTGCTTCAAATGCCAAGGGTTCGGTCATATAGCTTCTAACTGCCCTAACCGTAGAGTTGTCACCATTATTGAAGGGGAAGCTTCTACAGTATTTGAAGAAGAAAGGGAGCCTATGTCAGAAAAAGAACCAATATTTGATGAGGAGCCAGTATTTGATGAGGAAGTTACTCCTGCTGATCACAGTAAATCACTTATGATTAGGAGAAGCCTACCTACAACAACTGTAAAAGAAGAGCCTTGGCTATGTCACAACATTTTTCATACTTGCTGCACTACTCAAGGTAAATTTTGTGACGTCATCATTGACAATGAAAGCTGTGAAAATGTAGTTTCCAATTATATGGTAGAAAAGTTGCAACTATAGACTCATAACCATCCGTGCCCTTACAAGCTCCAATGGCTTAACCAGGATAGCGAGGTAAGAGTATCAAAATGATGCCTTATTATTTTTTCTATTAGTAAAAGGTATCATGATGAAGTTTGGTGTGATGTTGTTCCCATGGATGCCTGTCATCTTCTTCTGGGGAGACCTTGGCAATATGATCGACATGTTCTGTTTGACAATCACACAAGCACATATTCCTTCCAGAAGGATGGCGTGAAGATCCAGCTCGCTCCTTTGCCACCTGATAAACACAATAAAGACAAAAATGAGTCTAAACCATTAATGTCTTTAGTCGAGAAGGTGACCAAAATAGAAATCCAAGTAATGGGTTTTCTTCTCTTGCTCGAGGCAAATAATGGAACTAAAATTCCACCTGAAGTGCAACCATTATTAGATGAGTTTCCTAATATTATTCCAAATGAAATTCCACCAGGATTACCACCCATGCGAGACATTCAACATGCTATGGATTTAATTCCAAGAGCAATAATTCCTAATCAGCCATCTTACAGAATGAGTCCTCGAGAAAATGCTGAAGTTCAAAGCCAAATTGAAGAATTGTTGAAAAAGGGATTAATCCAAGAAAGTGTCAGCCCTTGTGCTGTACCTGTGCTCTTAGTTCCCAAGAAAGATGGAAGTTAAAGAATATGCATAGATTGTCGTGCCGTCAACAAGATCACAATTAAGTATCGGTTTTCGATACCCAGACTTGATGACATGCTTAACCAGTTATATGGCTCTACTACTTTCTCTAAGATTGACCTTCGTAGCAGATACCATCAAATCCAAATTTGCCCCAAACATGAATGGATGACAGCTTTCAAAACTAGAGATGGGTTGCACGAATGGAATGTGATGCCATTTGGGTTGACAAATGCTCCTAGTACATTTATGCGCCTAATGAATCAGGTCCTTCGCCCTTTCATTGGCAAATTTGTTGTTGTTTACTTTGACGACATTCTTATCTACAGCAAAAGCCTAGTGGACCATTTGGAGCATTTACAACAAGTGTTACAAGTTCTTTAAGAGCAAAAACTTTATGCTAATTTGACGAAGTGTACTTTCTTGACAAATGAGGTCATTTTTTTAGGTTATATTATCACTACAGAGGGTGTACAGGTTGATCCAAGCAAAATTGAGGCCATTAACAGTTGGTCAACGCATATATCTATCCAAGAAGTTAGAAGTTTCCATGGATTAGCTTCTTTCTATAGGCGGTTCATTCGAAACTTCAGTTCCATTGCGGTACCCCTCATGGATTGCATCAAGGGAGACAAGTTCCAATTGACAGAGAAAACTCAGAAAATTTTTGAAGAACTGAAGAAATGCTTGATAGAAACTCCTATGCTAGCCCTTCCTAATTTTGACCAAGTGTTTGAGGTCAGTTGTGACGCCTCTAACACTGGAATTAGTGCCGTCCTGAGTTAAGAAGGCCATCCAATTGCTTTCTTAAGTGAGAAGCTTAATGATGCTAAGCTCAAATATTTTACCTATGATAAGGAATTTTATGCCATTGTTCTTGCTCTACAACATTGGAGTTATTATCTCCTAAATAAAGAGTTCATACTCTTTTCTGATCATGAAGCCCTCAAGTATCTAAACTCTCAACAAAAGATCAATCGTAAGCATGCGCGTTGGAGTGAAATCTTACAGTCTTATCTGTTTCTGATAAAACATAAGGCTGGAATTTTAAACTTAGTACCTAATGCTCTTAGCCGCTGTCATGCATTACTATCAACAATTCAAGCCAAAGTTGTTGGGTTTGAATGCGTGAAGGAGTTGTACCAGGATGACCCAGATTTTTGTGGAATGTGGGAAGCGACTGCAGGTCAACCTTTCTACCAATATTACAAACACGATGAGTTTTTATTTTGAGGTAAAACCCTGTGCATCCCTCAGTGTTCTTTGCTGGAGGCAATAATTTGGGAAGCTCACAAAGGAAGTTTAGCTGGTCATTTCGGTAGAGATAAAACAGTTGCTTTAGTCAAAGAGAATTTCTTCTGGCTAAGACTTGAATGAGATCTCAACAAGCACATACAGAGATGCAGAATATGTCATTTGCCCAAAACCAAGGGTCAAAATACAGGATTATACATGCCTTTACCAGTCCCAGAAGCACCATGGGAAGATGTAAGCATGGATTTTGTGCTGGGATTACCACGAACTCAGAGGCAGAAAGATTCTGTCATGGTGGTTGTGGATCGATTTTCAAAGATGACCCATTTTATTCCTTGTCAGAAGACTAATGATGCTATGCAAGTTGCTGAACTGTACTTTAAAGACATTGTTTGTCTCCATGGCATTCCCAAGACTATCACGTCTGATCGTGATGTTAAGTTTCTTAGCCATTTTTGGAGAACTCTCTGAAAAAAGATGGGTACTAAACTTCAGTTTAGTAGTGCTAGTCACCCTCAAATGGACGGACAAACAGAAGCTATAAACAAGATTCTTGACAATCTTCTACGAAGCTTTATTGGAAAGAATTTGAAGCAGTAGGATCTTATCCTTGCTCAGGTTGAATTTGCTTATAACAATTCAATCAACCAAGCCACTGGAAAGTGCCCTTTTGAAGTTGTTTATGGCACTCGACCTCTCAATCCATTCGACCTGATTCCTTTAGCTAGCAAACAGTATTACAGTGTAGATGTAGACCAAAGGGCTGAAGAAATCAAGAAACTACATAAGCAGGTCCGAGATAGGATCCAGAAGCAAAATTTGAAAATCAAAGCACACAGGGACAAGCATTGAAAGCAGCAAATTTTTAATATAGGAGACTTGGTTTGGATACATTTAAAGAAAGAACGTTTTCCTAAACAACAGAACGCCAAGTTGTCTCCCCGAGCTGATGGTCTATTCAAGATTGTGCAGAAAATTAACAACAATGCCCATAAAGTGGAATTGTCTGGTACCTACGGTGTTTTAGCCACTTTCAATATTATGGATCTATCTCCATATATTGATGACGTTGTCAATTCCAACTCGAGGATGAGTCATGTCCAACCCCGGGAGGATGAAACAGTAGCAAACCATTCGATGTGATGCGGTGGTTGTGGTAGAGTTGTTGGTTGTCTTTTGACCGATTAACTCCCTTTTGATTGATTAAATCATGTCTCTTTTTGCTTTAGTTTAATCATGGTGTTTTAAGTTCATCATTATGTCTCTTTCTTAGTAGTATAAATAGGTGTGTTGCGGTTTATTGTAATTCATTCAGTTTTTGCATTAAGAACAGAGTGTATGGTTTCTGAACCAAAATCTCTTATTGGGTCAATTATATTCATCACTAGGTCATTCCTTAAGTGGTCCTTAATGGGCCATATAAATTTTTGGGCGTCAAGTGGGAAGATTCTTCATAAGCATTGTATGCCCTAAAAATAGCTGTATGGGCTTGCGCACCAAATGAACCCACTAAGGGTGATTTGGCCCGAAAGCATGAATGGAATTCAATAAGACCTGACTCTTGAAAGCCCAATAAGAGCAACTCCAAAAGGCCACAAACTCGAGCTAAGATTACAACGCCCATAATGATCGATAAAACCAACCAGCTGAAGAAAGCTCCAGGATTCGAGGAAAACAGGATGATCATGCCTATCTTGATCTTGAAATATAGTAAGTCATAGGCCAAGAAAATGGGGGGATATAATATAACAAACCTTCAATACAAAAAGGGGGGAGTTCTTTAAGGATGGAAGAGACACAAAACCATTTGTGGTGCTTGGAGCCTTGGAGCTTACCATACCTTCCCTTGTAATCAAAAGCAATGAATGATCAATAATATGAGTTCTTTATTCATAGCTCTTAATCTGATGAATTTTGTGTGCTATTGGTGACCCCTGTCAATTAGATCCATTCCTAACCTAAATTTGGTCAAATAATTTGGCGCCATTTGTGGGGTCCTAACAACAAGTTTTCCAAAAATATCACCCTTCTACCTAACTATCTTTCTTTCCTTACCCCTTGCCTTACTAACCATGACAGAAGTAGTTGTCAGACATGAGGTGAGCATCGCCGAACTAGCCAAGTTAGTGAGGAACCAAACTGCACGACTATTTGCACAAGCCATGCTTATTGCATAACATGATAAATGTACTTGCAGCATGAAAGCTGCCTTTAGTGTCTAGAAGAGGAGAGTGCGAACCCGCAAGACCAAGTCACATCACTCACCACACAGGCTACCCTTAGTTCGCAAGGCAATTCTCATCCGTGGTCATTTCGCTCGTCCGGCCATGGAGCATGCCTTTGGAAAATTTGTCAAATATAGGCGAAACAGTACCATGAATGTCAATCTAACTAATGAAACTCCTCTTGCAGGCATTGGAGTTAGCCATGCTGAACTACTAACACAACAGGATACACCTCGCACCACTAAGGAAGGTCCTCACACTGACCAAGAAAACCCTATTGATGGACAGGAGGACCTACCCATTAGTTAAGGAACTCCTCCTAACCTAGCAGGTGTCAATGACGTACCTGATGGAGAAGCACAAAGAATAGCCACCAACCTCTAGTAGGGCCTGCCCGTTTAGGCCCGAGCCCGTGAAGGGCCGGCCCTGTAGGGCCGGGCTGGCCCATATTCCCGGCTCTATATGAATGACCTGTTTGTCCAACAATTATCGAGCAACTAGAAACTCAAGAAAAATTCAAACTACTTGTACAAAGTAATCCAAGGGAAGCACGAATCATTGTGTGACTTTGTAGGTAGATTTAACAAAGGGAATATCAACATCTTGAGTTATGATACCGTTATCGCCATCGCGACATTCAAAAAGGGCCTCCTCCCCAACTTTGACTTGTATAATTGTTTGATTAATTTAATGTAATTAACTAAAGTAACTCCTAGTAATTTTTTAAAATTCCCATCCAATGATTATCTATTAGTTCAGCTACTTTTCACATAATATAGACCCACAGGCATTTGAACCAAATTTGAGGCCCATAAAATACTTTATTTTTATGATTCTAGTCTCTGTTTTTTTTTTTAATGAAATCATACCTGTTTTCATAGAAGAGTACACATGATAAAAAGAAACAAACCTAAGCCTAGCAAGATAATACAAAATATCAACAGTAATTATTTATATAGTCCAAATGTTGTGCAAAGAATTACCTCCACCCCTTTTTCTATTTGTCATATAAGAGATAATTAAGCTGATTAATCAATTTGATATGCTTTCTTCTAATCAGGTTAGTCAGATTATGAATACAATCAAAGGGCTGCCTTTCCTACCTAAAATCCATTTGTTCTGATGGAAACTTTGTACTGAGGCTCCTCCAACTAGGACTACATAGAAGGATCATTATCATTATATGAATGTGGAGCTAAACTGTGAATTTTGTTGAAACAATGACGAGTCATTAATTGTCTCTTCTTTATTTTCAATTCTCTTGGTCTTTTGGCGGTATAGTACGGAACGGAATTAATGAACTCTACGCATGTTAAGGGATGGTTAGGGAGAGCATTAATAGTAGCCTGCCTTAGATGCAACTCTTGATATGCTAATTTTATACAAGACTCTCTCCGGTCCTTATTATAGTAAACACTCAATAAAGTTATAAAACCGGATTTTTTGTTAACAATCTATCACAAGATTTTGTTTTTGGTAGAGCACAAACACTCGAATCCATATAATTGACCCCAACCAATAGGATAAGACTTTATTGTTGTTGTTTATCTAACTAACTATAAAATTTTCTAACTAATCAATTAAACTCCTCTAACTAATGACTCTAATTGAGGGCAATTTTGACATGTAAAGTTGTTATTACACGTTATTACATGTAAAGTTGCTGCTAATCCGCAGTCCTTGCCTATAATTGCGAGTCATATATGATTCTAGTTTTTTTTTTTTTTGGCCAACAATGTTTCTAGGCTTTTTTACATATACGTCATAGACGGATGACCTTATATTATTTGAATTATTATGGGTATGACTAATTTGCTGTCCGTTGTCAATGGATAACTTAATATTATTTGGCCTGCATAAATGGATGATTGACTGAATTATAATGAATATTTATTATATTATAATGGGTATGATTAATTTGCCGTCCGTTATCAAAGCTGTAATTTTCTTCTTTGATTAGGTTTATTTTTTTTAGCATTTTTATGGATATGAGAAAAGGTATACACATGATAATTTATTCTGACAAACAAATACACATGACAATTTATTATTCAAAATAGTTTTTCCTTTTTATTGAATTTTACTTGTTATGATGATATGATCCGAGATCTAATATTTGGAAATCAATGCTCAAAATAAGAAGACTTGTATGTATGTGTGTGTGTGTACACGTCATAATGTCAGGCATATATATTTCATGACCTTCTGTTTTTCAACGCAACGAAGGTTTAATTTTGTAGTATTGCCCTGTCGTTCCCATTTCAGTCCAAATACATAGAAGCATTAATCCTTATATTATATTTATAATATATTGGGTATGATTAATTTTCCATTCGTTATCAAAGCTGTAATTTTCTTCTTTGATTAAGTTTATTTCTTCTAGTATTTTTAAGGATATTATAAAGGTATACACATGATAATTTATAATTCAAAATATTTCTACTTTTTTATTAAATTTTACTTGTTATAATCCGAGATCTAATTTTTGGAAATCAATGCTAAAGATAAGAAAACTTGTATATTATATATGTATATATATACTCCCTTTGGTCCTTAATGTATGTAAGACCTAATTGTGGAGTTGCTCTGGTCTTAAATGTAAGATTTATTTCCTATATTATTAAATCTTTTCTCAATCTACTCCAATTAATTCTCCATCAAGTATAATTAAGTAAAAGAAAGATGGAGGAAATTAAGGAAAATGATTAAGGTGTTTTAGAAAAAACATGTCACATTAACTACTTTAACTAACTTTCTTAATCTAATTAAATTTGATAAATATGTTAGCGGAGGGAGTATATTAAAATGTCAGGCAGATCTCCAATTCGTCACCTTCAGTCCTTCAACTCAACCACGGTATAATTTTTTGTTGCCCTGTCGTTTCCATTACAGTCCAAATACATAGATGCATTAATCCTTATCATCTTTTACACATACAAATGAGACATATTATGTAGCACTGCTCAAGTTTAAAGAATAAATTAAATAGCGGGTGATCCTAACGTAATCTTGAGCCCTTGGAAAAACTTGTGCGGCAGAACAGTTCAAACAGCACCATTTCAATATATGAATCGGCAAAAAACCATTCATGCTCTTCAGCAAAACCATGGCTTTTGCCTCCATGTCATTTTCATTTCTTTCCAAATACTACCTTCGACCATTAATCCTTATCATCTTCTACACAAACTACCTTTGCTTCAAGCATGTTAGCGCTACATCAAATTAGACTGATTTTTTGGCATTACTCAAGTTTAAAGAATCAATAACTGACGATCCTGATGAAATCTTGCGCTCTTGGAACAGCTCGAACCACTTCTGCAGCTGGACTGGAATCACATGTGGCCACAAGCATCAGCGAGTCACTGTGTTGAATATGGAAGGTTACCATCTGCGTGGGATCATACCGCCTCACGTTGGCAATCTCTCTTTCTTGAGAAATCTCTCCCTCATAAACAACAATTTCCATGGAGAAATCCCACCAGAGTTGGGACGTTTGTTCAGGTTAAAGAAACTCTGGCTATCAAACAACACATTGACAGGACAGATTCCTCGGAACTTGACGAGTTGCACTGAATTGAGGGTCTTGTTTTTGAATGGAAATAGTCTTCCTGGCACAATACCATATCAGCTGGGTGCTCTTCATAAGCTTGAATGGTTGCAGCTTGTCGTCAACAATTTAACAGGAGAAATTCCATTGTCTATATGGAATCTTACTTCCCTTACCGTTCTTACAGTAGGCAGAAATAATTTGGAAGGAAGCATACCGGAAGAGATAGGCCACTTGAAGAAGTTGACATTTTTTACAGCGCTAGAGAATAGTTTGTCAGGTGCTCTTCCTTCTTCACTTTTCAATATATCATCTCTCACTGTGATATCAGTAGGAGAAAATCATCTCAATGGCACTCAACTTCCGAACAACATGTTCTCCACCCTCCCAAATCTAAGATATTTTGCCATAACTGGTAATCAAATTTTTGGTCCAATACCAAATACTATCACAAATGCATCTTCACTCCAAGCTTTTGCGATTTCTTCAAATCTTTTTTTCGGAGAAGTTCCGAAGTTCCTAATCTAGGAGGCCTAAAAGATCTATTGTTTCTAGGTTTAAATTTCAATAATTTTGGGAGCAGCTCAAATAATGACCTTGATTTCATCATATCTTTGAAAAATTGTAGCAAACTTGAAAAATTAAGTTTTATTGGCAACAAATTTGGAGGAATTTTACCCAACTCCATTGGAAATTTGTCTACCCAACTCACTGAACTAGACCTAGGTGGTAATCAGATCTATGGAACTATTCCTGATACTTTAGGAAAGTACACATTTTTTACTGCCTTGGGTCTCGATTACAACAAATTCTCAGGCGCCATTCCGATATCTTTAGGGAATTTGGGTGAGATGAAAAAATTAGCTATGGATGGAAACCAACTCTCAGGAGAGATACCAGCTTCCTTGGGAAACCTTAGTGAATTGATTGAGCTAACGATTTCAGATAATATGCTTGAAGGAAAAATTCCTACAACAATTGGAAACATGAAAAGTTTGCTAAGCCTAGACCTTTCAGAAAATAATCTCAATGGAGTAATACCCTTTCAGATTTTTGGCCTTTCTTCTTTGTCCATTTTATTAGACTTATCTTACAACTCATTGGATGGATCTTTGCCTATTGAAGTAGGACAGCTTAAAAACCTTGGCACTATGGATATCTCTAGAAATAATCTTTCTGGAGAGATTCCTTCAACCATAGCACAGTGCACAAGTATGGAATACCTTAATTTGCAAGGGAATTCCTTCTTTGGGCTCATGCCTTCTTCGCTAGCTTTGATGAAATGTCTTACACATTTAGATATATCTCAAAACAACCTATCTGGACCAATACTAATCGGCCTACAAAACATTTCTCTTCAATACTTAAATGTTTCCTTCAATATGTTTGATGGTGAGGTGCCAACATAAGGCGTTTTTAGCAATGCAAGTGCAGTATCAGTGGTTGGGAATATCAATCTTTGTGGGGGTATTTCAGAGCTACAATTAGCACCGTGCCCTGAGAAAGTTGACACACAAAGAAAACACAATTTGAAGCTCATAAGTATGGTGATTTGTGTGGCCTTTCTTATCCTAGTGATATTTTTGTTTACTTTCTATTGGAGGTATGAAAAAAACAAGAAATCACCTTCAACTTCAGCTAGAATTGAACATTTTCCCACGATGTCATATCAAAATCTACACATTGCAACTGAAGCTTTCTCCGCCAAAAACTTGATTGGATCTGGGAGTTCTGGATCAGTATATCAAGGAAGGCTAGAATCAGAAGATAAAGTTGTTGCAATAAAGGTATTGGACCTTCAAAAGAAGGGAGCTGAAAAGAGTTTCATTTCAGAATGTAATGCATTGAAAAACCTAAGGCATAGGAATTTGGTTAAAATTTTAACATGTTGCTCAAGCATTGATTCCAAGGGGCAAGAATTTAAGGCATTGGTATTTGAGCACATGTCAAATGGAAGCCTAGAAAAATGGATGTATTCTGAACAAGAAAATGCATGTGGGTCAACATTGGATTTTCTTCAGAGATTAAATGTTATATATGATGTTGCCTTAGCACTACATTATCTTCATTATGAAAATGATCAACCTATTGTGCATTGTGACTTAAATCCCAGCAATGTTCTTCTTGATGACGATATGGTGGCTCATGTAAGCGATTTTGGACTAGCAAGACTACCCGCTACCCTTAATAGCACTTCCCAAAAGCAAACAAGTATATCCGGAATAAAAGGGACAATTGGCTATGCCCCTCCAGGTACAATTTATTATTATCTTGTCTTGAAGCTCTTGTAAATTCCATTTCATTTCTTAAATTATTTTAATGTTTTATTTTGTTAGTTTCAGACAATTAATTTCTAAATATTAACCATAGTCTAACATGCATATTTCAGAGTATGGAATAAGTTTTGAGGTATCAACACAAGGTGATGTATATTCTTTTGGTATTCTTTTTTTGGAAATGCTAACCGGAAAAAGACCAACGGATCAAATGTTTGGAGAAGACCACAATCTTCGTAGCTACATCAATTCTGCATTTCCGGACAATCTTTTGGAGATTGTGGACACAGCTCTTGTGCCCCAACAAATACAACAAACAACAATAGTAGATGGAGGAGAAATTGCGGTGGAGGAGGTGGCTCTTGTACATCCCAACCATGAGAAGACTCTAATGTCACTATTTGAGATTGGACTTGCTTGTTCAGTACATTCTCCAAAAGAAAGGATGAACATGATGAGTGTACTAAGGGAGCTAAATCAACTTAAAAATGCTTTTGGTCTTGGGGGAACAAATCGAAATTGACTGCAACAAAGATTATTGAGTTTGAAATGCCACTTTAGATGTGCTATTATTGTAAATTTACGGGCTAAAAAAATTCCTCACATCTCATCAACTATATTTCAATCTCGTATCTTCTCTAAGACTTCTTTTGTGAACAAAGAAAGTAAACCAATGTGCTTGAATAAATTATTACTTTGGTTCTGTGAATCAGGCAGTTATTTCTTCAGCGTCTAATTTTAAATTGCCATTTGCAACATTATTATGTGCTGCTATATTGCCAATTTTCTTCTTATAACTGCCTTCCTTGAGGCCCAACAAATTGCAATTTGTAATAGGAAACCAAATTAGACAGAAGGTTGCTTTTGCCCATTGCACTCTTACAGATAGGGCTTTTAACATCCCTTTTTTGACACTTTTAACATCCAAAAATATAGGGACGTTTATGTGAGCGACGTAGTTTATTTTTGAAATAACGTCTCTAAAATAAGGGCGTCTAAAGTTCTCACTTTAGACGTCCCAAATGAAGAAAATAGATGTTTAAAGCTCCTGTATAGGGGACTTTAGACATCCCTATTCTTAATAGGGACATGTAAAATCTTCACTTTAAATGTCTTTAATTAGAACGTCTAAAGGGGGAATCTTTAGGCGTCTCAATTGAAATTTGTGATGTCTAAACTCTACTTTAGGTATTCCAATTTAAATTTGGGATGCCTAATGTTTCAATTTCGCTGCTTTATTTACAAAAATATCACCGCCTCTATGTTTTTACTTCCCTTTTTGAAAAAGGGACATCTATAGGGCTAGTAATATCTTCAACTTCTATTGTGTTGATATTTAAGAAAAGCAAAGAACAAATAGATCATGTTTAATTGGTCCGAAAAATGAAAAGAAACTGGAGTGTATATTGAAAAATAGAAGTCAGATCCATCATTAATATTGATTGCAGTACAGTTCTGAATAAAAATGAGAGATAATGCAAATGCAACCTCAGGCGCAACAAAAGAAAATTTCAATTTGTTTTTTAAATTTGTTAAAAAGATATTACAAAGCTAAATCAGACTGAAAAGTGTCAACAACAAAATCAGGGGTAGTACTAAACAGATGGATGCCATAAGCAGTTGCTCGTGCCTCTCTTGCCAATCGGTCAGCAGCAACATTCAATTCTCTGCAACACCAGACAGGGTTCACATTCCAATTCTGATCCAGTCTACTACGTACTTCATCCAGGAGGTCCCTCTCCGGATGGTCCTCAGTCCATGCTTTGGAAAGAAGTTCCACAACTTCCCTGCTCTATCAACACGTTTTTGCCATTTCATCTCCCATGGCCTATTCAAACCCCAAAAGACTGCCTATAACTCAGCATGCAAACTATTTCTGTTACCTATTTTAAACATGAAACCATCCACAACCGAGCCTTCATGATTTTTTGAAATCCCACCACATATGATGCCAAACTGTTCATACCAACAATAGAGCCATCAACGTTTTACAACCCCGACAGGAGGAGGGTAGCATCTAGTCGCCTTATCTCTTCTTATACAATCCACATACAATTTCTCTTTCGAGCACCTCACTACTGCTCTTGTTTGCGCCAAAACATGCAAACGACTCTCAAGCACACCTCGAAAATTCCCGCATTCATGAACCATATTTGACTACTCAAAACAGTAAACCAAGCCGACCATCTAACACCCATTACTTCACATTTCTGGTTAAGGTTCCATTCCACGCATGTAATAAATTGGGACAACGAGAAAAACCTGGCACGTAAATGATTTAGCACAATGCCATTCCATCCATCCTTCGCATGTTGACAGTCACGAAGAGCATGCAAGGTGTCTTCGGTTTGTCCTCCACAAAAAGCACAACATGGGCTATTCTGCAGACGCCTCTTAACGCTAGACAAATTAGTTAGCAAACGCCCCCTGCAACATAGACAAAGAAAATGTTTGCAACGTTGAGGAGCTGAGGTCTTCCAAATCAGGCGCCAAACTCCATTACAACGTGAAGAGCCCTGCCCACACAGTAAATTATACACTGAACGCACCACTTGAGGGTAGCTGCAATATACCAGAAATGATAAGAACAATCTATCCCTGTATTTTATTTAAATCATCGGAAACCACTGTTACAGAGAATCCTGAATTGCTCATACAAACTGAAAATTGCAGAAGTTAAACAGATCTGCTACTAACAAACCAGCAAAATTTCAGATAAAAGAAACAGCTGAAAACATAGAAGAAATCAGAAAGAAATTCACAGAATAATCAGAGGGAGAGAATCTTCATAAATCTTTTCTTTCGTTCCTTCCTTTCCTCTTCAGCATTTATGCTGCATTTTCTCTTACTTTCCATGTGCCTCTGCGATTTCTGTTACCCCTACGTGGCAGCAGAATAGCATCATACTTGGGCCCATTATTCTCATCTGGTTTACTAATAGTTTGGGCCTTTAATTCATCATGGTTACTTGGCCCATTCATAACAATACCCTTCCCATCGACATTGACCTTGCCCTCAAGGTCAAAATCTGGATATTCAGATTGGAACGAGTCCAAAGTTTCCCACGTTGGTGTGTCAAGCCCTGCCCATTGAATTTGAACTTGAGACACCCAAGTATCCCGAATTTTAACACGTCGAATAGCTAAAACATGTGTGGGCTGCAGAATAGGCCCAGCAAGATCAGTAATAACAGGTAAAGGCTGGTATTCCTGTTGAGGATCACCATAACATTTCTTCAATAAAGAGACATGAAACACTGGGTGAATACGAGTCGCAGTAGGCAACTTTAAACGATAAGCCACAGAACCAATTCTTTCCATAATTTGGTAAGGACCAAAATATTTCAGAGAAAGCTTACGACTAGGATGATCTCGTAAAGAATGCTGTCGATAGGGTTGGAGCTTCACAAAAACATAATCACCAATCTGAAACTCCATCTCAGTTCGACTTCGATCAGCATAAAATTTCATACGAGCTTGAGCTTTGGTTAAATTTGCAGTGAGTTTGACAAGTAAAGCATCCCTATCAACAAGCTGGTCCCTCACTGAAGTAGGCACATCCACAGATTGATCTAACCGAAGGAGCAGTGGTGGGTCACGACCAAATAGAACCTTGTAAGGAGTCATACCAATAGAAGTGTGAAAGGATGTATTATAGCAAAATTGAGCCCAAGGCAAGAATTGAACCCATAAACGAGGTTGTTGATGAACATAGCATCGTAAGTACATCTCTAGACAACGATTGAGAGCCTCCGTTTGCCCATCACTTTGAGGGTGATAGGAAGAACTCATACACAAAGAAGTACCCTGACATTTAAACAAGTGTTTCCAAAAGGCGCTAGTAAAAATTGGATCACGGTCAGAAACTATTGAGCGAGGCAAACCATGTAAACATACAATCTGATGAACAAATATCTCAGCAACAGATTCAGCAGTGTAATGAGACTTTAAGGGCAAAAAATGGGCAAACTTCGATAATCGATCAACTACAACAAAGATAACAGTATAACCTTTAGAAATAGGTAACCCGGTGATAAAATCCATTGCAATATCCTGCCAAACCTGGGAAGGAAGAGGAAGAGGTTGAAGTAGCCCATAAGGAGAGTTTTGGACAGATTTCGCCTGCTGGCAAATATTGCATGTTTTGATAAAATTTTTAATATCAGCTCTCATGCCCTTCCACCAAAACTCAGCTGCTATTCGGGCATGTGTGTGTACTGTTCCTGCATGCCCTCCTACTTTAGAACAATGAAATTCAGATAAGACAGTTTGAATAAGTGTCTTATTCTCATGTGGCAAAACCAGGCCATTCTTAAAAAATAATCTGCCATTATGGATAGTAAAATCAGGGTAATCCGTAGGATCCTCTTGCACCTTGAGACGGAAGTCTGATAATTCCTGGGAATCATTGATGGCAGCCTGAATATGACCAAAAAAATCATTAGTAACAAATGAAATAGCCAAAAATGATCGTGACAGAGCATCAGCCGCTATATTCGATTTGCCTGATTTGTACTCAATTTTAAAGTCATATCCCAACAATTTCGGTAGCCATGCTTCTTGTTCAGGGGTCTGTATAACCTGGTCAGCTAAGTGGCGCAGACTCTGTTGATCAGTCCTGATAACAAAAGGGTGTCCCACTAAATAATGTCTGAACTTAGAAACGGCTTCAGTCAAAGCATATAATTCTCTGACATAAGCAGAACGAGCTTGCATTCTTGGTGATAATTTCTTCGAGAAATAGGCAATAGGATGATTTTGTTGGCTTAGGACAGCACCAACACCTGAACCTGAAGCATCAACCTCGATAATGAAAGGTTTAGAAAAATCTGGCATAGAAAGAACGGGAGTAGACATTAAAGCTTGCTTTAAATTAGTAAAAGCTGATTGAGCTTCAGAGGACCACAAGAAGGCATCTTTTTGTAATAGATTAGTCAAAGGAGTAGCAATAGTAGCATAATGTCTAATAAAGCGCCTATAGTACCCAGTCAAGCCTAAAAAGCCCCGTAATTGGGATACAGAAATAGGTATAGGCCAATTTTTGATGGCAGCCAGTTTAGCAGGGTCCATTTCCACACCATTAACAGAGACAATATGACCCAAATACTCAATCCGATCAGCAGCAAAAGAACACTTGGATAATTTCGCATAAAGTTGATGATGCAACAAACAATCCAAAACCAACTTTAGATGGTGTAAATGTAAAGACCAATCAATACTAAAAATAAGTATATCATCGAAAAATACCAGCACAAACTTGCGAAGGAAAGGTCTAAAGATATCATTCATGAGGGCTTGAAATGTCGCAGGAGCATTGGTAAGGCCAAATGGCATGGCCAACCATTCATATAGGCCATGGTGGGTTCGAAAAGCTGTTTTGTGACGATCTTCAGGTTTAACCAGAATTTGATGATACCCTGAACGTAAATCCAATTTGGTAAAGAAGGTTGCGCCCCTTAATTCATCTAGCAACTCATCTACTGTAGGAATGGGAAAGGAATCTTTGATAGTAATCGCATTAAGAGCGCGATAATCAGTACAAAATCTCCAGGTGCCATCTTTCTTTCGAACTAATAAGACAGGAGCAGAAAAAGAACTAGTACTTGGCTGTATGATACCTTGCTCAAGCATATCAGTCACCATTGTTTCAATAATAGCTTTCTGACTAAAAGGATACCTATAAGGTCGTACTTTGACTGCCTGCACACCCTCTTGCAAGGGTATAGAATGATCATGGGACCTAAGAGGAGGTAAACCTTTAGGTTCAGAAAAAATAGTCTGAAAGCTATGCAATAAGTCCAACAAATCAGTAGGCAAATCAGGAGGAAACTGAAGACCAGGATCAGGATCAGTAGGAACACATGTTAGAGTGAATAATTCCTGGACGGCATCCATTGCCTGGATACGTTTAAAATGATGATACTGAATGGGTTCTGGAGCATGTGATTGGTTACCAACTAAGGCTATAAAGACACCATCCAAATAAAATTTTATAGTACTAGTACTATAATCAGCTATATGAGGTCCCAAGGTAGCTAGCCAAGAAGCACCCATGACTAAATCAGAGCCCGCAATTGGCAGTACATAAGCAGAAAGTGTAATAGTATGACCCTGAATATTAAGGAGAATATGTTGCACTATACCTTCACCCCGCATAAATTGACCATTACCAACCATGACGCGGTCAGTCGAAGAATGTAAGGGCAATTTCAAGTGAGACACAATACGAGGATGAATAAAATTGTCTGAACTACCCCCATCCAGAAGAATCTGCACAGTAGTACCAGCAATAGACCCAGAAAATCGAATCGTAGATCGATTGGTAGACCCGTGAAAGGCATGAAAAGAGACATGTGGTACACTAGCATTCGAAATATCAGCAGAAGATAAGTCTGTCGTTTGATTCTCCGTCGATGGTATTACATCTTCGTCAGTATCGGTAGCATCGACTTGAAGCAGCAAGAAATGGCGATTAGGGCATTTGTGATTCCAAGAAAATTTCTCATCACAATTGTAGCAAAGGCCCTTCTCCCGGCGTAATTGCATCTCTGCTGCCGTTAGCTTCTTAATTGGAGCATTGGGGCGAAACGGTGGTTTTGGAAGAAGGCCAGTTGACGATTTTGCAACGGATGAAGAAGGAGTTGGAAAAGTAGTCGAACCTGGTTTAGAAGATGCCGAGGAAGCAGATGATGAAATGAGACCTGACGAAGACCGGGTACCCGATCCATTGACAGCGGATCGTTCATCAAACAGACGAGCTAAAGAGGCAGCCCGACCCAACGTAAACGGTTCTTGGGCCAAAACTTCACTACGAAGATCTGGTTTGAGGCCACTCAATAAACAATCACGTAAAGCATCATCAGAAAGGCCCTCAACCCTGTTTGCAGTGGCCATAAATTCCGTATGAAAATCAAGCGCCGATCCAGTTTGAACCAAGTTAAAGAGCTTGATTCGAGGATTGTCAAAATGTGAGGGACCGAACTGTTTTTCAATCGCTAGAGCAAGCGCACGCCAAGTTGGAATCTGCGAGGTACGTTGAAGCATTTGGAACCATGGAACCACAGATCCATCAAAATGGACCGAAGCCACAGTAATGCGCTGGTCATCGGGGATTTGATAGAAGGAGAAAAATTGTTCAGCCCGGAATAACCAACTCAGAGTATCGGTGCCGTCAAACCTGGGTAAATCCAGTTTAATTTGTCGCCCAAAAACTGAAGAATTACCAGAGGAAGCCGTAGAGCCTGACGGAGAAGAAGATGAACCAAATGGATGCGTTTGAGTCCAAGAGTCAAAGCCCCGTGTAAGTGCATCTACAGAACGAGACAAAGTGGCCATAGAATGTTCAATACCTTGCATTCGAGTGGTGTTTGCTGTCAATGATGATTCGAAAGTCGCCATTCTGGTATTAGTCGTCTCAGCGAGCTTCTGAAATTCAATATTCAATGTTTGAAAACGCGTATTCTCAGCCATGAGATCAGAATGAAAGCACCAATGCAATATACCAGAAATGATAAGAACAATCTATCCCTGTATTTTATTTAAATCATCGGAAACCACTGTTACAGAGAATCCTGAATTGCTCATACAAACTGAAAATTGCAGAAGTTAAACAGATCTGCTACTAACAAACCAGCAAAATTTCAGATAAAAGAAACAGCTGAAAACATAGAAGAAATCAGAAAGAAATTCACAGAATAATCAGAGGGAGAGAATCTTCATAAATCTTTTCTTTCGTTCCTTCCTTTCCTCTTCAGCATTTATGCTGCATTTTCTCTTACTTTCCATGTGCCTCTGCGATTTCTGTTACCCCTACGTGGCAGCAGAATAGCATCATACTTGGGCCCATTATTCTCATCTGGTTTACTAATAGTTTGGGCCTTTAATTCATCATGGTTACTTGGCCCATTCATAACAGTAGCTTCCATATTGGGGTATCCGCCATGCCCCCATTCTTAGAAGCATGGGCTTGATTAATACATTGCAAAATCGCAGTTGAAAGAACACCATTCAATTTTGACCAGTCCCACCCACTCGAGGCAGTGAGAAAATCGGCCACAGTTAATTCCCGCATACCATCATCAATACGACTCAATGCATGATTATTTAATTTGTCGTGATTAGGTAACCATGCCAAGCAACCAGAGGAATTTTCCTTTGTAAGTCAGTTTCCCCACCAGGAAACTCCTACACTTCTTATCAATCTCATTCAAGTGTCAACAGTTAAGAAGGTCGACTGCACAGTATACACTGGTATGGCCGAAGCTACTGACGAAACCAACGAATGCCTAGCTGCCAAAGATAGAGTCTTGGTCTTCCAATTTGATGTAAAGGATCACCCGAGTACTTTCCCAGATCTGCGACTGGGGTGAAACCCAGAAGCTCAGTAATCTCCTTCCTTCTTATATGATTAACGTTGTGAGAAAAGAATATCTTAGACTTTGATGCTTTCACTTTTTCACCTAAAGCCAACATAAATCATCTAGGTATGCCTTAATCAAACCTGTCTGTTCAAAACTCGCTTTTGTAAAAAATATTAAATCATCTATAAAGAAAATATGAGAAATTCTATTTCCATTTTTTTCACCAGGAAACATCACTCTCTAACATCCTGATTTTTAATTTAGGATATAATTATAATTTAAAGATAATCATGAATTTAACAGTGATTTTTGAGATAAAAAGAGAAAAAGCAGATTTGGTTAAAATATATATTTCAAAAATATTTATTAAAAAAATAATTAAAATAAATAAACAATAATATAATATTAAAATAAATAAATAAAATTTAAAAAAAAAAGTGTGTGAACCGAATTCGGCACCCAAAATTGAAAAAGGAGGGTGACTGGGTGAGGCACTTTCGGTGCCTCCCCTAATATAAAATTAAAAAAATAATAAATAATAATAATAAAGGAGGAGGTGGTATTTATTTATCCCTACTCACTTCACGCAGATCAGTGATCATGAAGAAGGGCATAGAACGTGGCATTGGTAGGACTTCAAAACTTTTTTATTTATTTCATAAGATTTAAAACACTATTAGAATAATTCTTAAAATGCGTTTGAGCCTTTCAAACTTACCTAATTGATGTAATTTCCCTTTGAACCCTTATTTTGAGCCTATTTAAAAAATCAATTAAATATTCGTATTGGAAAGCCTAACACCTACCTACCCTAGCCAATGTGTAAAACCATAATTCCCTTGCTTTGAGATGGATGATAAGTGATTGGGTGGTGGAATGTGGTGATGTTATGCAAAGTTACAAAAGATTTAGGAAATGGGTGTAGAAAGTAAAAGAGTTCGCATTGTATAAAAATCAAGCCACAATAATAGTAAAAAAAAAAAAAAGAGATATGCTTTCAAAGAAGGATTAATATGAAAAATTCAATTTGATTCAAGTTTGTGGGAGTATGTTTCATGAGAAAAGGAAGAACACCATTGAATGGTTATCATCTATCTTAAGATATTTGATTGATTATCCTTTAAGTTTTCTTTTGAAAACCTTAACCCCTGATCCCCATTACAAGCAAAGAAAAGTCCCTTTAATTTTTAAGTCAAGTGGAGTGAATTAGAAGAAAAGAGGAAGGAATTAGGGGATGCTAAAAGTTGTTTGTTTGAATATGGATATATGATTTGAAATGTTACTTTTGACTTTAGCTTATGCAAAAGGAATATATGTTGACTCCATTCACACACTCACACTTAACAACTCTCGAAAAGCATGTTTTAAATCTATGAGGCATTCATCCTTGCATATTGTCTTCATTTCTTGTTTAATATAATCTATTGAGCAGCTGATAAGGATCAATTCATTCATACATAAATGATGAGTAATTGATTCATTTAGTGATAATAGACTCCTTTGCTTGAAGACAAGCAAAAACTTAATTAAGTTTGGGGGGGTGTATTAACTCATAGAAATCAAGAGTATTCTAGCACATTGTCTTCTCTTTTTACTTATTTTTTAGTTCAAATTGTATATATAAAGAGATTATAGAAGAAAATGTGGACATAAGCTAAATCAAAATTTTTTTGAATCATGAGTTAAATGCATATAGTTTTGATTATTTGTGAAAGTTTAAAGAGCTCATGAATCCCTCCTCCTTGTAAGTGGAGGATGACAAGTTGTAAAAGCTCTCAAGGATCATAAAAAGATGTGAAAGGAAGGGAAGAATGCAAGAGGAAGATGAAAAAGGATACTATGAAGAAGAAGCCTACATTTGTTGTACAAGTACTGTAGCCAAGCCATTGCAAAATTGCCTCAGAAGATGACCTTTCTGTCTATCCTTTGGCCGTGAAATCCGTTATAGCTAAAGCCATAGGGAAATCACCTGCAAAAGCACTGCTTCTGTCTGTATGACAATTCGCTAAGGCATTTGTTATAGCAAACCCACAGCGAACGCGTAAAACTGATACTGTGCGTTTTGAAAACTGAAGCAGAAAAATCAGTATAAAAGCATGGGATAGGTCAAAAATCACAAGTTCTAGACTCCTTGGTTAGATTGGCTGCTAGGGCTTCACATTTTCAAGAGCTTGAAGCTTGGGATTGGATTGAGAAGAGTTTTAAAGCTTCAAATCTTGAGTTTTTCTTGTTCTTCTCTCCTTTTTCTTATTTTGCTGATATGGATTATGATTTTGTGCTAAATTTTTGCACGTACAGACTATGAGTAGTTAGAATTATCAATTAGGATTACTTTTAACCATTGTATGGATTGACGCTACTAGATTATCTTGCTTTTGTTGGTTAATGAAAATATATACTGATTTTTCTCTATGCTTAATGTTATCTTGTGCTTGATCACCACATTATTAGATTAGTTCAATTGAATTATGCTTAAGAGAGCTATTTTGGTTGTAGAACTTGAGAAAAATCATGTTAGACTTGAAATTTGATGATTAAATGGATGGTTTGTTGTTAGAATAGAGATATATTTAACAACCTAACATTGTCTATTGAAGAATTATTTTAAAAAGATGGTTTTTATTAATTATAAACAAGAGATTGAATATTTTTTAATGAAGATTAAAAATTAATCTTGACTTGAGAGAGCTTGGTTGATGATTTTAGGATCTTTGACTAGCATATAAACTCATTTAACTATCCTAAATAATTTAATTGCATAGTTTCATAAAATACAATGGGGAAGAAGTAATCCTACGTCTATATCTCTTGAAGTTAAACTCAATTTCTCAATTTCCATTGTTTTGCTTTATTATTTTTATCAAAAGTCTTTATTTAACTTGTTCAAATTCAAATGATTCCATTCAACCTAATTAAGAACATGGTTACATTAGTTAACTCACTTTTGTTATAGTCCTTATTTGATTGACACTCGTTTTCTCACTAAGTTATTACTTGCGACCTGTACACTTGTGGAAGCTAAACGGCGCACAATGGTTATAGACTTTATGAGCCCTTTTCTACTATCATCAAGGTTTAACTATATTCAATTAATAGCATATTACCATTCTAGGTGGGTAGAAGTCATTCCTGCTAGGAAAGATGACGTCCAAATGGTCTCCAAGTTTCTCAAGTCTAACATCTTTTGTAGATTTGGAGTGCAAAGGGCTATAGAAAGCGATAGAGGTACCCACTTTTGCAATAGAGTAGTCAACACCCTACTTACTAAGCTTGGGGTTATCCATAAAATGTCCACAACTTATCATCCACAGACAAATTGATGTGCTCCGCAAGTATACGGGTTGTGCCAAGTAATAAAGTGATACATAGAGTATCGTCCCACAAGGAATCAATCAATTAATTTTTAGGCATTAAAATCTCAATTTCTTTTAAGTTAAATGAATCTAGTTATTAGTAAATTCAAAGGAAATTAATTAACGAAAACAATCAATATCAAACACAACCTAGAGTCACTAATCCCTCACTAGCTCTCCAAATCTCAAATCCATTTAATTAGTTAATTTCAAATGTTAATTTCGTTAATCTTGAGTATAAATAGTTATAAGTGCCTGTTGGTCTACTCACAATCCTATCTTAAGTATAACTATTATGTCTAACCTAATTACTCAAGAGGCAAGATAACTCAAACACACTCTTCAACAATTATATGGGGCTATTAGGTATATATCTATCCTAGTCGCAAATTAAATCGTAATTTAATCTCATATTACTTAATCTCAAAGCCTAATTAAAATTCCCTTCGTCAAGGTAAATTCTAATGCTCAAATTCATATATAATGGTGGCCAATCATCAAACGGACATATCAAAATAAGATTAAGTAACCAAAATTAACATAAATCATAACTAATAAATCATGGAAATAACATTTAGTTCACTAATGAGTTCATAGTTTCCCTATGTCTAAAAAGAAAATTAGTCACTCATGGCTAAAACAAAATTCATAATGAAATAAAGAAATTCAAATTCAAAGAATAAATAGAAAGAAGAGGAGAAATCAAATCTGTTGAATTTCACTGCTCCCTCCTTCAATTCTTCATTCCTTTTCTCTTATTCTCCGCTCGAACTCCGCTGCTCCTTCTTCTGCTATGATGTGTTCGGCTCTCCTAAGAACTTCGCCTCCTCTTCTATTTATAACTCTTGGACTCTTGATGCCTTGTGACACCTGTACCTTGCTACCTGATCTTGACTCAATTCAAACCTTTAACTGTGGGGTCCACATCTATGTCTATCTTATCCAAAATCTCTTTCAAATCTTTCATCTAATTCCCTCTCTCCCAATAAGATATATCATATATATTATAAGAATATATATATATAACCACTTTTAATACCAGCTCACTTATTTTTTTTTTTCACTTTCAAGTAGGTCATGTGTTGTGGGCTCCACACTTCTTAGATCTTATAAATATATATATACACATCCCTTGTCATTTTCTTCATATAATATACATATACATATACATATTATTATTCTCCCATCTTCACACGATTTCTATATATATTCTTCTAATTTTTCACCTCCTAAATATCATAATATTTCCTATAAAATAAAATAGGATATGAGTAGATTTTATATCCAATTTCTTTTTATCCTAAACTTAATTAAAAGATAGTAAATATATAGAAGATAATTAAATAGGTATAAAATATCAATAAATTTAATCAATTATATCATAAAATCTATACCTATTTAATTATAAAATATACATTTATCACAAATGGGCAAGATCCAACCAAGAGATCAAGCAGATTCTAGAGAAGATAGTCAATCATTCAAGAAAAGATTAGAGCTCAAGGTTGGAGGAAGCATTATGGATATATAGAACTGCATTTAACACACCGATAGGGATGTCTCCTTACTGACTTATATATGGTAAAGCATGTCACATTTTGGTAGAATTGGAGCACAAGACCTATTGGGCGATGAAGATGTGCAACATGGATATGGATGAATCTGGCTTAGAGAGGAAGCTGCAACTACAGGAATTAGAAGAGATGCGATTGGAAGCTTATGAGAGCTCCTGCATCTACAAGGAGAAAATCAAGTTGTTGCATGACCAGAAGATTTTGAGAAAGCACTTCAAAGTTGGTGACAGGATCCTATTCTGCAAGGCCTGATTTGCACTCAACCCAGGAAAACTTAACACCATGTGGGAAGGGCCCTATATAGTCACCAAGGTGCATAATTTTGGGATGGTAGAGTTACTTGATAAGGCAAGTAGATCACAATTCAAAGTCAACGGACATCTCCTCAAACTCTACCATGACAATGCCAAAACTCCATAAGGCCAGGTTGTCCCTTTCCTCTTTCTATCTCTCATATCATGTATGTGATTACCTGTGAAATGTGTTAAACATGAATGCTTGAGATGCGTGTGGGGAGAGACATTTCCAGTAGTGAAGTAGGATTAGTAGTTTAGATTAGTCTTTTTTTTTTCAATTCAATCAAACCCTTATGTACCCAATATCTTGTCATATGCCACCCCTACTCCTCGTTTGCAAGTTATTGATATATCCTGCATTAAGGACAATGCCTAGCTTAAGTGTGGAGGGATTTTAGACCGATTGGTGATAATTGTGCTATTTTTGGGGAAAAATCAATTGAATCATAATCACCAATTTGAATTATATTGTTCTCATATTTAGGCTATTGTGCTTCTATTATAACAGGAAATTGAAAGATTATCTAGACCCATCTTGTGCAATTATAAATCTTTTATATTTATTGTTGATTGTGATGACTAATTATATTTTGAAAATTAGCCTAAGAAATACATAAGGCAAATGCTTTGTGATCAATTAGTCTTCAGTTGGACACTCGGAATATCTCAGAAGAGAGATAGCACTCCCTTGAGGATTCTTAAGCTTTATAATTCTTAAAATTGAGTGATTAATCTCCTACACATGTAACTGTTTAGAACTTGTCTTTATTCTTTTACAGTTACTTTTCATATGTGCAAACTTTAAAATGATAGAGGCATTCATATTCTAAACCCTTATATCCCAAGCACAAGCCACATGTATTATTATCCACTGCTACCTATTTGAGGCCATGACTTTTATTAAATTTCATTATATTGTGGTATGTTATTGTGCATGTAAATTAATTCTCTAAGCATTCTTATTTGTCATATATTAAAATTACATTTTGTAGTGTTGTTGTTATTATCTCTCTTTATTGTGAGATGCCATACAAAAGAGAAAAAAAATAACTACACATGAAAAAAAAACAAAACATAGAGAAAAAGAAAGGAGCAAGAAATAAAAGAAAATATATAGCTCCTCTAAGGAGGGGGTGGGGGAGAGAGAGAGAGAGAGGGCATCCCTAGAAAGGTCTCTTTATTGGCAATAATATTACTCCTATATTTTTATATATTATGTGACAAATTTTGAACGCCATCTATATTTAAATGTATAATGCTTACCATCCCATCCTCCATTCCACTTGGCCTATTTCCAACATTACAAATAGGAAAGACCTCTTGATTATAGAATGCACATGTATGTGATGGCATACTTAGAATTATTTCACAGCGTTGAAAATAGTTCAAAATAAGTAATGAAGTCAAACCAGAGACCAAAAATAGTTTCCAACCCATTCAGGATCCTGACTTCAATACAGGGTTCGATACTGTACTTAAGTGGTTTTCAAAAACTTTTCAAAACATATTTGATATGGTGTCATTTTTACTTTTCAAATATGTTCGATTTATTCAGTTCTGTTTCTATTTGTTAATATCAAGGTCCTTACCAACATCCTCGATGGGTATTTGGGTTAAGTTCATTAACTAAAGGGTCTACGGAGCATGGTCACCCTATTTTACTTCATTCACTAGGGTTACGTACTAATATTCAAGTATACAATTGGTACGCTTACAATTACAAGGATTACTAGCCTTGCAGTGTACTTATATATACATCGTATACATTTTCTCAAAACTAGATAACCAATAAAAGTCATAATCCTTTATTTGCACACTTTGGCCGCACTTGTTTACCTACTTGCCCTTTGAGCCGCTTACCCTTATTGTAGGTTAGTCATTGGAAATAGTGAGATTCATATGCATCTCAGTAGTAATAATTCACTCATATGACATATAATTTCACAAAGCATGTAGGCAATCATCACATAATAGCATTCATAACAGTTGTACATTCTTGACATTCTTGACAATTCATAACATTCATAACATTCTTGACAATTCATAACATGGATGATATCAACATGCATTCAAAGCATTATACATGATATAAGAGAATGAGTCACTACCTTGGTGTTTCTGGTCTTGTTCTTGCACAGATTTCTTGCGCTCAGGGCGGATATCGAATCCTATAATTAGAATTACGAACGACAAGTTATTAATTAGTTCAATTTTTCTTTAATTCAAACACTCAAGTTGGTTATCATTAAAGACATTTAATCAAGTCAACTAAGGAGTTAAAGTGGTCAATTAACCGAAAAGACCCATTTCTAGCTTAGAGTTCAACAATATTACATTATGCCATTACATCTTCAATTTTCACATAAATGACTAAATCTGCCCGAATTTTTCATCAACTTTGAAAAATCATATCTTTATGTACAAAAGTTTAATTGCAGTGATTCTAAAGGATATGTGACCCGTATTTAGTCAATTTTGAAGGAAAAATATCACCCACAACCAGTTGAACAAACAGCATTCTCAAACTTGTCATTTATTGCACACCATCAGAATTTAACCCAGTTTTCATGACCTAAATTCAAAAACTCATAACTCCCAGTGTATATGTCCAAATGACACAAATGACATATCAAATTAAAGCTTGATATTTCTATTTTTATTCTAGAAAGTTTCACATTCAGTGGACATCATTTGATTATCCAAAACCACAACACTAGCAGGGTGCCTTACTGGAATCCTATCCTGGCAAAAAATCCAATTTTGCTTTTTGAGTTTCCATGATCCAAAATTCACAGACAAGGGCTATTCCCACACCATTTTTCATGTAGAACACAATGGTAAAATCAACATGACAAAATTTCCACTCATTCTACACATCCTATTTTGGGCAGAAATTCAACAAAAATTCCAACAATTACCATACTTCCAATTTAAGCCCCTAACTAGCTTCATATGTCCTCTAAACATCATAAAACACCATGAACATAATCAAATAACCATGACTCTTCAAAACCCTTACTTGGCTGAAATTATGGTAGAATTACACATGCCAAATTACTTATTCAACCAATACAACCATTAGCTCAAAATGAAGCTAATACTCACCTCTTGCTACTCAGCTTCTTTCTTTGGTTCTACAAATTTTGCTCTTGTAAGATGGCTCAAAACACCTCCATTTAAAATTTGAAAACCATATACATGAAGCTCTCATCAAGAGGAATAATGTTTATAAAGGATACTTGAGTCATAGATGAGGTTAAGAAGGTGGAAATCCAAGATAAAACCCTTACCTAAAACTTGTTTCTTCACTTTTGTCAATTTCTCTTTCTCCTTTCCTCTTTGGCCGACTTTGGATCATGAATGGGATGAGAGAATGTTTTAATTAAATATCCAAGCATTCATGTGGAGCTTTAGTCGGTTTGTGTGTGTGGTGAGAGAGGGTTCTTTAATTAAATAGCTAAAGAGGTGAATAGAGATGTGAAAATGTGTGTCAACTAATTTTTTCTCTCTTGACTTGTTGACGAACTTTTCCTTGGCAAAAGGTAATGGATTAATTGATCAATATTCACTCTCTTCCTCTTTACTTTCTTTTTTACTGAAATAATTGTCTTAAAGGAAGGAAGTTATGTTGACTTTTCTCTTCTTTCTTTCTTCATGCTTTTTGGTCAACCTTAATGAGCAAAAAAGTGAAGAATGATTTGGACTACACTGCCTCTCTTTCTCTTCTTGATCTTAACTGACTTTAGGTGTTCAAAGTGGGAAAATATATTAGCTACTCCCCCCCAAGGCTTGGCCGGTTTTATTGACTTCAAATGGTAAGTTTATATTGATCACAACTCCCTCTCTCTTTCACTTTGTCTTGGACGTTTCTTTTGTGTTATGGGTAAGGGAATATATTAATTTATTTCTTATTTTTTAAGACCAAATCTTGACCCCTTATTTTTAGGTTCCATTCATATCCTCAAGATCAAATGGCAATAGACTCTTTTTGTAGATAATAGAAATAGGATATAGAAATAGGATATTTGATATAGGCCACATACGTTTGGGCTTAGGTCCAGCTTGGGCCCAAAGGGCCTGTCCTCTGTATTATATAAGTGTGGTCTCATTTGTATATTGAAACAGATATATTCGCATATTCAATAAAGTGGTGAGCACAAGACTCACAATATTGTACAGATTCCTAGGTTATTTAACATGGCATCAGAGAGCCAGGTTGCCTAACAAATTGATCCTGTTCGTTCAAACAAGAAGGGCCAAAAACCCAAGAAAGTTGCTGGACTTCCACTAATGAATCAAGATGGATCCACTAACTGGGTAAGAGCCCCGCAGACAACCAGCATAATCGGACCCAAATACAAGATCCGCACAACGAGATCAGATCCAACAAGAACAAATTGATCCACAAATCAGTTCAGAAACCTGACACGCTTCCATCCATCTTGAATCTTCCATTGTCTTGAGCCTTCCGTTCATCTCCTACCACACTACGAATGAATCCTTTTGGTGACAAAGACGCCATAACCGATCCAAGATCGATTCAAGATAGACGTACCAACAAGGCCATTCATGACAGCTCTGCACCGTCACCGTCAGAAGAGCGTCGAGAAAAAGAACGATCTGTAACTGGACACTGTCTTGATCACGATCTGCGGATGACTACGGTAATCACTTTGAGGTGAAACAATTCTATATTCGGTCCTTGGTTATTCCATTTAGAGCAAGATATCCGCTGCTACAATTTTTCCATTGACTTCTGAACCGCCATGGCTGAAATGAAAACAGGTGAAGGCTCTGGTTCTGTTCCATCTGAACTTAACTTTGCTCACCCCTTATACCTACACCCTTCTGATACATAAGGGACTGCCATTGTGTCACAGATCCTCACTGGCAGCGAGAACTATGCCATCTGGAGTAGAGCCATGGTCATAGCTATAAAAGGAAAACAGAAAATGGGATTTATTGACGGTACATGCACCAAGGTGACTCAAGACGAAGCTCTCTACGCCCAATGGGAGCGATGCAATGCAATAGTGATATCATGGCTACTGAACTCAATCTCCAAGGATATAGCCAATAGTGTTATATACCTATAAGAAGCCAGACAAGTCTGGGAAGACCTCAAAGAAAGGTATGATAAAGTCTCTGGGTCACGTATTCTTTCAATCCATCGTGAGCTAAGTTCAATTCGTCAAGGAGATTCCTCTGTTTCAGCTTATTACACAAAAATTAAAGAATTATAGGAAGAACAGTCCTCCATAATTCCCATACCCTCCTGTCAATGTAACACTTATAGAGTTTATGGGGAGGTGATTCAACAACAGAAACTCCTCCAATTCTTGCTGGGCCTCAACGACAGATATGGTATGGCAAGAAGCCAAATCCTCCTTATGCATCCCCTTCCTAGCGTGAATCAGGCATTTGCAATGATTTTGGAAGATGAAGCACAACAAAATATTACTCACACAAATAAAGAGCATTCCAGTGAAGGCATTGCAATGATCAGCAAAGGAAGGGGGCGTGGCAGGGGGAGAGGAAGAGGAAGAGGAAACTCAACTGCTGAGTGTGTACACTGTGGTAAACGAGGACATACCAAGGAAGGTTGCTGGCATTTGATTGGTTTCCCATCTGATTTCAAGGGAGCCAGAAACAAAATCATTGAAGAAAAAACCAATTCTGTGAATGCAACTGAGGGACAAGGTCTGGCAACTAACATGGTCACGCCAACACTGACTCAACAGCAATATGACAAGCTGCTATAATTCTTGTGAAAAGAGGAGGAATCAGACAACACCACTGATGCCCTCACCGGTACAGGTTTGCCCTATTCCTCTTCTGCTCTGCACACACACACACACATGAATTGGGTTATTGACTCAGGTGCCACAACACACTTAGTAGGTACCTATCACTATTAGATCATTATCCACCATATAATGGACCCATTAAGACAATTAAAATACCTAATGGTACCAAAGTTAGTGTAACACATGTTGGAACAGTGAGATTCTTTGATGATTTAGAATTAAAGAATGTTCTGTATGCCCCTGGTTTACAATTCAATTTGATTTCTGTCTCACGCTTAACCAAAGATGAACATTATATGGTAGCCTTCTTTCCTGACCATTGTCTAATGCAGGGCCAGGGCCTTCAGGGTGGGAGATTGAAGGCGACTGGTAGATTAGTTTCTGGATTATACATCTTACAATTTAGACCAAAAAATGTTGTTGCCAATATGGCACAAAATAATTCTGATTATACTGATGTATGGTTAATGCATAATAGGCTTGGGCATGCACCCCTATCTGTAATGAGACACTTGAATTTTGTAAAGAATAACAAAACTGAGATGAATAAAGGCTGTGATATCTGTTTTCAGGCAAAACAAACCAAACTCCCTTTTTCCCCTAGTTGTATTAAAACAAGACGATGCTTTGAATTGCTACATATGGACGTATGGGGTCCCTATAGGACACCCACACATTCTGGGCATCGCTATTTTCTTACTATTGTTGATGATTTCTCTAGAGCCACTTGGCTCTTTCTTATGCAACATAAGCATGAAGTTATTGCTCATATTCAGCATTTCATAGCATATGTGTTAACCCAATTTGCATTTCAAGTTAAAAGGGTCCGTAGTGATAATGGCACAGAATTCACCAATAATGATTTATGACATTATTTTTTGACTAATGGGATAGTGCATGAAACCTCTTGTCCTTATACTCCTGAGCAAAATGGGATTGTTGAGAGAAAGCATAGAACCCTCATGCAGATTTCTAGGGCTCTCCTCTTACAATCACGTTTGCCTATTAAGTATTGGGGTGAATGTGTTAAAATGGCAGCTTATTTGGTAAATCGTATTCCTTCACGTATTTTACATTTTCAGATTCCTTATGAACGGATTTATGGCATCAAGCCTGATTATCATCATTTGAGAATTTTTGGGTCTCTCGCATATGCTACTGATTTAACCATTTCAGATAAATTTCAATCCAGATCTGCCCCTTGTGTTTTCTTGGGTTATCCTAGCAATCAGAAGGGCTACTTGCTTCTGAATTTAAAAACTAAAAACATTTTGGTTAGTAGGCATGTTATCTTTCAAGAAGATAAGTTACCTTTCAAAGATAGCATACCCACTGACCAAGGGGAAGTAAGTAGAGAAGCAAATGAAATGTTTTTATTTGATTCTGTGGATTCTATTGCTGTGCCTATTGGTGATGTGCAGCATCAAACGAATGAGACTGATTCTGCAATCAGCAGCTTTGAAGAGGTTGAAGAGGAAGATGAAAATCACCTTAGGGACCCGGCAGTAACCTCAAGGGGGAATAGGAAGTCTACTCGAGAGAGAAAAGCCCCAATTTGGTCCCAAGACTACATTTGCAACCTAGCTAAAGATGGTTCTAACAAGGAGAAAGGTAAATCAAGTAGTAAGTGTCTCTACCCAATTGAGAACCATATTTCATATGCAAATATTTCTTCTTCTCATATGTGCCTAATATGCAATGTTGATACAATTATAGATCCTAATACATATGAAGAAGCTATTAGGAACAAAAAATGGGTAAAGGCAATGAATATGGAAATTGAAGCTTTAGAAAGAAATCAGACTTGGGAAATAGTGACCCTTCCTAAAGGAAAAAAACCTATAGGTTGTAAGTGGGTATATAAAGTTAAATATAAAGCTAGTGGTGAAATAGAGAAATATAAGGCAAGGTTAGTAGCAAAGGGATATACACAGAAAGAAGGAATAGATTACCATGAAACATTTTCTCCGGTTATCAAAATGGTCACCATTAGGATAATGCTTAAGCTTGCTGTAATGAATAAGTAGAATTTGTACCATATGGATGTCCACAATGCTTTCTTGCAGGGAGATTTACTTGAGGAAGTATATATGTGCATTCCTTAAGGCTTTAGTAGCAAGGGGGAGAATAAGGTATGCAAGTTAAAGAAATCATTGTATGGGCTTAAACAAGCCTCTAGACAATGGAATCTTAAACTAACTACTGCACTTGTTGAAGGAGGTTTTCAGCAAAGTAGATCTGATTATTCTCTCTTTTTTAGGCAATATAATGATGGTGTAGTTTATATTCTGGTATATGTTGATGACCTCTTGATTACAGGCAGCAGTGAGAAACGGATTGAAGAGGTAAAGGAGTTTCTGCACATTAATTTTAGGATTAAAGATTTAAGGGAGATGAAATACTTTCTTGGGATAGAATTAGCTAGATCCAAGATGGGGATAATTTTATCTTAAAGAAAATATGTCCTTGATTTATTGTTGGATACAGGTTTGAGTGGTTGTAGGCCCCTAGAGGTACCAATGGGACAAAATGTGAAACTTTTGGCATACGAAGAAGGCAAGGATAAAAAAGAAGATTTGTTACCTAACCCACAATGATATAGAGGTTTGATAGGTCGGCTCATATACTTAACTGTAACTTATCCTAATATCTCCTTTTATGTGCAGACCTTGAGTCAGTTCATGCAAAGTTCACTAAAGGTTCACATGGCAGCAGCATTGAATGTTGTCAGATACCTCAAAGGTAATCCAGGGCGTGGAGTGTTGATGAGCTCAACAGGGACCATGTCATTAGATTGTTTTTGTGATTCAGATTGGGGAGCTTGTGGGACAACTCGAAGGTCAGTCACTGGTTATCTGTTGAAGCTTGGTGGCTCGTTGATAATGTGGAAAACAAAGAAACAAAGTACAGTTTCCAAGTCATCAGCAGAAGGTGAGTACAGAGCTTTAGGGTCAGCAGTTTCTGAAGTGGTTTGGGTGGTTGGTTTGTTTGACGAGCTTAAAATTGTACATTGTATGCCAGTAAATGTTCATTGTGACAGCAAGGCTGCGATTTATATAGCCATAAATCCTGTATTCCACGAAAGGATGAAGTATATAGAGATAGATTGTCACTTTGTCTGGGAAAAGCTCAAGAAGAAGTTGATTGAGTTGCTGCATGTAAAGTCAGCACATCAAGAGGCTGATATTCTAACCAAAGCTGTAAAAAAGGAAACTTTGAATAGAATGCTTAGCAAGTTAGGTGCAGTTGATTTGTATCGCCCCAAACTTGAGGGGGAGTATAGATAATAGAAATAGGATATAGAAATAGGATATTTGATATAGGCCACATACGTTTGGGCTTAGGTCCAGCTTGGGCCCAAAGGGCCTGTCCTCTGTATTATATAAGTGTGGTGTCATTTGTATATTGAAACAGATATATTCGCATATTCAATAAAGTGGTAAGCACAAGACTCACAATATTGTACAGATTCCTAGGTTATTCAACACTTTTACCCTTCACTACAAAAAAAACAATGAATTTCTAACGGAATTTCCGATCGAATTTAGAGTTTCCGACGGAAATGGATTTTTGACGGAATGGATTCCATCGATCAAAGCATAAATAATCCATGGATGAGATGAAAGAATAAGAAAAAGAAGATGGAGGTGAATATGGTGGCGGTGAATCTCAAGAGGAACCATGGTGGTGATGTTGATGCTATAGCTTGAGCTTGGGATCTTCAATTAGAAGAGTATTTGCTTTCCAATTAATTTTCTCTTGAACTATAATAAATTTTCCTTTGTTAGGAATTATTTTGATTTGGATTTGAGACTAAGATTATACATTATAATCTTTGTTAGTTGGATTATTGTGATTTGAATTGAGTTGTAAGACCTAGGTTTTGATTTTATATATTTCCATTTGCACACATTGAAATTGTTTTATCTAGCACATTGTTAGGTATTATAATTTATTTGTGTTGCTATTGAGTTTCTCCGTGAGCATTCATCATTAGGGAAACAACTCTTATTAACTCAATTTAAATTCCACACCAAGTGGTTTTTAAAAATGCCTTAATAAGTGGTTGTTATCTAGCGTTTAGGACAATTATTTGTTAAGAATCAATTGACTCAAACTGTGTTTGGGGTTTTTAATTAGACTTGGTAAATTAATTAACTCCTATATCATTAAGCAAGCTAGGATAGCCATAGGTTCACTTCCAAGGAGCATTCCATCATATCATTCTTTAAATCTAATTTTATACTTCTATTCATCATTTTATCAAAAACCCAAAAAGTAGTAGTTTAGGTTGTTTTTCATCATCCAAAAAAATCAATTTCAAAATCCCTTTCAATGTTTTTGTCACTTAGTTTAGCCTAGAAATTAAATAAAAGACTCCTTAAGAGAACACGACCTAAGTTGTGCCCTTCACTGCACAATTTGATTTATTTTGATTTAACCCAAGGAGACTAAATTTTTTAAATCAAAGGCACTAAGATGTTTTGGGAGATTACAATTGGTCTCAGAGTCCATGTCAATTGGTATCAGATTCTGTGGGAGATTATAATTGGTATCATAGTCCAGGTCAAATGGTATCAGAGCCAGGTTCATACATGTATCATAGTGTCTATTAGAGCCAAGTCAATTGGTATAGCAAGTATTAGAGCCATGTTTATTTATGAAATAATTTGCAAGGAGGAAATTTTGTGAAGAAGGGTATTAACAATGGAGAGATTAATGAACAAAGTAGGAAATTTTTATGACAAGAAAGAATAAGAAAATAAAGAGATCCTGTATTATCGATCTTTATGAGGTACAAGATAGGAAATAAATAAGAGAAAATGAGAGAGCTCATATTATGTCGAGTACAATGTAAAAAAGTGAGTAAGTGTGAGTAGAGTGGCTTATGTGTTCTAAGCATATGGAGACACCTATTTATAGCTTGGAGTCAAGTGAGTTTGTTCCTTCTCTTATGAATCTAGGTGAGCTGTGAGGGAGGTGGAGATCCTAAAGTTTCAAATATGTGGCTATGGATCGAACACTGGGCTTTGACTGGGCATACTGAGATAAAGGTGAGTTAATCTTGGGCCAAGCACACACTCTTGGGCCTGCTTTAGTTGCCTTGTCTTTATGTCACAAGTGATGAGTTTTAGGCCCTACAATAAGGCCCCTACTCTCCAAGCCTGACGAGCAATTGGTTTAAAGAGTTGTTCATGATCCTGGAAATCGAGTGCCTTCATTGATCCTACGGTTTTCATTTAGGCTCTTTTCTTGGCTTTGTTGTCTTCAACTAATTGCTTAAAAAGTTATGGTTAAGGTTTGTTTTTACCTTGATCTTGCTCTTTCTATACTTGCGACAACATAAACTAGATTGTGCCAAGGCGAATGGCTAGTTAAGCATCCCATCCGACCATGTGATCTCAGTCTTGATAGCCTTCATAGAGTAGAATAAGGGAAAAGGCAAGGTAGAGACAAGCAAGAAGAGAAAGGGTGATAGTAGTATGTTCGAACATGAGGGCATAGACCTCCACTTTCCTAGTACGGCCCCGCTGGTTAACGACACACCATAGATTCATCCCATAGTCCATTATCTCCTGTCCAGAGTGACGCGGCAAGATTGAATGCTTAAGGCCCTACTGACTCATTGACATCTTGCTTTGCCCAAATGTTCCAAGTATCATGTTATGCACAGTTGATACATTTTGTTTTGTGTAAACATTCCAATATAGAACTTTGATTGTTAGCACATATTGTGGTAGTATCATAATATTTGACCAAGCACAGGAATTTTAGTCAGTTGGTACGTCAGTTATGTGTAGATAGCAAATCTTCTGTAACTAAGGTGTTTTGTATTTTGTATCATGCAATGCATTACTTCATGGCTTGTGTAGCCAATGTCTTTGGTACGTCAGTCCACATATCTAGTTAATTGATCACAATTAAAGGTGTTTTTGTATTGGACAAGATGCCATTATATAACCTGATAGGTTAGTGAGTCCGTGTGTGCTAGTACGCACTATCATAATATCCAACCAAGCAAGAGAATTTTGGTTAGTTGGAGTGTATGTTGCACCTTTGTGGCTCAGTTTGTGTTCTACCATGGAACACCCCTAAAGTTGGATTCTCAACATTTAGAAGTGCCGATAAAGAGCTTTATTTTCTAGAATGTTTATGTGTGCTATGTTAGAATGTTTGTGTATACTAGTACGTACTGTAGCATCGAGATAATATTTGATCAAGCACGTGGATTTTGTCAATAGGTACGAACGTCACATTTTCATGGCCCAGTTTGTGCTATGCCATAAGACACTCCTAAAGTTTGGTTATCAACATTTTGAAACAACCGTGGTTCATATGTTACAGCTCATGGATGCTATTATGCTTGGTAGAATGGCATGGCATATCAAGCATCCGTTCATACATTTATGACTCGTATGTTGTAGTTAATGTATGTTGTTTTCTCGTATGTTGCAGTTAATGTATGTTGTTTTACTTGGTAGGTCAGAGCGACATACCAAGCATTGGTTTGTGATCTGGCCAATTCGTAGTATGTTCGATAAGGAGTTCTCAGGCAAAGAACAACAAATAAGACTGTGACGCATATTGAGATAATAAATCAGATGAATTGAGGAATTCAAATGAATTGAGATAATAAGTCAAATGAATTGAGTCAAATGGTATACTAAAACTTGCTTTGCCTAATATATGGTATTGCTGGCAATGTTATGGTAGGTATGTCATGGGAAAACCCTGACTAACCAATAGTGGGTGTGTAAAATCCTTTCCTTGAAACTCTTTTCTCAAAACACTTAATCAAATTTTCTGATAATGAACAATACCATTGCACAAAACTGGGAAAACTTAACCCGAAGGTCGACCATGGTAGAAAAGATTACAACTCATTTTTTTAAAAAAAATTACCATGGTAGAAAATAGCTCAACTAACCATTTGAAAATTCTACCATGGTAATAAAAAGATTACAACTCATTTTTCAAAAGATTACCATGGTAGAAAAGAGTTCAACTAACCATTTAAAACTCTACCATGGAAATAAAGGATTTAAGTATCTATAAAGAAAATATTACAACCCATCTTTCAAATATTAATCATGGTAAAAATAAATTCAACCGTGATCATACGAAAAATTCCTATTTCAAAACTAAAGTCATCCAGCTTTATATAACAACCAAATAAAGTACGACAATCAAAGTATGCAGTCGAATTAGAGTTTACAGAATGTAGGCCTATGAGTGGCAATATACATCCATTCAACACATTATAAACCACCAGAGGCTATATAGATATAGAGAGAAAGAGAGAGATATCTAGGCCTCAGGAGCTCCTCCCGACACTCCAGTAGGGGAAATATCACTTGAAAAATGTTAAATTGATAGGGTGAGACAAAATCCTCAATAACCAACTATTCGACTCAGTACACACGATGACATGTGTTCATGAGGTGCTAAGAAGAACAATTTATATAACAAATTATTAGAGATATAATTGACAAACTTCAATATCACAGTTTTATAAACAAATCTCATATCAAGAATTATATTTCATGAGTACTATATATCAAATCTCATATTACAATTCCCATTTGACTCCCATCAATCCAACTGAACCGCCTTATTTCCGCCGACTAGACCCATGGGCTAAATTACTATCCATGTTACTACCCACTCAAAAAGCTCACAGATTACATGATGATAATCAGCCAAATCCAAAGAGCACGTGTCCGGACCATGGTCTTTTCCCTCATTGAACTAGTAGGGCAGTCCCTCATTGAACTGGTGGGACAATAGAAAGTCAACCATCGTGCACCAATGGAGGCTATACCACGTGCTAAAATAATTTACTCTATCTCATCCCAAACTCATTATCACAATAATTATCAATCATTATTTTAACGGGATTTTCCCAATATTTCCATATTCATATATAAATATATACATATTTTTCATTTTAATTCATAAAGTTCCACAAGGCAAGTTTATATCAAAATACTTCACAATATAATGATAACTTTCTCAATCACAATAAACATTTACTCATGAAATATCTAATAAATATCAACATACCATTTTCAAATTTCAAAATCATTTTGCAAACTACTCACAAACAATATACCAACACACATAATAAGTGGAAAGTGGTTACCTCTCGCCAAAGCAAAATCATAATCAAAAGCTCCTAATCCAAGAACTCAAATACACGCCAAAAATCAATCTACAACAATCAATTTATTATACATTCATAACTCTTTGAGTTATTAGAAAAATTAATTTACTTAACTTAACTCTATAATTTTAAAGTTTTGAATTAATTACTCCTAAAAATTCCAATTTCACATTAAAATCCCAATTATTAATTTAAGTATTTATCTTAACTCAAATAATCTATTCAAGTCATTGATTATAATTAATTTCATTCCCTTACAAAATCCTCAATTTTAAGTTTAGAACATAAAATAGCTAAATTATAAAACATCATCCTAAACAAAATCTAAACCGATCAAAACTGCAAGAATACCCCCAATAATCCAAATAAATCATTTAACCCAAATTTAATCGGTTAAAAAGTCCAATATAGAATTATATATATATATATATATTGATTATATAGAAAATTCATTATAAAATCTTGTACAAACTGAATAACATAATAAACTGATTAAAATTCACTATTAATAATCTTTTATATTCTTATAGTCATATACTGATAAAACTTGAACTTACCCAAAATTTTAATCTTAAAGTATCCTCTAATCAGCAATAAATTATTATCATAAAAAAGAGAAAATTATTTAGAATATTTTTCAAGGAAGAGGTTTTGTGATTAAAAGTGATTTTAAGTATCTTATTGATCTCCAAAGAACCGAAAATACTCCTACCAACATTTTTTCGTACGCCTTCCAAAAACCGGATCTGGCTTCAGTCCGTTGCCCTTTAGTCCGCTGCTCGTCCTTTTCTTCAAAACTACACTGTTTTGGTGTAGTTTTGGGTGATGGGGCTGAATTTTTTATTAAAAAAACAGTTTCTAATAATTTGAAGTATTTTTCTGGAAATATCTAGTATCTTAAAATATTTTTAAGTAACATACAATATCCTAAAATAATTTTTAATTCTTTTAACCCCTTAAACTATTTTTTAATTTGTACCCAGTTTGTTAGCAGCATGATTGCAATTTTATCCTTAATATATTTTTTCACCTCCAAAAATTACTTTAAAATATTTTTTTGTGCTTTTTTAATCCTTTAAAATATTTTTTCAGTTATACCTAGTGTTTTAGGAGACTAATTTATTGATTTTTTCAGTAGCATATATTTTAAAATATATTTTACCACTAATGTATTTTTCTTAGTAGTAATACCCAAAAATTAGGATACTGATTTATTGATTTCCACTCACTCTAAAATATTTTTTCAGTAGCATCTAATATTTTAAAGTTATTTTTAGAGCTGAAAAAATAGTTTTACGGGTTAAAAAAATTAAAAATTATTTTAGTATATTGTAACTTAAAAAGTATTTTAAGATATTAGATACTTCTAAAAATATACTTTAAAATAATAGAAACTATTTTTTAAAAAAAAATTCAACCCATCATCCAAAACTACACCAAAATAGTATAGTTTTAAAGAAAATAACGAGCAGCGGAATGAAGCCAGATACAAAAACCATTTCACTTGTGTGAAGAGTTATGGGGGGTATTTAACTATTTATAATCCACATCGCCCTTCATGTGGCGCACATAAACTATTCTATTATATATATATATATATATATATATTATAATAGCACCATTATAATGGCTGGAGGCATTATTATGGGGTTGGTGGGGCCATCCACTTTAGGCGCCACCTACTCCATTATATATATATATATTATTATTTAGGATCATTAGTAAACATTATGATCAAACTAAGAAAAAGCAAAGATGTTCACACACACAAAAAAAAGAAAAAAAAGCAAAAGACAATAGGCTCCACTTTGGGGGGAGCATACAACCCCCCATAACTAAACTGCATTAGAAAATTTTAATAAGATGATGAGCTGTTGGTAAAATGAAACTAAACTGCATATTTTGAAAATTTTAATATTTGATAGTCATATAATCATGTGTCTATTTAAAGGTATAATAATATATTAAGGTGATGTATGTTGAATCAATCATGATTCCAGCGATATACAAAGGAGCTCATTATACACAATAATATAATACATATCCAATACAATGAAGACATGTAGCATGATAGGAAAGATCTAAAATAAAATAAACTTTTGTGCCTCTCACATGCCCCTTAGCCATTGGATATATATTATTATGGTACTATTTGATGCTTCAACAATGTGTGTGTGTGTAGTTTATTTTTCCTCTTTGAACGAGAATATTGTAAAAATGAAACAAAGTGGTAAAATGTGTTCAAATATAGTTTTAACATATACTTTTTAATCTATATCTACTGGATTTTTAACTTGAGAATATTAATTTAAAAGAAAAAAAAGGAGTAAGCTGTAGATTAATAATAATGCATCTTATTAACAATAATTCACAAATCTGTAAATTTAGATTTTTGTTCAAATACACAAAAATCACGAGCTAGGAGATGTATTGATATATGTTAATTAATGAGCAGTGGAAAAGTTTGTGTAAAGCGTTACTTACTAAATTTATTTTTATAGATAATTATTTTCTAATTATGTTTATATCCTATAAATAAAAATCAGGATGTTACAGGATGGACAGTCTAGCATCATATAGCGTGGTCTCATACCATAGAAACCAATGTGGAGAAGACCTAACACTAGTACAAAATTTTCTTTTTAGACCGTCATATTTAGACCGGTTATAACGAATAAGGTCTAAAAAATTTGACCGGTGGCAGTTTTGTAATTATATAGAACTTCTAAAATTGGTTTCCAAAAAAACCGGTCTTAAAAAAATTATTTAGACAGTTATAAATAAAACCGGTCTAAAAATATCAAAATATTTAAAAAATTAAAAATTTTAAACTTTTAAGACCGGTTATTAATAATAATCGGTCTTAAATATCAAACATTTAAGACCGGTTTTAATAAAAACCGGTCTTAAATATGAAAAATTTAAAAATTATTTTTTTCCCACCCTTTTAAGACCGGTTTTATATATACCCAGTCTACAATATTGATCCTAAATTTTTGAATATCTTCTTTGTCATGCCTAAATTTCGCTCTTTAAATTTGAAACCTCTCTTCTTGGTGAGATTACTCTGTGAGCTTGGCTATCTTCGCTCGATCTCATTCTCGTGTTTATTGCTACGGTGCTCTCACCCTTGCACTGAATGAGTTTGTCGCCGCCACAACCTTGCTTGCTCTGATCTCCTTCGTTGCGAATTTTCTCTTTCCCCATGACATCCATCCTTCATCGCAACCTACCTTGGCAGCCTCACTTTTTTGCTGTCATGAGCTGCTTGCTCCTTTACTTTGGCCCAGAGATGCGTGAAGAAGATGCAACTGATGTTATGAGGTTTGAATAAACTTTCCTTTTAATCGCTTAATTAATTTGTAAACTAATTTTTGAGTATCTATTGCAAAGTGGTGATAGATGAAAGAGGAAGAAGAAGGTGCAGAGCAAAGCGCCTCGCTTAAAACAGTTCCTCGTCTGCTTTCTTTACCAAAGGAACATGGGTCATGAAGAGAAGAGGGATCCTATTTGAATTTTTGTGTTTTTTTTAGGGTTTTATTGTAGGTGTAAATGGTATACATACTGATATATACCAAGTTGAGTGTGTGGTCGGTCTCTGGGGGATCCTATCTGCAAAATTGCTCTGTTTGCTATTTTTAATTTTGTCTCTGGTTTTCTTCTTCCTTCTGGTTGTGCCAACATAGTTTCATAGTTTGAACTAAGAAACTGAATATGAATACAAAGTTAAACTTATGGGTGTGCCTGAGCTGTTCATTATCTTTCTGCGTTGTTTGATGTTCTTAGTGAACGATTCAAGAATTCAGGTTTTCAGAAATTTTAGCAGCGAGATTCACAAGAAAGGTATTTTTGTGAAATCTGATGGTGGTAATTTTCTTGGAAGTATCCGTAATCGATTTTTCACTGTAATCCCTTCTACTCATCTATACGTTTGACTACAAAAAAAATATTTAAAAAAATATTTATCTTTTTTTTAAATATTACTTTTAAGCCGGTTATTTTAATAACCGGCCTTAAAAGTCTTGAAAAAAAAAAATTTTAGACCGGTTTTTAAACAACCGGTCTAAAAAATTTGGATTTTTTAGAACTGGTCTTCGAGCAACCGGTTTAAAAAAGTGATTTTTAAGACCGGTTTCGTTAACCAGTCTAAAAAGTAGAAGACTTTTAAGACCGCCTGTATCAAGACCAGATCCAAAACCGGTCTAAAATGTCGTTTTTAACCAGTTTTAAAAGTTATTTTTCCACTAGTGTAAAATGGGATGGAGTAAATGGATGGTGGGACTTTTGTTATCAGAGTATCAAATATGGCCAAACCATATAGCATAAAGTGTCGGTTGTATGTTATAGCCATATTTACTGTATGATTCATCATGTTTTTGCCTACAAGGTTAGTATATATCACAGTGTGTAAACTCAAAATGTAAAGTTTTAGAAGTCATGTCTCTTAAAGTGTATAGTGTTCTAAATTCATGGGATAGGTTTTCCCTTTCTGTCACTTAGTTGGTATGCCCCTTGACCGACTACTCCAATTATTTGGTATGGGCCTTTAATAACTCTCCATTTTTAGTGTATTTAAAGTAAATTTTAAAGATATTTGGATAGTTATTTTTGCAATTTTGAAAGATTTCAATGAGATTTTATTACTATATAATCCAATTAATTTGGTGTATATATTTGAGAATTTTATTTCAAATATTATAGTTTTTACTGTTTTGAAAATTTAAAAAAAAAACAGAGAGAGAATAAGTTTTTAATTGGTTTTGTCTTATCTTTTATGTTATCTACTTCTCTTGATCATAACACCAGGTGATGGGGCTGATTGGAACAGTGGAAGCAATTTGAATTTATTCAACTAATAGAAGAGCACGTGTCGAATATTTGAGGGGGACTTGAACCACACCAAAAGTGCACCATTTTTTTGAGAGAAAGGAAATTGGAAAACCTAAGGGAGCTACGGGATTTTGGCAAAGAAAAGAAAGAAGGCAGCGGCTGGTTTAGAAAAAGGAGTAGTGTTCACCGCTGGAATCGACTTTCACCCTTTTATTTTTAGGAAAAGGAGGGTTTTTTTAAATCTGAATCATTAAGTTAAGATTTTAATAATTTAAATTTAATATATTATAAAAATAATAATAAATTTTTTTTTATCATATTCTTGAACATTTAAATATATATTAAATCTGAACTGTTGAAATATTGATTCAATAATTTAAATTTAACAAAATACCCTCCATTTCCTGAAAAAAAAAAAAAAAAAGAGGAAAGTCAGTTCCAGGTTGACCGGCACGTAGCTGTCATTGTTCATTATCAACATGGTCATCACTGTTCACAATACTGTTCACAGTCACTTTTCATCATCGTTTTTTCTTTTTGTGAGAAATCAGAACCAGCGAGGCGCCGGATCAGCGGGAGCTGAATCGGAGGAGCTACATGGGCGATGGTGTTTTTATTGGGCAGCTAACTTCAAGAGAGAATGTTGGAGGCTGTGTCTTCTTCAGCTCGAAAAGAATCAGAACAGCCATAGAGGAGAGAGAACGTTGTCAAAGCATTGGGTCTTCTTGTTCCTGGGCTCAACATTGAAGAAGGGAAGGACCCTTTGCAGAGTGATCTAGTATAATCTCTTTTCATTATATCAAGGTATTAAAATTCGGATCGGGCATTGAACTGGTCGGGGTACTGGTTTAAGGGTCAGTGGGTCAAACCGGGACCAAACCGGAGCTAAACCGGGACCAAATCGGTGAAAAATTGAAAAATTTAAACTTATAGTATGAAATTCTAAAGGAAAAATTTTAAAATTTTTTTTTTTTAAAATACCAACCCGGACCGGTTTACCGGCCGATTTGCCGGTTCCCGGGCCGGACCGGCCAGTCCGATCCAGGTTTAATAACCCTGCATTATACTCTGATCCGATTCTTCTTTATTTCCTTTATGATTTTGAATTCTGAAATTGTTGTTGACATGACTGAAATTAAAGCCACATGTGGCTAATTTTCTTGAATTTAGTATAGTTATAAATTAATTTGGGGATTTGAGAATGTATGAATCATTTATTTATGTTTAATGTTATTTTGTTTACTTAACTTTGTATTATTTTGTCACTTTGTACTTGATCATCACTAAATATGAAATTGGAGAATTTAGATTAATCTTGGAAGAGGGATCTTAATTGGACCATATGATTAACTAACATGGGATTAGAATTTATTCTAATTTGCCAATAGGATAGAAATATACCTAGTGGACCCATATAATACTATTAGAGTGAATTTGGACATTTATTGCCTCTTGAATAAATTAGTTATGAATAACAATTTAATTTGAGAGAGGACTATGAGTAATTGGAATCTTTAGATATTAGATTTATTACTTTTTTTTTGTTTAAATTGATCTTCAAATTCAATTTCCTTTTTTAATTTGCTCAACTTAAATGTTATTAGGAAATTTAATGCCCAATCACTAATTCGATTGAATCTCTATGGGACGATCTTGATTTGCTATTATACTATTTCCATGACTCATACACGTGCAGTGCTTACTTAAATTTTAGTAGCATCAGCCTTCATACATCTGACCTAGCTTCCCATCGCTTGCTTCCTTGGTGGCAGGTTCTATCAGGGGAGGCTGGTAGGTGATCATCCTGAGTGCTTGGCTAGTGCGTCGTTGGGTACGGTTCTGCCCTCCAATTGCGGTTGGACCATCTTGGGTTCCTAGTCCTTCTATCTGATGGTTCGTCATCGTGGTAGTGGGACTAATAGGCATTCATCTCATCTTCGTCCTACTTGATTTGAGCCCAAGCTTAAGGCAATACATCGTCCATGGTATGACAAGTGAATTTGGTTAGTTCCTTATATAAATCAGAGTTAGGAAGCAAACCTTTGCGGAACACAACAACTGCGGTTTGTGCTTCACAGTTGGGTATGTTGATTTTTTCTTTGTTGAACCTACAACATAGTCTCGTAATGATTCCCATTTCCCCTGGATGACCCAGTAGAGGTTGTTGGTTTGCTTTTCAAGCTTTCGACTGCGAGAAAATTGTTGTTCAAACAAGCCATTCAGGTCGGCGAATGATGCTACTGAGTTGGTTGGTAGGTTGGTAAACCACATTAGTGCAGGTCCGACCAAGCTAGATTTGAAACCTTTGCACATACAAGCCTCCTGTGCTTCTCATGGTATCATTGTAGTATGCATTCTTTGTTAGCATTGGGCCATATTTTCGTCTGGGTCTATTGAGTCATCATAAAGTCATACGTTCGGGAATGTGAACTTTTTTTGGCATTTCCACTAATGCTATGTCGTTCATTAATGGCAAATCAGCAAAGCTGTTTGGGGCGCTCTTTTTCATCAAGGATGGCACTCCTGGTAGATGGAGTATCATTGCTTATAGTGCCTGAAACCTTTGGTTCCACCTCCCGTTGTCTGAAGTTCCAAAGCTTGGTAGGTGGTTTACCCAAGTTGGTATGTCTGCCTTTCTATCTCACTAGCCAGTATGGTTGTTATGTTTTGGGTACTTGTGCCATAAGGTTCGTTAGTATTATTTTCAATCAAGGTTTCATTACCTACCGTGCTTGGTTGGTCCATTGTAGGGATCTCCAATAATGGCATGTGGCTCGAGTGAGACGGTTGTGGTTAAAGGAAGGCCATAAATAATCCTTTCCAAAATATAGCCAGTTACGTGCCTCTACCAATAAATGTGTGCATAGTAGATTTTTTTAAATGCCAATTGGGCTCTTCTAAGATACTGTTCCTTCATAATCTAATAATTGTGAGATTTCATCTTCGGGAATGTCTTCAAGGTTGGCCATATAATGCATGCACTTATATTCCTTTGCTTCAGGGAGAGCCATGTTTTGCCTGAAACTGTTGAGGGTGAAGTCTATGTTCACTCCTTGAAGTGGAAATCTCCAAACACTTCGAAAACAGGTGTTAGAGTAAAACTCTTGGACTATTTGGAGATTGCCATTGGTCTTAGGATCCATGAGCATGTTCAAATCGTATGTCTTGGTGGCAATGTCATAAAACTCATGGGAGACTGTGAAGGGAAACTCACGGTCCTACAGAAGGGGCCTCTTGATGATTTTGGCCTTTGCCTCAGCAATGGCCTTGGCGCTATGTTTATTAGCAAGCCTTTTGACTGGCATGTTTGCTGTAGACAGATAGCAAAACAACCTAACAAATTCAGACAATCTAGGACCCAAATAGACAAGACAGGTAAAGAAATCTCTAAGAGAAAACTAGAAAGAAGAATCCTAAAATGAAGGACAATTCGAATAAAAGGTAAAAGAAATCCCCTTAAGCTTAACATCTAACTAAAACCAAAACAGCAAGCAAAATTACAACCTAATATCTTATCCTTGCTGACGCATCCTCTATGGATTCACCTAATGCAACTAGGCCATGATGAAAAGTTTGGAAAATAAAATTCATTTGAGAAAACCATTAAAGCAGAACTCAGTGAATTTGAATCTCTGTTTAGTTGGGCAAAACAAAAAAGGCAATATGAGTATGGCTCAGTCATAACAATTATGGAAAGGAAAAAAAATTAGAGCCAAATTTCTTGTCAAAATAGTGCAAAACTTTGATCATTAAGCAAAATGCAAATTCCTCTTAAATCCTATAGGCTGTGTAAACATGAGGTTAGTGCAAGTAACAATTCACCCAGCATTGTAAAATCCATTATTTCACAATAGGCATTAGAGATTAGAGTTACTGAGGGATAATGATATTATGTGGAGTAATAGATTGAAGGCCAAAACGCTTCTAACCTAACAATTACAATCAAAACAATGAAGCTGATGAATCTCAAGGAAAAACATATGCAATGGAACCATTGTGGAAGAGGAACTTAATGCCAAGGATGAAATAACACTATCAAATCCTTCCATATCACATTTCAAACCTAGCCCTAAATTTCCCAAAAAATGTCTTCTCTAGACTACCCATAACAAAAATTGAGAGAAGGAGGAAGAGATTAAATTGCTTTTAAGAGTGGAAGGAAGTGGTAGATTCCAAGTTTTGATGATACCAAGAGGTGATTATGTGTTTTGGTAAGAAACTTATGTTATGAAGGCATAAACATTGGTTCAATTGATTACCAAATGCATTCACAAAGTTAAGAGAATGTTACTGTGATTTTAACTGATATACTCAAGTAATGAAGCACGTACTCGAGTGAGAACTAGTTTTGAACTCAAGTACAGGAAGTGTTAGCCTGAAAGTGTTTTACAGAGAGCTACTGATTCAGAGATTTTTCAGAAACACTTGAGTAAGAGGCATCGCACTCGAGTGATAAACAGAATTGCACTCGGTCATGAAGGCACACTCTTGGAAGTTCTTGATAGAAAGAAAAGTCAAAGACAGAAAATAATTGTTGCACTCGATCACTGACTCAACACTCGAGTGAGAGCCTCAAGCTCACTCGAGTCTTACAAGTATGGTATATGAAGTGTTTGTCTAAGAGCAAGGAAGAGCTTGAAATTAGGAAGTGCACTCGAGTGAGAACTTTGGTACCAGAGTGAGGAGCCAAACTCTCATGAGTTAGAAAACACACTTCCTCAAATTTTGGTGTAAGTATTGAGCAAAAGGTTGTCCAAAAGCAAAGAATTACTATACACTCGAGTAAGCATCTTAGCACTCGAGTAATCACCTCAGCACTTGCAAGTGTAAAAGCTCACTCGTGAAAAACTTGGTGCAAGTGTTGTCCAGAAGAAATGCTTGAAACTGAAATACACTGATGCACTCAAGTGAGGACTCTCAACAATTGTAAGTGCAAAATCACACTCTTGAAAAATATGCTGCAAGTGTTATCCATAGATGTGAGTCTATAGTAAAAAATACACATGCACTTGAGTGAGACAAGATGTACTAGAGTGAGAGGTCAGAACACTTGCAAGTAAGAAAACATACTCTTGCAAATGCACTAAGAAGTACTACACAAATGCACGAGAGATGTGAAGAATTGATGTTGCACTTGAGTAAGCCCTCAGTGCACTCAAGTGATACTTTATCAGAAGCCAAAATGCAACAGACTCACAATGATCAATCCGAACGTGGTTTAATGTTATTTATTCATTATGTTTTCACTTATTATTATTATTAAACAACATTTAAGATATACTTCAGGTGTGAAATAGAAGATTGAATTTTTGGATTAGAGATGCACAGCGAAAGTTAAGCAACGACGGACATAATCATTATGCTCAAAATCAACCAACTATGCATGTACCTACCATGATATCTTGTCCAGAGCTTTCAAATGTACGCATGCCACTCCACAATGTAATGCCTTGCTCTACAACGACTATCATACAATGGACAAAAACAACTGGCTATATAAAATACAGAGGATCAGAGGCAAGTAGAGTCACAGAACATCGAATGAAAGCTTATAGCAAATATTTATAAGAGTCTCTATTTTCACATTATACTTTAGTGTTTATCATTTCCACTCAGCAAGAGAGTCTATATATACTTCAAAACTATATTTTCATTTTGATCTCAAGGTAGAGGGACCTTAAAAGGGTAGATATCCTTACGAGAGAAGCAGTTGAGAGTATTCCTAAGAGAACTTTCTGCTTGTAAGACTAATAAGGTGAAAGTAAGAAAGAACATTGCTGCTTGTAAGACTTGCATATGTAAGCAAGAGTGAAAGGTCATATGATTGTTTCTGCACATAAGACTTGTCACAAGGGGAGATAAAATTTTAGGTATTAGAATATTTCTGCTTGTAGTCCATACAAGGACAACTATTGTCTTGTGGCATTTTGAGAGCCCACTAAATCTTGGAAGAATAGTGAAAATCTTAGTAGGTCTTGACCTTTGAGGACTAGACGTAGGCCTGGGTTTTACGCCGAACTCGTATAACTCTCTGTGTGCCAATCTCTCAACTCTACTCAGCCTATAGTTACTTTCATATCACCATAACTCACGAAAAATTTAGCACATCACCCAATTCACCCCTTCTTGGGTGAAGCTTGCTTCTTTCATTTGGTATCACAGTAAGGTCTTCTCTGAAGAGCCCAACAGCTTGAGAAGGATCTGGTAAATGACAACAATAGGTGAGAACATCTTTCCAGATGGAGCTTCTATTACTAGCTTCCTGGTTTCACTGGATAACATTTTTCATTCTGGAAAGCTAAGTTCAGAGTGTTCGTGATCTGATGGTTAAGGAATACAGTCTATGGAATGTGATACAAGATGATGACCATATTCTAAAGAAGAAAATCAAAGATAGAGTCATATAAAAGAGCCCAGACGAATTTGATGAATGATGACAAGAGGTTAGTAACATTAAATAGTAAAGCTATTTTAATGATACAGAGTACTCTTTGTTAGAAGGAATATTTTTGAATTTGTACACTATCGACAGCCAAAGATATGTGGGATGCACTTGAAATTGCCTACGAAGTTACATTTGGAATCAAAGAAAATAGAGTCAATACTCTAATTATAGAGTATGATCTATTTCAGATGAAACCTGGAGAAAGGATCTCATAGTTTGAGCTCTGATATACCCATCTTGTTAATCAACTATTATCACTTAAGAAAACCTTTGATTAAAATTCCCAAGTCAGAAAGATTCTTAATATCCTCACAAAAGAATGGGAAGCAAAAGTGACAGCTATAGAAGAAGCTAAGGGCGAATCAATGAGATCCGTAACTGCTCTATTTGGTAATCTTTTTGGGTATGAAAGAAAGCTAAAATTGAAGAAGGAATTAGAAGAGTTGGATGATCAAAAGAAAAGAGAAGTCACTCTTAAAGCCATCAAAGAAGCTGATTCTTCAAAAAATGAAGATGTCCCTAATAATTATGATATGGGAATGATCATGAGGAAATTCAAGAAGTTCTATATAAGAGGCCAAAAGAACGTCAAGAATTACCAAGGTGGACCAAGCAAGAAAGAAAACAAGGAGTAATAGATAGTATGCTATGAATGTGGAAAACCTAGACATATCAAGGCTGAATGCTTCTAAAACAAAGACAAAAAGAAGTAGAAAAAGAAAGCCTACATATCATCTATATGGGGAGATAGCTCATTGGATGAAGAAAGCGATGATGACGAAGTTGCAAACATATGCTTGGTGGCCAAAGAAGAAGAATAAGACTTTGAGGTAAGTGATTCTGAACCTACTTATGATGAATTATTATCTCAAGATAATGCATTGCATACTGAATTCATTAAGGTAGCTAGAGAAATAGTAACTCATAAGAAGAAAGTAAAAGAGTTAGAAAATACTGTCATATCATCATGTGCATTGTGTGAAGAAAAAGACAAAAAAATAAATGATTTAACAAAAACATTAGAAAGATTTACTAAAGGAAGTGAAACTCTTAAAATAATTTTGAATTCATAAAGAGTCGATCATGATAAATCTAAAGTTGGATATAACTCGGCACAAAATAAAAATAGAGGAAAGAAGAAGAAAGGTAGTAAGGCATATCTTAAATATTTTAAGAATTCTGATACTTCAAATCCATTTACATCATGTAATTATTGCAATAGGAAAGGCAATTATACTTCATCATGTCATTTTAGTAAGGGTAAGGCCATTAGTACGTACAAATGGATTCCAAAAGGGACACATGTACCTAGAGTAATTCATACTAACCATGAAGGGCCCAAGAAAGTGCGGGTACCTAAAACTTGATCATATTACTCTAGGTATGCCTCAAAGCATCACGGACAAACAAGTGGTATATTGATAGTGGATGCTTAAGACATATGACTGGTGATAGAGATAAGTTCACCATGATGGAAACTAGAGGAGGAGGAAAAGTAATCTTTGGAGGTAATCAATCTGTACATATTGTTGGAATTATTGAAGTGGGAAAGTCCAATGGTGTTCAAATCAATGATGTATATTACATTGAAGGATTATGCCATAACCTCCTAAGTGTAAGTCAAAGCACCGACAAAGATAACTGGGTGATCTTTGATTTAGAGGAATGCTTGATAGTAAACAAGAAAGATCTACTACTTAACAAAGAACTGTCAAAGCAAATATCTAAGCTTAAAGGGACGGTAATTGCTATACTATAAACTTAAGTTCAAATTCTTCTGAAAACTGTTTTCTTAGTAAATTAAAGGAGAGTTGGTTATGGCATCAGCATCTGTCTCATATAAATATGAATCAACTTGACAAACTTATTAGAAAGGATTTAGTTATTAGTCTTCCTAAACTTAAATTCAAAGACAACATGATTTGTGATGCTTGCCAAAAAGGAAAACAAACTAAATATTCTTTTAAAACAAATAATGAGATTTCAACAACAAAACCTTTACAATTACTTCACATGGATTTAGTAGGACTATAGCTGGGAATACGGGCCAGCCCGCAACCACCAACCCGCAGCCCGCACTTCTGCGGGCTGGTAAAATGCCAACCCTAACCCGCAGTGTGCGGGTTGCGGGTCAACCCGCGGGCCCGCAGTTTTTTTTTTTGAAAAAAAAATTCTTATTTTTTAAAGAGGATTGAAAATATGATACACATATATATGAGTAATTAAATTTACCTTCCTAGTATCAATCATTTCTTTTATAAAAATTTAAAAACATAATCTACAATTTAATAGATAAAGTTATCAAATTTGTTAAAGTTTATAAACAAAACATAAACCCATCCTCAAGCAACCAAGATATAATAATTTTGTTTAAAGAAGCGGGGAAGAAGCTAAGATTTTTTCTCTTTGGATTGGGAGGTACCAAGATAGGAGTGAAAAACTTATAAATTTTGTAAAATTATTATATGTAAATAAAAAATAAAAAATAATGCGGGCCAACCCGCCAACCCGCGGGTTGGCCCGCATCAACCCGCGGGTTATGCGGTGCGGGCCTGTGCTGCCCGCATTTTTGCGGGTTGGGATTTTCCCAACCCTAACCCGTCAAAACCCGCGGGCTCAGGGGTTGAGCCCGCGGGTTGGACCCATATTACCGGCTCTAAGTAGGACCAGCAAGAGTAAAAAGTTTTGGAGGGAATTTATACACTTTAGTAATTGTTGATGATTTTACTAGATTTTCATGGACTATATTTATTAGGTCAAAAGATGAAACATTTGTTGAATTTATTACGTTTGCTAAGAAGGCCCAAAATGAGAAATGGATTTTCCATAGTCTCTGTCGGGATAGATCATGGAGGAGAATTCAATAATAAACTCTTTGATGACTTCTGCAACAACCAGGAAATAGATCACAACTTCTCTGCACCTAGAACACTTTAGCATAATGGAGTAGTAGAAAGGAAGAACAGATTTCTCATAGAAATGGCAAGGGCAATGCTTAATGAGAAGGGGATGTCACAAGTGTTCTGGGTAGATGCAATGAGTGCTGCATGTTGTATCTCAAATTGAGCATACATTCCCAAGACAGACGCCATATGAACTTTACAAAGGAAGAAAGCTAAATCTTGCTTGCCTACATATCTTCAGATGCAAGTGCTTCATTCACAACAACGATAAAGAAAATTTGGGTAAATTTGATTCAAAGTCTAATGAATGTTTATTTCTAGGTTATTCTAATAGAAGTAAAGCATATAGAATTTTTAATAAAAGACCATGCACTGTTGAAGAATCCTTTCATATTGTTTTTGTTGAACTTGATTCTCAAATAAAGTCTTTTGATGAAGAAGAAATGGATTTGGTAAAGAGAAATAAAACTATTTTTAAATCAGAATGATTTTGAAACAAATGATCTTCAAAATGAAAAAGGTGTCGATGATCTCACTACTATAAAAAGGGGTTTTAACATCCCAATTTTGGCACTTTTAACGTCTAAAAACGGGCGGACGTCTATGTGGGGGGCGTAGTATGTTTTAAGAAAAGACGTTTTAAAATAATGGGATGTCTAAAGCAAGACTTTAGAGGTCCCAATTTGTAATTTGGGACGTCTAAAGTCCTCCAGAGTGGGACTTTAGATGTCCTAAATTATTTGGGACGTCTAAAGTCCCCCTTGGAGAACTTTAGGCGTCCCAATTCTTAATTTGGGACGTTAAAAGGTTTGACTTCTTTTAGATGATCATTTACATTCTGTATTACCCAGTTAATTCAAATTGTAGAAATAGAATAGAAAATGGATACATAAACCACAATGTCCATTACAAAATGGTAAGGACGTCCAGCACTACAATCTTTACTATATATACATACAATAACAACTCATACAACCTACTACTATATATATAAACAATAACAACCAGAAAGTGTCAAAACGCTGTCATCACACAACTACAAACTGATATAAATAAAAAGTTTACTACTTTATATGTTGAAGAAGATGTCCAGCCAAAAGGTCTCTGATCAAATCAAGGTCTTCACGTAGGTAGGCATCTTTATTATCAAAAATTAGAAAATTAGAAAATAAGCTTTGATGAAATGAATGAAGGAAATGAATTAATTAGCATTTCAATTAGAACACCAAAAATATTATCATTTGTGAATGAAGAAGTGATTACCTTTCCAAAATCGCTAGTAATTGCACTTTGAATGATGTTATACATATAAAGTATAACATAATATCTGCATTCAGTGTTGCCAGGTTATCGAGGGCACTTTAAATCAAAGGCATGCAAATGGTTGTTTAAATCAATAAAGGTATATCTAAAATGACTGTCAATGAAACAATTAGAATCGAAACTACTTACTATCGGATAAAACCACTTTGGCCTTTTAACAACTGAACCCTCGCGTGACCCGCCTAGGACTCTATATGTTTGACAAGACTATCATGAAAATCAAAATGAACAGAAATTAGAACTATTCATTTTTTTTAAGAGTCAATGAAATACAATCAGAATAACTTACGTGTCGAAGACAGATTTTGTATCTTTGTCTGGCTTTTTACTCAAGGGATCAAACTAATAGACTACGTTGCGGCGAGGACATATAACACACAAACTCCAGTGGTAACTATAACAACATGTACAGATTAAAATGAAGTTAGATGACAAGGCAAATATTTATTAAACTTCTTAAATTGACAAAATGAAAATATGAACCGTTGAACAATGGGTGCTAGATAACAACGAAGTTTGGTCTTTCCCATTGCGTAGCCAACATAGTGAGTCCTATGCACCACAATATTGGTATCCCCTGTCGTATTCGCAGGGCATAAGAAGCCATACCAATCACATCTTTCCATGTTTGTGCAGAAACCGTGGAAGATGCTATAATAGAATTAAAATAAGGAATGAATTATTGAATGTATGAAATCAAAAAACCACTAAATGAATTCTATGGGAAAATTGAAAAAAAAACTTACCAGATTGCAAATTTCACCCAGCTTGCATCTATCTCCTCCAACCTGATAAACTGCTTGAGATTTGTATTGTCAATCGTGTAAGGATACTCCAATGTAAGGCCCACAATCCCTTGAGGCATCTTCAAGTCAACCTGTTTAATGCACTTGTAGATCTGTTGCAGCCGTGCTAAGTAGGGCCATTTCCTCGCATCTTCGTCATCCTTTTAGAACATCAAAAAACAAATTGTTATTAAGATGCCAATAGATTATCAGTAATAGTAAGGTAATTCCTACCATTGGAGGTGTTGCGTCTAAACCAATAAGATTGTGAGGCCAAAAGATGAAAGGTCCTATTGCCTGACCTAACGTGCTAACCTCTGGATCAGGAATAGGGATGGTTGTACCTTCTTCACCCTTTCTAACACTCATCACATCACCCTACGAAAATCCTATGGAATTTGCTGATAATAGTGGGTGGTAGCATGTGTGTGAACAAGAGTATCGGCAACAACATGCAATAGTGGATCATCCAAATAGAGGGTGGAAGGGTCTCTTGACACTGAAGTGGGAGATGGGTCGCCCAGTAGTTCCTCCAGAGGGTTGTAACTTTTTTTGGTGCTATTGAAGGCCAGGGATTCTTGAGTTCTATGCTTGTCCCTTGCCCTTTACGCTTTGAACATCTTTGCCATTTCAAGTTGAAGCTCTGGCAACAGCTCTTGTTAGAGCTTGTCGTGAAGGTTGGCCTCGAGCTCTCATTCAAGGTCCTCTCGAATCTTGTCCATAAGGTCCTTACTAAGTCTAGCTTGTGACGAATAACATGAGTCTTGTCTAAAATACCTCTCGGTACTAACTCCCCGTGTCTCTCGTCAAACACGAGCAAGGTCATCTGCCTTCGCAATAGCCATTGACAAGATGTCCATCCGTCTACTTGGATTGAATGAACCTTGGCTACTTTGATCTTCCAGTTCATCCTATAGTATACAGTTTATTGTAAATGTATTGAAACCACTCTCGATATGCAAAAAATTAGGTACTTATGGTATAAGTACTTACAATCCTCACAGCAACCTCAGCAACAGCCAGATTTATGTACTTCCCAGCCTTAATCCTCCCTGCTTTCCATTTTTTTGTGACATGGAGGAGCTGCCGGGGCCTGGATAACAATGCTAGGATCAGATTCCACTACTTCCTTCATTTTCTCTAACTCTTCTTGCATCATTTGCTATTCAAGCTTTCGATATCCACCACGAGACATGTAATGTTGATATTTATTTTCTGATTGCCTCTGTGCATTTGCTGCACTTAATTTCTATGAATGAAAAACAACAAAAAATAAATCAACGATATCAAGTATATGAAAATTAAAAGCTGTATATCATGATGATAAAAATCTTACCAAAAACTCAGGTTCTGCTCGTAATGCTGCAAACAACCTCCAGTCCTCTAGAGAAAAATACGAATAATGTGTACATGGATCATGACCCCTCAGGGCCCCTCAAATGTACCTTACTATTAGCTTATTCATGAAACCTTTCCATCGTATATGAACCTCATCCATCCAGTGCCTGTACATCTCCCTGGTGTCTAGGACATCGTATGTTTGCTGCAAGGTAAAACATAAGATTATTATATTTGAAACAATAGGAATAAAGCTACAATTACCATAGATGCATCAAAACTTATATACCAAAAGTTGCTGCCAAATCATGTCTTTCATTTTTGGGGGAACCAATCTCCAATTATCGTAGGTAATGCGCACTTTGCTTCGACCCAAAAACCCTACGTAGCTAATGAAGTGGTCTTCCTCAGGACCAACTGGATTCAGATTGTCATTGAAGTCTATATGCAGCCTCTCTTGTTGATGTTCATGAAATGCAACCAATGCTCCCATCTTTGTATAGCCTCCAACCCTCCTTCTTGCAACGGGTTCATCTTTAGGCCTTTCGTCATCGCTAGGGCTTTCGTCATCTCTACGCCTTTCATCATCACTAGAGTTGTCCATATTCCTGTTAACACAAAAAGCATCATCAGAAACGTAAATAACTTGCAATAAAAATAAAACAAACTAAGCGGGAGTAAAACAAAAAAAACATAGTTCTCATTTATAAATTAAGATCTTACTCTATATTGTTTCTCACAGTCCTTCACCATGGTCATTTCTTACAGCATATTCAACATCATCTACCAATTCTACTTCATTTGTTCTAGGTGGAGTTGTTGTGAAAGGTGGTTTGTCATCAAGGTTGAAGGTCGGATCACCATACTTCTATTTTTTACTTTTAAGGACAATGGACATATTTTTGCTCACAGGATCGGTGACATAAAACACTTGTTTCGCCTGGCTTGCTAGAATGAAGGGCTCATCTCTATAGCCAACTCTTTGAAGATCGACTGAGACAAATCCAAATTGTTTATCTATTACCACAGTATTATTGTTAACCCACTTACATTTAAATAAAGCAACTTTGAACTTGTTGTATGTCATCTCCCATATTTCTTCTATAACTCCATAATAGGCCATAGACGCTAATATGGGGTTTTTGTCTCTCAAACTGGAAAAGTGCATAGCTTCAGCTTCTACCATGACCCCACTATTTTGCATGGTACTTCTATCATCTTGCTCTTTTGTATAGAAAGAATAGCCATTTATATCATACCGGTCCAAGTAATGACCTGAAATGAAGGCCCCCAAGCTAGCCACTTGATTGTCTCAGACACACCGGTCTCGTGCAAAACCTTTTCCTCGAACCACTGCATGAATGTCTTGTTTTACTCAATAGCAATCTACATGTCATTCTTCCTTGGATTCTTGTTCTTTAATGTCTTTCTGTGTTCATCTATGTAAGGCTAAACTTCTTCCATATTACTTAAGATATACAAGTGGGCTTGCAACACCTCTTCACGAGGAACATTCTTCACTTTCAGTCCTCATGTTCCCTTACTTCTCCCCTCTTCATGCCGCGATTGTTCCTTCTTCCCTGACATATAATATTTGCAAAACCCCATAGCCTCCTCAACTACATATCTTTCTACTATTGAGGCTTGTGGTCGATAAGGATTTTTAGAATACCCTTTTAAGATCTTCATGTATCGCTCGAAAGGGTACATCCACCTCAGGTAAACTGGACTGCAAAGCCTTACCTCCCTTACCAAATGAACTACCAAATGCACCATTATATTTTGAAAAATGAAGGAGGAAAATGCATATCTAGTTGTGACAAAATAATGTAACCCTCATTTTCCAGTTCATCAAACTTTTCAGTGTCAATGACTTTGTTACAGATAGCATTGAAGAAAATGCACAATCTTGTTACAGTGGTTCATACTTCATCTTTCATTATGCCTCTAATAGCTACCGGTAATAGTTGTTGCATCAACACATGATAATCATGGGACTTCATTCCCACTAACTTCAAATCGTCCATTGAGACACATCTTCTCACATTCGAGGAATTCCCTTGCGGCAACTTAATTTCATATAAATACCTACACAAACTTCTTTTCTCTACTTTTGATAGTGTATGCGCTGCTGGCTCTATGTATGCCCTCCTACCATCATCTCTTAGTTATGGATGTAACCATTCTCTTATTCAAGTCCTCAATCAAAGGCACCAAATAGACATCAATATTGTTCCCTGGCTGTTTTGGTCCAGAAATAATCATAGATAGCATCATATACTTGCGTTTCATACATAGCTAGGGAGGCAAGTTGTATATTACAAGGAGAATCGGACACACACTATGTGTGCTAGTAAGAGTTCCATACAGATTGATGCCGTCTGTGCAAAGCCTAAGCCAAAGGTTTCTCTTCTCACTTCCAAATTGAGGGAACATTTCATATAATTTTTGCCATTATGGAGAGTCAGCTGGGTGCCGAAGATATTTCCTATCATATATTTTCTTATCAGAGTGCCATCTCAACTTCTTTGCTTTTGTTGCAGTCGCAAACAAACGTTTAAAACGTGGTATTATTGGAAGAAGATACCACATAACCTTTAAAGGTTTCCTTTTAGTTGTCACATCGCCACAACTACCATCTTTTTTCACTTTGTATCATGCAGTTTTACACTTAGGACACTCACTAAGACCTCCATATTCATTTCTGTATAGTACGCGGTCATTAGGGCAAGCATGTATCTTTTTATACTCCATACCCATTGTAGACAGGATTTTCTTGGCCTTATACATATGATTTGGAAGTACATTATCCTCTGGAAACATACCACAGAATAGTTCAAGTAGCAATGTGAAACTACTATCGGCCTACCCATAAGTTGCATTTAAGTTAACCAAATACAATGTTCCCGTCAGCTGCGTGTACTTACTCCCAGGGTACAGTGGTGTCTTTGTATCACTCCACAGGCTATCATACTCCTGCGACTGCGTAAAGGATTCTACCTCAACATTATGTATCATTTTCTCCATTCTATCTTCATCTATCACATCCACATCTTCTTTCTTGTGCGACGGACAATCCGTTACTTCCTCACCATGCCATATCCACCTTGTGTATAGCAGATTTATTCCATCACAAAGGAGATGATCCTTTATGACATCAACATCCCGTCAAATCTCATTCAAACAATTGACACAAGGACAAAAATACTTCCCATTTTTTGCTGGAGCATTCTTTCTAGCGAATTCAATAAATTCTTCCACCCCTTTCTCATATTCTTCACTAGTTCTCAAAGCATTCATCCAACTGTGATCCATTTTGTTACCACTTAAGCCATTCCCAATAACACTCACACGTTTATGCCTTGTTTGGTACGGTGGAATTGAAGGCATGGAATTGGAATTGGAATTGGAATTCAATTCCATGAGTTGTGTATGTTTGGTACAAAGAAATGCTCATGGAATTTAATTCCACATGGAAGCCAAATGGGGCCAATTCTATCAAACTCAATTCCACCCAAATAGCTAAGATTTGCAATTCCATGTCTTCAATTCCAACCTTGCCCTTTTTGTGATGAGACCTAGGTTCAGGAACCCGGACATGACCGGCCGGTCCGGCCCGGAAACCGGTGAACCGGTCCGGGTTCCAAATTTTTTTTAAAAAAATTTTATATTTTTCCTTTAGAATTTCATACTATAAGCCTAAAATTTTCAAAGGAGAGGGATTTTTTATTTTTTAATTATAAATGCATTTTTGTCTTTTCACATATAAATTAGGACTCATTTCCATGACATACAAAACATTTGAAAAAAATGAAATGGTGCAAGTTTTCGGGAGGAGAAGGTTCTGGGCTTCTCTAAATGATATTTTTTTGGGAAAAAAAATTGAAGGACATTTTGGTCTTTTCACCTAAAAATCATATCTCATTTCCATGACATACCAAACATACTTTTACACCTCATTTCCATTTTCATATCCATATCCATTTCCATTTCCATTTCCATCAAGATTAATTCCATCGTACCAAACGGGCCCTTAGTACAATTGTCAGCGATATATGATGGGATTTCCTGTTTTTCACTTTTTTCCACAAAAACTTCAACAGCATTTCCCGTTAAAAGTAAGACATCCCAAAATTTCAAGCAACCCTATCTCTCCACTACACGAATAGTAATCATACTACTTACTATACTATATTAAGGAAACTACATTAATAATCTTACTAATCTAATCTAAAAAAAATAAAATCAATCATATTAAAGAAACAAAAATTACTCTGTTTAATTGTTGTTAATTTCATCAAAATCATTCAAAAGCTCCATTAATTTATAATAATATATATACATATTTTCCCTCTCAATTCCCAACCTCTAAACATATAAAACAAACATTTCCAAGCTCCAAACATATCAAACAAACAATATATTTGATATTTCCTATTGGCTAGGTTTTCAATTATTTTCACTAAAAAAATTAAACGTCATATTTAGCCAATATATATAAGCACAATTAACAAATTCATTTCTATGGGAGCAATTTTAATCTAGATTTTAACTACTATAAGGTACATTAAGCAGGTATGTACATTTAAGGTTAATATGCATCTATCCCATAAAGTATTTTTTTAAGTAACTCCTAGTATTTTTTTTATGCAACTCCTAGAATTTTAAAGAAATTTTTTCACGCACTTTGTTCTTAAAGTATTTTTTGACTTGATTATTTCATCACTGAAAAATCGGACAACTAAGTAATGAATATGTTAATGATGTAAAAATTAAAATTCTCAAATGCATGAGTTATTTTTCAGTAATTATATGTCTTTTATATTTTTATTACAAATCTTTCACATTTCATTACTCAACATTTCAATATAGAGGTAATATAGCCACAATTTTTTCCAATTATATTCAACCTTTATCAAGATTGAGGCAATATAGTCAAATATCATACAATTGACCAATATGATTTTAGAAAAGTGACCAAGTAATTAAGACCAATACAAGGCAAACATGTGGTGTGCTACAATTTATATTTCACATTACAAGTTGTAATTTAATTTTTGCAACTAAATTCATATTTCAAAAATAAATTAAACTATTCTGTTAAAAAAAAGAAAGCAAATAAACTAACTTGATGAAGGCACGGTGAAGGAGGTACGCTGACGGTGTGCAAGTGTTCGCAACCGCAAGTGCACGGGTCGCACCAAGTAATAGAGTGATAAGTAAAGATAGTCCCACGAGGATTTGAATAACAACTAGTCGAACAATAGCTTTATGTGTTTGATCAAGTTGACTCGGACAAAGTGTTGAGTATGAGAAAAAAAACAGATTTAGAAGACGTAATGATAACAGCTAATGAAAATACTGACAGAATGGGATTCTTGTGAAATTAATCAATTAGAGTGACTCTAGGATTGCTCTCCCCTTTTGTATATCATGAACTCCATTTACTTCCTCCTCGTCATTCATGTTTATGGGATCTATATGTGTCAGTCCAAGGATCGATAATCATTGGGTAAGCTCTCTCGAGTCATACCCAACATATATTCTCCAATTAGATGCACAATCTCTTGCTGCATTTAAAGGAGAACACCCATTACATAGCCCCCTCACTTTGACAATGCTAGGTTAATGACTCTATCTCTAGGTTATTAACAAACCATACATTTAACTAGTTAAACTGTAGGTCTAGCATAACTCTACCATCATTCTTCAATTAGATTAACTCTCTCAAGCTTAATCCATTTGAACATGTTATTCATAGCTAGCTATTTATGAATATCAGTGAAAACAGAGCAAAGTTAACACATATATGCCATTATCTAATGAAGAGGAAGAAGAATTCGAGTTCAATCCATACAAAATTATCGAACAATCCTAGAATAAGAGAAACTAGCTACACATGTTTAATAGCTGATTACAAACGACAAGAATTAAAGAAGTCATAACAGAATCACAGTGGAGAAGGGATAGAATACAGAAGTATCAAGAAAATCTGAAATGAAATCTCTTCTGATCCTTGAGCCCACTTGATTCTCCTTGCTTCTAGCAATTTCTAGCTCTTAGAACCTCCTTAGCCGCCTCTCTCGTTCTTTCTAAAAGTGGGAACCCCCCTTCAAACCCTGGGTGTTTCCTTTTTATATCCCCGTGGCTGTCAAAACGCAGATGTTCATTTTCGGGGTTGGGCCGCTGCCCAAGAGATGGTGGGCCGCGGCCCAAGAGTCTCTGACCTGAAGTTGGTGCTTGTGGGCCGCGGCCCACAGCTTTCTGTGGTCCCCTGGATATCCTGGGCCGCGGACCAAGATGTGGTGGGCCGCGGCCCACCACTCTCTGTGCTGGTGTGGGCATCCTGGGCCGCGGCCCAAGAGATGGTGGGCCGCAGCCCATCACTCTCTGGGCTCCTTTTGCTCTGTTCTGATCTTCCAGCTGGTCTTTCATTCACTGGTTGTCAGCTTCAACTTCCTTCCTCTCTTTTTCACTGCCTGCAGCTTCCTCTGGGTTAGCCCTGACTTAATCTGTACCAGTTCACACAAAGGACTTTCACACAACGTTAGACATTCATAACAGTTAGGGAGTAATATCTTTCACAATTTCATTTTTGCTGTGCATAACATGAGATAAACACAAATTAATCACTTTAATCCATTCTAATGCCCACTTATGCCTCCAAAATGAAGTGAAACAGTATGAAATATGAAATTCTAGTAAGAATTTCCTGAAGTTAACACACCTCTAAACTTGAACTTTTGCTCGTCCTCGAGTAAACTCTCACCATCCAGCCTAATACTCATGCATGACCCTCTTCTCTTAAGTTCTCATGTCACCAAATATACATGACTGCTTGGTTCATCAAAGAAAACTAACTCCCTAGTCATTTTCAACTAAATGTATGTTCAACAAGAGTTGCCCAACACTCATCCTTCATTCATCAAGACCAGGAACAATATTTCAGCATGTATAATTTGGAATCATTAGCTAGACCTAATCCATTGCATTCTCCTTCCTTTTTACTTGAATTCAATTCACACGCTTTCAATGTCCCAGGAACTTCAAGGTTGCATAGAATTGTTCATTGTTGACGCTTTAAGCTAACACAGAGTTCAGTTTTAGGTAATGTAAAGGGAATAGGCTACAGCTCAATCAACCACAGTTATGTGCACAAGAAAACACTCACAGCTATATGTGTTTAATCCTCACTCTTAGGGTTAATTTCGCTCAGTACGACTTATAGCAGGTCCTGCCATATGCTTGTAGAAATTCTACTCTCTCCACCACTTGTACACCTAGATTTATGAATCAAGGGGGCCTTTACCAGGGTTGTAATGTTGGAAATTGTCTAGTGGAAGGGACTAATGGAATCAGTGCCATGCATGATAAAGCATAAATAATGACATCTCTCTTCTTCTTCTTCTTCTCTTTTCCTTTTTCTTTTTCTCTTGTTTGTTTTGTTTTTCTTTTCTTTTCTTTTTCTTTTTCTCTTTTTTTTTCTTTTGTAAAATTGTGTAACTCAGCATTTATTGAAAAGAAAGAAGATAGTAAATCAAATGCTAACTCCCGGCTTTTCTAAGTATCATACAATTACACAGCAACATCATGCATGACTTGTTAAATGTCAGATTTTAAAAGAAAGAAAAGGTGAATGGCTCAAAGGGGATGATCAAATGATGAATGTGAAAGGTTTGTGTTTAGGTTCATGGGTTTAGAAATGAATGCCCCTATCATTTTCACTAATCCACATGCATCTGTGATTTTGAAAAAGAATTTAAACAAGTTCTAGAGGTACACTGGCATAAATGGCACAAACACTCTAATGAATAAAATTCAGGCTCAAAACCCTTCCAACAGAGGTTTCTCCTCTCTTGTGCACAACCCCCACGGTTAATTCAACCTTAACTTATTTCGAATACATTAACTTAACTGATCCATATGCTAACACTATGCGCCATAACCACAGCCACTTCCATACAATTGACTCAAAAACATATAGTTCCGTGACAAGGAAAAGAAAATGCTTTCGAAGTGTATGAATCGCTCATCTCTTCCTAGGAATTCAACTACAATTTCAAAGGTCTTGCCATGAAAACAATTCATACATGTCATGTGTAAACCAAAAACCAAGCATTCATGAATATCCAGTATTTGACTCAATATCCAGTATTTGACTCAACTCAGCTATCCAATGCAATTCCCAGACATTTAGCTCAAAGAAATGGCATAAAGCAGGTTTAAACAAATGCATGCAAATATATCAGCACCCCCAAACTTGAGGGATACAGTGTCCCCACTGTCATAAGGCACACTGTGTCACAGATATCACCTGCAAGGGAACAAGCATACAACCAGCCATAGATATAACAGTGAACACCAAAGATATCTAAACCATAATATCCAATAAAATTCGAAACCACTGTTGTCAAGCAATGAAAGATGAACTGTAAACACAGTACTGAAACACAGTCTGAAACATATCCAAAGAAAATGAAGAACAACAGTAAAAATTGTGAACAAAACTAAGACTAATCATCGCCATCACCATCACTGGCGGCTGTATCAGTGCCGTCCCCCTCAATATCGTCATCTCCACCGGCAGCACCGACCTCCGTGTCGTCATCATCGTCACCGGCCTGAGCTACAGCAGGTACATGAGCAGCGAATAACTCCTCTAGCCTGGTCAGGCGAACACCGTGATCCTGTAGATAAGTAAGGCACTGGGCAGCAGTGGCTTCTGTGCGCTGAATAGCCGCAAAGATCACGTCCAGAGTGACGGTAGACTCGGAGGAGGCAGGGGCACCGGATGGTTCGCCCTGCTCCTGGGGGAATGGACTATCAGGAGGGGGGTGAGAGGGTCCTCCCTGCTGAAAGAACGGGTCATGCGCTGTACGCTGGGAGGCTGGAACTTGCTCGTCTGGTCTTGGCTTGATGCTCAAGTAGTTGAAAGTCTTCAGACGCTTGAACATAACATCGGAAGCCACCGCGGCTACACCCACCGACGTGCAGAAAGAGGAGATGAGATGCGGCAGTATTAGAGCAACCGAATGATCTCGGGCATGGTCGCGAAGAGTCTGATAAATCAGGGCGCCGAGATCAACAGGCTCCTTCTTCATAAGCAGGTAGATAATGAGAGCCTGGTCTCTAGAGAGGCGACTCCTTTGCGACGATGGCCAGAAGTAGTCCTTGCAGAAATGCAGCCACACCCGAGCCTCCACTGATAACTGAGCCCAAGGTAAATGCTTCTGCGCCCCTCCGCGAGTTTGCCACGCTACCTGGTGGTTGTACACGAGCAACTCTGAAATCTCATCCTCAGGGATGTCGTCCTCACTATCCAATAGTTGCCTGTACCGGCACTCCTCAACAGCGGGGAGGGCTGTAAACTGCCGGAAGCTCTCGAGAGTAAAGTCCACTTCGACCCTACGCAGAGGAAATCGCTAAATGGATTTCACAGAGGCATTGGCGTAAAAATCCTGGACGATCTGCAGGTTCCCGTCAACCTTGGGATCCATAAGTCGCTGAAGGTGATATGTACGTGTGGCCAAGTAGTAGAACTCATATGAGACGTTGAACGGGAATTCCCGTTCCTGTAACAAGGGGCGGGTGACAATCTTGGTCTTGGCCTCAGCAACTGCCCGGGGACCGGATCGATCAGCAACACGCTTAGCCGGCATATTTGCTACGAGAGAAGACAGTGGAAAGCCAAAAACAATTGGAGACTCAAACAGGCACTAAACCTGGGCACCAGCATCAGAGAATGCAATAATGACCTCCCCCAAACTTATGACCTAACAGTCGCAAATCTGTTCAATACGAGTCCAAACCTCAACCTATTCATCACTACCTCATACATCACTTAATCAACTCAGAAGAATGCTTAAGGTCACTATCATGCCAGCACAATGTCATCTCACAGGTATTTCAAAACAAGCAGCATAATGTGACTACCACAACACAGGTTCACTAACAGTTGATAGTAAATGTTCACAGAGGCAATTTGCATGTTGTGCAGGGTAAGCAAAGCAAAGATTACAAAAACACCAAATGCACCTCCAGGTTCACATGATCATTCAAAAGGAACAACTGCACACTTGTCGTATGTGATCACAGCTTACAAGTTGCAAAACTTAGCAAAGTTTGCACATTGCAAATATGTTGTGTGATGTGACCCTATGAACACAATTCGCACATACCAGACATGCACAATTCAATTTATAAAATCAACAGCAGAAGTTTAATGCATGCATCACAGACTTGCCCATCAAGAGAACCTACACAACCTTGCACAATATGCACTTTTTGAAATGGATTATGAAACCTTTGACGTACAATGAAAACATGGTAGCCCTAAATAAAGAATTCAAGTCCAGCCATAACACAGGGTATACCAGAACAGAGCAATATATTTAGACATCTTGGAATCAACAATTGAAACATCTCAGGTACCAATCATGATAAACAAGAGGAGTTAACACAGTTAACAAGCAGTCCACATGTACAGAGTGGTTATGTCTCAAAACAGGGCAACGGTAAACTAGGGAATGCAGAATGAATTGAAGGCCCATTTGTTATTCTTATGACAAAAGAATGCCCTAAATCCTATACATTGCCCTTGAAACCAATCAATTACAACAGAATTGCGACTGTGACGACTGAATTCCCAAATCAAAATTGACCTAACTACCCCCAAATGTGAGTAACAGAGCAAGATTTAGATTTCTTACCTCAAATGTGGAGAAAATTGAGAGATTAGAAGAGAATGCAAAGGGGAATGATCCTCGTGTAGCGTTCTAGGTCTTTGTGCACAGCAGTGAAGAACAGAGAGGGAGAGAGGCGCGACAGCAGGGCTCGCGTAGCAGCAGACGAAGGGGATGGTAAGAGCGAAGAGGGGAAAAAGAAGAAGCCAGGGAGGAAGAGGAAATTGAAGGGAGGGGAATGGGGGAAAGGGGTCGAGTATGAGGGAGGAGGGATTTGGGGTTGGGGTGGCTGCTAAGAGAGGGATGAATCTGAGAAGGATGAACGCGCAGCAGGGTTTTTAAAACCCTGTTGTCGTGCCTGGGCCGCGGCCCAAGAGTTGGTGGGCCGCGGCCCAGAACATTCTGGGCAACAAATGCTTTCATTGGGCCGCGGCCCAGAACCTTCTAGGCAACACTGTGGTCCTTGGGCCGCGGCCCATGAGTTGGTGGGCCGTGGCCCAGAACCTTCCGACCTTTCAATTGAGTCATTGGGCCGCGGCCCAGAACCTTCTGACCACAGTACTCCAGTTCTGGGCATTTAGGGACCTTTCAGTTTCCACACAGGCATGTAGTCCACTATAATCATCATTAACACACAGCATAAAAAACCATTGGCTATTCAATTAAGAGTATCAGAACTATGCCACACTTTCACATGGTGACTTTCACAATCACTACCCCTAAACTACACATTCCTATGATTAACATTTCCTCCTAAATCAGGATTTTATATGTGCGATCAGCAATTGGACAGATTGAAGCCAAAGATCATGCATAATGCTTCTCTAACAGTCATTACAAATTTCATATCATATCCCTAGCATCAAAGAACACAAGCATGCATAAGAGTTGAAGAACTTCCCTGGAATATGCCTGTCCCATCAAGATGCCACCCCTTTTTGCCTAGCCATCTTCTCGTTCTCGACAACCTTCAGTTTAACCTCCCTTTCTCCCTACACAAAGTAAAAGACCAAACATAAACCTACTAAATTATGCTAAAATCAAAGAAACTAAAAAGATTAAGTTCAGAACTTGGGTTGCCTCCCAAGAAGCGCTTAGTTTATAGTCTTTAGCCTCACGTTTCACTTTGGTCACTCCTCATTGGATAAGTAGGTGGTGGATACCAGCCTATCCACATCTCCTCCCCAATAATGCTTCAACCTTTGACCATTAGCCTTGAATCTCTCGCCCTTATCATTCTCCAGCTCCACATCACCATATTTTGATGCCTGAATCACCTTGAAAGGCCCAGACCACCGAGATTTAAGCTTCCCAGGAAAGAGCCTCAGTTTGGAATTATAAAGGAGAACAGTTTGTCCCGGTTCAAAGCTCTTGGGACTGATTTTTCTGTCGTGATCCCTCTTTGTCTTTTCTTTATAAATTTGTGAACTTTCATCGGCATTTAAGCGGATTTCCTCCAACTCATTGAGTTGGAGAAGCCTCTTTTCGCCCACAGCTTGTGGATCAAAATTTAACTTCTTGATGGCCCAATATGCTCCATGTTCCAATTCCACAGGCAAATGGCAAGATTTTCCAAACACTAATCGATATGGAGACATACCAATAGGTGTTTTGTAAGCTGTTCGATAAGCCCACAATGCATCATCAAGCTTGGAAGACCAATCTTTCCTCGTAGTGTTCACCATCTTCTCAAGAATATTCTTGATTTCTCGTTGGAAATCTCAGCTTGGCCATTTGTTTGGGGATGGTAGGGCAATGCTACTTTGTGCCTCACACCATATTTCTTCATGAGAGCCTGAAATTGATGATTGCAGAAGTGTGATCCACCATCACTGATGATTGCTCTTGGTGTGCCAAACCTTGTGAAAATGTGCTTCTTGAGGAACTTCAATACTGTCTTGGCATCATTAGTCACACATGCCATAGCTTCTACCCATTTTGATACATAATCCACCCCCACTAAAATGTGTTCATTGTTGAAGGACTTAGGAAATGGACCCATGAAATCAATCCCCCAAACGTCGAAGAGCTCAACTTCTAACATATTATTCAGTGGCATCTCATTCCTTCTGGATATGTTCCCCACTCTTTGGCATCGATCACATTGGAGGGCAAAGGCATAAGCATCTTTGAACAATGAAGGCCAATAAAAGCCACTTTGAATCACCTTTGCAGCGGTTTTCTCTCCTCCAAAATGACCACCATACTCAGATGAATGACAACAATGCAGAATGCACTCTTGTTCATTTTCCGGCACACATCTTCGAATGAGTTGATCAGGGCACCTCTTAAATAAGTAAGGCTCATCCCAAAAGTACTTCTTCACCTCGTGCAAAAACTTACGCTTTTGATGAGCGTTGAACTCCGGAGGTAACACTCCACAAACCAAATAGTTGACAAAATCAGCAAACCATGGCGTAGATGAGTGATCAACAAAGAACAGCCGTTCATCCGGAAATGATGCTTGGATCATGTCAGAATTATCAAGTTGAGGGTCGGTGCTCAGCCTTGATAGGTGGTCGGCCACTTGATTCTCTGTACCTTTTCTGTCAATTATGTTCATGTCAAACTCTTGAAGTAGAAGCACCCAGCGAATGAGTCGAGCCTTAGAGTCCTTCTTGGTGAGTAGGTACTTGAGAGCTGAATGATCGGTGTACACAGTGACCTTGGTACTGACAATGTATAGTCTGAACTTCTCACATGCATACACTATGGCAAGTAACTCTTTTTCAGTGGTAGTGTAATTGAGTTGAGCACCATCAAGAGTTTTACTCGTATAGTATATAGGGTGGAAGAATTTTTCTGCCTTTTGCCCCAAAACAGCACCAACAGCATAATCACTTGCATCGGCCATAATAATGAAAGGTAAAACCCAATCTGGAGCCACTAAGATAGGAGCTGAAATGAGACGCTTCTTTAGTTCTTCAAAAGCATTTAAGCACTCATCATCAAACTTGAATTCTACATCTTTTTCCAGAAGCTTAGAAAGGGGTTTGGCAATCTTGGAGAAATCCTTGATGAACCGCCGGTAGAACCCAGCATGTCCAAGAAAACTTCGGATACCCTTGGCATTAATGGGTGGTGGTAATTGCTCAATAATAGCAATTTTAGCTCTATCCACCTCCAACCCATTCTTAGACACTCTATGGCCAAGTACAATGCCTTCTTGCACCATGAAGTGGCATTTCTCCCAATTGAGAATTAGGTTTGCCTCTTCATACCTAGTAAGCACAGCATCTAAATTCTCCAAATACGAGTCAAAAGATGAACCAAAGACAGAAAAATCATCCATGAATACCTCAATTGTTTTCTCAATCATATCAGTAAAAATGGACATCATACACCATTGAAAAGTGGCTGGTGCATTGCATAGTCCAAAGGGCATTCTTCTGAAAGCAAAAGTGCCATATGGACAAGTGAAGGTGGTCTTCTCTTGATCTTCTGGGGCTATGGCAATTTGGTTGTACCCGGAATATCCGTCAAGGAAACAAAAGAATTCCTGCCCGGCTAACTTGTCCAACATTTGATCGATGAATGGCAAAGGGAAATGATCTTTTCTTGTAGCTGTGTTGAGCTTCCGATAATCCATACACACCCGCCAACCAGTCACCGTGTGGGTAGGAATTAGTTCATTTTGGGTGTTAGCCACTACAGTCATGCCACCCTTCTTAGGGACACATTGGACTGGGCTCACCCATGAACTATCAGAGATAGGATATACAATTCCAGCGGAAAGCCACTTAAGTATTTCTTTCTTGACCACTTCCTTCACGATTGGATTCAATCGCCTTTGATGCTTAATAGAAGTTTTATGATCATCTTTGAGCAAGATTTTGTGCATACACATAGAAGGGCTTATTCCCTTAATGTCAGCTATGGTCCAGCCTATTGCTTTCTTGTGGTCTTTTAAAACTCGTAGGAGCTTTTCCTCTTGCAGATTTGAAAGATCGGAAGAGACAATCACTGGTAATGTGTTGGCCTCTCCTAAGTCAACATACTTAAGATGAGATAGTAAGGGCTTCAACTCAAGAGATGGTGGAACTTCAATAGATGGCTTCAAAGGAGTGCTCAATACCTCAGCCATCTCAAGTGGCTCAAAATTCCTTTGTCTTGAGTGAGGGAATGCCTCCATACGAAAAAGGTTTTCAAGAGCTTCGTTATCAAATTCATCCAAGCTTTTCTCTCCAATTAGAAATGCCTCTAAAGGGTCTTTGATTATAGGAGCATAGGCTTCTTGAGGAATGAGGGAGTCAAAGATATCCACAAATGAGCATTGAGCTGAATCATCATGGAATTTCAAGGCTTTTGGCATGTTAAAGACCACTTTTTCGTCGTCTACCCTCAAAGTAATTTCACCCTTTTCCACATCAATAAGAGTCCTTGCTATAGCTAAAAATGGACGGCCTAAAATGAGTGGGATCTTCCAATCAACTTCACAATCAAGCACCACCAAATTTGCTGGGAAGATAAACTTGTCTACCTTCACTAAAACATCTTCAATAATTCCTCTAGGTTTAGAAATACTCCGGTCAGCAAATAGAAGGGTAACAGTGGTAGGCCTTGGTTCTCCTAACCCCAATTGGTTAAAAACAGCCAAGGGCATCAAATTTATGCTAGCACCCAAGTCACATAGAGCTTTACCGTTGAAGTTTGTACCAATGTTGCACGGAATATAGAAACTACCCGGATCTTTCAACTTGGTAGGTAACTTCCTCTGGATCACGGCACTACATTCTTCAGTTAAAGCGACCGTTTCAAATTCATTGAATCGCCTCTTCTTAGATAACACATCCTTAAGGAACTTGGCATATTTAGGCATACCCTCTAATGCTTCAGCAAAAGGAATGTTGACATGTAATTGTTTAAACATATTTACAAACCTTTTGAATTGTGCGTCTTCCTCCTTCTTTTTGAATCTTTGAGGGAATGGTAAGGGAGGCATGACAGTGGAGGCGCTTGGTTTGCTCTTCTTTTCAATATTCAGCTCTTGTTCCCTCTTCTTGCTCTTGCCAACATCATCCAAACCACCCTAAGTGTGCTTTCTCTTTTTAGATTCCTCGTCTTCCACAGCAATTTCTGGAGTTATCACTTCCTCCTCATCAACTTCAATATCCACTTGCCCATCTTGCTTTGGTTCCGGTGTGCTTGAGCTAGGCATGTTCGGAAGCACTTTGCCACTTCTCAAATGAATGGCCTTACATTCTTCTTTTCCACCCCTTTTTGGGTTAGGGATGGTATCACTTGGGAGACCGTTTCGAGCCATGGCATTTACTTGTATAGCTAGTTGCCCCACTTGAACTTCAAGGTTCTTAATAGCCGATTCATGAAGAGAAAAGGTGGCCTTACTCTCACCCCTTGAAGATTCCACTTCGGTTAAGATTCGGGACAACATTTTGTCCGTCTTTGATTCTTCTTCTTTCATAGGAGCTTGCCTTGCTTGCATTGGAAAACCCGGTGGAGGGACCGGCTTGGTGCCAGAAGTAGACTCATGAGGAGGATTCAAAGTGTTACCTTGACTCCAAGAAAAATTGCGATGAGCTCTCCAAGCACGATTGTAAGTTTGTGAGTATGGATTACCTTGAGAAGGTTGGAATTTGCCCATATAATTGACAGATTCAGTGTCCATGTAAAGAGGGCAATTGTTCGGCATGTGGACATCATTGCATTGCTCACATACAATCGGAGTGGATTAAGCAGAATGCACACCGCGGGGATGGCCCTTGTTTATTTGAGACTCTAAGACATCAAAGCGTTTGTTCAAGGCAGACAAAATAGTGGCAATTTATGATGAAGAGTCTTCTTTTGTGTTGAGTAGGGCTAGGGTAGTTGGAGTTCTCCTATCATTTCCTTGGGTGTTATTTGCAGATAATTGGTCCAAAAGTCTGAAAACTTCATTAACCGGAACATTCCGGTAACCTCCATTAGTCATAGAGTCCACCATGGCTTTAGATTGAGGATTCAATCTTGTGCAGAAAATCTGGATTACTACCCACTTGTCCACCCTATGATTGGGGCATTGTTTCATTAGCATCTTGTATCTTTCCCATGTGGCATACAAATGCTCATCCGGTTGTTGTCCAAAACTTAGAAACTCATCTCTTGCTTCCATTGATTTATCATCGGAGAAAAATCGAGCTCTGAATTTAGCTTCAAGATCAGCCCAAGATGTTATGGATCCTTCCGGGAGATTGTTAAACCAATCTCTAGCCTTCCCTTGAAGAGAGAGAGGGAATAGCCGCAACCGCAGTATATCTTGAAAAACACCATTTTGCTTGAAGGAGTCACACACCTCTAAGAAATACATCAAATGCTTGTTGGCGTCTTCATTATAAAGGCCATGGTATAACCCGTGCATTTGCAACATCGTTATCATCACCGGTTTGATCTCAAAAGTGTGGGCTTGCATCTCCGGCATTCGAATGCATGATTGAGTTCTTCTCATGTTTCTGCTGGCAAAATCATTGACCGTGGCTCTATCATATTCATCCGCCATTGTTTCAGCTTTAGTTTCAGCTCCAAACTCAGATTCTGTTGTTGTTTCTGTACCAGATTCAGATTCTGCTGCTGGTTCTGGATCCTCCTCAACGCGCTGTATTCCGTCCAGCACCACAATCAGTTCATCTCCTTGCAAATGTTGCATGAACTGGACTGATACCTGCGAAAAGGACAAGACAGCAAGTATCAAGCTACACAAGTGAAGTTGAATTCAGAAAACAATGACAGAAAAATTATAACGCTAACTAAAGAATCAAGCGAAATCTACTAACATAAACCTAAGGTCAACTAAAATATTTGTTAAACCAATCCCCGGCGACGGCGCCAAAAACTTGTTCGCAACTGCAAGTGCACGGGTCGTGCCAAGTAATAGAGTGATAAGTAAAGATCGTCCCACGAGGATTTGAATAACAACTAGTCGAACAATAGCTTTATGTGTTTGATCAAGTTAACTCGGACAAAGTGTTAAGTATGAGGAAAAAAACAGATTTAGAAGACGTAATGATAACAACTAATGAAAATACTGATTAGAATGGGATTCTTGTGAAATTAATCAATTAGAGTGACTCTAGGATTGCTCTCCCCTTTTGTATATCATGAACTCTTTTTACTTCCTCCTCGTCATTCATGTTTATGGGATCTATATGTGTCAGTCCAAGGATCGATAATCATTGGGTAAGCTCTCTAGAGTCATACCCAACATATATTCTCCAATTAGATGCACAATCTCTTGCTGCATTTAAAGGAGAACACCCATTACACAGCCCCCTTACTTTGACAATGCTAGGTTAATGACTCTATCTCTAGGTTATTAACAAACCATACATTTAACTAGTTAAACTGTAGGTCTAGCATAACTCTACCATCGTTCTTCAATTAGATTAATTCTCTCAAGCTTAATCCATTTGAACATGTTATTCATAGCTAGCTATTTATGAATATCAGTGAAAACAGAGCAAAGTTAACACATATATGCCATTATCTAATGAAGAGGAAGAAGAATTCGAGTTCAATCCATACAAAATTATCGAACAATCCTAGAATGAGAGAAACTAGCTACACATGTTTAATAGCTGATTACAAACGACAAGAATTAAAGAAGTCATAACAGAATCACAGTGGAGAAGGGATAGAATACAGAAGTATCAAGAAAATCTGAAATGAAATCTCTTCTGATCCTTGAGCCCACTTGATTCTCCTTGCTTCTAGCAATTTCCAGCTCTTAGAACCTCCTTAGCCGCCTCTCTCATTCTTTCCAAAAGTGGGAACCCCCCTTCAAACCCTGGGTGTTTCCTTTTTATATCCCCGTGGCTGTCAAAACGCAGATGTTCATTTTCGGGCTTGGGCCGCGGCCCAAGAGTCTCTGACCTGAAGTTGGTGCTTGTGGGCCGCGGCCCACAGCTTTCTGTGGTCCCCTGGATATCCTGGGCCGTGGCCCAAGATGTGGTGGGCCGCGGCCCACCACTCTCTGTGCTGGTGTGGGCATCCTGGGCCGCGGCCCAAGAGATGGTGGGCCGCGGCCCATCACTCTCTGGACTCCTTTTGCTCTGTTCTGATCTTCCAGCTGGTTTTTCATTCACTGGTTGTCAGCTTCAACTTCCTTCCTCTCTTTTTCACTGCCTACAGCTTCCTCTAGGTTAGCCCTGACTTAATCTGTACCAGTTCACACAAAGGACTTTCACACAACGTTAGACATTCATAACAGTTAGGGAGTAATATCTTTCACAATTTCATTTTTGCTGTGCATAACATGAGATAAACACAAATTAATCACTTTAATCCATTCTAATGCCCACTTATGCCTCCAAAATGAAGTGAAACAGTATGAAATATGAAATTCTAGTAAGAATTTCCTGAAGTTAACAGCAAGGTGGAGGAGGTACGCCGAAGGGTGGAGAAAGCAAAGAAGACCACGGTGTGTGGGGGAGGTGTGGATGACAATGGAAGGAAGGAGGTGGAGGAGAGCAAAAACCAAGACACTGTGGAGGTAGAGGTGGTGTGTGAGTCGTCTTTAATAGAAAGGAGGTGGAGGAAAACACCAAGAAGGTGTGGAAGAGGTGGGTCGATGGACAATGAAAGAAGAAGAAGGAAGAGTAAAGTTGAAAGGGAGGGGGTCAACGGTGACAAGAATGAAAGAGGGAGGAGTGGTTTGATAAAAAAGGAGGGATGGTGGGTGGAGAAATGGAGAAGACGCATGTCAGACAAGTGTCTGACATGGCGCTAAAAAAATTTGCCAAAATTTATATTGGACGCGGGGAGAACTTTAGGCATCCCAAATTTAAATTTGGGACGTCTAAAGGTTTCCTTACATACATATAATTATGAAATTGCCACCGCCTGCCTTTTTAACCACCCAATTTAAATTTGGGACGTCCTTTGGGGTGGTTATATCCTATTTTTGTAGTAGTGTCTTGCTCAACCAAAAGCATAGAGACATATTAAAGATCATCCAATTGATCAAGTAATTAGAGATATTCATGAAGGTGTCAAAACCAGAAATAGAATTCTTAATGAAGTGACATTTTCTGCATTTATTTATGAGATTGAAACTTCCAATGTTAAAGAAGCACTTTCTGACAATGATTGGGTGACTGCTATGCAAGAAGAGTTAAATCAATTTCAAAGAAATCAAGTTTAGGATTTGGCACCTCGACCAAAAGGTCACTTGGTCATAAGAACCAAATGGGTTTTCAAAAACAAACTTGATGAATCAGCAATCATTGTGACAAACAAGGCTAGGTTAGTTGCTAAAGGCTATAATTCAGAAGAATGTATTGATTATGAGGAAACATATGCTCCAGTGGCAAGATTGGATGTCATACGAGTACTCTTAGCCTTTGCATCCATTAAAGGTTTTAAAATTTATCCAATGGATATCAAGAATGCTTTTTTAAATGGTTATATCATGGAAGAAGTATATATAGAATAACCTCCTGGTTTTGAAGATGACATAAAACCTGATCATGTTTTCAAACTCAAGAAAGCTTTATACAGTTTAAAACAAGCACCCAAAGCTTGGTCCGAAAGATTAAGCAAATTTCTTCTTGGTTAAACCTTTGTCAGAGGAAAAGTAGATACAATACTTTTTATCAAACATAATAGAATTGATCTTTTAATAGTTCAAATATATGTTGATGATATAATTTTTTGTGCTACTAACGAATCTCTTTGTCAAGAATTTTCTAAGCTTATGTAGGGAGAATTTGAAATGTCCATGATGGGAGAGTCAAATTTCTTTCTTGGACTTCAAATCAAGCAATGGAGGAATGGGATATTTATATCTCAAACCAAATATTTGAAGGAATTATTGAAGAAATGCGTAATGGAAAATGCTAATGGAGCTAATACTTCAATGAGTTCTACTACATAGTTAGATGCTGATGTGAAAGGCCCTGATTTTAATATCACTAAATATAGAGGAATAATTAGTTCATTACTCTATCTAACAACAAGCAGGCCAGATATACAATTCAGTGTTATGAAGTGTGCAAGTTATCAATTTGCTCTAAAGGTATCACATGCAGAAACTGTGAAATTTTTTTTCAAGTATCTAGGAGACACTGCAGAACTTGGCCTATGGTATCTAAAAGGAAGAAATGAATATCTGTTGACCTATTCAGACTTAGATCATGGAGGATACAAAATTTATAAAAAAAAGTCCTTGTAGACAATATCAATTTCTTGGAGGATCTCTGGTATCATGGTTCAGTAAGAAACAAAGCATAATTTTATTATCTTCCACTGAAGCTAAATATATAGCTGCAGTAAGCTATTGTTCTCAAGTACTATGGTTGAAGCAACAACTTCAGGACTTGGGAATATACTTGAAGGAAATAACTATTTAGTTCAACAATACTAGTACTATTAGCTTGGCTAAAAATCTTGTATAACATTTAAGAACCAAGCACATATATATCTGACACCATTTTATACGAGATCATGTATAGAAGAAAGATGTCAAAGTAGAATTCATTTCTACTTATCTTCAACTCACCGATATATTCACAAAGCTGATTGCTAAAGATCAATTTTTATATATGCGAAGAGAATTAGGAATGGTTAATCCCAATGAGTTGTAAGTGTTTCTTGTTAATTATTATGTTTAATATGAGTTTTGATTATAACCATACTAACTTAAGCATCAGAGTATGTAGAAGTTTGTTTTGTAAGATTGTCACTCGAGTGCAGGAGAGGTCACTCGAGTGCAAGGCATATGAACACTTGAGTGCGTATCTAACTCATATGCTTTGTTTCTAGCTTGCAAAGCAGAGGCTAACAGAAGAGGTAGAAGCACTAAGAGTACACTTAAAATTCAACGGGTATGTTGGGTCTCACTCAAGTGATAAAATAGCCTACTCGAGTGCAGGAAGAACACACCTGAAAGTGAAGTAAGAACTCTCAAGTGCCACAGGCACAAATTAATAAATTAGCTTTGAAGCATGGTTTACTCAAGTGATCTTGGAGAACTTAAGTACAAAGATGAAGATCACAACAAAATACACTCAAACCAGGTACACATCTATACATTTTCTGGAATTTTTCTCTGTCTCACTTGAGCATAAAAATGGGTGACTTGAGTGCATCAGTATGAACACTCGAGTTCAAAGGTTTCTTACTCGAGTGTCGAGGCTTATATTAGTTACTCGACAGCTCAAACAACGTACTTGTTCTTCTCACTCAAAAGTATCTGCTCACTTGACAGTCACACTTCTTCACTTTTGACCATTACCTATTGATTAAACACCTTAAATCTCTTTAATTTTCGGTTGCAACTCTTCAATCATCTCCTAAAGGTCAGATTTTTTCTTATAAGTCCCTCATTTCAAGCCCTAACCGAAGTCTCACTCTGAAAAACTCTTTTGTTGCCTTTTCAATTCTTTTTGATTCCAAATCATTCTTGAATCATACAAAATGGTTAGAACAAAGATTCCCCAGACTTCCTAAAAGTCTCCCACTCCTTCACCTTCTCATTTTACAGTTAGTGAGTTGGCAACTCTGACTGGGACATTAACACCTACTCTAACATTGACACCCACACCTTCTCCTACTATAACCCCTTCTCTAAAACCCAAAACAACCAAGAAAAAGATAATCTCGGCTAAGAAGAAACATCCTAAGCTGAAGTGGCTAAAGATGTTCGAACTTCACCAAAGAAAACAAAAGGAGTCATCTTCAAGGAGCTCATTGTCACACGTTCTCAATCGAAGGAGGTGAAAGGAAGAGGAAAGGGAGAAGACAAAGAAATTCCATAAAAGTCTTCTTTGATGATTCCTTTAATCAGCAACTTTAGGAAACAATCGAGAAGTCAAGGTTGGATGCCTTGATTGGCAAGATTGCCTCCTAAGCCGGTGCCTCTTCATCTCATCATGTTGAACAGTCCAGTCATATCGGTAGTCAATTATGAGACCCATCCACCTCTCAGGCTCTGGAGGAAGAAGAGCAAGACACAGTTCTTCCAGAAGGTTTCAATACCCAGGAAATGAAGCCACTCAATCAGAAGGTATATAACACTAAATTTACTCATCATTGCTTCTGTCCTATGGTATATGTGGATTTAGACTATTTGAGCGTAAACTGTGGCCTGAATTTTTGACCTTTCCTGGACTTTTATGAACCTTAGTTGATATACACGTGCCTTATTCACCCTATGTTGTGAGATCATTTTATTGCAATATGAAAGTGCACAACATTTTATCCAGAGCCGGAGAGATAATAGTGGAAGGAATATCGACTTCTGTTAGAGGCCAACACATTATGATTTCCCCCTCTATCATCAACAACATTCTTGGCTATGTAGCTCCTTCTAGCAGTCCATCCTTACTCTCAGCTAATGAAGGCTTCCAAAGATTAAGACCTGATGACCTGTTGGACCCCTCATTTTCAAACCTATCGATATGCCTGACTCTTACATGCCCTTTACTATATCTATATCTGCAGCATGATCAACAAGTCTAAAAACTTTACCCATTTTGCTCAAATAGATTACTACTTGTTGTATCCTTTATAGCTAGCCAACAGAGGGATATTGGTGAATTGATTTTTAGTGAGATGAGAAGATTTCAACTTTCTTCATCTAGATCCACCACAATACCATATCCACAACTTGTCTCTCTCATTCTTCAACATAACAAGGTATGGTATTTAGAGGGAAACAAGAGGGCAAGGATCCCGTGGTTTAGCTGAACTCAATTGACACACATAGAGATCACACTTCTGGTCAATAAGACCAACCATGCATCTCAGAGAGAAGACACACCATTAAGAGGTGATAAGGCTTAGTCTTCAACACGACGTCCATCTCCACCTCTATCATTCCTTGGTGCTTCTCTTCAAGGTTATCTGGTTGATGTAATCAATCAACCTATGGTAGGCCTGAAATGGGAATTGTTCATAGAGTATGAGAAATTGGTCAATAAGATGGAATATCAAGTCATAAAGTTGGTGGATAAGGCAAATACCAACTTTGACTTAATGTTCAAGGCCCAGGAAGTTCAGTCGAGAAGAATCAGTGATTTGGAGACTTTCTTGTATGCTCACTTTTTGACTCCTTAGACTGAAGTACCTCTAATTTCTACACCTACCACTGTTTCACCTTGCTAGACATAAACCCATATACTTGTCACCTATATTGATCCCAAGACATCTACCTTTGTTGATATAGCAGTTGATAAACCATCCCAGCCCGAAGCCTTTGCTCCTTAGCCCTCATCTCCACCATTCAAGCCAAATCCTATTGATCCATCTACTGCCATGTTGATATATACTCCACCGCAGCCGTCTGACATCACCTTCCTTCAGCCCTCTTCTGATGTTGACAAAATGTAGGAGAAGAATAAGTGATGATTTTGAGTTGTCTACTGAACTGATGGGCTAGTTTAAGAGGGAGCTTTAAGTATTTGATGTATTTTCGATTATGGGTTGATAGTTGTTCATTTTTGCTGTTTTTAGGTTTATATGGATGTATTTGGTTTTTATATGGGTGGTATGGGTAGCTTTTGATATTTAGTTGACAATGTAATTTTTCAAGTTTATCAATGACTCTACTTATTTTCATGTCCCTTAAGTGTTCAATAAGTTTATTATTCAATTATGTGGTATTATGACTTATCTTTGCCTTGAGTGGCCATAGGAAGCTTTTCAGGAAGTTCTTGAAGTAAAGTGCAAAATGAGTCAAGTGACTCAAAACTTTAGCGAATGTGCATTTGGAAATCTTAAGAGTGCTTTCAAAAGTCTTTTAATTCAACTAAGTCTTCAAATCCATCATAAGGTTTTGTCATCATCAAAAAGGGGAAAAATGTTAGATTCCAAGTTTTGATGATAACAAGAGGTGATTATGTGTTTTGTTAAGAAACTTATGTTTTGAAGGCATAAAAATTGATTCAATTGATTATCAAATGCATTTCATAAAGTTAAGAGAAAGTTGCTATGATTTTATCTGATGCACTTGAGTAATGAAGCCTGCACTCAAGTGAGAACCAGTTTTGAACTCGAGTACAAGAAGTGTTGGCCTAAAAGTGTTTTACAAAGAGCTACAGGTTTAGAGATTTTTTAGCAACACTTGAGCGAGAGGCATTGCACTCAAGTGATAACCAGATTTGCACTCATGCATGAAGGCACACCCTTAGAAGTTCTTGACAGAAAGCAAAGTCAGAGATAGAAAATAATCATTGCACACGAGCACTGACTCAATACTCGAGTGAAAGCCTCAAGCTCACTTTAGTCTTGCGAGTGTAGTACAAGAAGTTTTTGTCCGAGAGCAAGGAAGAGCCTCAAAGTAGGAAGTGTACTCGAGTGAGGAACTAAACATTCGTGAGTAAGAAAACACACTTCCTTAAATTTTGGTGCTAGTGTTGAGCAAAAGGTTGTCCAGAAGCAAAGAATTACTAATACACTTGAGTGAGCATCTCAGAACTTGAGTAATCACCTCAACACTCACAAGTGTAAAAGCTCACTTATGAAAAACTTGGTGCAAGTGCTGTCCAGAAGTGAAGCCTTAAGCTGAAATACACTGATGCACTCGAGTGAAACATCATCACTCAAGTGAGGACTCTTAACACTTGCAAGTGCAAAATCACACTCATGAAAAATATGCTTCAAGTGTTATCCAGAGACATGAGCCTATAATACAAAATACATATGCACTCAAGTGAGATAAGATGTACTAGAGTGAGAGCTCAGAACACTCGCAAGTGAGAAAACACACTCTTGCAAATTCACTAGGAAGTGTTACATAAAAGAAAGCATGGCGAGATGTGAAGAATTGATGTTGCACACAAGTGAGGCCTCAGTGCACTCGAGTGATACTTTGTCAGAAGCCAAAACGCAATAGACTCATAGAGATCAATTCGAACGTGGTTTAATGTTATTTATTTATTAGGATTTTACTTATTATTATTAAACATCATTTACCATATACTTCAAGTATGAAATGGGAGATTGAATGTTTGGATCAGTGATGCACAGAGAAAGTCAAACAATAGCAAACATAATCATTACATTCAAAATCGACCAACTAAGCACGTACCTACCATGATATCTCATCTAGAGATTTCAAATATACGCATGCCACTCCATAATGTAACACCTTACTCCATAATGGCTATCATACAATGAGCAAAAACAACTAGCTATAAAATATAGAGGGTTAGAGACAAGTAGATTAGCAGAAAATCGAACGAAAGCTTACAACAATTATTTACAAGAGTCTTTGTTTTCATATCTTTCTTTGTATTCACATTGTACTTCAGTGTTTATCATTTTTACTATATGAGAGAGTCTGTATACAGTTCACAATTATATTTTCATTTTGATCTCAAGGTAGAGGGACCTTGAGAGGGTAGATATCCTTACGAGAGAAGCAGTTGAGAGAATTCCTAGGAGAACTTTCTACTCATAAGACTTACAAGGTGCAAGCAAGAGAGAACGTTGCTGCCCGTAACACTTATAGGGGCGTAAGTAGGAGAGAATGTTGCTGCTAATAAGACTTGCATACATACATAAGAGAGAAAGGTTATAGGATTGTTTCTACATATAAGACTTGTCGTAATGGGGAGAGAAAATTCTAGGTATTAGAATATTTCTACTCGTAGTCCATACAAGGACAATGTTGTCTGGTGGCTTTCTGAGAGCTCACTGAATCTTGGAAGAATAGTAAAGTAGGTCTTGATCTCTGAGGATTATATGTAAGCCTAGGTTTTGGGCCAAACTAGTATAACTCTCTATGTGAAAATCTTCTCAACTCTATTCAGTCTACAGTTATTTTCATATCACCATAACTCACGAAAAATTTATCACATCACCTAATTCACCCCTCTTGGGTAAAGCTTGCCTCTTTTAGGAAGAATAGGAAAGAAGAGAAGAAACCGAGTGAGTAGTGCAGGCCTGGCAAAATCACGCTAGTAGAGGAGTTTGTCAGAGATAAATAGGCATAGATCTAAGGGTAATGGAAGTATAAGAGAAGAGGACTAGGATGTAGTGTGGAATAAAGAACAATGGATGAGGGATAAAGAGTAAGAGGATAAGCAAAAGAGAGAGGAAAAATAGAGGAGGAGGATTGTTTACGCGACGTTAAGGGAGAGTAGATGGAAAGGAAAAGAAACTAGGCCACCCAAAACCTTTTGGACTCTCTCTAGTCGTTGCCCAAAACCTACTAGACCTGTCTTAGCAGTGGCCAAAAATGTTTTGCCAACGGCCAACAAGGCTTTTTTTTGAGTGTGTGCTGGCTACAACATAAAGGAATATGTGCCTCATTTGGCTGCAGTACAAAACCTTTTGTCCTTTCTTGATTGCAGCAAAAAATTAGTTGGCTGCGGCCTAAAACTTTATGGACCAAGTTGGCTGCAACCAACATCTTTCTGTGGCCTTTTTGATTCACACCCAGAACTAACCGCTTTGTTTTAGATATTAGATAAAAATAAATATGCACAAACTTTCATTTACAAACTCTTAAGATACTAAACTTATCAGTTATAACACAAACCTATCCATTCTTTAAATCAATTCATCGTGCATCATACGGAATCATGACAAGACATTTATGAACACAGGGTAAAGGCATAAAGAAGTTCCCTATTATTTTCTTTTTCAACCTTGATATTCTTTCTTGTGTTGCACTTTTCTTTCAGACCAGTCATGCTTCCTTCCTCTCATATGGGGTTTCATCTTTCTCCTACATAAATGCAAGGCCAAACATAAATCCATAAAAACATACTAAAATCACACAAATTAAAGAGTTTAAGTTGAGAACTTGTGTTGCCTCCCAAGAAGTGCTTAATTTATAGTCTTTAGCCCAAATCTTCCTGTCGGTCAATCATCTTTTGATAAATAAACTGTGGAGATCAGGCAATCCACATCTCCTACCAAGTAATGCTTTAATCATTGACCATTTACCTTGAATCATTCTCTTTTTTCATTCTCAACCTCTATTACACCAAAATTTGAGGCTTGAACAACTATGAATGGACTGGACCACCTGGATTTTAGCTTTTATAGAAATAATCTCAGCTTTGAGTTGTACAGCAAATCCTATTGACCAGGTGCAAAATGCTTAGGATCTATCTTGCTGTCATGATTTCTTTTAGTCCTCTACTTGTAGATCCTCACATTTTCATAAGCATAGATGCATAATTCATCTAGCTCATTCAATTAAAGTAGCCCTTTTTCTATCATAGCTTGAGGATCAAAGTTAAGCTTCTTAATAGCCCAATAAGCTGTGTCCTCCAATTCAATTGGTAAGTGGCAAGATTTTCTAAACACCAGGCAATATGGGGACATACTAATTGGCATTTTGTATACCATTCGGTAAGCCCACAAAACATCATCCAACTTGGAAGACCAATCCTTCTTAGTGATATTTACTATTTTCTTGAGGATGTTCTTGATGTCTCAGTTAGAAATTTCTGCCTGGCCATAAGTTTGAGGATGGTATGGTAAGGCTACCTTGTGTTTGACACAATACTTTTTCATTAAAGCCTGAAATTGCTGATTATAGAAATGTGAACTTCCATCACTGATATTTGCTCGAGGTGTCCTAAATCTGGTGAAAATATGTTTCTTCAGGAACTTCAACACTGTTTTAGCATCATTAGTGGCACATGTTGTGGCTTCAACCCATTTGGATACATAATCTACACCGAATAAGATGTATTCATTATTGAATGACTTAGGGAAGGGGCCCATGAAATCAATTCCCCAAACGTCAAAAAGTTCCACTTCCAGCATGTTGTTCAAAGGCATCTCATTCTTCCTTGATATGTTCCCTACTCGTTAATATCAATCATACTGCAAAACAAAGGTATATACATCCTTGAAGAGAGAGGGCCAATAAAACCCACTTTGAATGACCTTAATAGTAGTTTTCTCCCTTCCAAACTGACCTCCATACTCAGAAGAGTGACAAGCCCCTAAGATAATTTCTTGTTCATTCTCTAAGACACATATTCGAATGAGTTAGTCAAGGCATCTTTTAAACAAGTAAGGTTCATCCCAGAAGTATTTATTCACTTCATGTAGGAATTTATGCCTTTGATGGAGTTGAGATCTGGAGGTAAAACTCCACAGACAAAGTAGTTGACCAAGTTAGTATACCATAGTGCAGTTGAATTTTCTACATAAAAAAGTTGTTTATTAGGGAATAATGCCTGAATCATATCAGATTCATCAAATTAAAGCTCAGTATTCAAACTTGAAAGATGAACTGCTACTTGATTTTTAGTGCATTTTCTATCAATAATGTTCAAATCAAACTCCTGAAGTAAAAGCACCCAGTGTATTAAATGTGCCTTAGATTCCTTCTTTGTAAGTAGATACTTTAAAGCAAAATGGTCAATGTAGATAATGACTTTCACAATCATATATTAATGCTAGTAACTCCTTCTATGTGGTTGTATAGTTAAGTTGAGCACTATCAAGAGTCTTACTTGCATAGTAAATAGGATGGAATAATTTCTTTGCTTTCTGTCTAAGAACAGCCCTTACAGCATAATCACTGGCATCGACCATAATAATAAAGGGAAAATTCCAATATGGAGCCACCAATATAGGAGATGAGATAAAGCATTTATTCAAATCTTCAAATGCGTGCAGACATTCATTATCATATTGAAACTCCACATCCTTTTCCAAAAGCTTGGAGAGTGGCTTGACAATATTGGAGAAGTCCTTGATAAATCTCCTATAGAACCCTGTATGACCTAGAAAGCTTCAAATACCCCTCACCTTAGTGGTGGAGGTAGCTATTCAATAATAGCAATTTTTGCTCTATCTACCTCTAAACCTTTCTTTGATATCTTGTGGCCAAGCCTAATCCTTCTTGTACCATGAAGTGACATTTCTCCTAATTTAGAATTAGATTGGTTTCTTCACATCTTGTAAGCACTGAATCAAGATTATCTAAACATGATTCAAAAGAGGGACTAAAATTAGAAAAATCTTCCATAAATACTTCAATGGTTTTCTTAATCATATCAGCAAAAATAGACATCATGCAGCGTTGAAAGGTTGCATGGCATTGCAGAGCCCAAATGACATTCTATGGAAAGCAAATGTGCCATAGGGGCATGTGAAGGTAGTCTTTTCTTGATCTTCTCGGACTATAGCAATATGGTTGTACCTTGAATACTCATCTAGAAAAAGAAGAATTCTTGTCCCACTAGCTTGTCAGGCATCTGATCAATGAATGGAAGCAGAAAATGATCATTCCTTATGGAAAAATTTAGCTTTCGATGGTCCATACATACCCGCCACCCAGTTACTATGTGAGTGGAAACTAGCTAATTTTGGGTGTTAGCCACTACAATCATGTCACCCTTCTTAGGAATACATTGGATTGGGCTTACCTATGAGCTATCAGATATAGGATACATAATACTAGTTGAAAGCCACTTGAGAATTTCCTTTTTTACTACTTTCATCACTGGACTTAGATGCCTTTGATGTTCAATAGAGGTTTTATGATCATCTTCCAAAAGAATTGCATGCATGCAGATAGAAGGACTTATTCCCTTGATGTCAGCAATAGTCCACCCAATAGCATGCTTGTGTTCTCTCAACACTCTTAATAATTTATCCTCTTTCAATTCACAAGGGATGAAAGATATAATTACCGACAGAGTGTTAAAGCCCAAGATAAGTATACTTGAGATGAAAGGGTGATGACTTCAATTCCAGTACCGAAGGAGCTTTAATAGAAGGTTTTAAAGGAGTACTCAAGGCATCAGATACCTCAAGTGGCTCAAAATTCCTCAATCTTGAGTAAGGAAATGATTTCATATGAAAGAGTTCTTCAATAACATTTCCCTCAAACTCTTTAATGCTTTTCTCACTAATCAGAAATGCCTGTAAAGGATCTTTAGTTATGGAAGCAGATAATTCTTGAGAAAAAATTGAGTCTAAACTATCAACAAAAAAACATTGAACCGAATCATCATGAAATTTCAGAGCTTTGGGCATGTTGAATATAACCTTCTCATCATCTACCCGTAAAGTAATTTCTCCTTTTTTAACATCATTGAGAGTTCTTGAAGTGCTAAGAAAGGTCCACCAAGAATAAGAGGAATTTTCCAATCAGCTTCACAATCAAGCACTACAAATCTATAAGGAAGATAAATTTGTTGACCTTGACTTGGACATTTTCAATGATTCCTTTGAGCTTTGAAATACTGTTGTCGACAGAAAGGAAAGTCACCATGGTAGGCCTTGGCTCCCCAAACCTAGTTAGTTGAATACTGCAAGAGGCATCAGATTAATGCTTGATCCCAAGTCACAAAGAGCTTTGCCATTAAAGTTGGTCCCTATGTTATAGGGGATATAAGAACTCCCTGGGTCTTTAAGCTTAGTGGGTAACTTCCTTTGGATAACTGCACTGCATTCTTTAATGAATGCGACAGTTTCAAACTCATTGAATTATCGTTTCTTTGATAAAACATCTTTCAAGAACTTAGCACACTTAGGTATGCTTTCCAAAGGTTTATCAAAAGGAATATTGACATAAAGTTGCATAAACATATCCACAAACTTCTTAAACTGTATGTCTTCCTCTTTCTTCTAAAACCTTTGAGGAAAAGGTAATGATGTCATGATATTGGTAGTAGTTGGCTTTTTCTCATTATTTTTCTTTTGTTCTACCTTCTTATTTTTTATCAATATCATTATTGCTCTTCTCGGCTTGCTTTCCTTTCCTCGCTTTATCTTCTTTTACTACACCTTTTGGATCTATAGTTTCTGCATCATTGTCTTCATCAATTTCTGGATTAATTGGTCTTGAATTGGGCTTGCTTGAATTAGATACTCTAGGTATTACCTTATCATTTCTTAGATTAATGGCATTGAACTCTTCTTTTCTACTTCTTTTTGGGTTAGGAATGGTATGACTAGGAAGATTGCCTCGTGACATGGTGTTTATTTGAGAAGCAAGTTGGCCCACATGAACTTCAAGATTCTTTATATTAGTCTAATGTATAGAAAAAGTAGCCTTGTTCTCTGCCCTTGAAGATTCAATTTGGGACAATATTTGAGTCAGCATCTTATCTATCTTAGATTCTTCCTGCTTAAATAGAGGTGGCCTATACTGTGGTTGAAAACCTAGTGGGGGCATAGGTTTTATCCCAAATGTAGACTCATGTTGCTAATTCAGGGTGTTCCCTTGACTCCAAGAAAAATTAGATGAGATCTCTAAGCATAATTATAAGTTTTTGAGTAAGGGTTGCCTTGAGGTTGTTGAAACTTTCCCATATAATTGACAGATTTAATAGCCATATACAAGGGATAATGATTAGGCATATGTACATCATTGCATTGGTTGCACACAATTGGCGTAGCATGAATAGCATGCACACCTTTAGAAGTATTCTTCTGTATTTAGACTCTAACATACTGAAACAGTTACTTAAAGCAGATAGAATAGTTGCAATCTGGGAAGAGGAGTCTTCTTTTGTACTGGCCATAGGTTGGGTTGCTCTCCTATCATTTCCTTGAATGTTATTTACAGACAATTGATCTAACAATTGAATCACTTCAATAATAGGAATACTATGGTATCCTCTATTGGTCATAGAATCGACCATCGCCTTAGATGAGGATTCAGACAAGTACAGAAGATTTAGACTACTACCCATTTGTCTATCCCATGATTAGGGCATTGCTTCATTAGCATCTTATATCTCTCCTATGTTGTATAGAGGTGTTCATCTGGGTGTTGTTTAAAGCTTAGGAATTCCTTCCTTGCTTCCACAAATTGTTATCTGAAAAGAATCGAGCTCTAAATTTAGTTTCAAGATCATTCCAAGAGTTGATTGTTCCTTTCAGAAGATTGTTAAACTAATCCCTTGCCTTCCCTTATAGAGAAAGAGGGAATAACTATAGTATCAAGACATCTTGTGGAACTCCATTTTTTTGAAAGAGTCACACACCTCCAGGAAGTACATCAAATGCTTGTTCGGATCTTCATTATAGAGACCATGAAACATCCCATGTATCTAAAGCATTGTGATCATCACTGGCTTGATCTTAAAAGTATGTGCCTATATTTCAGGCATATGAATGCAGGAATGAGTTCCTTGCATATTTCTACTCGTAAAATCATTGACTGTAGATCGATCACATTGGTCCGCCATGGCTTCAGTTTTAGCTTCAGATTTAGCAGCTGTTTCAGATTCACTTTCAACCTTAAAAGTGTTTTCAATTAGAGGTACTACGTCAAGCACCACTACCAATCCATTTGGATCTAAAGAATGCATATACTTGAATGGTACCTAGCAAACGAATCAATAAAACAAGAATCAAACCAAAACAAGAATCAATAAAGAAAACAAAAATAAATGTATAAATATTAAAAAGCTCAATCTAAATTTACTAACACAGGCTTAAGGTCAACCAAAAGATTTGTTATACTAGATCCCCGGAAATGGTGCCAAAAACTTGTTCACATATGCAAGTACACAGTTCGCATCAAGTAATAAAGTGATAAGTAAAGTATCATTCCCATGAGGATTTGTTTTAATAATTAAAATCGAACACTAAGCTTAGTGTATTCAATCAAGTTGAGCTAAAACAAAGTTGTTGGTGTAGAAAAGAATTTGTAAAATATGTATTTTAAACAATGGAAACTAAATGTGTAAAATCAAATCTGATATGGAAACTAGGATTATTTATCCCCTTTGTATTTCATAAAAAATTGATTAGGTTCCTCTCTTTTAATGTCTTCAATTATTATATGTGTTAGTCTAGATTCAAAGGTATTTAGTTTAGTTTTCTCAAGTCAGAACCAAGTTAATATACTCAACTAATATGCACAATCTCTTGCATAATTGAATAAGAATATACATTCAGTATCGATCTACATTGACAATACTAGTTCAGTGATTATATCTCTATATCACTAACAATTTATCCATTTATCAAGTAAAATTCAAGTCAAGTATGATTTCAACCAAGTTCTTGACTCAGATCTTGTTTTCTCAAGTCAAAATAGAGTGAACAAGACAATCTAATTACTGGCCAAACATTCAGAAGCTTTATGCATAGTATGAAATCAACACATGTATATATATATCATTCATAGATAAAAGAGAGGAAAATCTAAGTGTTAATCCATATAAAGGTTCAAAATAATCTTAGAATAAAGGATTTAGCTGCTCATATTCAGAAAATTAATACAAATAAATAGAATAATTATAGCCATATTAGCAAAATAGAGAATAAAGGGAAAGAAATCAGTAGAACCAAGGAAAATCAGCTTGAATCTCTTCAAATCTTTAATCTTTACTTGATTTCCCTTAATTCCTAAGCTTAGAGAGATGTCCCAGCCACCTTCTAGGGTTTTCTCGATCCGGAAAATTGAGTTCTGATCCCTAGATCCCGCATTCATAGTCCTTAAAAATCAAAATGCAAAGTAGCTGTTACGGGCCTTAGCCACGGCCAAAGGATCCTTGGCCGCGACCAGTAAAATGGCTTGGCAGAAGCCAAGCTTCTTGAATTTCAGCTTCACTCTTGTTAGATTCAGAGTTTTGATGATAACAAATCTAAGTCTAGTTTATATTGTCTCTGCATTCTTATTCACAAGACTTTTGCTAAGAGAGTATTTGAATAGTATACTTACTATTCGAATACTGACACTCAGTTTTTATCAGCTTTTATTCTGATAACTCTCAGACTATTCGAATAGAGATACACTATAAAAGTATATTATTCGAATAGTCTTTGACTATTTGATTAGTATAATCTAATAAACAGTTGAAAGTTTTTCTGAACAAAAAGGTATTCGAATAGCCGGTACTTTATTCAAATAGCACTTATATTTTCCAAAGTGAATATCAAATGCATTGTTCGAATAATAGTATGCCTATTCGAATAAGTATGGTCACTATTCGAATAGTATGATCTTTATCAAAATAATTGACGTATGCTCAAAAGAGTTGTCAAATTATATTATTTGAATAATGTGAAAACTATTCGAATAGTAAAGCCACTATTCAAATAGTGTTATTAATATTCGAATAGCATTTCAAAACCAAGATCAAGACTATGAGTTTGAGATAAGCAATTATTCGAATAGCAAGAAAACTATTCGAATAATATTGGAAGCTGAAAGAAAATTTTCTAGTCAAACTCGGAGCAAGTATTTGAATAGTAACTAATGTATCAGAATAATCTTTTTAAGTTTAAGAAATCACTATTCGAATAGGTACCTCAACTATTCGAATAATCTCAGTATAAAATTTCAAATATTATCCAAATAGTGGAAAATGTATTCGAATATTATGTTATCTATAAATACTCAAATTATCCTGATAACTATAAGAGTATTTGAATACTTGTTCGTCATGAAAAACAGAGCATCAAATTTAAGTCTATAATTTCATAGAATCATCGAGTATTTTCATTAATCTTCTTTATTATCATTTTCCTTCTTGATTAACATTCTCAAAGCAAGTTACAGGAGTTTAACACTTCAGAACTTTGAATTCCAAGAAAAGAAGATATACTGTGTCAGAGACATTAAATGCAGTCTGAGCTTCTACTAACCAATTCTCTTCACCTCAACGCTATATCCAAATAACATAAAGAATGTTCTGAGTAATGCTTAGAGAGTAACGGGAAAATAGAATGTCTCCAATGGTCATTAAAATCTCTCCAACTACAAATAGCAAAGGCATTCGAAGCAAGTGTTAAGACGCTGAACTACCAAATTGACGAATATTCATTTTCTGAACTCTTATTACTTTTCTGTATTAATACGCTTCATTGTTTATATTACCAACTCTGTAACAGAGTACATTCATTGATTCAATACACTTGTTTGAGAGATATCTTAAGGTTGTGGGACCTTAAGGTGGGCATTTACTTACATTGTGTAAGGGGGAGGGAGTATTCAAAGTGAGGAATAGATCGTTGTGTACGATGTGCCAAGAACCCACTGAATCTTAGAAGGTATAGTGAAGGCACAGATTCTATCTGTGGACTGGACGTCGGTCATTGTGAATTAGACCAAACCAGTATAACTTCTGGTGTACACCTTGGTGAAATCTTCCTTACTCTTTAATCTTCTCCTTATCATTTTCCAGTTTTAATCTGTTTTATCATAAATTTTTATTGTCATCCAATTCACCACCCTCTTGGGTGAAAAGCTTGCACTAACAACTCTTGCCAAGGTCTCTTTTCATCCCTTTCTTGCCTTTCCATAGCACGGTTAATTACTTAAACTCCATTTCACCTTTTATTTATTGAATTGTGCTTTCTCTAGCTCTAAATGTGATTGAAATGTGGTCTTATCAACATAAAGAACTCCATAAAGCCAACAGTTAATAAACATAACAAAATATTCATTCTTAATCACAACATTTATGCTCTTTTTATGCCAAATATATATCAGGTACATTTCCCTCACTTTTGTGCCCCCAGATATCCATTATTTCTCTAAAATGTGTGAGAAATTAAGGGGAAATATGCTTGTTTGACAAGAATTTCATGAGGTTAACAGTATTATCAAGAGTCTTTGAATCATAAGAAATTACCCTAGACAGTTTATCGATTTTCTAACTCGACATTACACCTACTACACTATGTGATGCATCACAATACAATTCAAAAGAAAATTTCCAGATTGGCGTAGTCAGAATAAGTGGTGTAGTGAGTAGTGATTTCAGAGTGTCAAAAGCCTTTTTTGCAATCCTCATCAAATACAAATTCTATGTCTTTATTCATGAGCTTAGAGAATGGTGATGCCACCTTGCTAAAGTCTTTAACAAATATTCTATAGAGAGCACAATGATCAAGAAAAGGCCTTCACTCCTTAAAATTAGTGGGATAAGGCAAAGATGAAATTACCTCCATTTTAGGTTTATGTTCTTCTATTCCTTTCTTAGAGACTAGGTGTCCAAGTACTTTGCCACTATCCATCATAAGATGGCACTTTTCAAAGTTAAGTATCATAATTTTTTCAACAAACTTCCCTAAGACTTTGTCTAAACTTTCAAGACACTTATCAAAAGAATCATCATAGACTCATCCATGAAAACCTCTATGGATGACCCTAAGAACTCACTAAAGATAGACATCATAGCCCTTTGGAAAGTCCCAGAAGCATTATATAAACCAAATGGCATTGAGCTATAGGCAAAGGTGCCAAACAAGCATGTAAAAGTTGTCTTCTCTTAGTCTTTGGGTGCTATAGGAATATAAAAATAGCCTAAAAAACCATCAAGAAAGCGATAATTAGTTTTTCCAGTCAACCATTCAAGCATTAGATCCATAAATAGTAAAGGAAAATGATCTTTCCTAGTGGATTCATTTAATTTTCTAAAATCTATCCACACACGCGACAAATTTTGAATCCTAGTTGGTATGAGCTCATTTTTTTTTCCATTTTTAATTATTGTTATTCCACTTTTCTTAGGTACAATATAAACAGGGCTGACCCATTCATTGCTTGAAGTAGGAAAAATAATGACAGCTCCTAACAGCTTTTGGACCTCTTTCTTAACTACATCTAGTATCAAAGGGTTTAGCCTTCTTTAGGGTTGTCTAATAGGCATAGCATTAACATTTAACAAAATTGTGTGTACAAATAGTAGCATTAATTCCAGGTATGTCAATTCATGTCTAACCAATAGCATGTTTCTTTAAAATAGCATTTAACTTCTCCTCTTCACTTTTAGATAATGAATTAGATATCATAATAGGCAATTTATTACTTTCAGTCAAATAAACATATTTCAAAGTAGAAGGTAAGGGTTTGAGTTCCAAATGTGGAGGTTGTATGATTGAAGGAATCAACTTCTTCAACTCTAATTCACTCAAGAGTGGTTCTGCCTATGGTGAGTCTCTATTTGTTTTTGCCAAGCTAAATGCTTCACTTTCTTGATTTCTAGACCGAGTCTCCAAATATACTTGCTCCAATTTCTACCTAAATTGCTCGACACCTAAAACAAACTCAAAAAACAGATTGTACTGAGTCTGAATGGTTTTAAAAGAGCCACAATTATTCTTTTGTTTATCAAAATAGCAAGGTGGTGGTAACTTCAACTTAAATTCCTCTGCCACATCATTGCTAACAACTAGATTCCCTTATTTAATTGTGTTAGTTTCAACAGTTACATTTTCAAAAACACAGAAATCCTCATCTAAATGTTTTTTTGTATCAAATTCTTTACAAGAATCTCTAAATTCCTTCCATTTAGCTTGTGTTATAACTTTTGCCTTTACAAATTCAAATAGAAATTCCCTGCCACAACTAGCTCTTACAAAAATAGAATTAGGATCACCAAAAGAGAGTGAGCTATCTAGAGAAAAAGACTCAAGTATGGCATGTGAGCTGTCAACCAAAAATTGATTAAAACTACACACATCATTACTATTGTTAGAAAATGTTAAAATAGAATAGGAGGAAGAAGAATTGGTTTCTGGAAAATAGGAGCCAGCTAGAATGTCATTCATTTTTGTATCATATAAAGAAAGCTCATATTTAGTAACAGATTCACCAATAAGAGCATCAATAACACTTAATCCAAGCAATGATTAATCTTCATATGGATGCTTCATTACTTCATATACATTAAAACTAATAACATGCTCTCTTACTTCCATGGTAATGTACCCATCTTTCAAACTTATAGCTGTTTTAGCTGTGGCCTTCCTAAAATTAATGGTCCTTCTAAACATGAATCATGTGACATGCCAAGAACATAGAAATCCATAAAAAATGCCAAATCCTTAACCTTTACCAAAATATCTTCAACAGCCCATAAGGTTTCCTAGTTGTTCTATCAGTTAGTTGAATAATCATGCTAGTTGGCTTTAAAGAATCAATGCCTAGAGTAGTCTAAATGGACATAGGCATCATATTGATTACTACACCTAAATCAAGAAGTGCACTAGCAATATTCAAGTTACCAATTGTACAAGGTATTGTAAATGATCCAGGATCAACACACTTAAGTGGCAAATAGATCTTAAAAAGAGCGAAAATACTAGAGCTCATTTGTACTAATTCATTGGGCATACATTTCCTCTCCTTAGTGCATAAATCCTTCAACATTTCTATTAGATTTTGGGTTTTGATGATAACAAACCTAAGCTTATTCTAATTTGTCTCTGCACTTCTATTCATAAGATTTTTACTAAGATATTTACTATTCGAATAGTAATACTCACTTTCAACTAGCAATTATACTGATAGCTCTCAAATAGCTCTTAGACTATTCGAATAGATAGAAGATTATCATGACAGTGCATAAGCTATTCGAATAGAGATACACGGGTATATGTCTATATTGTTCGAATAGTCTTTAACTATTCGATTATTATGACTATTAGAATTTTTATAAATATAATTGAAAAACAAAAGTATTCAAATAGCTTGAGTATTATTCAAATAGTGATTGTGTTCTCAAAGTGAATTTCTAAACTCATTATCTTGATAATAGGATAACTATTCTAATAGTAAGGTCACTATTCGAATAGTTTAACTATTATCCTAATAGCTTTTCAAAACCAACATCAAGACTATAAGAATAGCATGAGAAATTTTTCGAATAGCTAGAAGACTATTCATATAGTATTGAAAGCTTGAAGATAAGACTTTTATTCAAACTCCAAGCAAGTATTCGAATAGCCAACTATTGTATCAGGATAACTTTCTGTATTCTTTTTAAAGGAAGCACTATTCGAATAGGTGTTCAAACCATTTGAATAGACTCAGTATAAAATATCAAATACTATATGAATAGTAAGAAAGTATTCAAATAGTATGTAACATACAAAGATCAAAATTATCCTGATAATCATAAGAGTATTCTAATACTAGCTATTTGAAGAAAACTGAGCATTAAATCAAAGTCTATGAATTCAAAGAATCTTTTATTATTATCAATAAACTTATTATTATTCTCTTTCATGATTAACATCTGCGCAAGCAAGTTTCAAGAAATTTTCTATTCAGATATTTGAATTCCAAGAAAAGCAGATATTATGTCAGGCATATTAAATGCTAAACCAAACTTCTACCAACACATTCTCTTTGCTATAACGGCTATATCCAAATAACATAAAGAATGTCCAGAGAAGCGTTTAATGAGTAACAGACAAATAGAATGTCTCCAACGGTCATTAAAATCACTCCAAGTACAAATAGCAAGTGCATTCAAAGCGAAGGGTTGAGATACTGAACTGAAGAATATTCATTTTTGAGTTCTAGCTTTCTTTTTGTATTAATATACTTCAGTGATTATATTACTTACTCAGTGAGAGAGAATCTTTATTAACTCAATACACTAGATTGAGAGATAACTTAAGGTTGTGGGACCTTAAGGTAGGGATCTTTTTACGTTGTGTAAGGGGGAGCAAGTGTCTGGAGTAAAGAAAAACTCATTGTGTACTGAGGTGCCAAGAACCCACTAAATCTTGGAAGATATAGTGAAAGCTCAGATACTGTATGAGGACTAGATATAGGTCTGGATAGTTGAGAACGAACCAGTATAGTTCCTGGTGTACACTTTGGTGAAATCTTTCTAACTCCTAAACTTCCTTTTTTATTATTTTTAGTTTCAATATTATTTTTCAAAAATTTTGTTATCACTTAATTCATCCCCTCTTTTCAAATGGTTGTAAGGCCTCCTTTTCCCATTGTTCATCAGAAGCCTTTTTACTAAGAAAAAATGAGTGAGGAAAAAGTATATCATAAATTTTTACCTCCCTATTTTTTTGTACAACCTGCTTAGCTCTAGATTGCTTCCTTTGCTCCTTTTGTCCAGCTTCTACTACATTTTTTGTTGTAAGTAGGCCCTCTTGATCAGTAGCAACATCTAGGCATTCCCCTCCATTTTCTTCTTCCGAGTTACCTTACCATTTTGTTTTTCCAGCAACTTTCTTTCCATTTGACTCTTAGATTTCTTTGCAATAATAATTTCTTCACAATCCCCATCACTTTCTTCATTATCAAGATAAGCAAAAATCTGACCAAAGCAACTTCCTTTATCTTCTTTAGCAAATCTAACTTGTTTCCCAACTTGTTTTCCACTCCTTAGAGTGATTTTATTCAGTGGTTTTGGGTTAATCACTGTATTTGATGGTAAAGTACTCCTATCTTTGCTTGAACATCTTTTATAGTGTCAGTAATCGTAGTGTCAAAGCTATTGAGGTAAGCTATCTTAGTTTCCCAATACTCAAACTTACTTTTAATAGTCATAAATTTAGAAGTGTTTGTTGCAATGGTGTGATCCATCTTTAAACTCATGTCCTTCTTTACCTTAAGAAGCTTAGACATGTTATCATAATGTTTTGAAGAGGAAGCTTCTTGAATGGAAACTATAGCCCTAGATGATTCTGCTGTATGCATCCTTCCATCAAACCGGTTCTAATTTTGATAATTATAAGGCCTATCTCCTCCTTCCCTCCACCTAAAGCTAGGATGGTCCTACAATCCTTCATGATATGTATTAGAGAAAAGGTTTTTCTGTTGAAACTGATTCGGCCCATTTTGATACATAGTAGCCACTTCTTCATAACATGTAAGGCATGTGTCACTAGTGTGCATAGGGGAAGCACATAATTCACAAAAGGGTCCCATTAAAGCTTGAGAAGTGCCTACTAAATAACAAGCCTTGGAATTCTGTTCAGCTTCCAACCTTTCAAGCCTCCAACAACTCCAAATGAACCAGCATGTCTAGTGAATTATTATTTGCAAAAACCTCACCAACACCTGAGGAATCCCTTATATAAAATTGTTGGTTGCTGTTAGACATAGTCTCTAACAAGTCCAAACTCTATTAAGTGTCAAAGCAAAGATGGACCCATTTGCAGTAGCATCTATACTAATCTTGTAAGAAGGCAATAATCCTTTATAGAAATACTGGACCATATTGATTTTGCTACATTGATGATTAGGATAACGATTAAGGAGAGTGACATATCTTATCCAATATTCATATAAAGATTCTTGGTCCCTTTGAGCAATTCCATAGGTATCTTTCTTGAGCTTTGAAGTTCGTGAAGGTGGAAAATATTTATCCAGAGAAGCCTTTTTTAGTTGCTCCCAAGTGAGGGTAGCATAATGGTGAGGTAAATTGTACAACCAATCTTTCACTCCTCCCTCCGATAAGAAATGGAAAACTCTAGCAAGAACATCTTCCAAACTAGCATTTGGTGGTTTCATGGTTGAATAGACTGAATATAAACTGTCCAAATGGTTATATGCTTCATTGCCTACAAGACCATAAAATTTTAATAAAACACTAAATAAATCTCCTTTAATTTCAAAATTAGCTATATTAGCATAAAATCCTCTAGGAGCACGATGAAGAGAAGCATCATTAGTATCTCTTATACTCCTAGTATCCTCATCATTATTCACATTATGTGTCGCCATAATAAAGTGAATATCCAAAAATTCTCCCTCAATAGATTCAAATGCACAATCAGATTCACTCAAATCACTTTACTTTTCTGATTCTAGCCAATGGATCAAAGTTTCAACATTTAGTTTTTTAAAAATATTAAATTGCAACCAATAGTTGGGATTAGAAAAGGAGAGCAAGAGGTAGGGAATGAAAGGAAAGGCTGCTGATCCCAAACAGAGTAGAGAAGAAATAGAGTAAGGTGAGTAAAGTAGTGGACTAGAAACAATACAATGCATTTGTAACAAGCACTTGTTGTTGGAAGCATTAGAATACAACAAGAAAAGTCTCACATTGATTACATAAACATTGTAGTGAAGGTATATAACTCAATTGTAGGCTTATCAAATTGACTTGAGTCATTTTGATAGAAAGACCAATCAAATACATACCTAAATCACTAAATCTAATATGGGATCAGAGTCATATGATCAATGGGACACCAAAAGACTAAAAAAGAAGAGAGAAGAAGAAAATGAATATTAAAAAAAAAGAAAAAATATTGTGGACCTAAAGCCTCTGTGACAAAAAAAAAAGGACAAGCCTAAGCAAAGAAAAAAAGGAAAAAAAAAGTCAAGAGAATATTAGAATACATCAAGAAAAGTCCCACATTGATTACATAAACATTGTAGTGATCTAGATTGTTACTTTCAGTATTTTATTTATATATCTATCTTAGAATGGTGTATCTTTGTGTGTGATTATTAATTATAATTCAAAATAATATTATTTAATATTAAATTATTTTATGTTTTTCGTATAAGGATATATTTTATTTACATAATATGTGTGATCGATAACTTGAATAGAAGTTATAATTCATGAGACCTTAGAGCATAAAGAATAAATCAGTTTGGGCATAGGCCTAAACCCAATAAGTTTTACAAAAATTGCAATCAGGTCCCAATTAATAGACTTAATGACAACCAGGTCTCTCAATATTATCAAATTGCAGTGAAGTCCTAAGGGACCTTGGTATTATTAATTCCAAACATGAAAGGACAATTTTGCCCATTTGTTAGTAATGACAAGTTTAGAGCAACCAATGACAAGTTAAGAGCTATCAATGACAAGTTTGGACCATCCAATGAGAAGTTAAGAGCCATCAATGACAATTTTAGATCATCTAATGACAACTTACATAACAACAAGTACCTAAAAATGGTTATTAATTCAAAAGGCAAATACAAGTCATGCATATTGTTCCTCTCTTGCATAATCCCTTGTTGATTGTGTATTGTCATCTACATTCTGTCCTACATGCACATGACCATTTTTTGATATTGAATTATTTAATAAAATATGTTCAATTTCTTTATAATCTACAAGGTTCATAAAGGTCGTTGCATCAAAGGTCAAAGTGAATTTCATGAAAATTCGATTACTTTCTTCTCTAACAATTGATGCTACGATTATTTTCAACTCCTCATACATAGTGCCTTTCTTTATGGTTTTTGTTCTAATGCTACCCTCCACATATTGAAAATCATATTCTCCTCCATTTGAAATTGCCTCATTATATGCAAGAAACATAATATATGATTTTTAGGCATAGTCGCCATCTTTTTTGTCACCTTGTAGAACAAAGTTGTTATTAACAACTTTAGAGTACTATATTGACGACAAGTTTTAAAATTGCATAACATGGGTTATAAAAATTGCATAACATGGATAATAAACACATAAAGCTTTATCCTTTCCATTTATTATTGTCTAAACACAAAACATAGCACAATCTCCATAGCAGAAATTCATAATCCTATACACTCAATGAAACAACAACATAACTCTAAAGGCAGCATACAATTAACAATCATTGGATGCTCTAAACTTGCATTGGTTGCTCTAAACTTATCATTGGTAACAAAAGTCCAAAATTGTACTTTCATTCTGGAATTAATTGCGCTTAGGTGCCTTGGGACTTCATTGCAACTTGATGATTTCCGAGGGACCTGATTGCCATTAAATCTGTTAATTGAGTCTAGTTGTAATTTGCCTTAAATTTTAGAGTTCTTACCAAAGGAATAAACTACTAGTAATAGTCATTATTCTGGTAGTTGCCTCAGAAATTATCATCTTAGTCGCACAATGCGATGAAAGCTACGTATTCACATGAATAATCTTTTGGAAATTTCTAGGTGGACTTGAAAAGCAAACAACTAGGGAAAATTGATACAGTGACATAAAGCAATTTCTTAGGAAAAATAATAATTAATTAACCCTGAAATAGATGCAAGCATTCCTACGGATATCACTCAATTAGAATTAGCGTACCTGTACCATAAAAAAAAAAAAAAAAAAAGAATTAGCGCACATATAAAGCATTCCCACATATCGGCCCCACATGGATGAACCTCACAAGTGCGCTATGATGTGTTTGTAATTAAGTCATTGTGTTCTACCTTTTAATATGCTAATATTTTAGAACTGTAGTCTCTCTGACGACTTGTGTTCATAAGAAAGGTATTTCTTTTTTTCTTTTTTTGAAAGCCCGATCTTCATGAAGACGGCTGCCATAACTTTTCCTTCTAATATATTCCCTCCGGTCCTATTTATAAGCAATTTTCCTTTGATTATGCAAAACATACTATTTATAAGCAATTTTCCTTTGATTATGCAAAACATATTAAACTAGTAGTTGAAAGCAATAAGTGTGTCAAAAATGCTGTTTTTTCCATATGTGCCTCTATTTATGAAAGGAGTATAGGAGAGAGAATAGATAAAAAGTATGAGAGATGATAAATATAAGATATGAGAAAGAGTGAGTATTTAATAAGGGTAGAATAGGAAAAAGAAGCTTATGTTTTCAGATAAAAGATGAAAGTTGCTTATAAAAGGGACCAGCTTCATGAGAAAGAAAATTTCTTATAAATAAGACCGGAGGGAGTATAGGTTAGTCTATTGGGATATACGGTTCTCCCTTAGACTCGCATACAAATATCTCTAATTTTTTTGAGTATTGCATGGCAATACTCTAAAGCATTATCCTTATCATATTTTCGTTCAAAAAAAAATCTTTATCATCAGATATAAATATAAACGATATTTTACCAGCCTGTGTCTCTTCGAAAGTAAATGGTAATTAATCTAAATCATTTCAAAACCCAATGGATCACGCTTTTAGAAAAAATTATTTAACTGAGTTATGAGATTTCAATTCAATCTACACATTGCTTAAATGGAAGGAAGAATCAGTTCAGTTTCTATTGATCGATTATAATAATAATTAATACATAAACTTTTCAAATTTATACAGCCACATCAGCAATATATATATAGTCAACGTCAAAATTTCAAAGAAAAAAGATAGATACACACGAAGTCTGCAGGACAAGGGTGCACGTCTTATACTATAATACCATATGAACATCTAACATAGACTACCCAATTTCAACCGTCAAAATCTTAATTTTTTATCTGATCTTCTAGCTACCAGTTTAAAAAGTAATTTTAATTAAAATAAGTATAATATGAATTTTCTTAGTCGAATTTGAATGAAATAACTAGAGTTAAATAAAATATGTGTGTGGGTATATATATCAGCAGGATGTAAAGCTTTTACACTTAACCTTCAGTTGTTGATTCTTAAACTGTGAATTCGATATTTATCATCTTTCAAGACCAATTGTTGTTGGCATGTTATCCATGTGATATTGAAGTTTAAGCTGTTAATTAATTAGAAAGACTCTATCTACAAACTCCATTGTTTATGATTCTAGTGTCACGCCCCAAAAATTTAGCGAGTGACCAATAAGGAATACGAGAAAGCCCACAACCCTTTAGGCCTTGTGTGTGTGCCTATATATATATATACAATTCTTCATTTACACTTATAAGCGTAAAAAAATATAAAGTTTTAATACAATTCATAAAAACAAAAGTCCCAAGCTGTCTATAGAGACTTCAATGGAACTCCATGCAATTGGGACCTCCTAGATATCCTGCAGTAGCACATTCAGCAATAGTTTGACTAAAGGCTCCACTCCGTAGTAAAATATATACAGCATATAAAATAAAGGCAAGTACCCTAATTATAGTTTAGTGAAGCTCCTTGAATAACATTTTTAAACTATAATACATAAGTTTAAATTTTACATCAAAGTAGTGATTGATCACCACAATACTTCATCTTCAATTCAACAATGCAGACCTTCAATGATCAAGAGGAGGAACAAGGTCAACTAAACTATCTGAGGCCAAAAATTTTCTGGTGAATAACATCTCATTTATAGAATTTAATAAAATGCTGAAGAAAATAATTTAAACATATTTAATCTTGAATAATAACAGCATGACAATAAATTTCAATTTCTATAGCATACGGTTATAAATGTAAATAAAACTCTATAAAGAATCATTAATCATATCCATGTAATAAAACATTTTGTTTAGTAGAATCAGTTGAAAACAATAATTTTTAAATCTCATCTTTTAGTAGGACTTCAACAAAATGGAATAACAAGCGTTGATATATAGTCCACGAGGGTAACTAAGTGTAGCTCAAGGCTAGAAACACTACCATGGACACATAGTCCACGAGGGTAATTAACCAAACAAGTGCAGCACGAGGCCACAAAACAAGCGCATGTACAAGATCCACGAATAACAAGCACAAGAATGAATCCCTTGAATATCAAACATGAGTACTATGCTCACAAATGTCAAGCTAGCTTGAAATTAACCATGGCACGTGAAGGACTAATTGTAATGCCGTTAGTAACCAGCATTCTATATTAAGTCCTATAAAAAGCATTTTCAAGCATACTTGGGGTCAATTTATCAAAGCAATGAAAAGTTCTTCTTTCAATACCATGATAGCTCATATAAAGTACGATATAATAATATAGCCCAACAATAAAGTTCACAAACACTATTCAAAACTTTCCTTCAAATTCAATCTATCAACAAAACCCTTCCCAAGTAATAAAACTTGAGTTTGAACATTCCTAAATGCAAGACTATCTTAACATGAAAATTTATGAAATATATCTCAAAACTTTCCTTATCATTTCTATGCATAGTCATGAATATACTATGAACCAATAGAAGAATAAATAATAACAATAGATTCAATTATCAATCCTTACTCATCAACTTTACATATGAAATCTCATAATACCCGCTTGAAAACCCATTTAACAAAAATAGGTAGGGTAATCACCCCATGTAATTAATCCATGCGTAATTACGTTAATACTTATTCAGTTAATACCCGCTAAAGAGATTTCCTTTATTTGAAAAGCCATTTCAAATTATTCCATACTATGGACAATTTCCGTTTATTCCAAAAAGTTTGACCTCTTTAATAATAACTACAGACTAAAATTATACATTCCGTTTCCAAGCTATTAGGACTTATTGAGATATTATTCCCATTTAATTCCCAGTTTTTATTATTGGGGTTTGAAGGCTATAAAAGCTATGTATATTCACATACGGGAATGGCCAAACATACCCAACAACTTCATCTTCCATGATTGTAGGGATCTCTAATCATTGTTTATCACATAGGAATTTCATAATCTCCATTTATTAGGTTAGTAGTGTAATAATTATACTAATGTGAGCAAATTTGGGCTTAACAATTAAGTTCATATTTGATTAACATTCAATTTCATAGTATTAATTTAAGCTTAAAAAAAACATGTTCTATAATTTTACACGTAGACTCCGAAGTGTTTCACATGGGACCATTGTTAATCCACCAAAAAAGAAAATAGGGTTACCCTATTTCGAAGAGAAGATAGTAAAGTAAATTGAAATTCAAAATAGACATTTAATCATGAATCATAAATCATAATCATGTAATAGAGATTTTCCCAAAATACCCAAGAACTTCATTTTCCATGATTGTAGGGATCTCTAATCATTTTCTACCACTCAGGAATTTTAGAATCTCCATTTATTGGGTGATTGGTGCAATAATTATATTAATACTTGTAGGAGAGTGAGCAAATTCGGGCTTAACACTTAATTTAAAATTTTTCTAACGTTTAACCTCATATTATTAATTCAATCTAAAAAAAAAACATGTTCTAGAATTTTACATGTAGACTCCGATTTTGAAGATAAGGTAACAAAGTAAATTCAAATTGAAATTACACATGAAATCCTGATTCAAAAATCATTACCACGTAGTAGACATTTGGAGACAATAAAAGCAACGTATATTCACATATGGGAATAGCTCAACCTAATACGCGCATCCTCCTCATATGCAGCAAAGGAATATTATTCTTGTCGAACTCAATTGCATCAACAAAAGCAATGACAAACACTACTCATGATTTACTTAAGGAAGTTGATGATAGCAAGAAAACCTAGTGCATTGTTGTTAGGGTACTTAGGAATTGGAGGATGGCGAAGAAGACCCCACTGTTTGAGGTCTAGAAAGTTGTTATGATTTTAGCTGACAAACAAGTAAGTAAAAAATGTAGTACTCATATTCACTGAAGAAAATTTATGTGTTGTATTTATTTCATCTTACTTGATGCAAACAGGGTGATCGAATTGGGGATTCTATTATTCAGAGGGGACAAATCATAGATACATTAATAATTTAGAAGACGGTGAGGTCTACCAGTTCTAGAACTTCGAAGTCTTGCCCAATAATGACCCTTACAAAACGTGCGCCCACATTGGAAGATTATGTTCCATTAGAATATATTTTTTTCAAGAACATGACTTCCCATTCACTCTACACAGATTCAACTTTGTCAGATGTGATAGGACGCTTCCTAAAAGCATTTGAGAGCTCGGTGGATCAGAGAAGAGACTCCAATACAAAGAAGAAATTGGTTTTCACAATTGATGATGATAAGTAACATACATTTTAGATTTAAAATGAACCCATTAAAGGATTAACATTCGTCGTCATCATCATAATCCATGTGGAGTGAAGTTCGTGTCAACATATCTCAGTATGGGGATATCATATTCAAAGCCTTTGAGGACAAGACGGAAGATCTGGATGTGCCCATCATAATTGTCATACAGTTTGCTAGGATTACAAAACATAAAAAGTATTACATGTTTCTATTAGAACCATAACGATTCATTTTATAGTAGACACTGTAGATGATAAAAAATATCGATGCAGAAAGATATTGTAGGATTTGCAAATAATGTATCATATGCATAACATTATATTAAATTTTTAATTTTAATTAAAGCCAAGTTTAAACAAATTTGCATGACATTATGTTCGTTGAGGATAACATAATGCTCTCCTATTTTTCAGCACTCTAGCAACAATGCACTCTAATAACACAATACTAAGATAATGGAATGCTCTCCTAATTTTCAGCCATTAACGTACAAATAATTGAGAAGTGGTCACAGGAATTAAAGGGGTTAATTCCTGTGACCAATTCTCAATTCTTAAGGAGTAGAGGAATAAATATTATGTTTCCTTATGTTCATGGTTTAAATTAAATTTCTCTATTTTTAAATATAATCATTACCATTAATATTAAAATTTAAATTAAAAGTCAATAACAATTATGAATCCTATATCAAATTATCATTGATGTGAAATCTTAACCATAATTATAGATTATGTAACAAAATACAGCATTTACTAACATGTTCTACCGCAAAAGGAAATCTCAGTTAGCCATTACTGCAACATTTGAACATTTTAAATCAACTATATTCTTTGTTGGTTTAGTGTAAAACGGGTTGGTTGAAATCCACTAACAAGTAAATACGTGATATTAATTACTATTTCATAATATTTCATTAATTTTCGTTTGTTCATATTTGATTGATTAAGCAAAGGCTGAATTTAAGTTTAACATAGTTCTGCTTTTGAAGTTTTTCCTTTATTGGCAAGTTTAATTTTTTAATTTCGACGTGTTAAAAAACTTGTAATATCTCAAAATTTAATAAAAGGCCTATTTTTGTGAAACAATTGGAGAAACAATAATTAGATAATAAGTCAAATTATGAAACTTACGAAATTTAAGGAATCTTAAATTTCACAAAGGGAAAAATTAGGGCATAATGTGTGTAACTAATACGATAAAAATATGCCTATATTTATATATATAAACTTACCGACACACACCGCACTTGTCATGTAATATTTAGTTCTCATCATTGCTTGACACACGTCCTACACACACACACACTCACACTCACACCTACATATTCGTGATTCATAAACCTTCATGTAGCAACACCTCACTCACTCTCATTTGAACACATGCAGCCACCACACCACACACACACACACAATTAATTGTCCATCGTCCTTTTCATTTAGCTTCACAATGGCCGACACCTCATACACTCCTTGTTTACTTAACACACTCCCTCACCTCTCCATTCACTTCACTTACGGCCAGAGAAGAAAGAGTGAAAGCTCTAGAGAAAAATACAGAATAGAGATAGAGAAAGAGAATGAGAAAGAGAAAGAGAAAGAAAAAGAGAGACGTGAGTGAGAGAGGGTGAAACCGAAGGAAGTTGACGCTAGAGAAGAGGAATGAGAAGCTATAAAACCTTATATGCAACACCATAAAAGTTTTAGGCGAGTATTCTCTATCTCTTCCCATTGTTATTTCGTTTGTTTAGGCTGTTGATGAGGATTTGTGGCTGCTGGAAGTTGGGTGATTCTGAAAATAAGTTGCTATCATCGGTGAGCATAAAACAGAGCATGTATATTGATTTTGGACGAATTTTTGAACTTCTTTGGTTTGGTTTTTCTGTCATTAAATCATGGCTTGATGTTGGGAGTTCTTAGGGTCCTGGAGGATTAGAGTACATAAGCATGAGCATATGTTAGTTTTCTTTACCCCTGTTTTGCTGGCCAAAAAACAGAGTTCTATTTGAAGTTTGCAGAAGCTTAAACATAGACTATTGATGGAGTTTATGAATGGGTATTTTTGTATGGATGTATAGTTGATGATATAATTAAGAAAAGTATAATTTGGAGTGAAAATGAATGAGTTCTTGATTTTTGAAGTCAGACCATCAAATTTGACTTTTTTGGGAATCATTTAGCTTTATGTTGAGTTTTGACTAGCCAAATCTTATCTAGAATTTATGAGCTTTTACAGGGATAAAGTTCACATTCATACCTTTAAAATGAGTCTAAGAATGCATCATTTCAATAACTATAGAGAGAGTTATTATTTTTGAAAGTTAAGCTAGAAACAAGGTAAATTCTGGATGTTTAGGTTCTAGCAGTTTGGTTGTGTGATGTTTTTGATTAATATAATCTTGTTTAATGGACATGAGACTTACTAGAACAAAAGTTATACATCTAAGCTTTAATTTGATTTATAATATTTGTTATTTAGATCAATATATTAAGAGATATAAATTTTTGAAATTTTGTTGCTGTCAAATTATGTTTTTGGAGTGTAATCTAGAACAGATGAGTTTACAAAACTTTTGGGAAAAATTAGATAATATTTACTAGCAGTGGGTATTTTTCCATGAAACTAAAATTAAAGAGCTCTCCATAGAATTTTAGAACACTCCATTTTGATTTTTGTATATTTAGTTATGATTTTTCGAATTTGAGCCAAGAAGCAAAAACTTTATTGGCCACGGCCAAAATGTTTTTGACCTCTCTTGGCCGCGGCCAAAGGAATTTTGGCCAGGAGTTAACATCATGAAATTCTTGTTAAATATGCACATTTCCCCTTAATTTCTCATACATTTTGGTGAAATAATGGATATCTGGGAGTACAAAAGCAATTGAAATGTGCTTGATGCATATCTGGAATAAAAAGAGAATAAATGTGGTGATTTTGTATGAATATCTTGTTATGTTTATCAATTGTTGGATTTATAGAGTTCTCTGCATTGATAGGACCACATTTCAATCACAGTTGGAGCTATAGAAAGTTCAATTCAATGAAAAGAAGGTGAAATGGAATTTGAGTAATCAACTGTGCCATAGAAATGCAAGAAGGGATGAAAATACACCTTGGCGGGAGCAAAGTGAGAATTCAGAAGCTCACTGGCCGCGGCCACCATATGGTCAGAAGCTCACTAGCCACGCCCAGTGGATAGCAATCCCCTGGCTGCGGCCACTATATGGTCAGTAACTTACTGACTGCGGCAAGCCACTTCACTGGCCGCGGCCAGCGCCCAAAAATGCAGTTGCGCGTTTTGACATCAGAGAAATTCTAGGGCTTTTAAATACTGAACCCACGAACGAAAGGGGCATTCTGGACTGAGGAGGCGATCTTGGAGGCTGGCTCTGCTAGGGTTTGGACCTTGGAGGTGGAGATTGAGCTAGAAATTGAAGATTTAAAGAGATCTAAGCTTTTCCTTTTGGTTTTTCCTCTCCATATGCTGTTCTTTCCTTATGTTCTACTCTGTTTCTGGTTTATCCCCATTTTCTAATGGGTTGTATGAACATGTGTAGCTAGATCTTTGATGTTGGGGTTATTTTGAACCCTTGTATGGATTAAGTACTCATTTTCCCACTACTACAGAACATAGATACAACTACCCTAAAGGACGTCCCTTTTTAAAAAAGGGACGTCCAAAATATGGTCAAGTTCAAATTATGTAGATTGGCGCGTCTGGAAGACCTTTAAAAGTAAAACAAAAGCCTTTAGACGTCCCCAGCTCAGGTGGGGACGTCTAAAGCCTATATTTAGACGTCCCCAGCTGAGCTGGGGTTGTCTAAAGGTATGTTTAGACGTCCCCAGCACAGCTGGGGACGTTGAAGACACTCACATGCACCAGAATTGACTTGACCGGTGCATGTGAGGATGTCAGACCCATAGCTACTCCCTTGCCATCTATCTCTCCTCCTCCCACTTTACTCAATCACTCATTCACTCCTATCTCCATCCCCGTCTGCACTCATTTTTTTCCTTCTTTCTCCGTCCCCATTCACTCTCCCCTGCTGCACCTCCTCCCAAATTCATCACTCCATCCCCATTGATCGGTCTCCTCTCCCTTTCTTGGTTTTTTAATTTCTTTCTCCAACAAAGCTTCACCACTTCCGTCACCAGGCCACCTTCTTTGCTCTGGGTTTGCAGAGTGTTTTCCCCATTGGATCTCCTCTCCACCACCATCAGCCTCCTCCAAAGCTTCACCACTTTTCAGGTTAGCATTTTCTGTTTGATTATTCTTTACTTTTTGGCTGATATTTGTTTCATTTATTCATAAAAAGCAATCTTTCTGGGATATTCAATATATTCTATAGTTCCTTACCGTGTCAATTTCCAATGATTGGTCATTGAGATCCATGGGCAATACAGATTAATATTTAAAGATATATATTACCTCCCCTTTTCTCCTCATAAACAAATAAAAATGGTTGAAGATTCATGGGCACTCTGTTTATTAAAACGCCCTGTGATCTTATTCTTTTTTATTATTCTTTTCATGGGCACTCTCCTCATAAACGTTTTATTATTCTTTTTATTATTAGTTTTTTTATTATTGAATAAGAGTTCTTTTTTTTATATTTTAAGTATAGTATAATTTTAGTATTAGTTAGAGGTTTATTTTATTACTCTGTTTATGCTTTTTGATTAGGTTGATGATGGTAACTATTAGGTTTATTATGTGGAGGTTTATTAGGTGGATAGTTATTAGGATAGTATTGGATTTGTTTATTAATTTTATAATTTTAGTTATATATATCATTATAGTCTATGATGAAAAGAATTTGGCACATGAAAATGCTTTTAATTAGTAGGGAAAGGAAAAGAAATGAGAAAAGAATAAAGAATAAAAAGAAACCAAAAAAATAAAAAAAAATAATCTTGTAGACACACACATTAATTTTTTTTTTTTGCCATAAGACACACACATTAATATATATATTTAGTGCTAGAATTAGGCAATCTTGTTGTAACTCAGTGTACGTAGACATTAATATAAGAAATTTGCGTACTTGCATTTTTTTTTTTACAATTTTTCATTAAATAGATTTTAAATAGATTGAATAGAAAATAAAAATTTAATAAGACATGTGCTGTTCCAAAATGAATAGGACTGCAATAAAAGAAGAAACATCTATAATCTTAATGTAACTTAGTGGTCGAATTTGGTAGAAATTAATCTAGACATTAATATATATACTTAGTGTAGACACACACATAAATAATCATGTTGTAACTTAGTGCTAGAATTTGCTTGATATCATTGACTCCTGGAGTGTGAATTAATTGTTCGAGTTCCACTTTAATTTGTTATTTTGATTTTGGGATGTCTCAATTTTAAGGGGAAATGCTGTCAAAATTTTGAAAAACAAAATAGTAAATGGCATTCCTAGTGTTGACAATTATTCTTAACTTGAGTGTAAATGGGAATGATGTAGGTGGTAATAAAATGGATCATAGTTGGATGAATGCTTTGAGAACAAGTGAAGAATATGAGAATGGGGTTGAAGAGTTTATTGAATATGCTAGAAGGAATGCTCCAGCCAGAAATGGCATGTATTTTTGTCCTTGTGTCAATTGTTTAAATGAGAGAAGACGGGATGTTGAAGTTATAAGGGATCACCTACTTTGTGATGGAATAAATCTTCGATATACAAGGTGGATATGGCATGGTGAGGAAGTAACTGATTGTCCGTTGCACAAGAAGGAAGCTGTAGATGTCATAGATGAAGATACAATGGAGAGAATGATTCATGATGTTGAGGTAGAATCCTTTGCGTAGTCGCATGAATATGACAGCCTACGGAGTGATGCAGAGACACTGTTGTACCCAGGGAGTAAATACACACGGCTGACAGGAACATTACATTTGGTGAACTTAAAAGCAACTTGTGGGTGGACCGATAGTAGTTTCACATTGCTGCTTGAACTGTTGTGTGATATGTTTCCAGACGATAATGTGCTTCCAAATCGTATGTATGAGGCAAAAAAAATCCTATCTACGATGGGTATGGAGTACAAAAAGCTTCACGCTTGCCCTAATACTGTGTACTGTACAGAAATGAGTATGAAGGTCTGAGTGAGTGCCCTAAGTGTCAAACTGCATGATACAAAGTGAGGAAAAATGGTGGCTGTGGTGATGCGACAACTAAAAGCCAACCTGTAAAGGTTCTGTGGTATCTTCCAATAATACCACGCTTTAAGCATTTGTTTGGGACTGCAAAAAAAGCGAAGAAGTTGAGATGGCATTAGGATGATAGAATATCAGACGGAAAATATCTTCGGCACCCGGCTGACTCTCCACAGTGGAAGAAAATAGATGAAATGTTCCCTGAATTTGGCAGCGAGCCGAGAAACCTTCGGCTTGGGCTTTGTACAGATGGCATCAATCTGTATGGAACTCTTAATAGCACACACAGTGCGTGGCCAGTACTCCTTGTAATGTACAACTTGCCTCCCTGGCTTTGTATGAAACGCAAGTATGTGATGCTTTCTATGATGATTTCTGGACCAAAATAGCCAGGAAATGATATCGATGTCTACTTGGCGCCTTTAATTGAGGACTTGAATAAGTTATGGGTGGAAGGCGTAGATGTGTTTGATGCATATAAGAATGAGTCCTTCAAGCTACGTGCAATGATTTTCACCACGATAAATGACTTCCCTGCGTACGGGAACCTCTCAGGGTACAGTGTGAAGGGGCATAAAGCATGTCTGATATGTGAAGCAGACACTCACTTCCACCAACTTAAACATGGAAGAAAAACGGTCTACCTTGGTCACAGGAGGTTCCTTCCTAGGTTCCACCCATATCGTAGGTTAAGAAAGCGTTTTAACGGCTTGCCGGAGCATGGAATGGCTCCAAAGGCATTAACCAGAGAGGAAGTTTATAGTCGGGTTGAACGTATCAATGTCTTACTCGGTAAAAATCAGAAGACTTCGGGTGAGAAGAACATATGGAAGAAGAGATCAATTTTCTTTGATCTTCCATATTGGCGTAGTCTTGACGTGAGACACAGTATTGATGTAATGCACGTGGAGAAAAACGTTTGTGATAGCCTTGTCAGTACGCTTTTGCACATTCCAGGGAAGACCAAGGATGGGATTAGTGCGAGACTAGACCTTGTTGATATGGGATAAGAGAACGGTTACATCCACAGCTAAGAGATGATGGTAGGAGGGCATACATGGAGCCAGCAGCGCATACACTATCAAAAGCGGAGAAACGAAGTTTGTGTGGGTGTTTGCATGAAATTAAGGTACCACATGAATGTAGTTGCATATGCTCTCGTTCACACAGAAGCTACTACCCACCATCATCAGCAAATTCCACAGCATTTGCGTAGGATGATTGTGACGTGTGTTCGTGCGGGGGAAGAAGGTACAGCCATCCCTATTCCTGATGACGAGGTTGCCACGATAGCTCAGGCAAGAGGATCTTTCATCCTTTGGCCTGTACATCTTATTGGCTTGTTACCACCAACACCTCCAATGGTATGGAACTACCTCACTTTTACTTGAGATGTGTTGACATCCTACTAACAGTATGTGTTTTTATGTTCTAAAAGAACGAGCAGGAAGCAGAGAAATGGCCCTTCTTAGCACAACTGTAGCATATCTATAAAGGCATTCGCCAGATTGATTTGCATATGCCTACAGGGATTGTGGGCCAGGAAACAGAGTATCACTTCAAATTGATAAACAAGATCTTAAACAGTTCATGAAGTTCGAGGAGCTAGATGTTGGATGGGGCAAATTTGCAATCCTGTAAGTTTTTTATTTCCCATTTTTTGATTTATTTAGTTAAGTTGATTTTAACTAACTAATACATTCATCATTTTAATTCTATTATAGCTCCTTCTGTCGTATATGCGTTGACTCTCAGAAAGTTGATTTATATGGATTCTTATCTCCTGCACATACGACAAGGGTTGGGAATACATTGAAAAGAAGGATGAATTATGTGGGCTTCACATTGGCAAATGACGACTATCGTTGTTATCTAGCACCGATTGTTCAAGGGTACGCATTTTAATTTTGTGTATTTGAGATTTTTAATAAATAATTGCCTTGCCATCTAACTTCTTTTTAATCTGTATATGTTGTGATAGTTATCACTAGAGTTTGTGTTGTTTGTCCTCGGTCCCACGTTGTTTACTGGTTTGATTCCTTAAATAGAAGACCAGACAAAGAAACTAAAAGCGTCTTCAACACGTAAGTTATTTTTTTGTATTTCATTGGTTCTTGATTCTTGACTTAATGAATTATTCTAATTTATGTTGATTTTTATTTTAATGATAAGGCATGCACGACCTATCGAGCGCTTGGTGGGCCATGCGAACGTAGAGGTGGCAAAGATCCGAGATGGTTGTTTCCAAAGGTACGTAGTTTCAAATCAAGTTCTTTTGATTGACGGTCGTTTTAGATATGCCTTTATTGATTTTAACCATTTGCTTTTGATTTATAGTGCCCTCGACAACCTGGCGGCTGGGAATGTGGATATTATGTCTTGCTTTATATGTTTAACATCATTCAGAGTGGCATTACGACAGATTTTGAACAAGTAATCGCTTCTTCATTCTCAGAGGATAATATTCTTGGTGTTGTGATTCAATGGCAATTCATTCACTTCATTCATTGTTTCATCTAAGCTTATTTTCTAATTTACAGATTTTTGACAATGAAGATGCCTACTCATATGAAGACTTAAATATGATCAGAGACTTTTTGGCTGGACATCTTCTTCAACGTATACCAGAAGAGTAAAGTCTTTAGTAGTTTGTGTAGGACATACTTTTATGGTAGTACATATAATTAGCGTTATTGTTGTTGGATATGGATTGGATTTAGTCTTGGTTATTGTACAAACTAGGGACTTGGATATAGATTGCTGTGTAGTTTGTATGGTTTGAAAGTTTGTGTGGCATGTAGAAGCCTTGGGTTGATCACTGTGTTTGTTGTTGTTTCCATTTTGCTGAACTGCTGTTGTTTTATTCTGTTGTTGGAATCCTATTTCTGCAGTTTACATTTCCAGACAGTGCAATATATATAAAAAGTCCATTCAAAAAAAAAAACTTTCAACGTCCTTAATAAAAAAAGGGACGTGGATAGTACTGCTGGCGACACTTTAGACGTCCCCAGTTGGAACTGGGGACGTCTAAGGTCCAATTTTAGACATCCCCAGTTGAAACTGGGGACGTCTAAGGTCTGCCTTCCATGTCCCATGTTTTACGGACGTTAATGACATTTTTTTCTACGACCCTCACATAGACGTCCCTCTGTTTTCAGACATTAAAAGGCCAAAAAAAGGGACGCTAAAACCATTTTTTCTAGTAGTGTCCCTTTTTATTTATGATTAATGATTAGATTATTCTGATTTTACTCTTTGCTTAATACTTTTTGTTGATTGGCCACCAATGAGACTGTTGGGTTCACTTGGTTTATGCTTGAGAGGGCTAGATTGAGTATAGAACTTGAGTTTAATCGTGTGAGAACTTAAGATTTCTGATTGAATGGATAGTTTTGTTGATGAGGTAGAGATACACTCATTGACCTCTCATAACCATATAGGATTTGCAATGAAAATTGGGTTTAATTGATTAATTAAGAGATTAATGAATTAATTACTAAACACCTATTTGGAGACTTGAGAGAGCACTTATGGGTAATATAGTGTCCTTGGCTAGCATAATCTTTGATTAAGAAGCACATATTATGGGGATTCAAGTAAGTACTTTTGAAATGTAAGGAGGATAAATAATCCTAACTCCCATTTTATCCTTGAAGTCCATGAATCACTTAATTTTATTTTCTTTTTAACTTCAGAGTTTGTTTCTACCCACCATTGATAATTGTGTAACTTAAATTGGGCGAAAGTGCGATAATTGATACTTGATCGGGTTTTGGAACCAAATCCTCGTGAAAACGATACTCTACTTATCACTTTATTACTTGAAGTGCTCCGTACACTTGTGATAGCGAATACTAGAGCTAAGACCCCTATTTCAATATTTTTCATTTTTGAACAGTGTTGATTGGTCTAGATTTTTCTAACCCTTTAGGCACTTGTTTACACTTCTAATGGCTACCTAAGTGGCTCAAAATGTGTTAGAACAATACATGAATGAGTAATAACTCAATTCTTGTATATTTGGAATTTTAGGACATATCAATAGCTCTAGCCCGAACAAAAGTTTTAGATGGATATTGGAACTAGAGAAGGATTCAGGTAGTAACACTTTCTTTCATATACTATGTAATAATTTGTATGCTTTGTATATGCCATCTTTTTCAACATGACAGTGCTTAGGGCACATGACCTAGTTATGATCAGGGATCCAACAATGGTACATGTGGATAAGCCAGGGTCTAAACATGTCCTTGGACCATAGATACGAGTTAAGTGGGGTTGCAAACAGTCGTTTGGCCTTAGACCATGTGCACACAACATGAGTTAGCATCTAACATGACATGTGTAGTGCATATTTATTTTCACATTTTATATGTCAGAAAAACATGTTGTTACTGAGATTTATTGGAATATCACCCTTTATCAAATTGGAAAACATTCCAGCAGAAGCTAGTGACTCGAAGGGAAAGACAGGAGCTACCAGTGCATAGAGTTTTGGGGTATACCAGAGCTGTTGTGGTTATCTATATTTGTAATTTTGCTTTATTTTGAACACTCATATATTTGTGTATATGTTTCAAACCCTGTAAGGATTCTCCTGTATTATAAATAAGTATCTAATGTCAGTATGTATTCGGTATTTCTGTATGCCTTATAGAACTATGTGCTTAATACTCTACGAATATCGAAATATTAAGGGGTCTGACAGTTTTAGTATCAGAGCATGCAGTTCTGGCAATATCTGAATAGTATACTGATATTTGACCATGTGAAATTTCCCTCTTCTTAATTTCAATATAATGAAACATAAAAGTAGTAAGAATAAGAGGTTGACTAAGAGGTAGAGGCCGAAATAGAGGTAGAGCTAGCAGTTGACATGTAAACAATAATGAGGAACTAGGAAGTAGACCTAACCCGATGCAGCAGCTATTAGGTATGATGATGACACAACAGAATATGTTGAATGAATTATGAAATAAACTAAGGGAGGTGCAACAGAAACAAAATGTAGATGTGAAAGTACATAATAACCCTAGCGGACAGGGCAGTGGTCATATGCAGCCTCCATAACCTAATCTAAAAGTTCTTATAGGCCCTGTTGTTAAAGTTGAAAGCATGCAAACTTGGGTAACCCGTTTTAATAAACATCATCCGATTATTTTCAGAGGGAAGATCGATTCCCAAGCTGCTGAGGACTGGTTGACCTATCTTGAAAAGATTTTTGATATACTGGAGTGCCTATATGATATAAAGGCATGACTGGCAATCTATAAGTTGGAAGGAGATGACGATAAATGGTGGGTGAGCACTAAGTTAATTCTGCAGGCTCGAAATATTCCCGTGACATGAGAAGTGTGTCAAGAAAAGTTCAATGAGAAGTATTTTCCCTAGTAAGTGAGGTTGGCCAAAAAGACAGAATTTTTTATGATACAACAAGGTGAAAAGGAGAGTTTCAATGAGTACTTAGCTCAATATATTCAGCTTTCTTAATACTCCTCATATATGAAATATCATGATAATGAAGAGTGGAGTTCTGGTATGATGATATAAGGTTTAAAGCTGGAATTGAAGGAGAAGCTCGTCTCTAGACATTTCAAGGGATTCAATAAGGCAGTTAAGAGTGTTGGATTATAGAGCACAATTTGTTGGAGATGTACATCCACAAAAATGTTAGTAATAAGAACACATATGGTGGTAGGAACTTTTCATAAAAGCGCAGATATCAGGGTGGTTCTTCTGGTAGGAGTAGTAAAAAGGCGAACCAGTCTAATAGCTGTGGTAATCAAAACCCCCAAGGAATAGAACCTACAAATATTGTGGCAAGCCTTACCATCTTGGTTAGACATGTAGTCAAGAAAAGCAAGCACCAGTACCAACAGGCAGATTGTTTGTTATAACTGCCACAAACTAGGACATTTTGCTAGGGATTGTCAACAGTAGCAAGAGCTCAGAGAGCCTAGACAACAAGCACAGGGTAGAGTGTTTGCTTTAATGTAGGAAGAAGCCCGAAAATCACCTGAGTTGATCTGAGGTACGATTTCTATCTATGGTAATTTGGTACAAGCATTGTTTGATTCAGGAGCTAGTACTTCATGTATTGCATACGATTGTGTGAGATGGCTAAGATTGAGTATGTATCAATTACTGTATGATCTGATGATCTCTACACCTACAGGTAACGAGATCATTTCTGTTAGATCCCAAGTTTTGATGATAACAATAATTCAATTATGTGTAAGATATGCTTTCAGAAGATTTAGAAAAGATTCCAAGTTACCAAATGCATGTTTTGAGTTTGCTGATATCTGCTGTGAAAATGCACTTGAGTGCTCGAGCATGAATCTGCACTCGAGCACAAATCTCTTCTGTACTCGAGCAGGTGTGAGAGAAAGCCAGGAAGTGAGTACCCGAGAGGCTTTCTCCCTTTGTATTCAATGGATCACTCGAAGCACAAGTATGCACTCGAGCAGAGAAGTCATTCTCACTCGAGCACGTATGCGAGTGAGGGCATGCGAGTGCTTGGCCGAGAGCAAGTAATGGGATGCTTCCTCCATTCACTCGAGAAGAGGCATGCGAGTGCTTGCCCGAGAGCAAGTTATAGCATGCTTCCATCTTTCACTCGAGAAAGGCACTGCGAGTACTTGGCCGAGAGCAAAAGTGATGGCATGCTTCCTATATTCACTCGAGCAAGAGACGCGAGCACTTGGCCGAGAGTCTTGAATTTCAGAAATGTGCAAGTGTGCTCGAGCACACCCATCCATGCTTGGAGTGACACGTCCATGCTTGCGAGTAATATTTCCATCCCTCTCAAGATCAGTTGCGAGTGCCTGTTCAAGAGAGCATATTCCCTGAGAATATGCTTCTCACTCGAGCAGAGGTAAGTGTGCTCGAGTGAGGGCCAAAATCACTCGCGAGTGAAAATTCTATCCCTCTGAAATTCTGATGCGAGTGATGGTTTAGAGAGCATATTCCCTAAGAATATGCTTCTCACTCGAGCAGAGGTAAGAATATGCTTCTCACGCGAGTGATTTTGGCCCTCACTCGAGCACACTTACCTCTGCTCGAGTGAGAAGCATATTCTCAGGGAATATGCTCTCTTGAACAGGCACTCGCAACTGATCTTGAGAGGGATGGAAATATTACTCGCAAGCATGGACGTGTCACTCCAAGCATGGATGGGTGTGCTCGAGCACACTTGCACATTTCTGAAAATTTCAACTGAGGTTTGCGTAAATTGCATCATAAATATTGAGGAATATGAGTCTACAGTAGATATGATTTGCTCACTGTAAAGAAGGCTAGATGTAATTCTTGGGATTGACTGGCTAACTGCAAACAACGTATTACTGGATTGTGGAAGCAAAAGGGTCATTTACCTTAATCCACTACCAAAGGCTAATACATAAATCAACCTAAACTTTCTCTTCGCAACTGAGGCTGAGAGATGCTTACATAAAGGTTCTCAGGGATACATCATGTTTTTCTCTATGCAATCAAAGTCTGGAAGAGTATTAGAAAGTATCCCTATAGTAAATGAATTTCTCGTGTTTCCGAAGGATATCAGTGGATTACCCCCAGATAGGGAAGTGGAGTTTCTGATTAAAACTAAGCTTGGAGCAAAATTGATATCCAAAGCCCCATACAAAATGGTGCCAAGTGAGATGGCAGAGTTAAAGAAGCAGATTGAGGAGCTACTAGAGAAAGAGTTTATTAGACCCAGTGTCTCGCCATAGGGAACTCCAGTGCTCTTCATTAAAAAGAAAGATGGAAGTCTATGACTCTATATTGATTATAGGGAGTTAAACAAGGTGATTGTTAAAAACAAGTACCCACTTCCTAGAATCGATGATTTGCTTGATCAACTATCAGGTGCCTGTGTGTTCTTAAAGATTGATCTGAGATCTGGGTATCACCAACTCAGGCTGAAAGCAGATGATGTGTCGAAGACTACTTTTAGGACAAGATATGGCCATTACATGTTTTTAGTAATGCCATTTAGGTTGATCAATGCATCTACAGTGTTCATGGACTACATGAAAAGGATTTTTTGTCCATACTTGGACCAATTTGTGGTTATCTTTATTGATGATATTTTGGTGTACTCTCATAGCAGAGTGGATTGCGAACACTATCTGAGGATTGTACTGATTATATTGAGGAAAAAGCAACTCTATACCAAGTTAAGTAAATGTGACTTTTGGCTTTCAGAAGTTAAATTTCTGGGCCATGTGGTTTCACAGCAAGGGGTCTCGATGGATCCTAACAAGGTGAAAGTAGTACTAAACTAGAAGATGCCAAAGAGATATACAGTTTTCTGGGTTTTGTCGGGTATTATAGATAGTTTATATAGAATTTTTCTAGAATAGCTTTGCCGTTGACCAAGTCAACACAGAAAATTCAACAATTAGTATGAAACAGCGGTTGTGAGAGCTAAAACAGAAATTAACAACACCACCAATGTTAACAATCCCATATCTGCAATTAACCTTTATGGTTTATATAGATGCCAATGGGCAGGGATTGGGATGTACTTTGATGCAGTATGGCCATGCAGTATGGTATGAATCTCATCAGCTGAAGCCTCACGAATAGAGATATCCTACACATGATCTTGAGTTAGCAGCGGTTGTGTTCACAATGAAAATCTAGAGACACTATCTCTATGAGGTGACTGTAGAGCTGTAATGTGACCATAAGAGTTTGAAATACCTGTACGATAAAAAAGAACTCAACATGAGACAAGGTCGATGGATGGAGTTGCTTAAAGATTATAACCTGGAGATCAAATATCATCCAGGCAAGGCTACAGTGGTGGCAATTGCATTGAGTTGTAAAGTAGTGCAAGTAGCAACCCTCATGATGCAAAGCAAAGGTTGATTGAGAACTTCAGTGATCTCATCCTGTCAAATCAGATTATGATCAACAGTATCAACATCAGTCAAGCAGAGAATGACTTAAGAGCAGATATAGAAGAACCTTAGATGCAGCATAATTATGCCCAATCTATCAGATATATGATCACAAAGGGAGAGACTCAGGAACACGACTTGTCACCAAGAAGGCTAGTCAGATACAAGAAGTAAATATACATCCACCACAAATAGAGTTGAAGTGAAAAATCTTAGAAGAGTGTACAAGAGTAAATATACTCTACACCTAGGAGGAACTAAGATGTACCACAATCTAAAGTCCATATATTGGTGGCCAAGCATGAAAAAAGATGTAACAAAGTTTGTTGCTTGTTGTCTTACTTGCAAAAAAGTGATAGTTGAGTATCAACGACCATCAGGACTTCTGCAAAAATCCTGCAATTCCTAAGTGGAAATGGGAGAGCGTTACCATGGATTTTGTTATAGGATTACCCAAGAATCGAAATCATAATGTAATTTAGGTAATAGTGGACTGATTCATGAAGACAACCCATTTTCTCCCAATCAAATTCATTTCTTTCCCAATAAACTTGCAAAAATCTATATCAAGGAGATTGTACATCTACATGGTACACTGAAGAACATAATTTCTAACAGAGATCCTCGATTTACTTCTAAGTTTTGGAGGCAGTACATGAGGCTTTGGGTACTAAGCTTCGATTCAGTATGGCTTATCATCCTCAGATGGATGGGCAAACTGAAAGAACAATCTAAATACTAGAGGATATGCTCAGGGCGTGCGTGATAGATTTCAAGGAAGTTGGGATCAATTCCTTCCTTTGGCAGAATTCGCATACAATAATAGTTATCATTCGATCATTCAAATAGCTCCTTATGAAGGGTTGTAAGGAAGGAAATGTCAGTCACCCTTATGTTGGATAGAGCTATCTAAGAGACAATTGTATGGGCTGGATATAGTCGATCAAACCATTAAGCAAATAAAGTTAAGCAAGCAAGGATATAGTCGATCAAACCATTAAGCAAATAAAGTTAAGCAAGTAGAGATTGTTGGCTACTCAGAGCACACAGAAGAGCTATGCTTACAAGAGATGGAAACCTCTCTAGTTTAAAGTTGGAGATCATGTGTTTATGAAGTTTTTGCCTATTATAGGCATTGGCCGGGCATTAAAGAAGTTCAGCCCTAGGTACATTTGCCCTTTTGAAATCTTGTATAAGGTTACACTAGTAGCATACCCAATAGCTTTACCTTCAAATTTGAGTAGATTACATTATGTCTTTCATGTCTCACAGTTGAAGAAATATCAACCTGACTCAGAACATGTGATTGAATACGAAGAGCTAGACATGTGGGATGATCTTACATATGAGGTCACACATGATCGAATCATTGATCAGCAAGAGAAACAACTCAAGCATAGGAGTATCCCATTCATCAAATTTGTTTGGAAGGGATTATCTCCGAGAGAAACAACCTGGGAAGCTAAAGAAGACATGAAGAGATATTACCCAGAATTTATGTCTTCATAGATGTAACAAATTTTGAGGACGAAGGAGAACAATAATATCCCAAAATTTAATAAAAGGCCTATTTTTCTGAAAACAATTCGAGGAACAATAATTAGATAGGTCAAATGATAGAACCTACGAAATTTAAGGAATCTTAAATTTCACAAAGGGAAAAATTAGGGCCTAGTGTGTGTAACTAATAGGATAAAAATATATCTATATGTATAAGTATAAATTTACTGACACACACACACACCACACTTGTCATGTAATATTTAGTTCTTATCATTGCTTGACACATGTCCTACACACACACTCACACCTATATATTCATGATTCATAAACCTTCATGTAGCAACACCTCACTCACTCTTATTTGACCACATGCAGCCACCACACCACACCATACACACACACACACACACAATTAATTGTCCACCATCCTTTTCATTTAGCTTCACAATGGCTGGCACCTCATACACTCTTTGTTTACTTAACACAACCCCTCACCTCTCCATTCACTTCAATTACGGCCAGAGAAGAAAGAGTGAAAGCTCTAGAGAAAAATACAAAATAGAGAAAGAGAAAGAGAGATGTAAGTGAGAGAGGGTGAAACCGAAGGAAGTTGACATTGGAGAAGAGGAATGAGAAGCTGTAAAACCTTACATGAAACACCATAAACGTTTTAGGTGAGTCTTCTCTATCTCTTCCCATTGTTATTTCATTTTTTTAGCCTGTTCATGAGGATTTATGGCTAGTTGAAGTTGGGTGATTCTGAAAATAAGTTGCTATCATCGATAAGCATAAAATAGAGCATGTATATTCATTTTGGACAAATTTTTGGACTTTTTTTGTTTGATTTTGTTGTCATTAAAACATGGCTTGATGTTGGGAGTTCTTAAGGTCGAATTTCTAGAGGATTAGAGGTCATAAGCATGAGCATATGTTAGTTTTCTTTACCCCTATTTTGTTGGCCGAAAAATAGAGTTGTACTTGAACTTTGCTTAAGCTTAAACAAAAGCTATCAATGGAGTTTTCGAATGGGTTTTTTGTATGGATGTGTAGTTGATGATAGAATTAAGAAAAGTATAATTTGGAGTGAAAATGAATGAGTTCTTGATTTTTGAAGTCAGACTATCAAAACTGACTTTTTCGGGAATCAGTTAGCTTCATGTTGAGTTTTGACCAGCCAAATCTTATCTCGAATTTATGAAATTTTATAGGAATTCAAACCTTTAAAATGAGTCTAAGAATTCATCATGTTGATATCTATAGAGAGAGTTATGATTTTAGAAAGTTAGGTCAGAAACAAGGGAAATTTTGGACATTTAGGTTCTGGAGTTTTGTTGTGTGATGTTTTTTATTAATGTAATCTTGTTTAATGACCATGAAAATTTCCAAAACAAAATTATACATGCAAAGCTTTAATTTGATATATAATATGTGTTATTTAGATTAGTACATTAAGAGATATGAATTTTTGAAGTTTGTTGCTGTTAGATTATGTTTCTGGAGTGTAATCTGGAACAAGGGAGAGTTTACAACATGTCTGGGCAAAATTACATAACATTTACTAGTAGTGGGTATTTTTCCATGAAAGTACACTTAAAGATCTTTCCATAGAATTTTAGAACACTCCATTTCGATTTTTGTAGATTTAGTTATAATTTTTTGAAGTTGAGCCAAGAAGCAAAATATTTATTGGCCTTGGCCAAAAGATTTCTTGGGCACGGCAAAATGTTTCTGACCTCTCTTGGCCGTGGCCAAAGGATTTTTGGCTGGGGATTAGACCCCTATTTCAATATTTTTTATTTTTAAACTGTGTTGATTGGTCTAGCTTTTCCTAACCCCATAGGCACTTGTTTACAGTTCTAATGGCTACCTAAAGTGGCTTAAAATGTGTTAGTTCTAATGGCCACCTAAAGGGGCTTAAAATGTGTTAGAACAATATATGAATGAATAATAACTCAATTCTTATATATTTCGAATTTTAGGACATGTCAATAGCTTGAGCCCAAAAAAAAATTTAGGACGGATATTAGAACTGGAAAAGGACTTAGGTAGTAACATTTTCTTTCATATGCTTTGTATATGCCATCTTTGACAACATAATAGTGCTTAGGGCGCACGACCTAGATGTGATCAAGGATCTAGCAATGGTACACGCAGATAAGCCAGGGTCTAAACATGTCGTTGGACCATGGACACAAGTTAGGCTGGGGTTGCAAACAGTCGTTTGGCCTAGACCGTGTGCACACAACATGAGTTAGCATCTTACATGACATGGTGTATTGCATATTTATTTTCATATTTTATATATCGGAAAAGCATGTTATTTCTGAGATTCACTTGAATCTCACTTTATCAAACTAAAAAACATTCGAACATAAGCTAGTGGCTACCGGTGCGTAGAGTTCTATGGAATACCAGACCTTTTGCGGTTATCTATATTTATACTTTTATTTTCTTTTAAACACTCTATACATTAGTGTATATTTTTCAAACCCTGCGAGAATTCTCCTGTATTATAAATAAGTACCTAATGTCAGTGTGTATCCAGTATTTCTGTATGCCTTATGGAACTGTGCGTATAATACTCTACGAATATTAAAATATTAAGGGGTTTGACAAGACTATTACTTTTTTAACTTCATATCTAAAAACAATTTTGGACATTTTTTTCACAATGATAATCAAATTAACAGCATTTAACTTTTACTGTCTATGCCTTATGTTTATTACCTTTCAATATATTTCATTATTTTGATAATTGTAAACTATGTAATATTATATATCTTTGCATATATTACTATCACAATTAACATTTTCAAGTATAATATTCCCTTGTGCAACACACCGGGAGACATAGCTTGTTTCAATATAGATAAGAAACTAAATAATTCTAATGAACTTTTCTTGATAATACCATGCTTAAAATAAGATAATGAACATTAAAATATAACAAGTAGTAAAATATTATTTATAAAAATCATGATGGGACATTGTTCAATCACCAGCTATGCTTCCAATTATATTTGGCTTACTCCCACTTGGCCCCATTTTTGGAATAATTCTTGCTCTTAATTCCCTAATGCCCAAGCAATATCATTGTCATATTGCTTTTTTCCATAAACTTCACAGAATTAATAAGATTCATTTAATAAAAATTCCTTTACAGATTTAATGGCATCCACTCGTAACAATCCTTGTTACCAAGCCAAACCACTTCTTTTAACAACTTAACCAAAATCTCCAACTCAAAAAATATAACCAAAATTCAAAATCTCATCAGTTTAGAAAAATCAGGAGAAAGAACGTAACCTCAACCTTTTGCATGAAAAATACCACCAAATTCAATCAATGAATCCTCACATGACCTATGTTCATATTTTCTATGTCTCAATATAAAAAGTAATTAAATATCTTCCTTATTATAGAACCACCCATGTATTATCCCAAAATTTGGTAATGGTTAAATTTTCAAAAAATTAAAATTTAAATGGGAATTAGATAATAAGTCAAATTATAGAACCTACAAAATTTAAAGAATCATAAATTAGATAAAGGGTAAAATTAGGACCTAGTGTGTGTAATTAATAGGATAAAAATATACCTATATGTATATATATAAACTTGCTGACACTCACTAACAATTAATCACTCAGTCCTCTCTACGTTTGGCACACCTGGAGGCTTCTTACACACACACACATACTCCATTCAAAATAGGACTACACACGTACACTCAACATCACTCTCTTTCAACCAATAAACCATGCACACACACACCCCACTCAAATACGTACAACACACACACACACACACTATCAGAACCTAATTAGTCAATAAATAAGCACTTCCTCTCACTCTCTCAATTCTGCAAGTCAGCTAAAACAGAAAAGAAAGAGTGAAAACAGAATTGAGAAAGAGAGAACAAAAGAAAGAGCAAAAAAGAGGGAGGGTGATCGGTGACAATGGAAGAAGGAAGAAGAAGCTCCAAAATTCACATACAACATCATAAACATATTTAGGTGTATCCTACACATATATCTTTGTTTTCACGTTGGATTTGAGAGGGTTCTGTGGTGATTTTGTGGCTGGAACAAGAGAAAATTCGCCTAAAAATTCTGTCAACCGAAAAACTGTTAAACTAGTGATTGTGTGACCATTTTGGGGCGAATTTTGGGGATTTTTGGTTCTAAATTTTGATCATTTACCTAAGTACATATGTGTAGGAGAGTATAGAGTTAAAATTCGTGAGATTTAGAGTATAAATTCATGGTTACATATTAGTTTTCTTCACCCTGTTTTGCTGTCCGAAAAACAGAGTACATACTTGAAAATGCAGAAGCTTAAACAGAGGTTGTAGATGGATTTTTCAAATTTAGGTCGTTTTGTATAGATAGTTTAGGATTTTTTGTTGATGATAGAATCAAGAAAAGTATAATTTGGAGTGAAATGAATGAGTTCTTAATTTTTGAAGTCAGACTGTCAAAACTGACATTTTTGGGAGTCAGTTAGTTTAATGTTGAGTTTTGACCATCCAAATCTTATCTAAAAATTATGAAATTTTATGTGAATATAGTAGACATTCATAGCTTTGAAATGAGTCCAAGAATACATCATTTAAGTACCTATAGAGAGAGTTATGATTTTTGAAAGTTAAGTCAGAAACAAGGGAAATTCTAGAACGTTTTCTAAACCAGTTGTGATTTGTTTATAATTCTGGGGAAATTTAACTTATAATTTGAAGTGACTAATATTTTCCCTTAAATTAACCTTAATAAGAGTCATATAGGACTTGGAATTACTTTATTTTAATTTTTGTAGAATTAGTTATGATTTTTGGAAGTTGAGCTCTGTTTCTGGAATGCAATCTAGAATAGTAATAGTTGACCGAATTTCTGGGCAAAATGTGTAATCAATAATTATCTTTGGATATTTTTCAATGAAAGTATATTTAAAGAGCTTCATTTAGGCTTTGGAATCAATCAATTTAGAATTTTTTAGAATTAGTTATGAATTTTCAAAGTTGACTAAAAATATGTCAATTTTTGGAAAATTGTGAAACTATCATTTTGTAGTGATTTTGCAAAAAAACAAGGTCACAAGGGGATTCCTTGAATGAAAATATGTCAGAATAGCCCGGGTCAAAATTTCTGGAAAAGTATGATCAGACTGGGCATGGTGGGGCCAAGACGGGGTTCCCAAGGGCATTCTGGTAATTTTTCAATATAGACTAATATAACAAACAAAAAAAACTATGGAAGTTTTTAAAGTGGTACATGAATGGGTTTTAGCCTAATTCTTGTACATTTGGAATGTTAGGACCTGATTAGTAGTCTGAGCCGTTGCACTTAGTTCGAGGAACTATTATAGAGTAGCAAAGGGACAAAAGGTAGTAACTTTTTCTTGCATATACTATGTGATTATTATATGTTTGAGTATGTCATTCTATGTAACATGAGCATAGTGTCTTAGACACACATATTAGCCTAGTTGTGGTCTGAGACCCAATGGAGGCGTAGAGTTCAGCTAGGATTGCAAACAGTCGTTTGGCCTTGGACAGTGTGCACACAACACGAGTTACTATTTTACATGATATGGTGTATTGCATATTTATTTTCACATTTTATATGTTGGAAAAGCATGTTAATACTAATATTCGCTCGAATCTCACTTTTTTACTACATTTGAAAACATTCCAGCAGAAGCTAGTGGCTCAAAGGGAAAAACAGAGGCTACCAGTGTATAGAGTTTCCGTGAATACCAGAACTGCTGTGGTTATCTATATTTGTACTTTTGTTTTCTTTTGAACTCTCTGTACATTTGTATATATATTTTCAAACCCTGTGGGGATTCTCTTGTATTGTAAATAAGTACCTAATGTCAGTATGTTTTCGCTATTTCTATATGCCTTATGGAACTATGTGCTTAATACTTTACGAATATCAAAATTTTAAGGGGTTTGACAACCACATGTTCCATAAAACTTTCTTCAAATTTCCCAATCAACCATCTATCCTTCATCTTAAGAAGTTACAAGATTTCCAAATTTCCTCTCATCACCAAAATTAATTTAAGAGTCCAGCGATTATCCAGACACAACATAAATTTTACTTCCATTTCATTCACTACCTCGAACAACTTCTTACCCAAACAACAGCCCAACCCATTTTACACTATCAACTCACTTCCAACATAAACAACTAAACTCCATTTATGATTTTTAATCCACAATTGTCTTGAATTATGAAGAAAGAACTCCCATTCCTATGACATAACATGAAAATCAAATAAATTTATACATTATAATTATTCCATATAACTTTAGTCATCATTGATTATTCACTTGGATATGATTTCCTCTCAATCCTTTTAACAAACACCTTGTGTGCATTCTAACAATCAAGTTATAATATAAAACAATATTTATTATTTCATATTGTTGTCCAAACAGCTTGAACATCGACATAGAATCACGAGGTCTCCTAAATTCATTTTATTAACAAGATTTACCAAATAATAAAACAGAACTCATGTCCCGCTTTTCCCATAACAACTAAAATTTTCAGCTAAATTCATATTTAAAATTACTCTTCCCTCTTTCTAGCTTTGGCTAAATTAGAGAATCAAATTCCTCCTCAATTCACACACACAGCAACTAAAAGAAATACAGCAAGAGATAAAAAAAGCAAACTTACTCCATTCTCTCAAGAGCGACTTGGACAGTGAAGGAAGAAGACTAACCTGTAACTCAAATATAAAAGGCTATGTCTTTCAAATAAAATAAGTGCCTATCAATGCACCTATAACTCTCTTTCAAATATAAAAGGCTATGTCTAGCACAATTATCCAAGAGGCAAAATAATTCCAACACACTCGTCATCAATTGTATGCTTCCATTAGGTATATATCTAAATTAGATTATAATCTAATAAGATATTACTTAATCTCATAGCTTAATTAAAATTTCTTTGATCAAGCAAAATCCTAATTCACATTTAAAGGTGGTCAATCATCAAATGAACATATCAACACAATACTAAGTAACTAAAATTAACATAAATCATAACTGATAAATGGAAATAAGTTCTAGCTAGTTCACTATTGAGTTCGTAGTTTCTCTGGTCTAAAAGCAAATTAGCTATGCATGACTATAATAAAATCCATGAAATAAAGATATAAATTCATATTCAAAGAATTAGTAGAAAGAAGAAAGAAGAAGGAAAGCAAGATTGTCAAAGAGTTTTTTCTGTTCCTCACTGTCATTACAGGTGGCAGAAGGTTAAAATGTTGACTCTTGCTCCAAGGCTCTCGCCAGGCTACTTCTCTACTCTCTGTAGGACAAAACTCATAAATACCCAAATAAATCACAAATTAGAGTATATGAATTTTCCTATATCAATAGCGGAAGACTTATAAGAATTACCTCTCACCATTGCTAAGCTTTGATCGAATAGAAAACTCATGAATCCTGATAAAAGAGAGCTGCAAAAGAATTGAAGACAGGATATGATTGTCAGGTCTCTTTCTGACTGGCTGTGAGGCACAGCGATGGCAACTGGGTTAAGAGCCGTCGCCAGTCAGGGTACCTCAGATGAGCAGATAGGGTTTTTCCTTGTACGCTCAATTTAGACGGCTATCAACTTAATTGTGTATTTTCCACCATCAGAAAAACCACATTAATAACCAATAACCCTAATCATGAATTGGGCCTAAATCTGACTAACGGGCCACACTCTGGATATTTTAATTAATTACCTAATTAATAACTAATAATAATTATAATATATATTAAAATATCTAACATTCTCCCACTTGGCCCGTAACTAACGTCAGTTGCCCTATTCAGATTAATTAAGGCTATGCTGTAAGAATCATGGCGATAAGTCCCCTTAAGTCGAGTATTATCTTCCATGTATTACATAGCAACACCCTTACTTAATGGGTTAAAACTTTATGAATAAACCTTAAATGTTTATTCGGTTCCTTCTTGAATGTTTGTCAATCTCGATAACTAGGTACCAATATGAGACAACAAACTCCAACTTGAATTTCATCATTTATCAATACCTTATTTAGATCACTCAATGTGATCCAAGTCACAAATAAGGTATTTGATCCTTCAATGTCTCTAAATGCATGCAGTTCATTTAAGGATCTATACTTTATGTGTTTATGACCTATTAACTTTATGGTCACACAACAGCCTTAATGGGCTTAAATTAATTTAAAACCATATGATGAAATTCTTTAACTGGCAATCTTATAACTTGCCTCCAAGAATGATTAGATTAAGCAATTCATGGTGGAAATAAGCAATCAGTGACTACTTAGCAATCTTGTACTCCTCCATAATGCAATTTGTTCAGTAAACATAAAGATGCATCATAATGTTAACCATTTTATAGCTAACACATCATACTAAACCAAACAAATCTAATCATCCTCCTATATGTAGAGCATGAGACTTAATGTACATTTTAAAATGTACTTCATGACCTGCAGCTTTTCAATTATTATTCAAGCAAGAATATGCTTGATAATCCTCCTAAAAATCCATTACAATGGCATTACTCATTTGTGTGCACATTCAAGCAAGCCTGCACCTAGGAAACCAAATTAGAAGGAACGAAATATAATGATATTAGAAACATATAGACAATTAAATCATATTCTCATAATAGATATTAAATACAACAACCACCATCTATCTATAAATGTTCAAATACATGTGATCATAGGTTTCTTATGACATTCCCAAGTGTTTTGAGAACAGTTTCCTTATGTATTCTAAAAGAATACTACACTTACCCTAGTCCTATCACAAATTTGAACAATGATGATTTTGTTACATATAACACCTTATGTCAAAATTCACAAGCAATGAGTGAATCATCATTTTGTTCAATATAGATGATTCAACTCCCACTAATCTAGTGATATAAATAGTACTATGATGCTTTCAGCATTATCATATATGTGATTGCATCATAACACATTATTCACCACTAATGTGAAAATGCATGTGAGGATGGTTTCTCAATTTTGCTAACTAAATTCTCCTCATAGTTTATGTGACCTTTCTTTTAATTCACACACATCTCTCCTTATTACTATGATGGAAATATGCTAATGGAATTTAGGGTCACTTTCATTGTTTATGCTCTAATCAGATTACTTGAAATACATGATGTATAGTTGGTAGCAATTACCAAATTTAAATTGTCATTTGGTCTTATCCCAATCTGCTAACAGATTAAAGTTGTATAATAAGAGCATCATCTATCAATTTAGAATATCCCTTGCTTGTTTTGGGATATTTTTCGTAATAATTGATAGAGTCCTTAATGTTGATGCTTCTTATTCCAAGCTTGACCAATTGAGAATTTCAGAACTTCATTATGTTTCACATCTAACTCAAGGAGAAGAGTATCATGTAAAACCAATATTCCATCATGATTAGAGGTTACAATCCGTTATGTATGATCATCCTAAATGAGTTTGACCACTCCCACTAATCATACAATTTCTTAATAATTTGGCATTCCAAAATTACTACATAACTTCTAAAATGGAAAGGATAGCTCAATCCCAAGATCTCTTTGCATCTTTACCAAAATATGCAGTCTTAATCTTTAGGATATTTTCCATTCACACCCTTACATTTATAAGACAATTCTATATAAACTGAGCTTCCAACTTTCAGAATTTTAAAAGGGTTTAAACATGATTTTGTTGGAAACTCATCTAAGATATAAAGTTGTCTTGAGTGTATTCTTTAAGAGGAAAACATATAGGCTAAATTACTATCCTTAACCATGTACCCATCATGTCATCCATCTCTTCTAATTGACTTCAATATATTAATCTGTTTACCAGATTAAATTACCCACTTCTACTTTATATTCTCTAAAAAATGTCAAATGACACTACTTAATTATAAAGCAAAAGATGTTCAGGTATTTGAAGAGTCAACTAAATCAGGATGAACTACTTCATCTGTTAGAACAAAACCAATGGCAAGTGTATATCCACTACTGCCTCCAATGAAGCCACTAATCATAGACAGATTAAACTTGATATGTCTATTGCTTTATGGCTTTAGGGTTGGTAGCTTGATGTCCCTTATTTAAAATCTCATGCTTTTCTAAAAGGGAGCAAGACTTATATAAACACATTTACAATGAATACTTATTATCCATGCATGTATTCATGAAAATGAGTAATAAATCATGAGATAATAAATAAAGGATCTATTCCACCAAGATTAATGGAGACATCTTACCCTATGATGGAGAATCACTTAATAGTCAACAAAACAATGCAATAACATTTATGAGAATTTTTAAATGTTTCCCTCAGCCTATCAACAACCATTGACTTTACTCCATTCTTTATGTACTTTTAATAACTAGCTTTTAACTGAGATTACTTTATTGAGACAATAATGTTATCTCATTTCTCATGCTAGCATTATAAATACTAGAGCTTTTCTTAATGTCAATTTTGTCCTAATGGCAGAAGTTCTCCTTATAGGCTTAATTGTCTCTAATAAATTATATCAAACTAAATAATTGAACATATAACAATCATGTTGCAAAGTCAAAATCAAATCATGCTTACAAAATTACTATAAGAGGCAAGCAACCATCGCATATAGGTGTATGTTTACCAATGTAAATCATACAATTATAAATTCGTATAACTAAAGTCTACCTGTGGGCAAAGACATTAGCATAGCATGAATTTATCTCAAATTGGTGAAACTGGAATGTATTTATATCCCCTAATACCTGTGGGCTACTTAGAGAATATAATGTTGTTCCATTTCACCCTAATTAAAACTATGATTATAGTTATCTACCTGTGGGTAAAGATTAATTATAACCATACATTTAATTACAATTGATGTCTTTAAATCTTTGAGTGATGTATTTTGTTCATTAGAACAAAATAGAGTGTATGTGCATAGTGAGGATGCTATGGCTACTCCTTGATTCTACATACTCATCACAAAGACATCATATCATTATGTATACTAATTGTACATATGAACATAATTTGATATGGTAAAACCTTATATGATTACCTATGCATATAATATGTGTATAAGGATGCTGTAGCTGTTCCTTAAACAAATATTTATACTAATCACTAATATCAAATATATACAATTTAAATATCATATATGTATACACAATGTCAATGGGAATCCTAATTAATTAGTTTAATCAACTTCTAAAGATTAATATTTTAAATCCATATATGATTATTTATGCATGTTGTAAGAGGGCGCTGTAGCTACCACTCTAGCATGCAAGTTAATCATAAATATTAATCATGTGCACTTAAATTCTGTATATGCACAACTTTATGGAGGATTTAACCAATTAATTTAATCAACATAAGTGACTAAATACAATCCTCCCATTTTGATTAAATTAATATTACCCATTAAATAGAGTTGATATTTTAAAACGTAAAATCGATTATCTATACATACAACAGAGGATTCTGTGGCTAAGCCTCTAGATGCATGTTAATCACAAATACCAACCTTGTACATTTAAATTCCAAATATGCACAAATCTTTAATGAGAATTTATTTAATAGATTGATTTAATCAACAAAATGTGACTAAATAATCAAGAAAAAATAAATTCTCCCACTATTTTGTGCATCCAAATTAAATCTAATATATGCACTTCTTGATGGAGGGATTAGTTAATTAATTTGCTCAACAAGGTCCCTATATAATTAATTAGAAACCCTCCCTGTTTTATGTATCCAAAAAATTGTTTAAAGAATTAATTTTGGCATATTTCAATTTAATTAAGTTTTACAAAATTGGAATAGTTAGATAATTGCCCAAAATGAATTATCCAAATATTTAGGCAATTAAGTAACATGTCAAAATGTTTTTGTAAATTTTCTAGAATATGAAAAATACCAAAACTAACCCCTTTCTTGATTTAAACAATTAAATGTGACATGTTCAAAATTGTACATAAAACATAAGCTGAACAATGAGCAAAACTTTTTTGTTATCCAAAAATATCTTTTCTGGAAACTCAAAATCATAGCTGAGGAAAATCAAAATGTAGGGCCCTGAAGATTGCTCAAACGTCATTGTTCATACAATTAACAATTTTGTTTAGAAAATTCCAAAACCCAAACTTGGAGGCCCAATACGAAAATATTTCCAAACTTCCAAGAATGAAATGTTTAATAAGGCCGAAAATGCAAGCCCAGAAAAATTAGGAAATAAAGTTTGTTTCTGAAGTCCAATAGTTTCGGCCAAAAAAAAAATTGTAAGCTCATAACAGTTTTGACCCAGATGCTTTAAATGGAAGGAAAAAAAATTTAAAGCCCAAAACACAATAAAATCCATATTTTATTTCAGCCCAAAAGCATCAATGCAAAGACTGGCCCAGAGTGCTTGAATCCGGCCCAAAAACGCTTTTCCCCTTCAGCCCAGATATGTGAAACACGGCGTTTCACTAAGGGGAAAAAACGACACCGTTTCAGCAGGGAAAGAGAAGCCTTCCTGGAAATTGAAACGACGCCGTTTATGACTTAGTTAAAACGGTGCGTTTCAACCTTCTTCCTCACCCACTAGAGAAACCCTACCCGACTCGCCGACCCGAGAACAACCCGATGAGCCGCCGTGACCCACGATCTCAGGTGGTCCTTTCAGGCGATCAGAGAGCTTCGAAGACGATGATTCTGATGGCTATGATCTTCCGAAAAGTGTCCCTGAACATAATATTCGCACATCCTCACAGAAATGCCGCAAAATAATTCTGAATCAGAATCCACAACAAAACTCTCTCGGTTTTGACGGCGAAGACAAAAATCAGCGAAACAACTCGGAGATCGTTAGCGAAGCAAAATCCGAAACATACAAGCATGATAATCGAAAAGCAAGGCATGAAATCGAAACGAAAATGAAATGGGTTTTTAAAGCCCTTCAGTTTTCCGATGAAGGCATTGATGGTTTCATTAAAGAACATAGTCGTTCTTCTTTCAGCTTCCAAAACAAAACCCAGCTATACAAATTCGCAGAACAACAAGTGATTTTAATATGAATCAGATTTTTTTCGAAAGCTATCAAAAAGCATATTTATGTGAATCATAATTTCGAAAATCATCTATTCACAAAAGGGATTATGAATGCATCAGTCAATGAACACCATATTATAATTGCATCAATTGCAAATGATTACACATACATGTTCAAGAAGGGAAAACAAGAATACAGAACAAAATAATTGCAGAAGGCAAAACTCAAATTCGGATCCTTCGAAGCCCATTGAAGACGATGAACACAATTGCCCTCTCATCCAGTGAATCCAAAAGCAATTTAATATCGTAAACAATTTATTAACAATAAATTAAAAACTCAGATGAATTAATTTTCAGCAATAATATAATTCATCTGTTTAAGAAATCCGATCTCAAATCCAAGCTATGGAATCCGTGTAAAATTACTACAGGAAACTTAATTTAATTCCATACTTAGATCATCCCCGATCAAAGAGTAGAAGGCAGAGGATCAGAGAGCGTGGCTCTGATACCACATGTAGGACAAAACTCATAAATACCAAAATAAATCACAAATTAGAGTATATGAATTTTCCTATATCAATAGCGGAAGACTTATAAGAATTACCTCTCACCATTGCTAAGCTTTGATCGAATAGAAAACTCATGAATCCTGATAAAAGAGAGCTACAAAAGAATTGAAGACATGATATGATTGTCAGGTCTCTTTCTGATTGGCTGTGGGGCATAGCGATGGCAACTGGGTTAAGAGCCGTCGCCAGTTAGGGAACCTCAGATGAGCAGATAGGGTTTTTCCATGTACGCTCAATTTAGACGGCTATCAACTTAATTGTGTATTTTCCACCATCAGAAAAACCACATTAATAACCAATAACCCTAATCATGAATTAGGCCTAAAACTGACTAACGGGCCACACTCTGGATATTTTAATTAATTACCTAATTAATAACTAATAATAATTATAATATATATTAAAATATCTAACACTCTCAACATTCTTTCCTCCTTTGCCGTCACCAACCAATGAATTCGAAAGCCTCTCTACGCACATATATATAATTTAGTAGTCGTGTGATGCATGTAATCTCCTATATCCAAAATCACCGAGTTATCCTTTTCTTTTATCATCCTCATTCAATTTAATATAATATAATAATAGATTATATTATGTTCATTTCAATTCAATTTGTTGCCAATAGTATTTGCATCCATCGTTTAATTTACGCGAGTCCGCATCATCTCCAAATGTCATTGATTCTGTTTTTTCTTCTTTCAAGAATTTAATGCATATGTTTAAAAAATTTTGGTGGTTGATTATACTACCTATGTTTAAATTATATATCAGTTATAATTTTAAAAAAAATTACTTTAGAAAAAAATGATAAATATGAATATTTTACAGAAATTTAATTAGTTTCCTTAATTTTTCTAAAAAAATTAACTGAATTTTATATTTTGGACCAAAGGTAGTATTAGTTGTTTATAGCCCACATGAATTCCTTCGAATAACAAAATGGCGACTAGTAGTTTGCAACTAATAATTTGGAAATGAAATGCAAAAGCCAAAATTAACAAACGGTACAAAGGCACCACATATGGCTGTACGTAGGACAGTCATGACAATAGCACATACGTTGTGATAAAGATTCAAATGTTTGTGCTGGTTTGGAATAGTGATTTAAGCCTTTAAAAGCAGCTTTTCAATTATAATTTATGATGTACGAGACAAGCATATGAAAGGAGTTTTGTCTCGATTTATATAAACAAACACTTTTGGGGTGCTTAATGGTAATTCCAAACAAGCATCAATGGAAAACATAAGCTAAGAACAAAACTAAAGCAACTATTAAAGTGTTCATTAGCCTGTGAACAATATTCATTTCGCAATAATAAACGGAGAAACTGTAATATCCTGAAATTTAGTAAAAGGTTAAAATGTTTCAAAAAGAAAATGTAAATAGTGTTAGAGATAAATTTTGAGATTTAAAGATCTATTTTCCCAAAAAATTCGAGGAACAATAGTTAGAGAGCATAATTTGACTTGAACATTTATGGGGAATTATTTTAAGGCTTTTATGAAGATAACTAAGAAAGAAAATCCTAAAAATTATTAAGGATTAATTTATGGAGTTAGATAATAAGTCAAATTATGGAACTTACGAAATTTAATAAATCTTAAATTAGATAAAGGGAAAAAATTAAGGATTAGTATGTGTAATTAATAGGATAAAAATATACCTATTGATATATATAAACATACCGACAGACACACTTTCAACATTTCCACTTTTAATTTATAGCCACCGTAAGTCAACACCTCAACCCCTCTCACAATCACCTACATAAGTAAACTGAACACTCGTCCTTCTCTCATTTGACCACATGGCCATTCCACCTTGTAACACACATGCATGCAAGAATAATCAACACATTTCCCTCCTCCCGATAAGGGTGTTTTTGATTTGAGGGGAGGGAAGGAGGGGAAGGGGCGTAAATTACCTTTTTGGATTGAAGGTATTTAAAGTTTGGGCTGGAACCCAAAATTTAAAAGAATAAGAGGGTACATTTTTAGTTTCTTAAACCCAAAATTGTAATTTTCACCCCCTGCCCTGCCCTCCCCCTAAAACCAAACACACCCTAAGTCAACAAAATCGGCCAAAAAGAGAAGTGAAAAGACATGGTTGGTTCGATTTCGTGAGAGAGGATTACATATGATCCTGATGTAATAGACCAATTACAGCATTTGGTTGGACTTATGCAATGTAAAGAGAATTACATTTTGTAATCTTGATTACATTATTTGATTTAATCAGGATTACACTATTATGACTGATGAATGGGAATACAGACATCCTGTAATCAGTTGAAAATGATATTATTGCCATTATAATTTTTTAAATTGACCAAAGTGTACACCCATAAATGCTATGAAATATTAAATAATTTTAATTACCACCATTAAATATTAAAAAATTAATTAATAACATAGAAATTTAAGAAATATTCCCCTGTTAAAAAATTTAAAAAATTATATTTCACTGTTAAAAAATATTAAAATATCCAATTAAATAATATTTTCATCATTAAATATTAAAATTTAACATAAATTCACAATATTTCTACCATTAAATATTAAAAAATTACTATGAACCTAACGTGTACACTGCACATAATAAAAAATATTATTATGAACTCAATGTATACATTATTATATTATAGATAGGAGTAATTTTGTCCCTTGCTATACTATTCTCGTATATTCTCATGTTTGGTGTAATCCAACCAAACATTTTTATGCATATGTATCATCTTTCCCTAATGACGAACAAAACAAATTATGTAATCATCATTACATTACATTCAATTACATTGCATTACATTTCATTGCATTACTTCCAATTCTGTGAACCAAACGGACACAGAGAGTTAGTCAACATTTTATTAACCCAATATGTGAACCCAACATGACACATATATGATTGCCTATTCTTCTTTTTTTGTGAATGTTCCCCAAGCCGACACCTTAGCCTTTTCTGACCAAACATATATCCATACCATAAATCTCATAACACCTCACTCCTTCCCCTTAAGTCAAAAGTTTCGGCTAGGGTATAAAGGGAGCAAGAAGATAGCATTTAAAACAAGATAATTCCTCACCTTTTTCTCCAAAAATCACTACAAAAAAATTGACTTTCAGTTACCACTTTCAGCGGCAATATTTTGTGTCGCCGCTGAAAGTGACACTTTTAGCGGCGACTATCAAAAGTCGTCACTGAAACTCACACTTTCAGCGGCGACAATTAAGTCACGGCTGAAAGTTCCATTTTCAGAGTGTCACCATTGAAAATGGCACTTTCAGCGACGACTATCAAAAGTTGCCGTTGAAACTCACACTTTCAGTTGCAACAATTAAAGTCGCCGCTGAAAGTCAATTTTAGTTTTTTTTTCAATTAATTTTTTTAAAAACTAATATTTATAAAATTAAAATATTAATTATTAAATAATTATATTTAACTTTTAATTATTAAAATTATATTATTATTTATTAATATTATATTTAATATTTTCTACTAAAATAATATTTATGATATTATTATATTAGTTATTATTTTATTTTATTTAAAAATAATATATATTTTATTAATATTAGATTTATAATTTTATATTAAAAATAATATTTATAATATTAAAGCTATTTTTAATATAAAATTATTAATTATTAAGTAATTTTAATGAAATTTTTTTTTTAATTTAAATATAAATTTTTTTTCATTTTTATTAATTTTTTCATTATTTTTAATAATATTATATTTAATTAATAATTAATTATATGTATATAATTAATTAATTGTATGTATGTATGTTTATATATATATATGATAATATTATATGTAATAATATGACATAGGTTCATTTCGGCGTAATTGGCAAAGACTCGCGCGCAAAGGCGTCAGCTCCCTGAGGTCGCGGGTTTGAATGGGAGGAGAGTCACTTGGAGGAATTATGAGGTGCTGACATGTGGCAGCACGAGGAGGCAACACGAGGAGGCACAAAAAGGAGATGTGGATCTTTAAGAAGCAAACATGTGGCATTTGTAAATTCAATTTTTTTAAAATTCAATTTTTTTTAAAAAAAAGTGACACTTTTAGCTACTACAAAAGTCACCGCTGAAAGTATGTAGTTGCCACTAAAAGCCTCAATCAGCACAACAAAAAGTCACAGCTGAAAGTCACTTTTAGCGGCGAACTTTCAGCGGTGACAATAAAAATTTCAGTAATGGTCGCAACAGCGGTGACTTTTAGACTTTCAATGGTAACTTTGGTCACCACCGAAAGTCATTTTTTTGTAGTCAATGGACGGCCAAGACTATAGAAAAGAAGAGCAACTCACTTTATTTTTTTGGACACTTGGAAACTCATTTAGCTATGCACTCTCACACACAAGTATCAATATAATACAAACACTCCCTCACTTCCAGCCATTACAAAGTCGGCCAGAGAGGAAAGAAGAATAGAAAAAAAAATAGAAAAAGACAGTTGGGAGCAAGGCTAAAGAACAAGACTTGCAGTTTCTTGAAAGGAGGTGTTTGGGGCTGTCTAAGTGGTGTGTAAGTTGGAGAAGTCAAGTTAGTGTGATAGCAAAAGCAAGAGGTAAGCATAAGTTTTATAACTAGAAGTTGCAAAATCACTTTGATTCTTCCTATGGTGTATTTCAGTCAGGTTTGGGCATAGATAAGGAATGTGTTTTTGCCAATTTTGATGTTTTCAATGAGTTTACACTACTACAAAAAGGGTAAAAGGTGGCGCACATTTTGTGGCACTTCTTTAAACAAGTGCCACAGCTTCTCTCTTTTTTTTTTTTTTACGTCTATAATTTTTTTTTTTAATTTTGGGTACCAGCTGTGGCGCCTAATAGATTAAGTGCTACAATTGAGGAGGCCTAGTGTGGCGCCTGCCTACGCAGGCGCCACACTTGGGGTCACGAAAGCACTTGTGGCGCCTAACTCACCAAGCGCCACAGCTGCAACACAGATTTTTTTTTTTTTAAAAAAATAGTGGGCATGTGTGGCGCCTAAATAAATAGGCGCCACACATATTAATATGCTTCTTAGCTGTGGCGCCTAATGCATTAGGCGCCACAGCTGAGAAGAGCAATTGTGGCGCCTAATGCATTAGGCGCCACAATTGCTCACTTTTTAAAAAAAAAAAAAATTCAAATGAGAAGAGCAATTGTGGCGCCTAATGCATTAGGCGCCACAATTGCTCACTTTTTTTTAAAAAAAAAAAAATTCAAATTGATAGTGTAGCTCTTAATTATTTCATTTCCCGCGTAGTGGTCCTGTGTCCGCCCCCCATTCCTTCTCTTTTTGACTACTACTCCACTTTAATTATTTAACTACTCTCTCCTCCATTAAACTACTTTCCCTTTCTCATCTTCTTAGTGGATCCGTCGGCCCCCTCCCTCCATTTTCTATCATCTTCACACTAAAAAACACACCCACACGCTCACTCGCCACTCAAGCTAGCATCACCAACATGGTCTCCCACTCTCTGCGCTTGTCAATTAATAGATTTGTAAGAAGAAGACTATTTCATTCTAACTTGCTTTGTTTAAATTTTTTTTTAGTCAAGATAAACCGTAATATAACGTTTGCCTTTTTGTTCCTAATTTAATAGAAAAGAATGAAAACCTACCTTGTTTCTTTTGCCTTTTTGCTTTGCTTAAATTTTTTTGCCGACAAGCTTGCGTTTTTTAGTAATCTTTTAATTTACTTAATTAGTTGTTGATGTACTGTGTTCACATATCAAGTTCTTGTATTGTGATATTTTTTATGTTAGTTTTGGAGAGTATTAATGTAAGAACATTATTGTTGGGGAACTTGAATTTTAAATGTGAAAATTATATATATATATATATAATAGGTTGAAATATAAAATAGAAAGATTGATAATTTGTGGAGATGATAAACACGAAAGCCACTCATTTTATATAAAACTTCACAATCAGAAAGCATAAAAAAGGGCCACAGGAAAAAAAAGAAGAAGAAGAAGAAGAAGGAAAAAAAAAAAAGGGGACCCTTTTGTGGCGCTTGCTCAAGCAAGCGCCACAATAGGAAGCAAGCGCCACAGGAGGCCCCCCCTACTGTGGCGCTTGCTCAAGCAAGCGCCACAGGAGGCCCCACTCCTGTGGCACTTCCTCAAACAAGCGCCACAGGAGGGTATTTTTTTAAAAAAAAAAATTTAAAATGTTGTGGCGCTTCCAAGCGCCACAGCTTTTTTTAGTGGCATATAGATATGTGGCACTTCTCTAGCGCCACAGTTAATGCAATTATAAGCGCCACAGCTTTACTTTTTTGTAGTAGTGTTAGAATGAAAAATTGTGTAGGAATAGCTTGTAGCAATGATTTTAGAAAGATTGGATTGAGAATTCAAAAATTAGAATTAAATGTTAAGTAAGGGTACTACCAAAATGGAATTTCCAGGGAGTCAAGTTGCTTTGAATTCGATTTTGACCAGTCAAACCTTGTCCAATAGTTGTGAAATTTTATAGGTCAATAGTACACCTCTCAAGCTTTAAAATAAGTCATAGAATGCATTAATTGGATACCTAGAGAGGAAGTTATGAATTTTAAAATTTTAGGTATCAACACTGGAAAGAATTCTAAGACTGTCAGGTTGGTCATGAATTATGGAACATATTCCCTTCAATTAACCTTGGTTATTATGTTTATTATACAGGGGACTTAACGAGCTTCACAAAGAAACTTGAATCACCTTATTTGGAATTTTCTAGATTAAGTTATGAATTTTCAAAATTTCCTAATAAAAACTGGTAGATTGGGGTAAATTTGAAATTTTCCAGTTTTTAAAGAAATTGTGATTAGGAGATAAATGAGGATTTTTAGATACAAGTGAGATAAATGAGGATTATAGACATGTTTTAAAGACCAATTTGACCACATTGAATACCCAAATCACAAGGGGGGAACACATATAACATGTCTTAAATTAGATATGCTAGACATGGCACAAAAGAGTATTAAAGATAATCAACAAAAGTTAAAATGAAGGACAAGAATTTAGAAGGGGTCAAGAATTACATAATCTTTATTATGTCAATAGAATTGGAATAAGTAATGACCCATCCATTTATGTATTCTAAATTATACGATTTGATATTTGCCTGAGCCCAAAAAAGGAGCGTGTTGGAAAAGGTAACTTGTGGGGAAAGGCAAGCAGGTAGTAACTCTTTCTCTTAAATACTATGTAATGCTCCACATGTATATTTTACCATGTTTATGATATGAGCATTCAGAATATGATAAGCGAATGCCTATGTGACAGTGAGACTATCAGACCAAGTGTTTTGGTGTGGGACCAGTGGTCCTGTGTTTGATGTGATGCTACATGTTATCTTGCCGAATGCTGTGGTGATTTTATTTGTGATGAGATGGTTTTTGTTACATGCTTTGAAATCTTGCATTTTATATGATTGATTGTTGTTACTATCGAGATTTTCATGAATCTCACCCCTTTCCAATAAATAACATATAACTAAGGTAAGCGGCTCAAAGGGTAAAGAGGTAATCTCGAACTAGTGAGAAGGTAGAGACGAAGGAATTTAAGAATTTTTGTTGATTATCTGTAGCTAAGTTTTATGACTTAAGATAGTTTGAGTAGCCTAGTGTGGCTACATATCTTATATATATATTTAAGCATAACAATAGTAGAATTGGTACGTATAGTAATAATTATAGCTGACTCGGTATACACAATAAAATGGCAATTTCCTAAAGCATTAATAAAAAATGGAATAGGATAATTACATAGAAGGCAAAGTAGAAAAGTAAAGAGTTCTCATAGTAGTATATAAATTTACCAAAGAAAAGGGGGTTTACACTTTTTGGTATCAGAGCAAAAGGTTCTGGCATTAGGCTAGAATTCTCTATTTATGTGATTACTTAATGTTGCTTCCAGTATGTTGTAAATTTGCATGGATTGATATTCCTGTTTTCTATCAATATTCAAATATAAAGAATATATAAACCTATACCCACCAAATATTATATTAATGATGAAACTTTTGTCTTGATAATGAAAGGAAACTATGGTCAATCTAAGAGGATGAAGGATAGGACCAAGTACTGTGTAATATCCCAAATTTCGATTAAGAGTTAATGACTTCAAAAGTGGATGTGATGAAAATTTGATTATTTTAGTGATTCCAATGGATTACTTGTGAAAATTTGTCTGGGGAAAGTGTTTGTTGTGAAATTGGAACCATTGGGAACAATTGTGCAAAAGTTGGAAATTTTGTCCCTTGAAACTCTGTACAGGGAAGTCGGTTTATATAGAGGTTTTGAATGGGCAAATGGTGTCTAAAAATACTGAAACTTTCCAGTCTTAAATTTCACATACCAAGCTTCAAAATGGACATATAATTTATGTCATTTCAATTTGTGATCTAAGAGTTATGATTTTCCAAAGTTTGGGATTGAAATTGGAATCTGTTTTGGAGCAGCATGGACTTTTGTGTAATTCTGTATTTGTTTGGCTATGAATTGCATTAATCCATATTTTTCCAGTAAAGAGGACTTAAATATATTTCCATTGGCTTTGGAATCACCCCATTTTGATATTTTCTAGAATTAGTTATGATTTTTCAAAGTTTGGGCAAAAATTCTTCCAGAAATTGCAAAAAATCCAAAAATGAGGAAAATTTTTGTGGCAATTTTGTAATTAAGGAATAAAAATGCATCAGCATATTTTGCTATTTTAATCAACCCTTAGGTGTGTCTTGGGTTGACTAAAATGGGGGAGGAGTTAGTCCATCTATAATTGAGCTTTGTGACATGTTTACATGTTGTTAGGGTCCAATTAGCTTTATGTGCACCAAAGCCCAATTTTTGGAATTTGGGGTAATTAAAAAATGGACCAAAAATAGGATATTATATAAAACATTTCCTTCATCCTTTTCTTCCCAAAACAGCTCTAAAGAGAGAGAGAGAGAGAGAAGGAGGAGCAAAAGTCACAAGGTAAGTCGATTTCTTCGGTGATTTAGCTCCTAACTTGTATAATCCTTTTTCGAAGATTCTTCTCTACTTGATTCAAAGTGTTTAAGAAGCTAAATTTCATTGTTGAGAGGCTAGGGCTTTGGCCAAAGAAGGAAAAGCTAGAAGGAAGAAGAGGTAACTTCCTAAACTTTAAATATTGGTTGTTCTGACTGTTGTGAGTAGTTTAATCGGTGAATTTGTGGTTATTTCCTGTGATTTATGAATTTGAGAAATGTGGTGACATAAGCATTATGCTGCCAAAATTGAGTTTAAATAGTAGTTATAACATAATTAAATAGTTAATAAAGGTATTAAGAGTAGAAATTAATACGTCTGCGGAGTCGAATTTCGAAAACTCCAATTTTTCCTGGAGTTCCTATGAGTTTCAGCCAGTTCTAGAAATGGGTCTTAGAGTTGTATTTTCAATGATTTGATGGTTTCATTGAGTTTAGGACAAAAAATTAGGTGGGGTTACAGTTGGTCACTTTTTCGGAAATGCCCAAAAAAGGATAATTACAAAAATGCTCCTGGAATCCTTAATATAGGGCTGTCAAGGGTATTTTGGTAATTTGACAATGAATTTGTTAATTCCAAGTTAGAAAATGGATTCCTTGGGTGAAAATATGTAAGAATAGCCCATGTCAAAATTTCAGGAAAAGTATAGTCGACCAAGTACGGCAGGGCGGGGCCGGGTCCCAGGGGCATTTTGGTGAATTTTTACCATGAACTCGTATAACCACTAGAAACACCATGGAAGTGTCTAAATTGGTACATTTGACGTTTTAGGATCAAGTTGAAAGCCTAAGGGATTGGCATGCAATTCGAAGCACACAGTTTGAGGTGGGAAAGGCCTAAGGTAGGGAACTTACCTCTCCTCCATGTATTTGATATTTGTACTAGTGTATTGATGCATGTTATTGCTTTGCTTGATTATGTGAAACATATATGAATGATTGAATCTCTGTTTCTGTTTATGCTGTGGCCATAGTTTTGTTGCATGAAACATTAAGCACGCAAATATGTCATTATATTAGCATGAGTTTATGTAATGCAAGTATATCATGCATTAAACACTTATCTTGCATGCATATTGGTACTATTTTCCTACTGAGATTCTCTCGAATCTCACCCTCCCCTACCAACAATTTAGGAAAGAGGAGATAGAAGATACACTAAGAATAAAGAAAATAACTGTATGAGGGGATTGTGGTGGTGGAACGAAGACAAGAAGATATGTCCATTTCACGCATACGAGTTTAGACACCCTGGTAGCCCTGTGTGGCTACATTGATAGTAATTATTATGTATGAACCCCTATGGGGAGTTTCTGTAATCGAGCACATTTTATTAGTATATTTATGTTCTTCCTATGTTATCCATCGAACCGTATATCATTTTTCGCGAATACTCTAATAAAGGTGAAATTAAAATAAGGGCGTGACATTTTGGTATCAGAGCTTCAAGCGGTTCTCGAAGAGCCCAAGAGGTTCTGGCAGTGGGGCGGTTCCAGCAACAGGATGTTATATTGATATGGTCTTGATTACACGGTGCTAGGAAATATGCATAGATGGGAGGTAACAAAGGTGGGTATCTTCCCGATTTGTGAATCAGCCCTGAGAAATGGCGAGTATTGAAGGGCAGTTAGTGGTGTAATACTAGATGAGAATGGTCTAAGGATGTTGTGAAACCCGAGGAGGTGGGTATGACAAAGGTCAAGTGCAGTCCACACACAGTATATTGACAGTTGGAGACAGTCGACATGACTCATGAGACAAAGGTAGTCTCAGAGTACATGTTTCCAGGAGTAGATAAAGCCGGTATCTGCCCTTTTGCACAGGGGCACGAAAGTTAAGCGTGCTCGACCCAGGGTAATCTAGAATGGGTGACCCCCTGAGAAGTGAGTTGAGGTCAAAATGTGAATTAGGTTGTACTATGGTTCTGTTGCATGATAGAATTTTGAACCTTGTGGATAGTGTTGAACCTTCAGCAACATTTTGAAGATGTTTTGGGTTAGAGAATCTAGGCTATATGATCTTACAAGCCGTATATGTTGTAATGGACCTGTGTGTTCAAAGGCCCTAAGACTTAGGGGACCAGTATGCCTTTTGGCTGGCAAATATTCTCAGATTTGTGTTGGGTTAGTGATGATCCGTGGAAATGAGGCAAGTGATTTCCTGGCTTAGCTAATGTTGAGGTTCTAAGTATTGAATTGCGATCTAATGATCAAACTCAATAGTTGAGCTGATTCTTAGGAATTTGACTTGACCAGGATGGTTTGAGGTACTAGCAAGGAGTACCAAAATGACTCATGTGCATTTTGACATGGGTGCACAAAAGTTAAGCGTGCTCAACCCAAGGAAATGCCATGATGGGTGACCCATCTGTGAAGTTGTTGCACATATTATGACATGTTATGAAAAAGGATAAGCATATGTTATATAGTAGTTATGAGGTTGTATGTTGTTGCATATGTTATGACATGTTATGGCGTTATAATTGTGTTACTTATATGTGTATGAGGTTTTGTAAGGCAAGCATGTCATGCATTAAGCAATTATCTTGCATGCATATTGGTATTGTTTGCTCCTGAGATTCTCCCGAATCTCACCCTTTCAAAATGTATAAAGCTTTCAGCAGTGGCTAGCAACTCAAAGGGCAAAAGCGTAAATACTAGGAACTGAAGGTTCTGGTCAAGATCTAGTAGAGCAATTGGTTATCGGTAGGGCTTTATTTATTTTAAGGTCTGTAATTATTGTGATCAAGCCTTGTTTGAGAAATCCTGTATTAGAATCAAGCAATATTGTTTCAGTAATATCAGCATATTTATGCTATTCTTGTATACCCGCTCAACTGCGCATTGATACTCTGATTAATATCAATGATAAGTGGCATGTAAAATGGGGCCTTACATTAAACACAAAGACGCAGAATAATTACATAATATATGAGAGAAAGAGTTACTAATTGACTACCTTTCCAGTAATTTACCTTCTCCAATAAGCTTCCTCTTTGAGCTCGAGCAAATATCAAATTCTATAATTTGAAATTCATGTAGAGATGGGTTCTTACTTATTCTAATTTTATTAACATAATTAAAATTATGTTATTCTTGACCCTCTCATAACTATTGTCCTTTAATTTGATTAGTTGGTTATTTTTGATAATCTTTTGTGCTTATGTCTATTGTGTATCTAATTTAAGACATATTTTATGTATTTCACCCCTATAATTTAAGTACTAAATTTAAATTAAATTAGCCTCTCAAACTTGTCTTAAACTCTTAAACCATTACAAATCTCAATTTCCTAAAATGTGATTAATTATTCCAACTTAATCCAATTTTGCACCAAATTTTAGGAAACTTTGAAAAATCATATCTTGAGCTAGAAAACTTCAATTGAGATGGTTGTGAAGCTATTTTAATTCTCTATAAAGAAAAATAATTTTCAGTAATAATTCATTGTCCTAAGTTCCCAAATCTGATGATTAAACTAACTGTCTATATTGAGAGTAAAAATTTTCCAAATTTTCTACCCTAAGTCTAAAAATTCATAACTTATAATTTACACATCCAATTTCTATGTTCTAATGCTATTGAAATATCTTTACTTCTACTTTAAGGGAAAAAATCATAGTGAAAAATTACTAAATTAACCTCATGCATTTTGCCTATTTACCAATTGTCAATCTGGAACTTAGGGTGTTCCCAGTTTTCTGACCAAATTTATGAAAATCATAACTTTTGTTATAGATATCCAATTGACAAGTTCTAGGACTCATTTTAAAGCTTAGGATATGTACTATTTCCTTGCTAAATTTTATAAACAATAGACATGATTTGCCTAATCAAAACCCCACTTGATTTTGACTGACTCAGTGCAGCTTTAGATTTGACACTCTGTCTTAAACTCTCAAGAACACCACCTTTTTCTTCCTAAACTGAGTTATCCTTGATTCTATCATCAAAGGCACATGCTAAGCTCTCTAATCCTCAAGAAAAACCAATGCAAACCTGCTCAAAAACTTAATTTCTAGCTTCTATAAAATCGTGCATACAACCCCCTGTTTTCCAAAAATGGAGATCAAGAAGAAACATATGCATGCAACCTTAAATTTGGACTCCATACTCTAAATATTTTGGCTCTATATAAACTCCTAAACTCAAGATCTATTTTGTTAACCTCTTTACAAAAGTATAGAACCCAAAAACTTATACCAAAACCGACTTGAAATGACCTTTATCAAGCTCTCAAGATGACAGAAACTTTTTCCAGCAACCACACTCAACTTTCAACAACAATCAACCCCAAGAATAGCTTCAAACTGATTGAAAAAACTAGTAATGGGTGTAGGAGAGTCACCTACACAAAATTCCGATGTTGTATATGGCTTTTCCAGTGGCTCTTCTCCCTTTTCTGGTGACCCACTTACCTGCGCTCTCTCAGCTATATTCCTTTCTTTCTCAAGCTCTCTCTCACTCTTTCTATTTCTCTCTTTCTCTCTTCTTGTATTCTATACAAATTGGTTAATGAGGAGTGTGGTTGAGGTGTTTTTGTGTGTTTCAGTGGAGTGTGTGTGGGTGTCGGGTTTGGCTTACGCTTGAGTGAGTATGTGTGTGTGAGTGGATACGCCATATGTTTGGGTGTGTGAGTTTAATTTACACATGTGTATATTTTTATCCAATTGGGCCTACTCACAAGCTTTTCTTTTCCTAATTTGTCTAATTGAACCATATTTTTATATAATATTTCATGATTAATTTAGGATTTTTAATGTATTTTCTAGGACATTATTGCATGATTAAGCTCAAATTTTAGTTAGGGACATTTGTTTTGAATTAATTGTTATTAGGGGTAAAATGTTCACAATTTATTAATTATTTTTATACAATTGTCTCTTAAACTTTTGATGCTACCTTATGCTTAATTTTGCATTGTAGGGGTTAAAGAAGAAATTAAATTTTGGAGGTTCAAATTATTAGACCAAGAAGAAAGAAAGAAGAAGAAGAAAAAAAGAAAGAACAGGCCCAAGGAGCTGAAGCCTAGACCCAATATTAGCTGACAAAAAAAAGGGCCCAAAACAAAAAAAATGAAAAAAAAGAAACAGAAATGGTGGGGACCCGAGAGTGAGAAGAGAAACAGAAACGGAGGACCCATGGACATGGAATATGGATATAGGGGACTCGAAAAGCTGAGAGTGAAGATCATATACAAAGGGAGTTACGCCGCACGAGATTATGGATCACACATATCATCATCCACCTTCCCCTTCATCACAGTCACCGGCGGCTTCCAGCCTTACCACTACCGCCGCTGGCGACCCTCCTCTGTTTTCTATCCATGCACAGACCTGAGACCTGAGATCTTCAGCTGAACCAGAGAGCTTGAGAGAGTGGGAGATAACTTGAGAGGACAGGGAAAGGGACGGACAACACTACCACCGTCGAAGACTTCCCATATCCACCGAATCACAGTTCACTACCATAGCTCCCCCTCCTTGCTTGACTATCGTCATCCATCGCCTGCAGTCACCACCACGAGCTTTACCATAGCTCTCACCCTTACCACCAGCACACTACCTCCTCTGTTCATCACCTCCGTCAGAACCCACAACCTTTCTCTAGCAATTTAAATTTTCACTCATTTTCCATGGATTGGCAGTGTAACCCCCTGCCGTAATTAATATTCGGATTATGCAATAAATTGAAATAGAGACCAATAAGAAACAAAACTACATTTTACAAACCCATATACCAGACGGGGTTTTCATAAATACCTTTCAAAATTATTCATAACTTGGTCTCATACTCACATTCCGAATACAATTACTACACAAAGATAAATCACATTTAAATATATCAGAGTACGCGATATAATAATCCCGACAATCCCGGTTTCCATTTATTAACTCAAGCTTTATAGGGCACATTTCCCCATTACAAGCCCTCATATGGGGATTACACAAATCCTCTTAAATACATATACAAATATCCAAGAACTCATTCCGAATACATAATCAAATATTCTCATCCAAACATATATTCAAATCCAAATACGAATATCCAAATATACATCCCAACTATGATAACCAACTACCAAAATCTATAACCCGAAGGAGTCTTCATCGCCCTTGTCTGCTTACTCCATCATCGATCTACTACCCTGTCTGAAAGGTTAGTAGGGGAGGGTGAGATCTGAGAGAATCTCAGTAGGATAACAATATCAATATGCATGTACGATAAATGTTTAATGCATGACATGCTTGCATCACACAACTCATAATAACAAAATGACAATTTGCAAGCTCAATGCTTCGAACAATATACCTATGGCCATAGCATAAATTGAAATATAGCTTCAAATTACACACAATTATGCAAAGCTAAGACATGCACCAACACACTAACACATATATCAAATACAAGCAGAAGAGATATGTTCCCTACACTCTTTCCACGTATGCTCCAGCTCAGCTTACTCGCGATCAGAACAAATACCGAATCACGTCCAGGCGAACATCAAATCCTATAACCAAACAAGGATATAGGGTTAATCCCTTTTCCAATTCCTTAACTCTCAAACACTTAAGTTGGTTATCATTCAACACCTTTAGGTGGCTAATCAAAGCCTAAACATATGCCTAAAGGCTTGGGAAAGGCTATACCAAAGATCACCTTTAAAAGTGTACAATACTGATTTTTGGGAGTAGGCCGCGGCCCAAAAATCCACGGGTTGCGGCCCAAAACTGCCCAGAAACACTCAGAAACATTTGGGCTGGGGCCTAGAATCCACGGGCTGCAGCCCAAAACTTCCTAGAGACGCTTAGAAATGTTTGGGCTGAGGCCCAAAATCCGCTGGCTGCGGCCCAGAAAACCCAGTTTCTTGGCTGAACTTCCAAAAATCATAACTAATTCCAAAAAAATCAAAATGAGGTGATTCCAAATCCAAATGAAAGCTATTCAAGTCCTCTTTCAAGGAAAAATATTGGCCACAACTAGAAATTACCACAAAAGTCCAGATTTACCAAAAACCTAACATTGTACCAAAACAGGGTCCAGTTTTGATGCCAAACTTTGGACAGTTCGAACTCCCAGCTCAGAAAGCGAAATGACACAAACTTTATATCCATTTTGAAGCTTGGGATGTGAAATTTAAGACTGAAACGTTTCATAATTTTATGACTTGATTTGCCCAGTCAAAACGTCCACACAACAAGACTGCCCAGACAGAATTTACATTGGACAGAATTTCCAGTTTTGCACCAATGATTCCAATGGTTCCCAAATTCACACCAAATACCATTTCCACATAAATTTGCACAAGGAATCCATTGGAAACACCAAAACAACCAAATTCACATTATATGGACATGTTTTACCAACAATCACAACATGTCATCACAAATCACAACACAAATACCACCTTGCCATTCTTTTCATTCCAAGTTCCCAAATCAATTCCAATGACCAAATACCACAACATGGCATCATTTCCAACATAAAACACAACCCAATTCATCCAATCCAAACCACACGAAATTCATCACAAAATCAGGGCAAATTCTACAAATCACAATACTCAACCATAATTCACAAAACTTAGATCAAAAGGAAGCAAATGCTCACCTCTTCCTCTTTCCCAAACCAATTTCTTGATTCTCCATCTTTCCACTTTTGCTCAAGCTATCAAACACCTCCAATCAAGAATCTAAAACCATAGAGATGAAGCTCTCATCACTATGAATAACTTTATAGAAGGTGATTAGAGCATTAGAGGACAAGAAACAAGCCAAAACTCACCTTGTTTCTTTCTCTTTCCTCCCCCAAGCTTGCATCCATGGAGAATAAAGAGAGAGAGAATGATGAGATAATGAAGAGGGAGGTCAGTTTTTGGCCACTAAAAGCCTCATTAGGCTGACCAAAAAGGAAGAGGAGAGAGGGAAAATGAGTTGACCAATTGACCAAGATCTATGGCTCACAACTTGCCATGTGTCAACATCTTGCTCCATCAACCATGAGTTCACATAGGCACGTGCACATTGGATTCCACCCTTTAATCTCAAACCAAATCAATCTCAACCATTGATCTTGAAGTTACCAATGAGTTTCCTCTTCGGTAACCGATCAACTGGTCGGTAACTTTACCGTTTTGCCCCTGATTATGGCAATTCCTCTTGAATCACCATCAAATACATTTTCTCATTCATTTTCTTTCACAATGTGCCCTCCCCTCTATTTTAAGTCAATTTAGAGGTTAATCCATAATTGAACTTAAATACAGGGTTTTGGCGCTGCTCACAGCACATACGAATCACATCGGGTGCCGACTCATTCCATAATCTCCAAAAGGGTCCATTTATCATTAATGACATCCACTTTTGGAGTCATTAACCCTTAATCACAATTTGGGACCCTACTAAACCAGGGCTTAGCAGTCCACTAATCTCAGGCTTATTCTCTAGCCTCAAGTCTCAAAATTCGAGGTATTACAGGCAGTGTTATGATGGACGAATTGGGAATTTGCTCACATGATGACTAGCTGATTTCAACTCTTAGTGAAGAGGATGTGCTTGAGCTTCAAGAACTATATAGGGGAGTTAACTAGTTCAATTCCTTTTCTCATTTGTATATGTTGATTACCTAAATTGTAAGATTATCTTTTTATGCTGTTGAGACTTGATTTCTGTTTGGATTATCTTGTGGATTGAATTTATGTGATTGGATTGGATTTTTGTGGCTTGTTGAACTTATATATATATATATATATATTTTCCTTATTGATTCAATAAAATTGTGCTTTCTACGTGTTATTGTTAGATTGTATAATTGAATTGATTCAATTTAGTGTCGTGTTATCGTATTCATATCAAGAGGAAGCTAGCCGCATTTATTCATTTTAATTGCACTCTAAGGGGTTCCTGATAGTGCCTTAAGGGATAGTTACTAGCTGCATTCGCAGGAGTAACAATTAATTAAGAACACTAGACCCGAGCGATCGTTTGGGGTTTTATATTTTAAGACTTAGAGAAAAGTAGCTCCCGTAATCTTTTTAAGCAAGGATTGTCACTTCTTCATTATCAAGAGCATTCATCATTCATATTTTCCACTCCATACCATTCCAATTATTTTTACTCATTCTCCATTTTTATAAGAAAAACACCAAAAACAATAGCTTAGCATTTAATTAATTTCCATTTACTTTTAGTTATTAATTTGAGAAAAATCCAAAATCCATTTGTCCTTGTTTTAGTGTATTTGCATTATAATTAGATTACTTAGGTAGCTCAATAAAGGCTCCTCAAGTAAGACGACCCGAGGTTTGCATTGTACTGCAATTCTTGGATAAAAAATATTTTGCATTTGACCCCAAGGTGTAAAGACACGGTTAAATCATTGTCTAATTTAGAATTGCTTAAATCTTTTAGGTTCTATGATTTGGCTTAACTTTAACCAAATTTCGATTTTCAGGTCTGAATAATGAAGTTACTCATTTTTCTCATTTTTTTAAATAGGTATTGGCTCATCTTATAATTTTCATAAATTAATCGTTAATACTTTATAAGGATTTTCTTTCTTAATTAGCTTCTTTATGCCTTAAAATAATTTTCCTGAACTTTTCAAGCCAAATTATGACCTCTAACTATTTTTTCTTGAATTTTTGGGAAAATAGGACTTTAAATCCCAAAATTAACTTTAAAATTATTAAATTTTTGTTTTTGGGAAAATTAAGCCCCTTACTAAATTTCAGGATGTTATAAGGAGGAGGAAGAAGATTTCAATGGTGCATGAGCAAAAAGAGGGGATAACAAGAGGAACAATAGAGGAGGAGGATGAGCACAACAATTCTCGGCACCCATACATGATGGTCATGGATATGGAGAATGGAGGTAATAATGAGATGAAGAAATAGTGGTGGGAATTCTCAAATATTCCCAAAACTTCCCACTGCCTTTGATGAAGACAATGGGATTAAATTAAAAATCTGATGGTCCCTTTTTTAAAAAAAATGGAACTTAAGTAATTTTGAGGTACTTGTAAAAAACATAATTCTCCTTCATGACAAATCTCACTCCTCAAGGATAACAACAACCTCACATGCCACTAAGCTACAAGCTTATCTTTGCTCTGAAAATACAATAAATAATTACAATATTTCTGGCTTATATTTTATTATTTTTATTTTAAGGTTGTTACATTAATTATTGTTGATGTTAAGATTTGTAAAATTCTTGGGTCATTACATTTCTAATACATGATGGTTGTTATATAATAACAGTGATGTATGCTTATGAGACTCTTCAAATTAGAGTTTCTAAGATAGTTGGGCTAAATTGTATATAATAGAATAGTACCTCCCATATCGACTTTCTATGCAATATGGGATAAATCAAAATATTCTAGGCTTTATGGGGAGAATCATTTGCAACTGTTGACCTATATAAGTGATAATGTAATTGTTTGCCTATAATTGTGTATCTTTGTAGGAATTAACCCTGGAAAGCAATAGATGTGGGGAAAAATGTAGAAATACGTATATTTGTGTTTTTTTTCATCTAGCCATTGCCTTTCTGGACTAATTGCTAATGAGACACATGGTATAGGTGATGACACTTATATTATGAGACATCTAGGTCACAAGTATGATTGATTCAAACCACAAAGTATATAAAATCTTGATCCATCCCATATTGCATGGCTACTCAATGTGGGCAGTACTACTCTATTAGATAGAGTCAAGACCACATAACTCAAAAACTCTCACATTAAATAGAGTAGGATTCATCACAATGTTGAATTTAAGAGTTTTTAACTTGGTGCCACCTGCTCAATACAAAAATAGGAGAGGAATCTTCGATCAGAGCAATAATAGGTTTTCCAAAAAAAAACATAACTGCACAAAAGCAATTTAACATGTCACCTTGAATACTTTAGTACATCTTGACTTCACAAATGCTACAAGCATTTGCTTGTTCATATATGACTATTGATACAATAGAACTAGTTCATTCATCACATCCCTATTGATTTTTTAGAAGTAACTTTTGGAGATAAAAATACTTCCAAAAAAGGAGATTTATTTGCTTAGGGATCCATCTCTCCCGAAATCACTTTGAAAAAAGAGCAATAGAGTAGGAACCATGAATCAAAGTAATGGGTTGAAAACTTCTTGTAATAGAAAATGAACCTTCGATCAGAGAAATAATAGGGTCTCTAAAAAACATGATGTTTCAAAATCAATTAAATCTGTCACCTTGAACTTTTATCGGGATGTGACTTCACAAATGTTGCACGTATTCACTTGTTCATGTATGACTCTTGATACAACAGAACTAGTTTACTCATCACGTCCTTATTGATTTTTTAGAAGTAACTTCTGGAGATATGGATACTTCCAAAAAAGATGTATTTTCTTAGGGATCCATATCTCCCAAAATCACTTTGAAAAAAGATCATAGAGTAGGAATAATGAATCAAAGCAATGGGTTGACAATTTCCTGTACCAAGGAATGAACCTTCGATCAGAGCAATAATGAGGTTTCCAAAAAAACATAACTTCACAAAAGAAATTTAAGGAACCTTCGGTCAGAGCAATACTAGGTTTTCAAAAATAAGAGCACAACTTCACAAATGTAATTTGATGTCACTTTAGATGCTTTATCGTGTTGTGAATTCACAAAGGAATCCCAATTTGCTAGGTTGAACACTATAAGAAATAGGAGAGGAACTATTAAAATTGAATGTAGGAAGGATAAAGCAAAGTGTATAAGGAAAATCATAATTATACCTAGCTAGGCTCATGAATGAAAACAACTCACGCAGTAGTCGTTGAGATAAGATTCAAGTGCATTCACTAGCATGGTTGTCGTTGATCATAGACAAGACTAGACCAGGTTTGGACTTAACCAGAGGTTTGGTTTGGATAGTACCTCAAGCTTTAAAAGACAGCTTGAGGTTTAGTTTGGTCCAGCACAAGCTCTAGTTTGGGCTGGACCAGACCTAATACAATAGACTTCCTGGACAGTCCAGGACGTTGTTAGAATATTTTTGTTTGCCTTCTTTGGGGGGCATTATTTGAACCTATTAAACCATACCAATATTTGGACTCAACCTGAGGGTTGGTTTGGATAATACCTTAGGCTGTCTAAGACTGCTCGAGGTTCAGTTTGGTCTAGCACAAGCTGTAGTTTAGGCTGAACCAGACCTGATATAGTAGACTGCCTGGACAATCTAGGACCTTGTCGGTACAGTTTTTTTTGCCTTCTTTGGGAGGCAATATTTGAACCTATTAAACCATAACAATACCTATAATCATATAAAACTCATCACAAAACATTAAAATCCAATCATAAGTCCATAATAATCTCCAACAACATTAGACAACAACAAACAACAACAACATTCACTACAAAAAAAAAGACTTTCAGCGGCGACTTTTGTCGCCGCTGAAAGTCTAAAAGTCGCCGCTGAAAGACTTTCAGCGGCGACAAAAAGTCGCCGCCTATGCGACTGTCGCTGAAAGTTTTAGCGGCGACAATTTTTGTCGCCGCTCAAAGTATACTTTCAGCGGCGACAAAGGTGACTTTCAGCGGCGACAAAAGTCGCCGCTGAAAGTGTTAATTTTTAAAAAAAAAAATTCAAAAAATTAAATTTTTTATTAAAAAAATTCGAATTTTTTTAATAAAAAAAAATTAATTTTTTGAATTTTTTTTTTAAAAAATTAACACTTTCAGCGGCGACAAAAGTCGCCGCTGAAGGTGACTTTCAGTAGCGACTTTTGTCGCCGCTGAAAGTGTTAATTTTTTTAAAAAGAAAATTCAAAAAATTAATTTTTTTATTAAAAAAATTCGAAATTTTTTTAAAAAAATTTAATTTAGAATTGCCACGTGTCTCCTCCCCGTGCTGCCACGTGCCGCCTCCCCGTGCTGCCACGTGTCGCCTCCTCATAATTCCTCCATGTGACTTTCCTCCAGTTCGAACCCGCGACCTCAGAGAGCCGATGCCTTAGTACGCGAGTCTCTACCAGTTGCGCCGGAATGAACCTATGTCATATTATTACATATTATTATATATATATAATATTATCATATATATAAACATACATACATATAATTAATTAATTATATACATATAATTAATTATTAATTAAATATAATATTATTAAAAGTAATGAAAAAATATTGATATATTTAAATTTAAAAATTTTTTAATTAAAATTACTTAATAAATAATAATTTAATATCATAAATATTAATTTTTAATAAAAAATTATAAATCTAATATTAATAAATAATAATATAATTTTAATAATTAAGGTTAAAAAGAATTATTTAATAATTAATAATTAAATTTTATAAATATTATTTTAATTTTATAAATATTATTTTTAAAAAATATTAATAAAAAAAATATGAAAAAGACTTTCAGCGGCGACTTTTAATTGTCGCCGCTGAAAGTGTTTTAAAAATTTGTTTTTTTTATTTTCGAAAAATACTTTCAGCGGCGACACTAAAGTCGCCGCTGAAACACACTTTCAGTGGCGACTTTTAATAGTCGCCGCTGAAAGTGTTTTAAAAATTTTTTTTTTTTTTATTTTCGAAAAATACTTTCAGCGGCGACACTAAAGTTGCCGCTGAAACACACTTTCAGCGGCGACACTAAAGTCGCCGCTGAAACACACTTTCAGCGGCGACTTTTAATAGTCGCCGCTGAAAGTGTTTTAAACAATTTTTTTTTTTTTATTTTCGAAAAATACTTTCAGCGGCGACACTAAAGTCGCCGCTGAAACACACTTTCAGCGGCGACACTAAAGTCGCCGCTGAAACACACTTTCAGCGGCGACTTTTAATAGTCGCCGCTGAAAGTGTTTTAAAAAATTTTTTTTTTTTTTAATTTTCGAAAAATACTTTCAACGGCGACACTAAAGTCGCCGCTGAAACACACTTTCAGCGGCGACTTTTAATAGTCGCCGCTGAAAGTGTTTTAAAAAATTTTTTTTTTTTTATTTTCGAAAAATACTTTCAGCGGCGACACTAAAGTCGCCGCTGAAACACACTTTCAGTGGCGACTTTTAATTGTCGCCGCTGAAAGTGTTTTAAAAATTTTTTTTTTTTTTATTTCCGAAAAATACTTTCAGCGGCGACTTTTAATAGTCGCCGCTGAAAGTGTTTTAAAAAAATTTTTTTTTTTTATTTTCGAAAAATACTTTCAGCGGCGACACTAAAGTCGCTGCTGAAACACACTTTCGGCGGCGACAAAACAATGTCGCCGCCGAAAGTCTGACTTTCAGCCGCGACAAAAGTGTCGCCGCTGAAGGTGACACCTTCAGCGGCGACATTAAAAGTCGCCGCCAAATGTCGCCGCTGAAAGTGATTTTTTTTGTAGTGATTCAAGTGACTTTAATACAATCCATAGCAATCAATTAAACACATTAAACCTAACAAGTAACAACAAGCCTATCAAATTACACACAAATGGAAAACAAATGATTGAGATCTAACTTCTTTTTCTTAAGCATCCATTGTCATTCATTTATCTCCTCTACCTCAAATGATACTCAATCCATCTAACAACAAATTGTATATGTTAAAAAATTATTAATAATGAAATACATAAACTTGAATAATGAGTATAGAATTAAAAATATTACCTAGGATATTAACAACATTATCAGTCTCTTGAAAGTTGTCATATTCAGTTAGTATAATGGCTAATTTTGAGATAGATTTCTTATAAAGTAGCCAATTTTGGATACAAATAAGTGCTACAGTTATTTTAAGAGATAGATTACTCCAATAATCATCAACAACATGTCCTCCAGTGCTAAAAGCTGCTTTAGAAGTAATTGTAGATACTGTTATAGTCAATACATCACATGCTATCATGGCAAGCACTCTGTACTTGGTTGAATTAACCTTCCACCATGTTAATATGTCAAAATCATCATCATCAATAGGAACATATTTAGATGCATTAGCTAAAAGGTATCTCTCCAATTTAGATTAAGGATTTACTGATGAGATATTTTCTTTATGGGATGCCAACCATCTATGACTAGGGTCTTTTTTTACCAACATTTGTAGTGGAAGTGATGGAACTCATAGAAGAATTCAAAGTATTGGCATTACTAGAAGAGCTTAAAGCATTGGCACTAGCAGAAGAGGTCAAAGTATTGGCACTATGAGATCTGCTTGTTTCAACACCAATCTTTGCATATTACTCTTGAAACATGCAATACAAAGTGTTCTTGCCTTGTTTTTCATGGACATACAAAGTTGATAAACAGAAAAAAGTTGCTTAAATACATCATTGATGTAGGCAAGCTTGTATCGAGGATCTATAATCACAGTGATAATCAATAAAGGATTTATATTTTCTACTGCACCCCAAAATTTATCAAACTTTGTCTTCATGCTTAAGGACATCTATCCAAGAAGAGGGTCCTCGGACACAATAGTTTCATTCAACAACTCTTGAATTAATGCAATTTGATGGAAACATGTATTTGCATTAACTGTGAGTGAGCTAGAAATTGCAAGGTCACATCATAAAGAAATTTTAAGAATCTAAGAAAGACATTTTCCTTATTCCAAGCTTGTTTGTTGGGAGTGCCATTAGGAGCATCCATGTTGTCATAAACATCTTGGGTAGAGTAAGCATCCATATGTGTGTTATCACGCTTTGAAATACTTTTAAAGTATGCCACATAGTCTCTATCTTCATCCGCAAATCGTTCAAATGCCTTTTGAAGTTTCAAAGTGCCATCCAACATTAAATATGTAGAATTCCATCTAGTGCTAACATCTAAGACACACATATTTTTTGCATCCAATATTTCCAATTCACATAAAGCTTTAAATTTTTTGAGCCGAGTAGGGGAAGAACGAACATACCTTATAGTATTTTGAATTGAATCAAAGGCATCTTTCAATTCCTTCAAGCTATCAAACAATCAAATTGAGAATATATGCAAAACACCTTAATTTAAGAAATCACCACGACAAACAAGACCCTTCCAATTCATAAGTAATTTTTTCAAATATGACAAGGCTGTGTCATTAGATGTTGCATTAACAACTGTGATGGTGAACACATTTTGTATGCCCCATTTTGATATGCACCTCTAAATAGTATTTCCAATCATATCACCCTTATGATTCTCACTCAAACAAAAATTAAGAATCCTTTTATGCAACTTCCAATCTTTGTCAATGAAATCATGGCTATAACTCTTTCGCAAATGATTTAAAACCTTGCTTTACAACCAATCTAAAAGGCATCTCATCACATATGATGAACTTCACTAGAGCCTTATGACAACATTTTTTATTGAACATGTCATGTGCAAAGCTTCCCCCTTGCCCAATTTATGAAACATAATTCAACATGGAATGTTTTGACATTTCAATGGCCTTGTGTGAATTGTTTTGACATTTTTTAAGTGTCTCTTCAAAGACGTTGTGCTACATTTAACTGGATCACAAGCATAATCAATATTGCAGTGCTTGCATGCAGCTTTAAGCTCTCCATTGTATCCTCTAATGGTAACTTAACATAGTGATCCCACACTTCTTATTGTTTCTTCTCAAGTTGTTTTCTCTTCTTACTACAACCTTTTGTGGTTTCATTAGCATTTACGAGAGTAAGAGGAGGACATTCTATAGTGGTTAGAGGTTGGTGAGGATTAGTGGAATTGGTAGAGGTAGAAGATGATCCACCAAAAGTCTCATTCTCACCAATATTGGAAGATAGAGATAGGTCAACAATTGAAGTTTGATGATTATCCATGCCTATAGAAAAATGAAAAACAAGTATTCATCAATTAAGGAAACAACAAGTAGTTTCATATAATTAAAAAAATGATATATAAACATTGATAGGTGTCTGTATTTATTTGATTAGGAGAAATAAGTGCTTTAATCCCTCATAAGAAAAACAGTTAGCAAAAACACTACCCAAAAATGAAACCAACAGGAAATATGCACTATATAGCAAATCTATGATCATGTCTGGGAGAAATAACTTAATTCAAAAATAAAGGATGATAATAGGACCATGACATCTCCTGAAAACAAAGGAAGATAACAAGACCATGGCATCTCTATTTTATTGGCGACAAAATTGACATCTTTATTTGAGCTCCACATAATAAATAACAATCCAAAAATAAATTCCTCAAGCAGCATAAAAAGAACATGCTCGTAGTCTCAAAATGATATCCATAAACATGAAATTCAATTTCCTGGTCAAGAAAGGAAAATGGTTGGAAGTTAAATTCATGAAAATTTTACTAGCTAAGGCATGGAAGAGGTCCAGACATATGGTAGGATGAGATCAAATTCAAAAAACAAGAATAAAAGAAGTCCCTAAACATAAAATTATATAATTGTGGAACCTTCAAGTTCCAAAGGTAAGATGTGGGAAACTCTTGATAAAGATTCATGGAAGGGTCCGCAGTCAAATTCTTTTCAAGATTTTTGAATAGCCTATCTGATGACACATCTGACTTCACGTTTTTGCCATTTATACCCCTCTCATCATCTTTCAAGATAGAGGAGGGGTTGCAGTTTTGGGAACAAACTTTAAAAGTTTTAAGGTTTTAGTGATATAGTGAGTTTGAGGCAAAGAAGATGATGAGGTTAGAGAAGGACTTAGAAGGTAGAGAGTAGAGTAATAAAAAATGAGAATGGTATAGAGCAGAGTAATCGAAAGGTACATGTTTAGGAGATGGGAAACTTACCTCACTCGTGATGACCACAAAGGCCCTGACAGACTGAGACGTGACCAACGATAAGAGGAGGAGAGGCGCCTAGAAGAGCCAAAAGGATGCAAGATGGAGACCGGAGACACCGAGATGGGAGTGAATGGATTAAGGTTCCAAAGGATTCTATAATTTGAATATGAAGAGTTAAGAAGAATGTGATGTGTAAGTGTGTGACCCAGTAACCGTGTCCAAGTTTAAGTGGTTGATTTAAAAAAATAATAAAAAAAATACTACTAGGACTAGACCAGACCAGACCAAAGGATCTGAGGCCTTAGTTTGAAGTCTAGTTTGACCTGAGAAGACCAGTCTGGTTTGGTCTACCAGAAGATACTTCGGACCTATTTTTTTCCACCAGAATGGGTCAGGTCAGACTAGACTAGGTTACCTGGACCACCAGGTTTTTTCTCATCCTTATTTTTTATGGTGAGATTTGACTGAAAATGACTCCTGACGGCCAAAAAAGACAATAAGATCATAGGTTATGATGTTAGTGGGTTTCATTCAAGCATACTAAGTGTCAAGTGTATTCTATATAAGACATTTAAAAAGAATAGGGATGGTGGGGCTTTTTGGGTTACAAGCCTCTTTACATCACAATCCATGTGTAAGAACTATTATTTATTTGTTTACATATATCATGGTTCTTTATTAATAACCATTATGTATTTCACATTTTTCACATGGTATTTTAACAAGTGATGGGTTTTACTTAATAACCATTATGTATTTAACTTTTTTTAAAATTTTGGTGGTTGATTTTTCTACTACTATTTTACAAACAAAATTAAAAAAACAATAAGTTGAAGTATATATAAAAAAACTAAAAATAACAAGTTATGGAGAAGTTTTAAGAATTAAATGCATCATCAGATTATTCTTTCTCTAGTAACTTGTTTGCCTTCTCGTTTAAGGAGCGAACGAGAATGGTAAGTTCCTTCAAGCACTGGTTTACGCATCCTTGCTTTCAAAAGTAAACCTGGACCATATAATGGAGCTTGTAGGTCACGTGGATGAGCCCTGCAATGCTTATTCGTCGAAGGAGTTCATCTTTCAATTTATCCCCAGATACTCAGGGAGAAGTTCTCTTGCATTTGTCCATAAGTTTGGTGAAGAACAACAAAAGTTTGCAATTGGCAATGAGAAGTTGAAATGAAAGTGAAGAAGTAAAGTTCAATTTTCATATCTATATATAGAAAGGATTTCATGGATTATTGAGCCATCGTGTCCTATATTATATTTTATAAATGTTGACAGTTGTTTTAATAAAACTGTTATTTATTTTATAATGTTTTTTCAGTAAGAACAATTGGATATATTATTTTTTTACAAAATATTTAAGAAAAAGTGATAAAAAAAGAATAGTGGTAAGTAGCTTGATGATATCACCAGGGTACTAGTGATAAAGGAATGGCAAGGATCATTGTTAGGATCTTAGCCAATCCCACCCATACTCGTCAAGTATGAGATAGGCCTTCCTTTTCATACTAGAGAGGTATCTAAAGCCTTCTCACGGTATGGTCAATCTATTGTGCATGCCGCAACATTGCCTCTAGTTAAGGGAAGCATAGGATATGGAGGCAGTGGTGGAGGAGGTGGATATTGGGGGGAGAAGCAAGACATGGAAGTTGAAGAGGAGGAGTGAAGAAGCTTGTTGGCTTAATGCCTTTGTCACCTCTTAAAAAATAACTAAGGATTACAACAAAGGTGCAATCATGAATCGTCTTTTGAAAAGCCTTTTATTAATTACCTAGGAACTTGGGCAATGATTGACATGAAACAATAAAGAAGGAAAAATTTGATCTTTTAATTGCCAACTGCCATTTGCAAATGAAAATTGAAGAGCTCTACACTACTTTTTGGGATTTTTCTTTAAAATATACAATAGAATGATTATGAGATTAATGAATAAGAGAAACAAAATGTTTAATGATGGAATGGTAATCCTTCTTAGCAAGGGCACAATCAATCCCCACTTCAAATAATTATGAAAGATTAAATATGCTAGCTTCAAAGGACTCCAAGGGCTACTACCCCTTGGAGTAAGCCTAACTTAGATTAATTAATACAAAGCCACCTTGAATATTAATTTCTCTAAATTAGGTTAATTAACCACCCTAGCAATAAATGAACTTAAAACTTTATTTAACTTTTAATCCAATAAATGAGCTACTTCACATTACCACTTGATCTTCTCATAAATCTTAATTTAACAATGGCCACCCATATGAAAAATCAAGATTAATTATGCAAAACCCAATATTAAACACAATTACGAAGCTCAAATTCAAGAAACCAATACAAACACATGACACCATTGATTCACTAATCAAACCACCTTGAAATTAGCATAAAATATTCAACAAATCGTTAATTCAATGACTAACCAGTACAAAGAAATGACAACTAAGCTAGTTAAATATAATGTCAAGCATCTAGCAAAGGTTCAGTCTATAACCAATCTCCTATAGAAAAATTAAACAAAAGAAATTCATTCAAATGCCATAAAGCTAATCATAAGACCTAGGAACCTCTAAATAGCATAAGAAAAGAGGGTGGGAAGAGCAAAAAAAAAACTCCCCTATTGAAGCCCCAAGCTTATACCATTGCCACTTACCATAAAAGATTGAGAAGCTTAGTCACTACCTATCATGGAAACAACATGAATAATCAAAGCCAACTTCTGATGTGAACAACTGGCCATGGAACGCACCACCAGAAAATGATATTGATGATAAAAATAGAAGAAAAATGGAGGGTAAAGGTGGAAGAGTGAACAGAGGAGGTAAAAGGGGTGGTGACTGCTCAAGTTTTGCAGGTTCCAGGACTAGCAAAAATCACTTTTAAGACCTAGCAAAAATCACTTTTTAGACAAGTTCTAGATCTAGTCTACATACAGCCGGTCTAAAAAGTTAAACTTTTTATACCTGATTTTTTATATTAGGTCTAAAATGTATTACTTTTTAGACTTGTTATTTTGAAATAATGTCTAAAAAATTTTTTTAGAGCCCCATATTTTATACACAAGTCTTAAAGGTATACATTTTAGACCCCGTATTTTATGTCAGGTTTTAAAAGGCATACTTTTTAGACCTTATATTTTTTACATATGGTCTAAAGTTTTTGTGTTTTTTTTAGATATCTACCCTATTTCTTCCCCTAACCCACCATCCTAGCCAACAGGTAAACGGAACTCGTGTCTAAAAGAATACAGTTTGATCTACAATGTCTCAACAACTCAATATGAGTTACAAACTGAATTCTGACAACTCAAAAGCTTCAAAATGAATATAATACCAAAAATCTTCCATTTCAAGTGGGAACAAAATCAAACAACTATTCATCATTCAAAGGTTCATGAACTACATACATGAACTAAGATGAGAAAAAATAGATATAAAATGAAAATGAAATAAATAACACCATGTGTCTTAACAACTAGACAAGACCTAAACTCACCATTTTTGTAAAAGCTCATAAAAGAATTCAGACAGTGGTGTTCTTTCCACCCATGAATATCTCTGAGGTGTACTCATCCATGGCCCTCTTGCTATCTTCCACATAAGGAACATACTGCTAAAGTGAAACAAAAAGAGGAGTGGGTGTGAGAGGAGACAAATAAACAAAGACAAAAAAAAACCTGACCTTGAAAACAACAATGTGGTCAGGGTGCTCACCTAGTTCACAGAGGATGCCATTTGTGAACACCCTATTTTGTTCGGGCACCACTCAAAAAAATTAAAAAAATAAAAAAACAAAAATAAAAGAAAATCCTCTCATTGATGATGATTGGTGTCTAAATTGGCAGTTATCATTAAAGGGGAAAAATAGAAAATAATAAAATTGATGATGATTGATGTCTAAATTGGCAATCATTATTAAAGGAAAAAATAAAAAAAGAGAAAATAAGAAACTACAAAAACAAAAATACAAAAAATATCTCTCATTTTGATAGATTTAAATTAGGAATTTACTTGAGGGGAAAATGTAAAAAAATTTTAAAAAAGAAAATAAAAAAAATCTCTCATTGATGGTGATTAGGTCAAATTAGGAAATTTTATTAATAGAAAATATAAACAAAATGAAATTAAAAAAATTCTCCCATTGATGGTGATTGAGTCAAGTTAGAAATTTTTATTAATATAAAATACAAAAAAAATTTAAAAATGAAAATAAAAAAAAGAGCATTTATGAAGAAAACCCTATCTTGAGATTATAAATAGGGGAGCAAGGGTTGAAGCAAGACACAGAAAAATTTTGAGAGAGCAAGGAGGCAAGACAAAGAGCTAATTTGATTTCTCATTTCATTACTCAAACATAATTCTTAGGGGGACAGATAGTTCATATAGGAGGCCATCATGTGTTTGCTTTGTTCAAAAAGAGGTCTTGAGATTATTGCCATAAGCTGATCAACATCTCTAGTTAGAGATTAAGGCATGACTTGTATGAACATTGGGCAAATCTCTAAGGCATGAGTGATTTTATGACTATTGTGATATAATTTATGATTGTAGTGATACACATACACTTGATTTATTCACCCTTATTTTCTTTCTCTACTTCTTGAAGGCGTGGATGAAAGAGGTACATACTTATCTCTTATCTCCTTAAATTTCTTCATTGATCACTATTGCCTCCAATATGTTCTTTCTCATCATCTTAATGTCATAATCATGCAAGCACCTTTTTGTCTTCTTCTTGAAAGTTCATTTGCCTTCTTTTGATTCAACTTTCTGAATTACAACTATTTTTTTTTTAAAAGGGTATTCACATGCTTTGATGATATTACATAGCCAACATATTTTCCTTGGTTTCCTCACTTTGTCACTTTTATAATAAGGCTCAAAGCACCGAAGGTACATGCTCTTCCCATGTCTTTATTGATTTTCTTGCCATCTTGGACTTTCTAAAATGAATGATATGTGCATAATACAATTCCTTGTTGGCTTGATGAATTCTTATTTTTTGTTTCCTCTTTGGTAAATAAAAGTTTCAAAAAACAAAAGAGGTTCTTTTCTTAAAATAAAGGAATTTGGTTTCATGTGAGAAAATGAGAAAATGTTTTTTTTAAAAAAATAAGAGACACAAACCAAGCAAAAAAAATGTTTTTCTCAAAAAAAATTAAATAAACCTTTTTTCTAAAAAATACCAACAAAGCAACACGTCTTTTAACCTTCTGAACTATGTGGGCTTTGATCCTTCTAAAGGGTACATAGGCCCTAGACTCTTTTCCTAGGTCAAATCCAACTTTGTAAATAAATAATTTTCTCTTTATTAATTTTTTTAAATATTTTCTTAGTTTCTTTTTTTCTTTGAGTAATTATAATAAAATTAAAGGCCATCTTCATTTTTAAATAATTGACTTAGGGTAATTGCTCTTATGAATAGGTGTTGTGGGTTGTCTAACACCTTCCCCACGCACAATCGACTCCCGAACTCGATTTGGTTTTATTTTTTCAAAAAAAGATTTCCAAAATTATCCTTTTTTAAAATTTTGGTGGCGTCTCCATATTTTCTAAATTTCAAGTGCTGTTGATTATGGAATTTGATTTACTTCGAATGAAATCAAGTGAGTCAATAGCTGAATTTAAACTTAGATATACTCATCTTGTTAATCAGCTTGCAGCGCTTGTGAAAATCTATGATCAGCATAACCAAGTAAGAAAGATTCTTAATATACTCTATAAAAAGTGGCAGGCCAAAGTTACTGCAATTGAGGAAGCAAAAGGCGAATCAATGCAATCGGTTGCTTCTCTATTCAGAAATCTCTCTGAATATGGGAGTAGCACTACTACAAAAAAGTAAAGCTGTGGCGCTTATAATTGCATTAACTGTGGCGCTAGAGAAGTGCCACAAATCTAGATGCCACTAAAAAAAGCTGTGGCGCTTCCAAGCGCCACAATATTTTAAAATTTTTTTTTTAAAAAAAGACCCTATTGTGGCGCTTGCTCAAGCAAGTGCCACAGGAGGGGGACCTCCTGTGGCGCTTGCTCAAGCAAGCGCCACAGTAGGGGGGCCCTACTGTGGCGCTTGCTTGAGCAAGCGCCACAGGAGGTCCCCCTCCTGTGGCACTTGCTTGAGCAAGCGCCACAATAGGGTCTTTTTTTTTTTTTTTTCTTCTTCTTCTTCTTCTTTTTTTTTCCTGTGGCTCTTTTTTATGCTTCCTGATTGTGAAAATAAAATGAGTGGATTTCGTGTTTATCATCTCCACAAATTGTCAATCTTTCTATTTTATATTTCAACCTATTATATATATATATATATATATAATTTTCATATTTAAAATTGAAGTTCCCCAACAATAATGTTCTTACATTAATACTCTCCAAAGCTAACATAAAAAATATCACAATACAAGAACTTGATATGTGAACACAGTACATCAACAACTAATTAAGTAAATTAAAAGATTACTAAAAAACGCAAGCTTGTCGGCAAAAAAATTTAAACAAAGCAAAAAGGCAAACGAAACAAGCTAGGTTTTCATTCTTTCCTATTAAATTAGGAACATAAAGGCAAACGTTATATTACGGTTTATCTTGACTAAAAAAAAAAATTTAAACAAAGCAAACTAGAATGAAATAGTCTTCTTCTTACAAATCTATTAATTGACCAGCGCAGGGAGTGGGAGACCACGTTGGTGATGCTAGCTTGAGTGACGAGTGAGCGTGTGGGTGTGTTTTTTAGTGTGAAGATGATAGGAAATGGAGGGAGGGGGTCGACGGATCCACTAAGAAGATGAGAAAGGGAAAGTAGTTTAATGGAGGAGAGAGTAGTTAAATAATTAAAGTGGAGTAGTAGTCAAAAAGAGAAAGAATGGGGGGCGGACACAAAACCACTACGCGGGAAATGAAATAATTGCGTGGTCAAAAAGAGAAGTTGAAATTTTTTTTTTTTTTTTTTAAAAATGTTGGCAATTGTGGCGCCTAAATAATTAGGCGCCACAATTGCCTCTTTGTTCAGCTGTGGCGCCTAAGCATTAGGCGCCACAGCTGAACAATTACATTAGCATGTGTGGCGCCTATTTAATTAGGCGCCACACATGCCCATATTAAAAAAAAAAAAAAAAAAAATTTCAGTGCTGCAGCTGTGGCGCTTGGTGGGTTAGGCGCCACAGCTGCTTTTATGGCCCCAACTGTGGCGCCTGTGTAGGCAGGCGCCACACTAGGCCTCCTCAATTGTGGCACTTAATCTATTAGGCGCCACAGCTGGTACCGAAAATTTAAAAAAAAAAATTATAGAGGTAAAAAAAAAAAAAAAAGAGAAGCTGTGGCACTTGTTTAAAGAAGTGCCACAAAATGTGCGCCACCTTTTACCCTTTTTGTAGTAGTGTAGGCTGAACTTCAAATGAGAACTATAAGATATTGGTGATAAGAAAAAGAAAGGTCCTATGTTGAAAGCAAAAGAGGAAATCCAAGAAGATGATGAAGATCTCGACGATGATGAAATAGGCCTGATAATAAAACGATTTAGGAAATTTTACAAGAAAGGCCAAGGATTCAAAAATTTTCAAAAGGGAGGAACAAGCAGTAAAGAACACATCATGTGCTATGAATATGGAAAGCCAGGATATATCAAGTCAAAATGTCTGGAACTGGTTCATAAGAGCAAAGAAAAGTGAAAAGGCAAGTTCTTCAACAAAAAGAAATCTTTTGTATATGCTATATGGGGAGACAGTTCCTCTGACGAAGATAGTGATGAAGGCGAAGTAGCCAATATTTGTTTGGTTGCTCAAGAAAAAACTGAAGAAGAAGAGTAACTGATTCTGATCCTACCTATGATGAATTATTTTTTGGATACAATGCTTTACATACTGAATTCATCAAAGTAGTTAAAGAATTAGTTGAGTTCAAAAAGAAGAACAAAAGTTTTGAAGAAAAACTCAGCAATGTTTTAGAAAAAGACTGTGAAGATTTTTTGGCTTTTAAAAAGAAAAACATTGTTCTCACTAAGACTCTTGAAAAATTTACTAAAGGAAGTGAGATGTTAAATGGTATTCTAAAAGCTCAATAATTTGTAAATGACCGATCTAGTATGGGATATGCTCCAAAATTAGATAGAAAGAAAGGAAGAAAGAAAGCTAGATGTAAGACATAGTTAAGTCATTTTCAACATTCTATATATACGTCGAATCCTTTTGCATTTTTCAATTACTGTAATAGAAAGGGTCACTATACTTCGTCATGCATTCAAAAGAAGAAAGGAAAAATAGGAACCTACAAATGGGTACCTAAGGTTCATATATTCAGAAAATAATCTATACTAACCCAAAAGGACCCAAAAAGATATGGCTACCTAAGATTTAATTGTATTTGATTGCAAATATGTCTTAAAGCATCCAAAAGCAACAAATGGTACATAGATAGTGGATGCTCTAGACATATGACCAGAGATTTCAAGATTTTACCACATTACAACCTAAGGAAGGTGCAAAGGTAAAATTTGAAGAGAATCAATCCAGAAAGATAGTAGGAATTGGTGAAATAAAAAATAATAAAGGAAAACAAGTCAAAGACGTATATTATATTGAAGGCTTATGTCACAATTTACTAATTGTCAGTCAAAATACAGATAAAGACAACTGGGTAATATTTGACTCAGAGGAATGTCTAATTGTAAACAAGAAAGACTTACAATTAGATAAAAAGAATCTCAAAGCAAAGCTTAGAGCAAAAAGGGAAGGTAATTGCTATACTCTTGATATTAGTAGAAAAGCTTCCGAGAATTGTTTTCTAAGTAATGCCAATGAAAGTTAGTTATAGCATAAGAGACTAGCTCATGTCAATATGCACCATCTAGGGAAGTTACTCAAAAAGGATTTGGTACTTGGTTTACCCAAAGTGAATTTCAAAAATGATTTGATCTGTGACGCATTTCAGAATGATAAACAAACTAAATCATATTTCAAATCAAAAAATGAGATCACAACTAACAGACCACTTCAATACTACATATGGATTTAGTTGGACCAACAATAGTTAAAAGTCTTGGTGGCAACTTATATTCATTGGTCATTGTTGATGATTTTTCTAGATTTACATATACTATTTTCTTATCATCGAAGGATAAAACCTTCAGTGAATTTATTGTTTTTGACAAGAAAGTGTAAAATGAGAAAGGTATGTCCATTGCAATTATCAGGATAGATCACAATGGAGAATTTGAAAATCAAACCTTTGGAGACTAAAATGACGATAATGGTATTGATCACAACTTCTCTACTTCAAGGACACCTCAACAAAATGGAGTCGTGGAATGAAAGAATAGAGTACTCACTGAAATAGTTAGAGCAATACTGAATGAAAATAATGTGTCTTAAGTTTTCTTGGTAGATGCAATGAGCACAGCATGCTACATTTCAAATAGAGCCTACATCAAAACAAAACTTGGAAAGACACCATATGAACTATAAAAAGGAAGGAAGCCTAACCTTATTCATCTGCTAATATTCAGTTATAAGTGTTTCATTTATAATAATAGTATAATCTAGGAAAGTTTGATTCTAAATCTGATGAAGGAATATTCCTAGGCTATTCTAACCAAAGTAAAGCATATATAGTTTTTAATAAACGAACGTGTGTTGTTGAAGAATCAGTTCATGTTTTATTTGATGAATTTGAATCCTCTGACAAGATCATTGCTATGAGCAGGAAATAGTATTAAATCAAGAAAATGAGCAACCTAATCCTAAACCTTACAATCTTGAAAATAATCAAACCAAAGAAGAAGAATAATCACTATAACAAGAGTCATCTCCTAGAAAAAGGCATAGGAGATGTGAATGAATGAGTCAAAACTAGAAACATAATCTTTAATAAAGTTAGTTTTTCTATAACATTCATGAGATTGAACCTTCTAACATTGATGAAGCCCTAGCAAACAATGATTGGATAATAGCAATGGAAAAAGAACTTAACCTGTTTGAAAGAAATCAAGTTTGGGATTTGGTACCTCGACCTAAGGATCATCCAATCATTAGCATAAAATAGGTATTCAAGAACAAACTTGATGAATCCGCAATCATTGTCAGAAACAAGGCTTGATTGGTAGCCAAAGGCTATAATCAGGAAGAAGGTATTGATTATAAGAAAATGTATGCTCCAATGGCTATATTAGAACCCATACGAGTACTCTTAGCCTTTGCATGCATCAAGGGATTCAAACTGCATCAAATGGATATGAAAAGTGCATTTTTAAATGGATATGTCATGGAGAAAGTATATGTAGATCAACCTCCAGGTTTTGAAGATGTAACAAACATTGATCATGTTTTCAAACTGAGAAATGCTTTATATGGTTTAAAATAAGCCCCTAGAGCATGGTATGAAAGACTTAGTAAATTTCTCATCGATCAAGGTTTTGTATAAGGAAAAATCGATACAGCACTTTTTAAAAAATGAAAAAAAAGGATATTTTAATTGTCCAAATGAATGTTGATGATATAGTTTTTGGTGATACTAATGAAAGTTTGTGCAAGGAATTTTCTAAGATAATACAGGGGGAATTTAAGATGTCAATGATGGGAGAATTGAATTTCCTTCTTGGTTTACAAATCAAATAAAGAAAGAATGGAATTTTCATATCTCAAACAAAGTTTTTAAAAGAGCTATTGAAGAAATCGAATGGATACGCCTATGAGTTCAACTGCGTTGCTTTATGCCGATGTCAAGAGAAAAGATTATAACATCACAAAATATAGAGGAATGATTATATCATTACTCTATCATACTGCAGGTAAACCTGACATCCAATTCAGTGTTGGTATGTGTGCAAGATGTCAATCAACACTAAAGGAATCACATGTTGAAATCATCAAACAAATTTTTAGATATCTTGCCAACACAGCAGAATTAGGTCTTTGGTATCCTAAAGGAAAAAATGAATGCGTAGTTGCATACTCTGACTCAGATCATGGAGGCTACAAGACTGACCGAAAGAGTACTAGTGGGCAATGTTAGTTTCTTAGAGGTTCGCTAGTATCTTGGTTTAGCAAGAAACAAAACATAATGTCACTCTTATCAACGAAAGCTGAGTATGTTGCAGCGTCAAGTTGTTGTGCACAAGTGTTGTGGCTGAAGCAATAACTACAAAACCTTGGTATATATTTAAAAGAGATACCTATCTACTGTGACAATATGAGCACAATAAGCTTGGCAAAGAATCCTGTTCAACACTCCAGAACCAAGTATATCGATGTTAGACATCACTTCATTAGGGATCATGTTCAAAAGAAGGATGTCAAAGTGGTATTCATTCCAACTCATCTTCAACTAGTTGATAATTTTACAAAACCCCTCTCAAAAGATCAATTTCTATTCATAAGAAGGGAATTACCAATGGTAAATCCCAATGAATTATGAGCTGTTTTATGTTAGAAAATATGATTTGATTATGCTTTGATGATTATTGGCTTAAGTCATCAAAGTTTCTAGTTATTTGTTTTTGTAGGGCTTTAATGCTTTGCTTTGGGGTATGTAAAGCAGAAGTTAACAGAGTACCAAATCACTCAAGTAATAACTTCAAGTGATATACACATTACCTAAATGATAACTGGAAGTGATGGTAAGCATCACTCGAGTGACCACTGGAGTGATGACCTAGAAAATTTGGCATTGAGGCATTAATTCAAATAAAAACGGCATAACGGTTGAAAATGAACATTCAGGAGGTGAAGAGACTGATCACTCAAGTGATTACTTAAGTAAGCCCTCAAGTAATCATCAATGTAAATCTCAAATCAACCAAGTTTCAACATAAATCAACTTTGAAGTACCATCAAATCACAATAGGAATATACATGGGTAATTACAATATTGCTCATTCTAGGTACACACTTAAAATGCATCATTTTAAATTTTTGGCATGATGACTCGAGTGACCACTTGAGTGATGCCTCAAGATCACTCGAGTGATGTCAGGTATAAGGTCTTTATTAGTCGGTACTCTATAATTTTCATAAAATCTCTTCTAGTGATTCTTCTAGTGGTTTTCCAAAAAATTTTCACAAATACTTTATCACTTCATTTCCATCAAAACTAACTGATTTCCATTAAGAAAAGCGTCTCAAATCTCTTAGCCCTAGCCTCTCGACTCCAGAACCCTAAAATTATGAAATCCACTTTTCTTTCAACCCACTATGGTAAGGACCAAAACCACTCATCCTAGCACTCCTTCTGGGTCTACTGATACCTAGCAACTCTCTAAATCTCCTCCATCTCATCTAACCAAGAAACAAAGAACTTCCTCAAAGCCAAAACCCAAACCGAAGGTACAAGCAAAACCTAAAGTGAAAGGGGTTGTGATTAAGGAGCCCACTGCCACAAGGGCTCAAACAAAGATGGCCATTCCTCTAGGTAGAGGCAAGTGTACCAAAGTATCAACTCCACCTACCTCATATTCATCTGACACACCTTCCTGGGCTGGGAAAAGTTCAAAAAGGTCTAAATATGATGCAAAACTTGCCAAAGCCATGGCAAGTAAGTTAGAAGAGGCCCTTCAACCTAAAGGAGGAAAGGAGGGATAATCTTTATAGGATTCGAAAGAAGAAATGGAAGAAGACATGACCTTTCCACCAAAGGGCTTCAATGTGAAGAAAATTGAGGAGTCTCAAAAGTTAATGGAACACTTTTCATGGAGAAAATTGTGCAAAATGCACTATATTGACCTCAAGCTTCTTCAAGAGGTATTGAAATTTGACCTAAGCCCTTACCTTGAGTCTTACATGCCCTAGCTATCTATTAGACTTCCTTTTTGCACAAAAATAGTTAAGCACTTTTATTGCAATTTGGAGCCAATAGATGATGCCCTTAGAGACTCATTAGAAGAGGAAATGGTATCTAAGGTCAAGGGACAAGAAATATTGATCTCGCCTTCTAAAATAAACACTTGGTTAGGGATAGAAGACCCTCTTAAAGATGCTAATCCCAACCTTGACTCAAACCAACTGTTTACAATTTTGAGGCCCGATAAGAGAGTAAGACCACTTTCCTTCAACCTCAATAACATGTGTGATTTATACAGGGTCTTGTGGTATATTTATTCTTGAGCGTTAGTGAACAAATCAAATAATTTGACTCATTTTATCGAAAGGGACTTTAGGAACATGACCTCTATTCTCTTAAAAGAGCAAAAGGTTTGGGTGTTCTTATTTTTATAGAAATAAAATGATATCAGTTCCAGGGAACCAAGATTATCCCCATGCCTTTTCCCCATCTTATTTCTTTATTCTTGACAAACAATAAGATTTGGTATTTGGAATCCAATGAGCCTATTGAAAGGCTAGTCCCAGTGGGAGGAAATCAGATTGGAAAACTGGGGATTAAAATTCCTTTAAAGAAACCTCTCGAGTCTAGCCCAAAGAAGAAGAAGAAAACTGAGGCTGGGTCAAGTAAGTTGGATGATACTTAGTCCTTTGTTCCTACTTCTACATCTCTTCCAACACGAATGCAGAACTAGTAACCCATATGAATCACAAGATGGGAAAGTTAGTAGCCAGTATGAACAAGCACAATGAAGAAATGCTGGCAGACCAACGGGCTCAAGGCAGTGCCATACAGGAGCTTAGGAACCTTCTGAGATCTCTAGATGAGAAGATAGATGCTATGGCACGTGGTTCTTTAACCCCTGGTCCATCTATACCTATTTCTGGTTCAAGTCTAGTCTCTGATCTTGGCCCTTCTACTATTACTTATCCTATCATACCCACTACCACTCCCAGCAACCTTCTCTTCACCATGACTGACCCATCCACATCCGAGTTCATATCACTATTGATGAGCCAATCTAGTCCCAGCCAGTGCCAATACTTGTTGCTTCACCTGCAGGCACTGAGCCACTTTACTCACACCACTCCTCTAATGATCCTTCCCATCTATTACCTACTGGTACAAAGGAGGTGGAAGTTACTTCTTAGACCCCAGCACCTCAGAACCCTTCTACCTTTATCCTATCTTTAGATGATCCATTTCAAATACCTTTAGTAAATCTCCCTAAGCCTGAGCTATCATATCCCAGCCTTTCTCGTTAGGGTGACTCACATGATTGTGAAGCTACACCTCTCAATATCACCCCAATCTCTGCTACTAAACCATTCAGCTCTAATCTTTCCTCTCTCATTTGATTCTCACTTTTATGATGATGTCAAAAAGTAGGAGAAGATATGGATGTGATTTTATGAATATCTGACAAAGGTTATAAAACATGGGGTTTATGGGTGTATTGGGATTTAGGGAGCTTTTGATCTTTCTTAACTTATTTTTGGCTGTGCAATGAATTTTATGGATTGACTTTATGAATTCTGTAGTTTGAAGCTATTATGTTGTTTAAATTTGCTATTATGGACTAATGAATTTTTAATTGTGTATGCAAGATCATCATAGGATTTGATTAAAACTAAGACATTAGTTTAAATGATTTCTAATGCTAAAAATTTTAAAATCATTTACTTCAAATTCAAAATGATTTCAAATGATAAAAGTTTCTCAATAATTGGATTTGGATTCAGAGGAGTTTAAAATGTTAAAAGTGTCAAATTTATTAGTTTTGAATTCAAAGTGGTTTCAAATTAAAAACTTTAAAGACAATGATTTGAACTTAAAATGATGTTAACCAACAAGTTTTATATATGGACTAATAATATTTTAAATTCCAGATGAAAAAGATATCAAGAAGCATATTATCATAATTGAAGTTTCAATTTTCAAAATGCTTTCAAATACCTTGTTCAAAACTCACCAAGTTTTGTCATCATCAAAAAGAGGGAGAATGTTAGATCCCATATTTTTTTATGATAACAAAGATTAGAATGATCTTACAAAAGGTTTCAATAAATTCAAAAAAGAGTTTTTGAACAAAGGAACTAAGTACTTAGTAGCAGGGAAAGCCATCACTCGAGTAGGAACTTGAGTGATGAAGAAAGTTATGAAGTCAAGGAACAGGAGAAAGAGCCACTGCCAGATTTCATAAAAGATCACTCTAGTAATGATCCTTCATTACTCGAGTAATCATTGGAGTAATGTGCACTAACTAGTCCCAGAAGCTCTCTGCCAATATTTGTATGGCGTCACTTGAGGGATCACTTGAGTAATGACAAAAGATTACTCGAGTAACCAAGTAAGAAATAAGGCAGTGAAGTCTCTACCAATTATTTAAAGGGATCACTCGAATGACTACTCAAGTGATGCCATTAAATCACTCGAGTAATCAAGTCAGAAATATTGACTTCACCCTCTGCCAAGTTTTTCAATGGATCACTTGAGTAATGGATTTAGATCACTGGAGTAACGGTTTGTATATAAGAACGGTAACTTTTAATAAAATTTAATAACAGTCTCATGTAAACAATTGTTATGTATTAAATACATAAATAATGGTTTTTAAAAAAGAACATTAAACATTTATAATACATGATGTTTTTTATATAATAACTGTGATGTATAGATATAAGACTCTTCAAGTGAGAGTTTCTAAGCTATTTGGCCCCTTCTATATATATAATAGAATAGTAGTACCTTCCACATCGAGTGTCTATGCAATTTGGCATGGATTAAAACATACCAGGCTTTATAGGAAGAATCAATGGCAACTGTTGACATATAAAGTGATAATGTAACTAGACCTATATATAATTGTGTCTCTCTATAGGAATTAACCCCTAAAAAGCAAAGAACTCTGGGTAAAACACCCCTGCACCCTTTCTGCTGGGGATATTTGTTTTTTCCCCATCTTCCTTTACTTTTTAGGCTTTATTGTTCAAGTGACACAAGGTATAGATGAGCACTTACATTATTTTATATAATTGCTTCTTAAGTGTATAAGACACAGTGCCACCACTCTTCTCAGTGATAGCATCATCCACCTTTCTCACCAAAGCAGTACTATTGTTACTTTCTTTAACTATTGAAGAACTTGACCCTTCAGAGTACATAAGCATTGGAGCAATATCCTAATAGCCAAATTCATGTGCATAAAGTCAAATAAGTAAAATACACAACAATTAAAGGACAAGAACTCAAAAATATGAAATAAACAAAAATATCAAATACAAACCTATTCAGCAAAGAGATCAGCAGAATTGTCATCATCTGAGTCTAAATTATCATGCAGACCAGCTATGTAGGCTTTAATGATGTCATTATCATCTATCATTTGGATCACTATGCAAGTACTAGATCGGCCACTCAAATACTCGGCTGTTATGAGCACTTTAAATAGATATGAACCATAGGACAACACACTTGACAGTTAGTCACTATAAAAAAAATAACATTTTGTAGTAGTTCTTTTATAGCAGTTACTTTTAAACGCTACTAATATTGTAATATCACAAAATTCATACAACAAATATTTAATGTATATTTATTCAACAAATAGAGTTAAGGATGAATTTTGGAGAATTTGATATGCTGCCAATGAAAATTTCTTGTGAGACAATAAGTTTGTCATGTGCTTTTAGATGCACAAAGGATGTTAAAAAATTATGAAATTTTCCAAAAGAAAAGTAGACACTCCAAGATTTAATTTGATAGTTCATATGACTTATTTTGACTTGTACACTAAGAGTTATGGATTTCTGAAGTTTACCCAGTGAAACTGGCTACTTCCTAGAACAGTGTCCAAAGATTTAAATTCTTGGAATGTTGAGCTTTTAGTTGGCTAAAGGCTATATTTTCCCTTGAAACTAGACTCAATAAGGGTTAAGTAGCCTTTAGAATCACCTTAATTGAATGTCTACAAATAAATATATGAATTTTCAAAGTTTGATGAAAATTCTATCAGATTTCAAGCAAAGTGTAAAAATCACACACTGTAAGGGCAATTTTGGAAATTTAAAAAAGTTATCTTTCCTCTACCCATTAAGACGTCCAACGCTTAGAAAAATAGGGAAAAAACTCAAAAAATCAGAAAAAATTGAAAGAGGAAAGAAGGTGATGAATAGTAAAAACTCTAGGGAAAATTCGCCGATTTCACTACTGAATTGTAGCTTTAGCCCAAAAGGTTCTCCACAAATCTTCTTCTCCTCACCATGAGCTTCAATTCTATGGTTTTAGATTTTTTATTGGTGGAGTTTTGGTGTCATCTACTCGGGGTAGGTATTGCGAGAATCAAGAACTGGTTGCAGAATCGTGCTCAGGTAAATGTAAGCTTTGATTTGAGCCGAATATTTTGATGTTTGAGTAATTATTCATGGAGTTGTGTTGCTATCCTAGTTTTCTAACACCATGAAAATAAAGCTTAATGGTCTTGTAATCATGAAAAATGGGTTAAAGAAGGTTTAATGATGTTAGATTATAAGTTTTGAAGCTTAATTTGCAAAATTAGATTCTTGGGGAAAGGGGTTCTATTAAGTTCTATATAAAATCTGGGAAAAAGCAGGATTTTGATATTTTCAAGTATTCCATTAGATTCTACACAAAAAATTATACAAAATCTTATGTGGTTGTGATTTTTTGATGATTATACATAATTCGTGAATTTATGGAAGTTGGAGTTGTTGCTGTCGAAATTTGTTTCAGGAAACTAGTTTTGTTATGGCGTCTTTTTCAGTCATCAAACATGATCAAAATTGTATGATATTTTAGAGGATGAAAATAGACATCATGGGCTTTGATATTGATAGGTAATATGAGCCATTTGACCCAATAGATTGAAATTTATGATTTTTCAAAGTTTGACCATGTTCCTGGAGTACAATCTGGAACAACAGGGTTTTAGCAAATTTCTACGATTTTCTAGAATAATATACTGATATGGTCTTGTTTGCATCGTGACAGGAAATACAAAGATAGTTCTGTTATATATGAATAGTTTTGATGATGTCAAATATAGATGTCAAATATGAGCAAAAAGTTTGTATAATATACTTATCTTCCACATTGACTAACTACCATATTTAATGTTGTATATCTTGTAGATTAGTCATAGACATCATTGTGGGTTGTTGTTATAATGCCTCATATGTGGAGAATGATCTCAAGAAGAAAATCAAGAGACAAGGGATTGAAGAAAGAAGGCATTGCAAGAATTAATAGGAATAACAAGCAAAGATTGAAGAAGATTGAAGATATTCATCAAGAAGATTGAAGTTGGGTTATGAAGAATGATCATCAAGAGGAAAAACAAGAAGAAAGAGATTAAAGAAAGAAGAACTTGCAAGATTACATGAGAATATCAAGATTTAAGCTCCTAGAAGTGATACCGGAGGTTTCTATGATCATACGGAAGTTGGAATGGGTCAATACGAAGCTAAAATGATGTATACGGAAGCTATGGTACCTTTGGGGATGATTACCTGAGTAATCACTCGAGTAATATGGTATTGTCTGATTTTGGAGGTGTTTACTCGAGGCCTTACTCGAGTAATCTGCCGGGTTATTTGATGAATCACTCGAGGCGGAACTTGAAGTAATGGGCACTCTGTTTTTCGCGCGGCAGAACAGATGTTTGGTATTTTGATGATATCTCTCTAATCACATGTCGGATCGAACTGAAACCGGTGGCATATGAAACAAGACTTCCAACACGAACTTTTGACACCAAGATCACATTCAAAGGAGTTCAGATGAGGGAGATATGATCTGTTGAAGTTGACTCATGAATCACCGTCATATTCCTGGACAGTTTTGGTATTTTGGACATAACTCTCAAAATACATATCGGATTGAGACAAAACCGGTGCCATATGAAAGAAGACTCAAAGAGATTTCTATGGATATATAATTTGTTACATTTGAAGCTATATCCTAAGAGCTATGACTTCTGGAATTTTCTGCTCGTGATTTCAGGATTGTCTAAGAACAGTAGAACTCTTTGGATCATAACTTTCTGTACACAACGAGTTTGGAGCTGATTCTTGTTGCATTGGAATGTAGATAATGAGGGCTTTCCGATGATATACAATTTGCCATGTTTCGAGTTAAAATCAAGAATTCACTTGCAGGCACTACTCGAGTAACTGGTTGAAAACAAAAGACTTTACTCGAGTAGGTACTCGAGTAATCAGACAGAAAACTTCCAGTTGCTCACGGCCTGCCAACGTTACTCGAGTAAGTACTCGAGTAACCATGTAGGTCACTTGCAGTTGCTCTCGGCATTTTGTACGACTGCTAATGTTACTCGAGGAGGTACTCGAGTAACCATGCGAAAACTTCAAGTCACTACTGGAGTAAATCACTGTACATGAAGAGTTTTTGACGAAAACTTCAAGTCACTACTGGAGTAAATCACTGTACATGAAGAGTTATTTAGACGAAAACTTCAAGTCACTACTGGAGTAAAGAACTGTGCATGAAGAGAGAACTTCAAGTCACTACCCGAGTAAGCTATGCAGATTATAGAAGGTCACTCGAGTAGCCGCTCGAGTAACCTGTGAAGAAACTTGATGTTTACTCGAGTAAGTACTCGAGTAATGCTTCCCAGAAAAACAGAACAGCGTCCCGAAATTCTGGAAATCAATGGAATGATCATATAACTCATTCTTCTTGCTTCTAATCACTCTAATACTGCATTATATTAGTGATTGATGTATTTTTCCAGGAATACAATGAAGATATGATGTGAAGAGTCAAAAGGTGAATTTACGGAAGCTAAGCGTCAACGTTCACAACGGCTAGTTTTCAAATTGAAGAAGCCACACTCCAACGGATATATTATGCTCAAACGGTCATCAACCTTCATCAACTATAAATAGAAGATCATCCATAACAGAAGGGACTAAGTGTGCATACATCATCGAAATGTCAACATCCTGACATCATTGCCCATCGCACATACTCTCTGTTTCTCTACTCTCTATGTCATTTACATTTAAGAGAGAGAGTTTTTGTATTATACTTCAGTGTTCATCATATCCACTCTGTGAGAGAGTTTATAAACACTTTCAACTGTATTTCTGAATTGATCTCAAGGTAGAGGGACCTTGAGTGGGTTGATTTCCTTACGGGAAGCTATAGAGAGAATCACTGGTAAGACTTTCTACTCGTAAGACTTACAAGGTGCAAGCAGTAGAGAACGTTGCTGCTCGTAAGACTTACAGTGGTGTAAGCAGAAGAGAACGCTGCTGCTCGTTAAACTTGCATAGGTAAGTTGGAGGGAAAGGTCTTCGGGATTGCTCTGCTCGTAAGACTTGTTGTAAGGGAGAGTATCTTGGTGAGAACTTTGTAAAGGCTTTTCTTGTGCCTGGATTAAACAAGAAAATAATGGATTTGAAAATCTCAGGAGGAGCCTGGGGACTGGATGTAGGTCATCGTGGATTGGGCCGAACTAGGATAAATCACAGTTTGCATATTCTCTTCCCTAAACTCTTATACTTCCAGCATATATCATTTAAATATCTAACTGTGATTTATGATTCATTACTTTCATATTTATTGCTTCCTCTAAGATGCGAAAAGAATCTCAAAGTTCTTAAGTTTTTATCTTACACCCAATTCACCCCCTCTTGGGTGTCAGCCGGTTCTAACAAGTTCGCATTAAACCATGGGGTAGAGGCCTAGTTGGAGGTACAGTTGGAGGTCAACATGGAAATAATGATGAAGGAGTGGGTGATAGACCTGACCCAATCCAACAGCAGATTCTGGGTATATTGAGTCAATAGCAGGCAACCATGAATGAAATCCGGGAAGAGCTGTGAAAGGCACAGAGAGGCATGATCACCTAGAGGAACTGGTAAAGGGTGAAGGTGAAGAAGATGCACTCAAAGGACCCCAACCAGAGGATATTTTGCCTAATCTTGAGGCAGACATCTAGACCTGGCTAGGTAGGTTTAACAAGCAGCAACCTCCTATCTCCCAAGGGAGATTTGATCCATAGTTAGCTGAAGACTGATTGTCAAGCTTGGAGAAAATATTCAATATTTTGTGGTACCGGGATGAAATCAAAGTCTTGTTGGCTATTTATAAACTAGAAGGTAATGTAGATTGATGGTGGAAGAACACAGAACTAATTTTGTGGGGAAGGAATGTTCCAGCAACTTGGGAATTATTCTAAAAGAAGTTTAATGAGAAATATTTTTCCCCTTTTGTTATAAGAGAAAAAGAACAAGAATTCTTTAGCATACAACAAGACAATGAAAGCTTTGATGACAATCTAGCTCAGTATCTTCGATTGTCTCTATATTCGGCATACCTCAAGTATCGGGATGACAAAGAATGAAGTGTAGATATGATGATCAAGAGACTGAAGCCAGAGATGAAAGAAAAGATGGTTTCAAGGTATTATACTGAGTTCAACAAAGTCATTGAAGAATGCCGTGTCGTTAAGAGGAACATGTTGAGCCTATCTTCTGTGAGAAATAACCAAAGCAAGGGTATAACTGGTAGTGGCAGTTCATCTTAGAAGCATAAAGACTAAGGTGGACCTTCTAGAGCTAACCATAAAAGGCCAGACCAAGCTGGAGGTCACGGAGATCAGAGTTTTTCAAGTAGCAGAACTTGCTGGCATTGTCATAAGCCACTTCATCCTGGCAGAACTTATAATAGTGCTCTATTTAGATCGGATCTAGCTAGACAGCCCGCATGTTATGTATGCCATGAACTAGGGCATTTTGCCAAAGATTGTCCACAAAAGTACTAACTAAAGGAGATGAAGCCTAAAGTTCCATGTAGGGTCTATACTATAATGCAAGAGGAAGCTAGGGAGCCTCCTAAACTAATACAAGATATGGTTTCCCATAATGGCAACTTAGTACAAGTTACGTATGATTTGGGTGCTAGTCATTCATTTATTGTATATGATTATGTGAGATGGCTAGAATTGAGAGTATACAAATTCCCGTATGATCTAGTCGTATGTACACCCACGTGTGTTAGAGTTGTCACAGTTGATATCTATTTGAATTGTGTAGTAAATGCTGAGGGGTGTGAATTAGTTGTAGATCTGATTTGTCTACCGTTGCAAGGCTTAGAGGTAATTCTTGGTATTGCTTGGTTGACAGCCAATAGTGCGTTACTCGACTATAGAAACAAAAGGGTTATATATCCTAATACACAACTACATATTAGTATAGAAATCAATCTTGATTTTCTCTCCTCAACTGAGGCCAAGAAATGCTTACATAAAGGTTGTCAAGGGTACCTCATGTTTTTCTCTATGCAATCAGAGAAATGGATTATCAGTGGATTACCCCCAGATAGAGAAGTGGAGTTTGCAATTGATCTTAGGCCTGGATCAGGACCTAGATCTAAAGCCCGATATTAAAATGACTCCAAATGAGCTGGCTGAGTTGAAGAAGAAGACTGAAGAGTTGTTAGAAAAAGGGTTTATTAGACCTAGTGTGGCACTATGGGGTGCTCCAGTGATCTTTGTTAAAAAGAAAGATGGAAGCTTATGACCATGTATTGATTATAAGGAGTTAAACAAGGTAACCATCAAGAATAAATACCCACTTCCCCAGAGTAGATTATTTACTTGATCAATTATCTGGTTCCTGTGTATTTTCAAAGATTGATATACGATCAGGATATCACCAATACAGGGTTAAAGTGGAAGATGTACCGAAAACTGCTTTCTGGACCAGATATAGCCATTACAAATTTCTTGTAATGCCACTTGGGCTGAAAAATGCACCTACTGTGTTTATGGACTACAAAAATCGAGTTTTCATCTTTACCTAGACCAATTCGTGGTAGTCTTTATTGATGATATTCTGGTATATTCACAGAGCAAAAAAGAGCATAAGCAACATCTGAGAATAGTGCTGAACACGTTAAGGGAAAAACAACTTTATGCCAAGCCAAACAAGTGTGAGTTTTGGCTTTCAGAGGTTAAATTTTTGGGCCATGTAATCTTACAGCCAGGGGTCTTGATCGATCCTAGCAAAGTGGAAGCAGTACTAAATTGGAAGAAACCAGAGGCTGTACTAGAGATACATAGTTTTCTGGGTCTTGCTAGTTATTATCGACATTTTATATAGAATTTCTCTAAAATGGCTTTTCCTTTGACAAAGTTGACATGAAAAACTCAACATTTTGTGTGGGATGATAGTTGTGAGAGGAGCTTCATAGAGCTGAAACAAAGATTAACAACAGCACCAGTGCTGATGATCCCAAATCCACAGTTTACTTTTATTGTTTATACATATGCTAGTAGGCATAGATTGGGATGTATTTTGATACAACATGACCGAGTAGGGGTGTATGCATCTTGTCAATTGAAGCCTCATGAATTGAATTATACCACTCATGATCTTGAGTTGGCAACTATTGTATTTGCTTTGAAAATATGGAGACATTATCTCTATGGTGTGACTTTAGAGCTATACAGTGACTACAAAAGCTTGAAATATCTGTATGATCAACAATAGTTGAATATGAGACATCGCAGTAGATAAAGTTGCTAAAATATTATAACCTGGAGTTCAAATACCATTTAAGGAAGGCCAATGTAGTTGTAAACGCATTGAGCTATAAAACAATGCAGGTTACAACCTTGATGATACATGAGTACCGGTTGATCGAGGATTTCAAAGATCTTAATTTGTTCAAGCAAATTTTGATCGGCAATAATAATGTCATTAAGGCATATAATGATATGAGAGCAGCGATTGAGGAAGCTTAGTTGTAGGATAGACAAGCGTAGTCTATCAGAGGGATGATTAAGAAAGGTGAAACTCAGGAATATGATTTGACACCAAGCATATTAGTTAGATACAAGAAAAGATTATATGTTCCACCATAGATAGAGTTAAAGCAGCAAATCCTAGTGGAGGCTCATAAGAGTAAATATACTCTGCATCCAAGAGCGATCAAAATGTATCATGACTTAAGGTCCATGTATTGGTGGCCGAGCATGAAGAGAGATGTGATGCAATTTGTTGCTCGTTGTCTTACATGCCAAAATGTAAAGATTGAGCATCAGCGACCTTTAAGACCTCTTCAGAATCCAGAGATTACTCAGTGGAAATAGGAAAGTATCATGATGGATTTCATGATGGGGTTGCCTAAGATAAAAAATTATGACGCTAAATGGGTAATCATTGATAGATTCACAAAAATAGCCCATTTTCTACCAATTAGCATTTATTATTCTCCCGATAAACTTGTAGAGATTTATATCAAAGAGCTTATAAGATTACACGGTACACCAAAGAGTACCATATCATATAGGGATCCTCATTTCACTTCCAATTTTTGGAAGGCGTTGCATGAGGCTTTAGGTACTAAGCTCAGATTCAATACAACATATCATCCTTAGATAGATGGCCAGATAGAAAAACCATTCATATACTAGGGCATATGTGAGGGCATGTGTGCTAGATTTTAAAGGTAGTTGGGACCAATTCCTTCCATTTGCCAAAGTTTGCTTACAATAACAGCTATTACTCAAGTATACAAATGGCTCTTTAATAAGGCATTGTAAGGAAGGAAGTGTCAATCACCATTGTGCTGGACAAAGTTATCCGAAAGATATTTATTTGGACCAGATATTATTGATCAAACAACAGATCAGATCTAGCTGATCAAATGGAGATTATTAACTGCCCAGAGCAAACAAAAAAGTTATGTTGACAGAGAAGAAAACCTCTAGAGTTTGAGGTCAGTGACCATGTGTTTATAAAGGTTTCACCTATCATATGGATTGGTAGGGCATTGAAATTAAATAAGCTAAGTCCTAGGTACATTGGTCCATTTGAGATCTTGTTGAAGATTGGGCTAGTAGCATATCATATTGCTTTACCCACAAATTTTAGTAGATTGCATGATTTTTTTGCACGTGTCACCATTAAGGAAATATCAATTCGATCCCGAACATGTCATTAAATATGAAGAATTAGATGTGCAGGATGATTTGACATACAAAGTCAGACGTAACCAAATCATTGATCGACAGAAAAATAGCTAAGACATAGGAGTATTCCATTCATCAAAGTTGTCTGGAAGGGATTATCTCCTATAAAAGCAACATGGGAAATAGAGGAAGACATGCACAAGTTGTACCCATAATTTATGAATCAATATGTGTAACAAATTTTGGGGATGAAATTTTATTAAGGGGGGAGAGATGTAATATCCCAAAATTCATAAACCAAATATTCAATGTATATTTATTCAACAAATAAAATAAAGGGTGAAATTTGTTGCCGGTGAAAATTTCCTGTGAGGCAATGAGTTTGTCATGTGGTTTTGGATGAACAAATGATGTTCAAAAATTGTGAAATTTTCTAGAACGAGAGTAGACATTCCAAGTTTTAATTTAATAGGTCATATGAATTATTTTGACTTGTACACTAAGAGTTATGAATTTTTGAAGTTTACCCAGTAAAATTGGCTAATGTTGAGCTTTCAGTTGGCTAAGGCTATATTTTTCCTTAAAACTAGACTCAATAAGGGTTAAGTAGCCTTTAGAATCACCTTAATTTAATGTTTACAAATAAATACATGAATTTTCAAAGTTTGATAAAAATTCTGCCGGATTTCCAGCAAAGTGTTAAAAACATAAAATTTAGGGCAATTTTGGAAATTTAAAAAAGTTATCTTTCCTCTATCCATTAAGATGTCCAGAAGCTCAAAAAAATCAGGAAAAACTACGAAAAATTAGACAAATTGAAAGAGGAAAGAAGGTGATGAATAGTAAAAACTCTAGAAAAAATTCGTCGATTTCACTACCGAATCGCAGCTTTAGCCTGAAAATTCCTTCACAAATCTTCTTCTCCTCACCGTAATCTTCAATTATATGGTTTTAGATTTTTTATTGGTGGAGTTTCGTGTCATCTACATAGGGTAGGTACTGCCGGAATCAAGAACTAGTTGCAAAATCGTGCTCAGGTATGCGTAAGCTTCGATTTGAGCTGAATATTGTGATGTTTGAGTAATTTTTCATGGAGTTTTGTTACTACCCTGATTTTCTAACACCATGAAAATGAAGCTTAATGGTCTTGTAATCATGAGAAATGGGTTAGAGAAGGTTTAATTATGTTAGATTATAAGTTTTGAAGCTTAATTTGCAAAATTGGATTCTTGGGGAAAGGCATTTTGTTCATTTCTGGACAGAATATGGGGAAGAAGCTAGATTTTAATGTTTTTGAGTATTCCATTGGATTCTACATGAAACATTATGTGGAATCACATGTGGTTGTGATTTTTTGATGATTATACATAATTCTAGAATTTTTGGAAGTTGGAATTGTTGCTGTTCAGATTCGTTTTTGGAAACCAATATTGTTATGGTGTGTTTTTCAGTAGCCAAACATGATCCAAATTGCCTGATATTTTACAGGATAAAAGTAGACATCCTGGGCTTCAATTTTGATAGGTATGAGCCATTTGGCATAGTAGTAGATTGAAAGTTATGATATTTCAAAGTTTGACCATGTTTCTAGAGTACAATCTAGAACATCAGGGATTTGGCGAATTTCTGGAAATACTATGGTTGTAATGGCTAAACTTGGATATTTTTTCATGAAAATACATTGAAAGAGCTTCACTTAGGTTTTAGAATTAGTCCATTTGAAATTTCTTCAAATTAACTATGATTTTTCAAAGTTGACCTGAAATTCTGCCAGTTTTCTAGAAAACTATGAAACTACATTGAGCAAAGCTATATTGAGCATAAATTGTTAAAATTTTGATAGATACTATGATTTAAAGGCAGTAATGGTACATGTAATAACCATTTACTTGTTACCGTAAACTTTGATAGGAATTGGAAATTTTCTGAGCCGAAATCAAAATGTTAAAACAACTGAAAAATTGAGAAAGGAGACAGGAAATAACTCTATCTTTCATAAATTATGTGAATATTTCATATGTTTGTGTATGCCATCTTCTATGATATAATTGATGAACACTATTTTGCCAAGTAGGGCAATTTGTGTGAGTAGGCATTTTTACCTGGTTGTTGAGTAAGAACCCAATCGAGGTTTACAGATAGTGGGGGAGTAGCCCTAACTCATGTATACATGTCGTGATGATTGCTTGTGTTGTTAAGATGTTGCATAACATGGAGTATGACATTTAATTTTCACATATTATATGATTGATTATATATAACTACTGAGATTCTTTTGAATCTCACTTTTTTTTCAAACTTAAATATATTCCAGCTGAAGGTAGTTGCTCTAAGAATAGATATGTGGCTACCAGCTACTAGAGTTTCGGTGCACACGTGAAGACTGTTATTGGTTATCTATCTTGCAATTTAGTTTCTTTTGAACACTCTGTCATTTGTATATATATTTCAAACCCTACGGGGAAGTCTTGTATTGTAAACAAGTACTTAATGTCAGTATGTTTTCACTATTTCTGTATGCCTTACAGAACTGTGCACTTATTACTCTGCATATATCGAAATGTTAAGGGGTTTGACAAATAACATGATTTGTAGTGGTTTTTACATAAACCGCTACAAATTTGTAGCGAAAAGCCTCACCCCCAAGTGGCACATTGGTAAGCCAACATTATTTGTATTGATTTACAAAAAACAAATGCTACAAATTTGGCGCCAATTTCCTGCCATAACTTGTAGCAGCTCATTTATAGCAGTTATGTCATAGAAACTACTACAAGTGTGGCACTAGTGTCAAGCCCTTTCCTTATTTTCATATTTTTCAAAGTGTTTACAAGCAGTTCGGTGGCATCACAGGAATATTATAAATATACTGATATATGTTACAAGGTACTTGATTACACTACAAGTTTTCCCCACAAGGATTGTACATATTAATTACAATTGATATAGCCAAACAGGGCTATTAGGATGTCTAAACCCAGTTAATGAAACTCGAACATCTTTCCATCTTCATTCTACCACAGCACTCCTCTCGTGCAGTACTCTTCTTTGTACTCAGTAGCCTCCTGTGACCACCTGTCTTAATAGCCCTTCCTTGATCCTCTCTTGTTTCACTGTTTGTTCAATCTTATATCTAGCTTGGGCTACATCCACGTCCTCTTAGATTCCACAAATTTCTCCCTCCTTAACTCCTCAGTCCTCTCTCTCTCTACACTCTTGATTTGGCTTGCTTGGATTTTCTTCTTGAGCCCTCTTTCCTTCTATGTTCTTCAAAGCTCTTTATCTCTCCTTCTTTCTTAGCTTTGGACAAAATTAAGACCATTTATGGGTGTCATGTCGCTTCTTCAAGAAGCCTCTTCCACCTCCTTAAGATTTTAGCACATGATTTTTTTTTGGCCCTTTCTTCTTCTCCAAGTCTTTCTCTTTCCTTTATTCTTATTTGGCCAAAATTAATGGCCTTTGGAATAGTTCAAATGGCTTCTTGAACAAGCCAAATTTCCTCCTTCTTAAATAAATATTATTTTATTAGAATTTTTTGCACATGTCACCATCACTTTATTACCTCTTTTCCATTTGGCTTAATTCGCAAATTACCATTTTTCTACTACATTTTTGTAGAAATTCAAGTACATCACAATTCACCATTTTATTCCATTAAATAAAAGGAATTTTGGTGACCAAAATTTGGGATGTTTAAACCAGCTTGGCGCCAATAAGCGTGACAATTATGGAAGTTATTTTGTAACAGTTATGTTGACATAACCGCTACGAAATGCAAATGGTTGCCTCCTTATAGCAGTTACAAGGAACAACTACAAATGTAAAACAATATTCGTAGTAGTTTTTGGATGAAACTGCTACATGTTAAGGGTTTGTATATTTGTAGCGGTTATAAGTAACCGCTACAAAGTGTTCTATTGCCCGAGTTGACTTTGTAGCAGTTTTTTCAATAATTGCTACAAAGTTTAGCACTATAAATATCCAGCAACCCTTTCTTTGTCTCATTTGGCCATTTTGTTTTCTAACATCTCCTTGAGAGTTTTCCTTTAGATCTGAGCTTTCTTATGTCTCTCTAGGAGTTTTACTGTAGCACTTCACATTTTTCACACACTTATGGTACAAAAGTTACATATTTTCTTTCCACTTATTATTATTATATTTTATATATGAATGTGACTAATTTTTTATTTTATTTTTTTATATTTTGCAGTTCATATGGCTTTAGGGAGGGACAAGGGGAAGGGGAAGGGGAAGGAGGCCGACCTTCCCCAAAGACTACTTTTATGGGGTGGCTACAATAGATGAGGAGGCAGCACAGAGGGAGGGTGATCGCGCCACAACCGATGGCCCTATAGCAGCCATAGGAGTTGGCCCGACCACAGCCACAACAAATGGCCCTACAGGAAGGGACCACATAACTGGTGCCTCTTGTTGTTCAAGGAGAGGCAGCTAATCTAAGTTTGAACGACTACAACGAGAATAAGGAGTTTGACATCCAGATTTTGATTAGTAACATGTAGCAATTCCTAGATGAGGAGGAGGCGCGAGACCAGAACAACCCGTGATGATCGTCTTTCCCTGTCAGCTGGGTTTGAGGTATAGGTCCAAGATAAGCATTTTCTTCACTTTTCCATATCGGAAATCTAATTTACTTCGCTACAATCTTGATGTCACGCATATTGAAAAAAATGTATGCCACAATGTGCTACATACGTTGCTTAATGAACTTGGCAAGTTAAAAGATCATCTTTAAGCGAGTAAAGATTTATGTGCCATAGGAGTTCATGAAGATGCATGACTAGATGAGCATGAAAAATTTCAATCGGCAAAGTTCACCCTCATAAAACCAAATAAGGAAGTCTTCCTCACAACATTGAAGAAAATAAAAGTTCCTTATGGGTATTTAAGCAACATTTCATAATGTATTGACATGCAGGCTTGAAAGGTTACTGCCCTGACGAGTTATGACTCACATGTTCTTATATAATAGTTACTTCTGCTAGCTATAAAGAATGTACTTCCTCTCTATGTGTCCATCATTTTGGTGGAGCTTTGTTCTTTCTTTCAAAAGTTGTGTTCCAAGGTTTTGATCATTGAGGAGCTCGAACATCTGCAATCCAAAATCATTCTTACACTTTGTCATTTAGAGATGATCTTTGCTCTGTCCTTTTTCACTATGATAGTTCACCTTACAGCCCACGTTATTCATGAAACAAAGCTCACTGGCCTAGTTCAATATCGATGGATGTATCCTATTGAGAGGCACTCATTTTACATATGTCCATCATTATTAGTTCCAATGTTTGCTAGTAAGCCCGGGGCCACATGTGGGCAGTGGATGAGGGTGGGGTGTGACAACCCACGTGTTTATAGATTTAGAAGGAAGAATCATAGTATTTAATAGCCCTCTCAGTCCGTGGAAAATGACATTGGTGGAATAATAAGGGAATTATACATTAAATTAAGGGGTTTGTTTTACCATAAAAATTATGGACATTGAATTGGTAATAAAGTCCAGAGCAGACAGATTCTTAGTCTAATACTTTATTACTATTGATAACAACATTATAATTCTTACTGATGATTTGTTTTTGTAACTGTCATGATATCAATATTGGCAGTTAATTATTAGCAACAATTTATCATGACTGTTACGTTGTCATCTTGATATTGTGGTCTGATCATAATTTACGAGTTGTTATGATTTGTGTTTTACCCCATGATAGTCAATCGTAGAAAGGAAATTTTTTGAGTGCTATATGCAATTGCAATATCAAAATTGTGGGGGTGTGCGTGAGTTTTGAAAACAACATCCCATGTGTATAAAAGAACTATTAATTTTATTGGGAAACAAATATTGGAGATTTGGTGATGATATTTTGTAAAATTAGAATGATATTATTTGAGAATATTCCAAATTAATTAAGAGTGGCAGACTTCAAACAGAAACTGCATTTGAAGTTATGGACTTGTAAGGGCCATTCAAATTATTTTTATCTTGCGATCTGAATGTGTTAAACACATGAACGAAGTCCAGTGGTATTGTTCTCTTTACCTTGTTATGACATATAATAACTATGATGCTAGCAATATAATTCTGTATAAAAATCTATTACAGTTTGTTAGCCTTGAAATGCAGGAGCCGAGTGATTATCTCACAAAGATAAAGGTACATTTTATAAGGTGGTTTTATCTAATTTTGTTGTGGAAATTAGATATCTTTATGAGCTTAAATGATGAGACTTAATAAAGATTATCATGCAAAACCCTAATTGAGATTGGTATCACAATATTTGAGAAATTATAATCCTAATTAGAATGGAAGGGGATTATATGGTGAGATTCTAATTTAATTAGAATTATGTGAAAATATTTTCATATATAATTTGAGATATTTGAAAGTGTGGGGATGCCTAACATGTGGAGTATGTACCTTATAAATTTTAAAGTTGCAAATTGTTTCTAGCCTCATTCGATAAAACCAAGTTGTGATTTAAAATTAATTATGCGGAGGCTTTGTTATTGGCTAAGAGCAAATTTTGCAAATTATTAAGATAAGCATTATGTGGTATGAAAATTTCATCATTTATCTCTGGTAGATAAATGTGATTTTCAAAATTTGAGGTTATGTAATTATTTTGGTGTAAGGATATATATGTGAATATTCCTTATGATACTAACACTTTGTTTGAGGTGATTTTGCGGCTCAATCTGTGTGTATGCACAAATTTATGAAAATTTGATGCATTAATTAGTGGATACTAAACCTTGTGATATAGCTTATGTGCTATATTGAGATTGAGTATATATTAATTATGTCGATACCATAAATGTTGGTACATATATAGTGGATTCCTGTTATATTGAGATATATAGATGTCGATTGAAATTCAATTTTATGTCAGAAAATCCAATGATAGCCAAAATAAATTATGATGTGAGTCAGAGTTTATTACTCTAGATTTGGCTGAAAATTGGAAGTTAAGTTGTTAAAACTTCTTGAAAATTTTTGGGTGTAAAGCCGACATTTTTTTTATGTCGATGAATTGTGATTGCTAAAATAGCAATAGCCATTATAGAAAGAGCAATGGTTTAAGTGAAAATCATTTGAGATATATTGTGAATAAGCATGCATGAGAATTGTGGAATTATCTCAATCGATTTGTAAGGTCAAAAAGTTGACCTACGGATCCATTAACAAAAGCCCGGGAAGAATTCAATTAGCTGAGGAGAATGGGACTAAAGCCAATATGAAATTAACAATGATGGCAATCCAACCTTGGTGATTGGTGATCCCATGAAGGAGGTTCAATGGGTAAGAACAAATCATTTGTTAGTTTTGCTGGCAATAAAATAAATTATCAATCCCTTCCTATGGCATGAGAAAGTGTTAGAATGCATTTTGGTGAGGTTGAGCAAAAGCTCTTAATGATTTCATATTCCTATGGGAAAGTGTACTCATTACAGGTACATTTCATGAAATCACCTCTATGAATTTGGAGTGGAGCCGCTCCTATGAGATCGTGACAAAATCTCTAGAGCATTCGTTATGCACCAGGCATGCGCATGGCCGTTTAATGTGCAAAACCGCGTTAACAGCGAAATGTGGGGGTATAATATGACTCTTAATGCCTCTAGTATACGCCCAATAAATGAGTGGTTTTAAGTTCTTAGGACCACCAACATCTCTGTGTACTAAGTGTTATAAGTCTAGGTCTGGTTTTAAGTTCTTAGAACCACCAGATACAATGGTTATACCTGTGTGCACAACTCAGCTAATGGTGTTCCCTTTTGACACATGTAGGGGATTGTTGGAGTTATTTGTATATTTGTGGGTGTGTCAAAATGGAAAAGCCCTATATTGCTCAAGAATGTTGAAGCACAAAAGTTTAAATAAAAGCTTGTGATCTTGAGCTAATAAATAAGCCAAGAGGAGGAGTGGACTCACACACAAGGCCATGTGGAAATCCGGCAATTTCCTCTGTGTGAGTTAACATATACTGGGCACTTTTATTAATTGATTTTTGATAAATATGGAATTACACCTTTTGAATAATCATCCATATAGAAAATGCCATTTTGCACAACAAAAAGAATGATTTTTGGACATTGGTTCTATTCAAATATCAAAACGGATTTCTTCAATTCCCTTTAAATGTCTAATGTGTAGCCTTTCAATGGCTTCTTATGCCCAACGTCAGAACCTTATTTAAACACATTCATGCCACTTTATGTTAATAAAAACCGGCCACTTATGATGCTTTAAAGGCTGCCAACGTTTAGTGTGGTAAGACCTATATAAAGTGCTTTGGTTAGAGGTCTATATCTCTGGCCCATGAGCCTTCGAACACTCCTCTCCTCCTTTGATTTTTGCTTACTGAGTTCTATTATATTTCGCTGTTCTGTTCACCCTGTTCATGCAGGAAGGATCCGTTTTATCCTGGGGAGTGCTGCTTCCTCTTAGTTGGTGGTTGCTAAATAGCTTTTAAGGACAGCGTCCTTGGACGTGACTTGGATTATTCATTTTCTTTGTAGGCGCTGCCACATATAGGATTAGCAAAACACGAGGTGGAGTTGGAAGATTCACTGCATCATATGTGAATTTAGGTGTTGACGCCAACAATTGTATCATGGGATGAAGCACCGTTTCTTTCTCTCTCGGATTCATTCATAGTCATCATGATTGGCCCTCAGAATTTCAGCTCTGATACGATAAAGAATTTAAGGGCATCAGAATCAAAGAGTAAACATCTTACTTTATTCGGTAACGTGGATGTCCATATATACATTCTCATGCAACAGAGAGAGAGAGTGAGATATCCGTGTAACAAGATGTGTGAGATTCGTAGATCCATGCAAATAGCAACTAAAGATGTAACAGATTTTAAAAAAACAATATTCAAATGTCATATTTATGGGTTAAGCTATTCTCACATAAACCAATAGTTAGCATCTAAAATACATTAATATAACTTATACGCTGAGAAAATAAATGTTTACACGCATAGCAGAACACTATAACCTTACACCACTGAAATATGACAACAATTGGGCCGCCTGTGTAATGCAACATGAAGTCTAAAACACAATCATCAATTGTACCCCATAAGGTTCATTCTAATTTTTCTGACCTGTCAACAAAATGAAGTTATAAAAAAATAAATAAATAATGGACTGAAATAGAGCAAATAGTGTTAATAAATTATTAAGAAATCATTGAAGCACTAGATTTTAAGAAACAACATTTTTAAAGAAATCATTAAAGCAGATGATGATGATGATATCAAACACCTCACGTTAACCACCTATTAATCGATGAGAATATTGTATTCTAAATAACTTACATTTTAACTAAAAGAAAATAAACTTACACTATTCACTCAAGCTATTAAATATTTGCATAGTGAAAGGATGAATAAGAAAATATGCAGATATTATGTAAATGTAAAAATATTCAAAGATCCCAAATCCAACCGTAACACAATATCTGTACGTAACGTCAGTATGAATGTAGTAGTTAAATTAAATGAATTTATTGTATATTATATATTTAGAATTTAGAACATTCATCAATATTGAATTTTCAAGTACACTTGGTAACAAAAATAGTATTTAGAAACAAATGATAAGATTAATAGGTAAAATATTAATATGAAATAATAATTATTGATTAAAAATAATTAATTAATGTGCGTTTTGTAACCCACATTTTTTAAACCACCATTTTTGAGTTAATGTTATAAGTGAATTTAAACCCAACACTTGACTAATATAATATTGTGCATAATAAACATAATCACCAACCGAAAATAACAAGATTTCGATGATACAAACACAATAGCAGGGTAAATATAGACGTCATTAACGGGAGCAGTGAAGTTTTATAATAGCAAATTCTTCTATAACACATTTATATCACAATGCAATTTTAAAAGCAACAGTAAAATTTTATAATATGATAATATTATGTAACAAACTTATATCAACCCTATGCTCCTTTCGAGGGTTAACATGGAAAATTTCCCACCCACCAACAGCCACAAGCTTCCCAATCATATCTGGAACCAAACTTATGTGAGGTAAAGACGAGAACACACAATAAAAAAATTTTAAAAATCATCATCAACATACCCACTAAGCACCGCGCGTTAAACTGATTGCTCTAAATCTGTGTGAAAGGCCTGAAACCAAATCTGTAAACATTAGTACAACCATCATCCTCATTGGGCTGAACAGACGTTGAGGCTAGAAAATGCAATTGATAATCATGATCCGTGATAAAAAAAATATCAATGCATTAGGCAGAACAGAAAAATAGGCAATGACGTATGTTCCTCCTTCTTGAAGGAGTTCCTGACATCGCAAGACATAGGTAGGCCTCAGTTGATTGAAAACAGTCTCCCTGCAATGAACAAAGTATGCACATCATTGGTTAACAACATAGTTAGAACAACATCCAGAAAAAATAAGAAAAAGGTGAAATAAAATAAATACATATGTTATGGTCCTGAAGAAGCAATTGAATAGATGAAGTTTGTCCATCTAATGGATGGGCAGGGATTGTCCAACAAGGACTACCCAGTTTTTTCGAGCAGGATTGAGATCACGGACATCAGCAAATAAAGGAGCCATGGAAGTATAGAAGATATAAAATATGGGTTAAAGAAATATATTGGTTAAAAAAGGATCAAATGCAGCACCAAAATGAAGGAGGAAGGGAAAAAAAGGAAAGGCGCAATAAGTGGATTTATGGGAGTCAGACAGTAGGAAAACCACTGCACTGAGACTTGAACGGACTCGAAAAAATAAATAGGGAGGAATAATTTTAAAAAATAAATAAGTAACCGTAAAATAAAAAATGGTGCAGAAATAATTGCGTGCCACCTGTTAAAAAAAGGCAAACTTATAAAAATATTGCATGATAATCTCCTCCATCTAAATATGGGAAAGAATGAGACGCGGGGTAGAAAAGGTAAAATATAATCTAAGAAGATATAAAAAAAAATATTTATAGTTTTTTTTTGAAACTTGGTACACTAAATAACCTCCCTTATCTATAACAAAAAAATAATGGGAAATTAGAAATTGAATTATATATATAAATATATAGATGAATATCTTAAATTAATGAGATATTTATTTAAGATCTTAAACCTTTGTTAGCATATCATTTTTTCAAAATGTAATTGTATAAAAAAATAAATAATTATGTAACCGCTAGTATATTAAGTGGAGGTAAAATAAAGAATAGTGGAGAAATAATTGCGGGCCATCTGTTAGACAAAAATAGATATAAACTTATAAAAATATTGCATAATAATCTCTTCCATCTAAACATGGGGAAAGAATGAGACATGGGGTTTAAAACGTAAAACAGAAAATGTAACACGATATAAAAGAATATTTCTAATCTTTTTTGTTTGAAACTTGGTACACTAAATAACGTCCCTTATCTGTAATAGAAAATAATAGGAAATTAGGAATTGAGTTATATATATATATATATATATGAATATCTTAAATTAATGAGATAGTTATTTAAGAGCTTACAACTTTGTTATCATCTCAAGTTTTTAAAATGTAATTGTATAACTATGGCATGCAATTTTTTAAAAAAATAATTAAAGAAGATAATAATAATTTTGTCAAATATTCTAGATTATTAATCCAATTTATTTAACCTAATAATTTAACATAATAACAGAACAAATAACCACGACGATGGTTACTTAAAATTTAAAATTATTTTATTTCAAGCCATATACAAGTCATACACAAACTACAACCCACTTGTTTTTATTTAAACAGACTGAATAAACAACAATTAATTGAAAAGGCAAAAAATGATTGATTTATTTGACACATAGTGTTGCCACGTGGCGCATTCTAGAAGGGCCTTCTTTCGACCCTACTTTTATATATTAATTAATAGATAGAGTTAAAACAAAAATATATACTTGGATCAAAAGTTTCTCTCACATATTAAAAGGGGAATTTTTTTTTAGTAGAAACAGGTATTCTCTTATTGGAGGTAATCTTATTCGAGGCATTATCAAGTATTAAATGCGAATACCTCCTCTATTAGAAATTCAAAAATTATTTTATAACAGTGTAAGGGATTAGCCCTTTCTGCCTGAGTAAAAGGGAAATTTGAATTGGAGTTTAGGATTTTGAAGATTATAGTGGTTTGCTTTTTGGGATATGATGTCTTTAATAGTAATTTAACTCTAACTAGTTGTCAATAGCGGAGAGTTTGGCTTCTGTTTTTCACACTCCCTCTGTTATGCCTTTTGTCTATGAATTTGGGCTACTTAGTGGAATTGGATTTAGCATTTCTTTAACAATTTTCTGCGCAACATAGAGGTCATTTTCTCATTTATTTTTTTATTTAATTGAATAAAGTATTAGCAACAAAAAAAACTAAGTTACTCCATATGATTATTTTTTATAATAAACTTTTAGAAAATCTTCCTAGATCCTTTTAATAAGATTTTTTTTCCTTCAAAATATCTACTACATTATATAAATTTTTTCCTTTACCAAAATTCTCTTAATTACACACTTTTAATTAAGGGAAATCCTATTAAAAATTAAGAAAGTGGGGTCTGGTAATTTTGACAAACAGTATATAGATTGTTGATAAATTTAATTAATGTAATTAACTAAATTAACAAATTTTTTTTAATTCATTGCATGCCAACGGCTATTATTTCTTAAAAAAAAAAATTGCCAGGGCTTAATCATTCGGCCAGCTACTTTTCACATAAAAGACCCACAGCCATAGGCATTTGAACTAAATTTTAGCTGTTAATTAGAATATGATCGCATACTTTAATTTCTATTATTCTAGTATATTTACTTATACGACATACATTGATGACCATATCCCCATTGCTTAATATTTATATTATATTGTGCATGATTAATTTGGCTTCCAAATATTAATATTTTCCTGCTTGGATAATTGGATGAATGAATATTCAAGCTAATACGTCCAATTAGTACCACATTTAAAATTTATATGCTATAGTTAAAAATATACCTTTTGCGAATTAATGTTACTATATAAGAACACAAATGTTCAAAGAATGCGACGATATTCATGACAACGTGAAAGCTGCATATTAATATATATAATCTTTTTTATCAAAACAAAAACCTTTTGGAGAAAGTGGACTTTAGAAGAAATCAATGGATAATTAATGTGAATACATATATAATATCTCAGAATGTCAAGCATTCGCACTTCATCACCTTCATTCACTTCATTGAGTTGTTCAAAGCAACCAATGTTTTTTGTTGCCACGTGACCACGTCGTTTCCATTGCAATTCAAATAACTTGAAGCATTAACTAATCATGATCATCTTCTACTTTACATAAACTGATTTGTTCCAACTTATTAATATATAAACCAACATCAAACGAGACATATTGTGTTTTGAAATTATTAGTTTACCAAAGAAATATTCACATAATAAATATTTACTTCAAGTGAAATAAGTTGATATTCATACAAGTACCAAATTCTTCACGTTACATACTTGATTAAATTACTTTGGAAATTTTAAACACCCAGTTCACACAAACCTAGACAAAGAATTCATGAAATAAAATTAAATAATTTGTGTTCCTCCTGAATTTTCCGGTTCAAACGTAACTTATCCTATTTATTTCTGCCACTAGATGTGACAAGTTTAATTTTGAATTTTCAAATAAGGCTAGTGTTTTTAGGCAACACGCATTCCCTTTCAAATCAATATAAGAGACTATTTTAAGCTGTCAATTCTTTCAATTTTACTCAACTAGTAGTAAGATTTTAATACGTTTGGGAAATATTTCATTCGTAAGATAACCCATGTCAGGTCTGATCAGGAGTTTTTTTGTATTTTATTTACATATAATTTTAGGGAAAATTTCAGTACGAAACCTATGAACATGCGTTGGTTACTAAGCACAAAATCAATAGTTCGGTTTGTGTGAATGCAATAAAAGTTTCTGGTAGAGCTATTCTCAATTGAGTTCAACAATTAATGTCTGGATCAAACCTAGCTAGATAGCTATATAAAAAAACATGGAAAAATCTGTTAAGTAAATAAAAGAAAAAAATTACAAGTAAGTCCCAATTAAAATTAAAGACTCATTTATATATAAATAACATATGTGTGATATACTCCTTCTGATCCTTAATATGAGAAATACTCGTATAGTCTAAGAATACCGTATCTTCTGAACTTTATCCAATAAAAACATAACAACTCAGATTATTTTTATTCTACTTGGTTGATGACTCATCAGAAAAAATTTATATTTTATATTGTACTAAAGAAAAATCTTTGTTGATCATTTTGTTTTAGTTCTTTTTTTAAAAATTATGATTTTTTTTCCTTAAAAAAAAAGCTAAAATCTGAATTTTTTTCATATGAGTCATCATCCAACGAGAATTGAAATTATCTTAGCTGTTATGTTTTCATTGGACAGAGCTCAGATAACATGTTACTCTTAGAGTATATAAGTATTTCTTTTATAAGACTTATTTTTTTAATTTAATTAAATTGAGGAAGTTAGTTAAATTAGCTACAATGACTTTTTTTTTTAAAAAAATACTCTGATCATCTTTCTTAATTCTCTCAATCTCTCTCTTATTTGATTATTTAAGAGGGAGTATAAATAGAGGTAAATTAAGAAAAAATTAATAAATATAAGAAATAAGTCTTACATTACATTTAGGTGTGACACCAAAGACCGTAGGAGTAATTAATTTGATGCAATAGTCAACCTTTTGATGCAGGCTGGGACGAGTCCCTTTCAAATACCTAAAGGCCGTAGGAGTAATTAATAAGTCTTAATTCTCTCAACTCCCTAATTAGGTGTGACACCAAAGACCGTAGGAGTAATTAATTTGATGCAATAGTCAACTTTTTGATGCAGGCTGGGACGAGTCCCTTTCAAATACCTAAAGGGCGATTAGTCTGATTTTGATTTGCTGTTAAGAAGTCGAAAATCAACAAAACTAGTAGGAGGGTCACAAATGCACCACACATGTCGGTAAGTAGGACCCTTGTGAGATAATGACAGTAGCACACACGTGGTCGTAAAGAATCCAATGAAAATGGCGAAACATATTAAAGTGGTACCATTTCAATACATGTCTATGCAAAGCATTCACAGTACTCTTCAGTCTTCAGCACAATCATGGCTTTTGCATCCATGTCATCTTTTGTTCTTTCCAAGTACCTTCAAAGCCGACATTTTTTTTATGTCGATGAATTGTGATTGCTAAAATAGCAATAGCCATTGTAGAAAGAGCAATGGTTTAAGTGAAAATCATTTGAGATATATTGTGAATAAGCATGCATGAGAATTGTGGAGTTATCTCAATCGAATTGTAAGGTCAAAAAGTTGACCTACGGATCCATTAACAAAAGCCCGGGAAGAATTCAATTAGCCGAGGGGAATGGGACTAAAGCCAATATGGAATTAACAATGATGGCAATCCAACCTTGGTGATTGGTGATCCCATGAAGGAGGTTCAATGGGTAAGAACAAATCATTTGTTAGTTCTGCTGGCAATAAAATAAATTATCAATCCCTTCCTATGGCATGAGAAAGTGTTAGAATGTATTTTGGTGAGGTTGAGCAAAAGCTCTTAATGATTTCATATTCCTATGGGAAAGTGTACTCATTGCAGGTACATTTCATGAAATCACCTCTATGAATTTGGAGTGGAGCCGCTCCTATGAGATTGTGGCAAAATCTCTAGAGCATTCGTTATACACTAGGCACGTGCATGGCCGTTTAATGTGCAAAACCGCGTTAACAATGAAATGTGGGGGTATAATATGACTCTTAATGCATCTAGTATACGCCCAAGAGATAAGCGGTTTTAAGTTCTTAGGACCACCAACATCTCTGTGTACTAAGTGTTATAAGTCTAGGTCTGGTTTTAAGTTCTTAGAACCACAAGATACAATGGTTATACCTGTGTGCACAACTCAGCTAATGTGTTCCCTTTTGACACATGTAGGGGATTGTTGGAGTTATTTGTATATTTGTGGGTGTGTCAAAATGGTAAAGCCCTATATTGCTCAAGAATGTGGAAGCACAAAAGTTTAAATAAAAGCTTGTGATCTTGAGCTAATAAATAAGCCAAGAGGAGGAGTGGACTCACACACAAGGCCATGTGGAAATCCGGCAATTTCCTCTGTGTGAGTTAACATATACTGGGCACTTTTATTAATTGATTTTTGAGAAATATGGAATTAAACCTTTTGAATAATCATCCATATAGAAAATGCCATTTTGCACAACAAAAAGAATGATTTTTGGACATTGGTTCTATTCAAATATCAAAACGGATTTCTTCAATTCCCTTTCAATGTCTAATGTGTAGCCTTTCAATGGCTTCTTATGCCCAACGTCAGAACCTTATTTAAACACATTCATGCCACTTTATGTTAATAAAAACCGGCCGCTTATTATGCTTTAAAGGCTGCCAACGTTTGGTGTGGTAAGGCCTATATAAAGTGCTTTGGTTAGAGGTCTATATCTCTGGCCCATGAGCCTTCGAACACTCCTCTCCTCTTTTGATTTTTGCTTACTGAGTTCTATTATATTTCGCTGTTCTGTTCACCCTGTTCATGCAGGAAGGATCCGTTTTATCCTGGGGAGTGCTGCTTCCTCTTAGTTGGTGGTTGCTAAATAGCTTTTAAGGACAGTGTCCTTGGACGTGACTTGGATTATTCATTTTTTTTGTAGGTGCTGCCACATATAGGATTTGCACAACACGAGGTGGAGTTGGAAGATTCACTGCATCATATGTGAATTTAGGTGTTGACGCCAACAATTGTATCATGGGATGAAGCACCGTTTCTTTCTCTCTCGGATTTATTCATAGTCATCATGATTGGCCCTCAGAATTTCAACTCTGATACGATAAAGAATCTAAGGGCATCAGAATCAAAGAGTAAACATCTTACTTTATTCGGTAAAGTGGATGTCCATATATACATTCTCATGCAACAGAGAGGGAGAGTGAGATATCCGTGTAACAAGATGCGTGAGATTCGTAGATCCATGCAAATAGCAACTAAACATGTAACAGATTTAAAAAATACAATATTCAAATAATATTCCAATATTCAAATGTCATATTTATCGGTTAAGCTATTCTCACATAAACCAATAGTTAGCATCTAAAATACATTAATATAACTTATACGCAGAGAAAACAAATGTTTACACGCATAGCAGAACACTATAACCTTACACCACTGAAATATGACAACAATTGGGCCGCCTGTGTAATGCAACATGAAGTCTAAAACACAATCATCAATTGTACCCCATAAGGTTCATTCTAATTTTTCTGACCTGTCAACAAACTGAAGTTATAAACAAATAAATAAATAATGGACTAAAATAGAGCAAATAGTGTTAATAAATTATTAAGAAATCATTGAAGCACTAGATTTTAAGAAACAACATTTTTAAAGAAATCATTAAAGCAGATGATGATGATGATATCAAACACCTCACGTAACCACCTATTAATCGATGAGAATATTGTATTCTAAATAACTTACATTTTAACTAAAAGAAAATAAACTTACACTATTCACTCAAGCTATTAAATATTTGCATAGTGAAAGGATGAATAAGAAAATATGCAGATATTATGTAAATGTAAAAATATTCAAAGATCCCAAATCCAACCGTAACACAATATCTGTACGTAACGTCAGTATGAATGTAGTAGTTAAATTAAATGAATTTATTGTATATTATATATTTAGAATTTAGAACATTCATCAATATTGAATTTTCAAGTACACTTGGTAACAAAAATAGTATTTAGAAACAAATGATAAGATTAATAGGTAAAATATTAATATGAAATAATAATTATTGATTAAAAATAATTAATTAATGTGCGTTTTGTAACCCACATTTTTTAAACCACCACTTTTGAGTTAATGTTATAAGTAAATTTAAACCCAACACTTGACTAATATAATATTGTGCATAATAAACATAATCACCGACCGAAAATAACAAGATTTCGATTATACAAACACAATAGCAGGGTAAATATAGATGTCATTAACGGGAGCAGTGAAGTTTTATAATAGCAAATTCTTCTATAACACATTTATATCACAATGCAATTTTAAAAGCAACAGTAAAATTTTATAATATGAGAATATTATGTAACAAACTTATAAGATATAATATTAAGACCGATAAATAAGAAATAATACCATAAACTGCATACTCTTCGTCAAGAAGATGAATATCAACCCTATGCTCCTTTCGACGGTTAACATGGAAAATGTCCAACCCTCCAACAGCCACAAGCTTCCCAATTAGCTTCCCAATCATATCTGGAACCAAACTTATGTGAGGTAAAGACGTGAACACACAATAAAAAAATTTTAAAAATCATCATCAACATACCCACTAAGCACCGCGCGTTAAACTGAGTGCTCAATCTGTGTGAAAGGCCTGAAACCAAATCTGTTAACATTAGTACAACCATCATTCTCATTGGGCTGAACAGACGTTGAGGCTAGAAAATGCAATTGATAATCATGATCCGTGATAAAAAAAAAAAAATCAATGCATTACACTACTACAAACTAGACTTTTGACGTCCCTAAAGGACGTCCCTTTTTAAGTTAGGGACGTCTAAAGTTCAATATTTGGTGGGAGGATATGGCGCTGGATGAATTTGACCCAAAAAAAAAAATTCGACACTTTAGACATTCCCAGGGAGACTAGGGACGTCTAAAGCAAGCATTAGACGTCCCCATTTTGACTGGGGACGTAGAATCATGCAGAAACATCACTTCATTCACTGTACATGGCAGCTTTACCTTGTGTGCCAAAGCCATACCCGTGAGTGTCTCCAGATTTCCATTTCCCCTGCTGCATTTGTTTTCTCTCTTCTCCCAAACCCGTGAGCTGCATTTCATATCTCCTTCACTGAACAAATGCAAAAGCCATACCCGTGAGTGTCTCCAGATTTCCACTTCCCCTGCTGCGTTGGTTTTCTCTCTTCTCCCAAACCCGTGAGCTGAGTTTCATAACTCATTCACTGAGCAAAGGCGCACCTCCCCTCCCCTGCATTTGTCTTCCCTCTTCTCCCATTCCCATGGCTATGTGGGTCTTCCTATTTGCTGCTGCTGCTGCATTCTCAGAATTATACAAGTGCATTTCTGGGTTTCCTAAAATCATGTGCATATGAGGTGTGAGTTGGATTATTATGTGAAGCAATTAAGAATTTACATTCTTCGTTTCTAGATTGTTGCTGCAATTGGATTCTGCGTTTCTCGATTGTTGGTGTGTGCACTTGGTTCTGCGTTTCTGGGTTATATTGTTGCTGCATGCACTTGGATTCTGCACTTGGTTTTTGAGAAAATTAGGTGCGTGGGTTTTATGTAATGTAAATAATTATTTTGGGGAACAGATGTTGTTTACAATGTTAGAATTGAATAAATGTTAGAATATGTCAAATGTTATGTATGTTGGGGTCATTTCACATATTTGTTTAGACTTTTAAGAATCACTTGTGATCCAACGTAACTGAACCCTTACAAAACCCTTACAAAAATGTTAAATTGTGTTTTTTTTAAGTTTTAAAAATTTATAACTAATACTATTGAGTTTGCATAACTTGTCTTTTTTGCTTTTATACATAGAGAGAAATTTTTTTGAAAACTTTTGAACAAAAAAATTGCGTTTTGGAAGTTTGGATTTTGATTTATGAATATTCTAAAAGTTGTTTGATTTGATATTGAAAGAATTGAGTTTGATTAGGATTTGGTTCTATCTTCTTAGAAGTAGGTAGGCATAGAATTTGGCTTTGATAATTAACTTTAGGAAGCCAAAGACTATGTGAATTTTTTTAAATAGTGAAAAGAAAAGAGAAATTGAAAAAGAAAATAGAAAAAGGATATAACAAGAAAGAGAAAAAACAAAGAAAGAGAGACTAAGAGATTGTTATCATTGAGTTAAGGTCATTATTTTCATGTTTTTCATTGAAATTCTTGGCACTAATTAAAGTATTCGTCCTTTTGTTTGGGTTAGAAGAATTAATGTTAGCTTCCTGCTTTTTACTCTTGTTTTAGTGTTATGAATTTTTATTTTACTCTTCTTAATTAGTTTAGTTTTATTTAAATTAAGCTGAGATGGTTTGTTATTTTGATTTTGGGATGTCTAACTTTTAAGGGGAAATGCTGGCAAAATTTTGGAAAACAAAATAGTAAAAGGCAATTCCCAGTGTTGACAATTATTCTAAACTTGAGTGTGAATGGCATAGGTGGTAATAGAATGGATCATAGTTGGATGAATGCTTTGAGAACAAGTGAAGAATATGAGAATGGGGTTGAAGAGTTTATTGAATTTGCTAGAAGGAACGTTCCAGCCAAAAATAAGTATTTTTGTCCTTGTGTCAATTGTTTAAATGAGAGAAAACGGGATGTTGAAGTTATAAGGGATCACCTACTTTGTGATGGAATAAATCTTCGATACACAAGGTGGATATGGCATGGTGAGGAAGTAACTGATTGTCCGTCACACAAGAAGGAAGCTGTGGATGTCATAGATGAAGATAGAATGGAGAGAATGATTCACGATGTTGAGGTAGAATCCTTTGCGCAGTCGCATGAATATGACAGCCTGCGGAGTGATGCAGAGAAACCGTTGTACCCTGGGAGTAAGTACACACCGCAGACAGGAACATTACATTTGGTTAACTTAAAAGCAACTTGTGGGTGGACCGATAGTAGTTTCACATTGTTGCTTGAACTGTTGTGTGATATGTTTCCAGACGATAATATACTTCCAAATCGTATGTATGAGGCCAAGAAAATCACTATCCACAATAGGTATGGAGTATAAAAAGATACACGCTTGCCCTAATGACTGCGTACTATACAGAAAGGAGTATGAAGGTCTGAGTGAGTGCCCTAAGTGTCAAACTGCACGATACAAAGTGAAGAAAAATGGTGGTTGTGGCGATAGGACAACTAAAAGGCAACCTGTAAAAGTTTTGTGGTATCTTCCAATAATACCGTGCTTTAAGCGTTTGTTTGGCACTGTAAAAAAAGCGAAGAAGTTGAGATGGCATTCGGATGATAGAATATCCGACGGAAAATATCTTCGGCACCCAGCTGACTCTCCACAGTGGAAGAAAATAGATGAAATGTTCCTTGAATTTGGCAGCGAGCCGAGAAACCTTTGGCTTGGCCTTTGTACAGATGGCATCAATCCGTATGGAACTCTTAATAGCACACACAGTGCGTGGCCAGTACTCCTTGTAATATACAACTTGCCTCCCTGGCTTTGTATGAAACGCAAGTATGTGATGCTTTCTATGATGATTTCTGGACCAAAACAGCCAGGAAACGATATCGATGTCTACCTAGCGCCTTTGATTGAGGACTTGAAGAAGTTGTGGGAGGAAGGCGTAGATGTGTTTAATGCATATAAGAATGAGTTCTTCAAGCTACGTGCAATGATTTTCACCACGATAAATGACTTCCCTGCGTACGGAAACCTCTCAGGGTACAGTGTGAAGGGGCATAAAGCATGTCCAATCTGTGAAGCTGACACTCACTTCCACCAACTTAAATATGGAAGAAAAATGGTCTACCTAGGTCATAGGAGGTTCCTTCCTAGGTTCCACCCGTATCGTAGGTTAAGAAAGCATTTTAACGGCTTACCGGAGCATGGAATGGCTCCAAAGGCATTAACCGGAGAGGAAGTTTACAGTCGGGTTGAACGTATCAATGTCTTACTCAGTAAGAATCAGAAGACTGCGGGTGAGAAGAACATATGGAAGAAGAGATCAATTTTCTTTGATCTTCCATATTGGCGTAGGATTGACGTGAGACACAGCATTGATGTGATGCACGTGGAGAAAAACGTTTGTGATAGCCTTGTTAGTACGCTTTTGCACATTTCAGGGAAAACCAAGGATGGGATTAATGCAAGACTAGACCTTGTTGATATGGGAATAAGAGAACGGTTACATCCACAGCTAAGAGATGATGGTAGGAGGGCATAAATGGAGCCAGCAGCGTATACACTATCAAAAGCGGAGAAACGAAGTTTATGTGGGTGTTTGCATGAAATTAAGGTACCACAAGGATATTCTTCGAATGTGAGAAGGTGTGTGTCAATAGATGATTTGAAGTTAGTGGGAATGAAGTCCCATGATTATCATGTGTTGATGCAACAATTGTTACCAGTAGCTATTAGAGGGATTATGAAAGATGAAGTTCGAAGCACTGTGACAAGATTGTGTGTTTTCTTTAATGCTATCTGTAACAAAGTCATTGACACTGAAAAGCTGGATGAACTGGAAGCTGAGGGTTATATCATATTGTCCCAATTAGAGATGCACTTTCCTCCTTCTTTTTTTTGATATAATGGTCCATTTGATAGTTCATTTGGTAAGGGAGGTAAGGCTTTGCGGTCCAGTTTATCTGAGGTGGATGTACCCTTTCGAGCAATACATGAAGATCTTAAAAGGGTACTCTAAAAATCCCTATCGACCAGAAGCCTCAATAGTTGAAAGATATGTTGTTGAAGAGGCTATGGACTTCTGCAGTGATTATCTATCAGGGAAGAAGGAACAATCTCGGCGTGAAGAGGGGAGGAGCAAGGGAACACGAGGACTGAAAGTGAAGACTATGCCTCATGAAGAGGTGTTGCAAGCACACCTTTATATCCTGAATAACATGGAAGAAGTTCAACCGTACATAGAGGAACACAGCAAGAGATTGAAGAACATGAATCCGAGGAAGAATGACATGCAGATTACTATTGAGCAAAACAAGACATTCATTCAGTGGTTTGAGGAAAAGGTTTTGCATGAGACCGGTGTGTCTGGGACAATAGAGTGGCTAGCCTGGGGGCCTTCATTTCAGATCATTACTTGGAACGGTTATGATATAAAAGGGTATTCTTTCCACACAAAAGACCAAGATGACAGGAGTACCATGCAAAATAGTGGGGTGATGGTAGAAGCTGAAGCCGTGCACTTTTCCAGTTCGAAAGACAAAACCCCGTATTAGCATCCATGGCCTATTATGGAGTGATAGAAGAAATATGGGACATCACTTACAACAAGTTCAAAGTTGCTTTATTCAAATGTAAGTGGGTTAGCAATAATGCTGTGGTAATAGATCAACAATTTGGATTTGTCTCAGTTGATCTTGAAAGAGTAGGTTATAGGGATGGGCCCTTCATTCTAGCAAGCTAGGCGAAACAAGTGTTTTATGTCACAGATCCCGCAAATAAAAAAATTTCCATTGTACTTCAAAGTAAAAAACAGAAGCATGGTGATCCGACCTTCAACCTTGACGACACACCACCTTTCACAATTAATCCACCTACAACAAGTGAAGTAGAATTGGTAGATGATGAAGAATATGCTGTGAGAAATGATCATGGTGAAGGAATATGGGAAACAATCTAGAGTAAGAGCTTAACTTAAAAAATAGTAATGTGTGCTGTTTGTTTTATAACTAGTTAGTTTATTCATTTACTTACAATTTATTCACCTATTTGACAATGATTTATGTGCTTACAGGAATATAGACAATTCTGGTGACTCACAAAGTGATAGGGACAATGAAATGAATAGGTCTGAACCTGATGCGAGACCTGAATCGGTTGCGAGAAGAAGGGTTAGAGGCAGTACAAAAATGCCTGCAAGGTAGCACGTCATCACCATCAACAGGAGAGGTTGCATATTGACTTTGATGAAAATATGAAACCAATTGGTCTGGAGGAAGACCATTTCATTAGCTACGTAGGTTTTTTGGCTCGAAGCAAAGTTCGCATTACCTATGATAATTGGAAGTTGGTTCCACCAAAAACCAAAGACTTGATTTGGCAACAACTTTTGGTAAATAAGTTTCAATATATCTGCATTATATCTTTATTCTTATCGCTTCAAATATAATTAACTTATGTTTTTACCTTGTAGCAAACCTATGTTGTCCCTGACACCGCGGAGATGTACAAGGAGTGGATGACGGAGGTTCGTCTACGATGGAAAGATTTCAAGAACAGGCTCACACGAGATTACATTCGAGGGGACATGAGGGGTCAGGATCCATGTCATGAGTATCCGTTTTTGTCTCTAGAGGACTGGAGGTTGTTTATGGCATCACGAGAAGATCCAAACTTTTTGGTAAGATTTCTGTCATCATAGTGTTTTATTTGAATATAGTTGACATTATTGATTCGGTGTTCGTTGTTTTCCTTTCAAAGGCATTAAGTGCAGCAAATGCAGAGAGGCAAGCAACTAATAACTATCAACATTGCATGTCTCGTGGTGGTTATCGGAAGCTTGAGCGAAAGATGATGGCAGAAGAGTTGGAGAAATTGAAGGAAGCAGCCACATAAGATCCTACCGTTGTGGTCCAGACCTCGCCACCTCCACCACGTCACAAAAAATGGAAAGCAGGGAGGCTTAAGGGTGGGAAGTACGGAAATCCGATTGTTGCTGAGGTTGCCGCAAGAATTGTAAGTAGTTAGAGCATAAGTACAAACTTATTTTTTCATATTGGGAGTGCTTACAATAACTTTTATGCTGCAGGATGAACTGGAAGATAGTAGCCAAGGTTCATTCACTCCAAGTGGACGGATGGACATCTTGTTAACGGTGATTGGGAAGGCAGATCACCCTGGTCATGTTCGAGGGGAGGCAGTGGGAGTTCGTGTCATGAAGTATTTTGGCCGAGCCTCACATCCTTATTCGTCACAAGCTGAACCCAGTAGGGAGCTTGTGGCCAAGATTCGTTAGGAAGTCTCACAAGAGCTCGAGGCCCACTTTCACGACAAGCTCCAACAAGAGCTGTTGATAGAGCTATGTCTTGAGCTGATGCCTGAGCTACGAGCTGAAATGTAGAAGATGTTTGACTCGCAGATGGCAACTACCAAGCTTAGAACCCATTCATCCCCGGCCTTCCACAGCACCAAAGGAAGTTACAACCCGCCGGAAGAACCACTTGGGGACCCTCCTCCCACTCTAGCGCAAGGAGAACCTGCCATCCTCTCTTTGGATGCTCCAGTGCTACGTGTAGTTGCAGATGCTCTCGTTCACACAGAAGCTACTACCCACCATAATCAGCAAATTCCACAGCATTTGCGTAGGGTGACTGTGACGTGTGTTCGAGCGGGGGAAGAAGGTACAGCCATCCCTATTCCTGATGACGAGGTTGCCACGATAGCTCAGGCAAGAGGATCTTTCATCCTTTGGCCTGTACATCTTATTGGCTTGTTACCACCAACACCTCCAATGGTATGGAACTACCTTACTTTTACTTGAGAAGTGTTGACATCCTACTAACAGTATGTGTTTTTATGTTCTAAAAGAACGAGCATGAAGCAGAGAAATGGCCTTTCTTAGCATGACTGCAGCATATCTATAAAGGCATTCGCTAGATTGATTTGCATATGCCTGCAGGGATTGTGGGCCAGCAAACAGAGTATCACTTCACAATTGATAAACAAGATCTTAAACAGTTCATGAAGTTCGAGGAGCTAGATGTTGGATGGGGCAAATTTGCAATCCTGTAAATTTTTTATTTCCCATTTTTTGATTCATTTAGTTAAGTTGATTTTAACTAGCTAGCTAATACATTCATCATTTTAATTATATTATAGCTCCTTCCGTCGTATATGCACTGACTCTCAGAGAGTTGATTTATATGGATTCTTGTCTCCTGCACATATGACAAGGATTGGGAATACATTGAAAAGAAGGACGAACTATGTAGGCTTCACATTGGCAGAGGACGAGTATCGTTGTTATCTAGCACCGATTGTTCAAGGGTACGCATTTTAATTTTGTGTATTTGAGATTTTTAATAAATAGTTGCCTTGACATCTAACTTCATTTTAATCTGTATATGTTGTGATAGTTATCACTGGAGTTTATGTGTTGTGTGTCCTCGGTCCCACATTGTTTACTGGTTTGATTCCTTAAATAGAAGACCAGACAAAGAAACTAAAAGCGTTTTCAACACGTAAGTTAATTTTTTGTATTTCATTGCTTCTTGATTCTTGACTTAATGAATTATTCTAATTTATGTTGATTTTCATTTTAATGATAGGGCATACACGACGTATCGAGCGCTTGGCGGGCCACGCGAACATAGAGGTGGCAAAGATCCGAGATGGTTGTTTCCAAAGGTACGTAGTTTCAAATCAAGTTCTTTTGATTGACGGTCGTTTTAGATATGCCTTTATTGATTTTAATCATTTGCTTTTGATTTATAGTGCCCTCGACAACCTGGCGGCTGGGAATGTGGATATTATATCTTGCTTTATATGTTTAACATCATTCAGAGTGGCATTACAACAGATTTTGAATAAGTAATTGCTTCTTTATTCTCAGAGGATAATATTCTTGGTATTGTGATTCAATGGCAATTCATTCACTTCATTCATTATTTCATCTAAGCTTATTTTCTAATTTACAGATTTTTGACAATGAAGATGCCTACTCATATGAAGACTTAAATATGATCAGAGACTTTTTGGTTGGACATCTTCTTCAATGTATACCAGAAAAGTAAAGTCTTTAGTAGTTTGTGTAGGACATACTTTTGTGGCAGTACATATAATTAGCGTTATTGTTGTTGGATATGGATTGGATTTTAGTCTTGGTTATTGTACAAACTGGGGACTTGGATATAGATTGTTGTGTAGTTTGTGTGGTTTGAATGTTTGTGTAGCATGTAGTAGACTTGGATATAGATTGTTGTGTAGTTTGTGTGGTTTGAAAGTTTGTGTGGCATGTAGTAGCCTTGGGTTGATCACTGTGTTTGTTGTTGTTTCCATTCTGCTGAACTGCTGTTGTTTTATTCTGTTGTTGGAATCCTATTTCTGCAGTTTACATTTCCAGACAGTGCAATATATAAAAAGTCCATTTAAAAAAAAAAACTTTCAACGTCCTTCATAAAAAAAGGGACGTGGATAGTACTGCTGGCGACACTTTAGACGTCCCCAGTTCCAACTAGGGACGTCTAACGTGGGACCTTAGACGTCCCCAGAAGAGTTGGGGACGTCTAAGGTGGACCTTAGACGTCCCCAACTCTTCTGGGGACGTCTAAAGTTGGAACTGGGGACCTCTAAGGTCCCACTTTAGACGTCCCCAGTTGGAACTGGGGAGGTCTAAAGTCTGCCTTCCACGTCCCCTGTTTTACGGACGTTAATGACGTTTTTTTCTACGACCCTCACATAGACGTCCCTCTGTTTTCAGACGTTAAAAGACCAAAAAAAGGGGACGTTAAAACCCTTTTTTCTAGTAATGTTAGGCAGAACAGAAAAATAGGCAATGACGTATGTTCCTCCTTCTTGAAGGAGTTCCTGACATCGCAAGACATAGGTAGGCCTCAGTTGATTGAAAACAGTCTCCCTACAATGAACAAAGTATGCACATCATTGGTTAACAACATAGTTAGAACAACATCCAGAAAAAAGAAAAAAAAAGGTGAAATAAAATAAATACATATGTTATGGTCCTGAAGAAGCAATTGAATAGATGAAGTTTGTCCATCTAATGGATGGGCAGGGATTGACCATAGTCGCGAAACACCAACAAGGACTACCCAGTTTTTTCGAGCAGGATTGAGAGCACGGACATCAGCAAATAAAGGAGCCATGGAAGTATAGAAGATATAAAATATGGGTTAAAGAAATATATTGGTTAAAATGCAGCACCAAAATGAAGGAGGAAGGGAAAAAAAGGAAAGGCGCAATAAGTGGATTTATGGGAGTCTGACAGTAGGAAAACCACTGCACTATGAGACTTGAACGGACTCGAAAAAATAAATAGGAAGGAATAATTTTAAAAAATAAATAAGTAACCCTAAAATAAAAAATGGTGCAGAAATAATTGCGTGCCACCTGTTAAAAAAAGGCAAACTTATAAAAATATTGCATGATAATCTCCTCCATCTAAATATGGGAAACAATGAGACGCGGGGTAGAAAAGGTAAAATATAATCTAAGAAGATATAAAAAAAAAATATTTATAGTTTTTTTTTTGAAACTTGGTACACTAAATAACCTCCCTTATCTATAACAAAAAAATAATGGGAAATTAGAAATTGAATTATATATATAAATATATAGATGAATATCTTAAATTAATGAGATATTTATTTAAGATCTTAAACCTTTGTTAGCATTTCATTTTTTCAAAATGTAATTGTATAAAAAAATAAATAATTATGTAACCGCTAGTATATTAAGTGGAGGTAAAATAAAGAATAGTGGAGAAATAATTGCGGGCCATCTGTCAAAAATAGATATAAACTTATAAAAATATTGCATAATAATCTCTTCCATCTAAACATGGGGAAAGAATGAGACATGGGGTTTAAAACGTAAAACAGAAAATGTAACACGATATAAAAGAATATTTCTAATCTTTTTTGTTTGAAACTTGGTACACTAAATAACGTCCCTTATCTGTAATAGAAAATAATAGGAAATTAGGAATTGAGTTATATATATATATATATATGAATATCTTAAATTAATGAGATAGTTATTTAAGAGCTTACAACTTTGTTATCATCTCAAGTTTTTAAAATGTAATTGTATAACTATGGCATGCAACTTTTTAAAAAATAATTAAAGAAGATAATAATAATTTTGTCAAATATTCTAGATTATTAATCCAATTTATTTAACCTAATAATTTAACATAATAAATGCCGAAAAAATCACAGAACAAATAACCACGACGATGGTTACTTAAAATTTAAAATTATTTTATTTCAAGCCATATACAAGTCATACACAAACTACAACCCACTTGTTTTTATTTAAACAGACTGAATAAACAACAATTAATTGAAAAGGCAAAAAATGATTGATTTATTTGACACATAGTGTTGCCACGTGGCGCATTCTAGAAGGGCCTTCTTTCGACCCTGCTTTTATATATTAATTAATAGATAGAGTTAAAACAAAAATATATACTTGGATCAAAAGTTTCTCTCACATATTAAAAGGGGAATTTTTTTTTAGTAGAAACAGGTATTCTCTTATTGGAGGTAATCTTATTCGAGGCATTATCAAGTATTAAATGCGAATACCTCCTCTATTAGAAATTCAAAAATTATTTTATAACAGTGTAAGGGATTAGCCCTTTCTGCCTAAGTAAAAGGGAAATTTGAATTGGAGTTTAGGATTTTGAAGATTATAGTGGTTTGCTTTTTGGGATATGATGTCTTTAATAGTAATTTAACTCTAACTAGTTGTCAATAGCGGAGAGTTTGGCTTCTGTTTTTCACACTCCCTCTGTTATGCCTTTTGTCTATGAATTTGGGCTACTTACACTACTATAAAAAGAGGTTTTAACGTCCCTATTTTAGCACTTTTAACGTCCAAAAACTGGGGGGACGTCTATGTGGGGGGCGTAATATGTTTTAAGAAAAGACGTCCGAAAAAAATGGGACGTCTAAAGGGAAGACTTTAGACGTCCCAAATTGAGATTTGGGACGTCTAAAGTCCCCCTGTGTAGGACTTTAGACCTCCCAAATCTCAATTTGGGACGTCTAAAGTCCTCCACTTTAGACCTCCCAAATTGAGATTTGGGACGTCTAAAGTCCCGCTGTGTAGGACTTTAGACCTCCCAAATCTTAATTTGGGACGTCTAAAGTCATTTGAATTTCAAATTTCCTGTAGATGTTGAGGTCATCAATTACGAAAGCAAACACAAGTTTCAGACGAGAATCCTCTGTAATAGTTTTGTTGAACATAAATGCTAGCTTTCTCCATTTTCTTTTTGGCTTCGGAATTTCTTTTTTTAGCATCACCACACTTTCACCACTTTGCTAGCTTTGTTCAAACTTCTTTAAGTCAAACTTTAAAATTCAAAAAATCCATTTTTTACCCAGATGCACTGTACCAGATCTGATTGTGAAAAAAGAGAGGAACTTATATAATAATAATAATAAATATACAAGCATGTAAGATTTGAGAAGTGATGAGAGGAAGTTATAAAAAAAGAGAGAAAGTTACCGTCACAAATAGAGGCATCGAAGGGCATGATGAGAGGAGGGACGATGGCGAAAACACCGACGGAAAAAGCTATGCACAGAAGGGCATGATAAGAGGGGGGACGATGGTGAAAACACTGAAGGAAAAAGCTATTTGAATCTATAGAATGTGGGTTTTTCTCTGCAACTCTTAACAAAGAAATTGAAAACTGCTGTGGGAGCGAGAGAGAGAGAGAGAGAAGAAGGAAAGCTTCCCTTTATTTAATATAAGGCACGAGCGTCCTTTATACTCAATACAGATCGCGGGAAAATTTTTGAATTACTTTAGACGTCCCAAATTTCATTTGAGACGTCTAAAGTCCCTACTTTAGACGTCCCAAATGGAATTTGGGACGTCTAAAGTGTAAAAAAAAATATTTAATTTTTTTTTTCACACTTTAGACGTCCCAAATTCCATTTGGGACGTCTAAAGTGTAACATTTTTTTTTTTTACACTTTAGATGTCCCAAATGGAATTTGGGACATCTAAAGTGTAAATTTTTTTTTTTATTTTAGACATCACTTTAGATGTCCCAAATTGAATTTGGGATGTCTAAAGTACCACTTTAGACCTCCCAAATAGAATTTGGGACATCTAAAGTGTAAAAAAAAAAAAAAATTTTTTTTTTTTTACTTTAGACGTCCCAAATTAAATTTGGGACGTCTAAAGTAAAAAAAACCCATATTAAATTTTTTTTTTTTTTACACTTTAGATGTCCCAAATGGAATTTGGGACATCTAAAGTGTAAATTTTTTTTTTTTTATTTGAGACATCACTTTAGATGTCCCAAATTGAATTTGGGATGTCTAAAGTACCACTTTAGATATCCCAAATGGCATTTGGGACATCTAAATTGTAAAAAAAAAAATTTTTTTCTTTTTTTACACTTTAGACGTCCCAAATTGAATTTGGGACGTCTAAAGTGGGGACTTTAGACGTCCCAAATTCAATTTGGGACGTCTAAAGTGACATCTAAGGTAAAAAAAAAATATTAAATTTTTTTTTTTACACTTTAGTTGTACATTTAAAGTGTAATTTTTTTTTTATTTTAGACATCACTTTAGATGTCCCAAATTGAATTTGGGATGTCTAAATTACCACTTTAGACATCCTAAACGGCATTTGGGACATCTAAAGTGTAAAAAACAAAATTTTTTTTTTTTTTTTTTTACTTTAGACGTCCCAAATTGAATTTGGGACGTTTAAAGTGACGTCTAAGGTAAAAAAAATATATTAAATTTTTTTTTTACACTTTAGATGTACATCTAAAGTGTAATTTTTTTTTTTTTTATTTTAGACATCACTTTAGATGTCCCAAATTGAATTTGGGATGTCTAAAGTACCACTTTAGACATCCCAAATGGCATTTGGGACGTACATCTAAAGTGTAAAAATTTTTTTTTTTTTTTTTTTTTTTTACATTAGACGTCCCAAATTGAATTTGGGACGTCTAAAGTCCCCACTTTAGACGTCCCAAATTCAATTTGGGACGTCTAAAGTGACGTCTAAGGTAAAAAAAAAATATTAAATTTTTTTTTTTACACTTTAGATGTACATCTAAAGTGTAATTTTTTTTTTTTATTTTAGACATCACTTTAGATGTCCCAAATTGAATTTGGGAGGTCTAAAGTACCACTTTAGACATCCCAAATGGAATTTGGGACATCTAAAGTGTAAAAAAATTTTTTTTTTTTTTTTTTTTACTTTAGACGTCCCAAATTTGAAGTCTAAAGTAAAAAAAAAAATATTAAGTTTTTTTTTTAAACTTTAGACGTCCCAAATTGAATTTGGGACGTCTAAAGCTACCAAGTTTCCACACATAATTACAAAAATGCCACCGCCTATGTTTTAGACGTCCCAATTTTAAAAAGGGACGTCTTTTAGGGTAGTAGTATCTATATTCTGTAGTAGTGTTAGTGGAATTGGATTTAGCATTTCTTTAACATTTTTCTGCGCAACATAGAGGTCATTTTCTCATTTATTTTTTTATTTAATTGAATAAAGTATTAGCAACAAAAAAAACTAAGTTACTCCATATGATTATTTTTTATAATAAACTTTTAGAAAATCTTCCTAGATCCTTTTAATAAGATTTTTTTTCCTTCAAAATATCTACTACATTATATAAATTTTTTCCTTTACCAAAATTCTCTTAATTACACACTTTTAATTAAGGGAAATCCTATTAAAAATTAAGAAAGTGGGGTCTGGTAATTTTGACAAACAGTATATAGATTGTTGATAAATTTAATTAATGTAATTAACTAAATTAACAAATTTTTTTTAATTCATTGCATGCCAACGGCTATTATTTCTTAAAAAAAAAAATTGCCAGGGCTTAATCATTCGGCCAGCTACTTTTCACATAAAAGACCCACAGCCATAGGCATTTGAACTAAATTTTAGCTGTTAATTAGAATATGATCGCATACTTTAATTTCTATTATTCTAGTATATTTACTTATACGACATACATTGATGACCATATCCCCATTGCTTAATATTTATATTATATTGTGCATGATTAATTTGGCTTCCAAATATTAATATTTTCCTGCTTGGATAATTGGATGAATGAATATTCAAGCTAATACGTCCAATTAGTACCACATTTAAAATTTATATGCTATAGTTAAAAATATACCTTTTGCGAATTAATGTTACTATATAAGAACACAAATGTTCAAAGAATGCGACGATATTCATGACAACGTGAAAGCTGCATATTAATATATATAATCTTTTTTATCAAAACAAAAACCTTTTGGAGAAAGTGGACTTTAGAAGAAATCAATGGATAATTAATGTGAATACATATATAATATCTCAGAATGTCAAGCATTCGCACTTCATCACCTTCATTCACTTCATTGAGTTGTTCAAAGCAACCAATGTTTTTTGTTGCCACGTGACCACGTCGTTTCCATTGCAATTCAAATAACTTGAAGCATTAACTAATCATGATCATCTTCTACTTTACATAAACTGATTTGTTCCAACTTATTAATATATAAACCAACATCAAACGAGACAGATTGTGTTTTGAAATTATTAGTTTACCAAAGAAATATTCACATAATAAATATTTACTTCAAGTGAAATAAGTTGATATTCATACAAGTACCAAATTCTTCACGTTACATACTTGATTAAATTACTTTGGAAATTTTAAACACCCAGTTCACACAAACCTAGACAAAGAATTCATGCAATAAAATTAAATAATTTGTGTTCCTCCTGAATTTTCCGGTTCAAACGTAACTTATCCTATTTATTTCTGCCACTAGATGTGACATGTTTAATTTTGAATTTTCAAATAAGGCTAGTGTTTTTAGGCAACACGCATTCCCTTTCAAATCAATATAAGAGACTATTTTAAGCTGTCAATTCTTTCAATTTTACTCAACTAGTAGTAAGATTTTAATACGTTTGGGAAATATTTCATTCGTAAGATAACCCATGTCAGGTCTGATCAGGAGTTTTTTTGTATTTTATTTACATATAATTTTAGGGAAAATTTCAGTACGAAACCTATGAACATGCGTTGGTTACTAAGCACAAAATCAATAGTTCGGTTTGTGTGAATGCAATAAAAGTTTCTTGTAGAGCTATTCTCAATTGAGTTCAACAATTAATGTCTGGATCAAACCTAGCTAGATAGCTATATAAAAAAATATGGAAAAATCTGTTAAGTAAATAAAAGAAACAAATTACAAGTAAGTCCCAATTAAAATTAAAGACTCATTTATATATAAATAACATATGTGTGATATACTCCTTCTGATCCTTAATATGTGAAATACTCGTATACTCTAAGAATACCGTATCTTCTGAACTCTATCCAATAAAAACATAATAACTCAGATTATTTTTATTCTACTTGGTTGATGACTCATCAGAAAAAATTTATATTTTATATTGTACTAAAGAAAAATCTTTGTTGATCATTTTGTTTTAGTTCTTTTTTTAAAAATTATGATTTTTTTCCTTAAAAAAAAAGCTAAAATCTGAATTTTTTTCATATGAGTCATCATCCAACGAGAATTGAAATTATCTTAGCTGTTATGTTTTCATTGGACAGAGCTCAGATAACATGTTACTCTTAGAGTATATAAGTATTTCTTTTATAAGACTTATTTATTTAATTTAATTAAATTGAGGAAGTTAGTTAAATTAGCTACAATGACTTTTTTTAAAAAAAATACTCTGATCATCTTTCTTAATTCTCTCAATCTCTCTCTTATTTGATTATTTAAGAGGGAGTATAAATAGAGGTAAATTAAAAAAAAAAATATACGAAATAAGTCTTACATTACATTTAGGTGTGACACCAAAGACCTTAGGAGTAATTAATTTGATGCAATAGTCAACCTTTTGATGCAGGCTGGGACGAGTCCCTTTCAAATACCTAAAGGCCGTAGGAGTAATTAATAAGTCTTAATTATAAGTCTTAATTCTCTCAACTCCCTAATTAGGTGTGACACCAAAGACCGTAGGAGTAATTAATTTGATGCAATAGTCAACTTTTTGATGCAGGCTGGGACGAGTCCCTTTCAAATACCTAAAGGGCGATTAGTCTGATTTTGATTTGCTGTTAAGAAGTCGAAAATCAACAAAACTAGTAGGAGGGTCACAAATGCACCACACATGTCAGTAAGTAGGACCCTTGTGAGATAATGACAGTAGCACACACGTGGTCGTAAAGAATCCAATGAAAATGGCGAAACATATTAAAGTGGTACCATTTCAATACATGTCTATGCAAAGCATTCACAGTACTCTTCAGTCTTCAGCACAATCATGGCTTTTGCATCCATGTCATCTTTTGTTCTTTCCAAGTACCTTCAAGCATTAACCCTTATCATTCTCTACATAAACTTGCTTTTCTTCCAACATATTAAGTCAACATCAAACGAGACAGATTATGAGACACTGCTCAAGTTTAAAGAATCAATACGTAATGATCCTGACGAAATCTTGAGCGCGTGGAATAGTTCAAACCACTTCTGCGCCTGGACTGGAGTCACATGCAGCGACAAGCACGAGCGAGTCACTGAGTTGAGTCTGGGAGGGTATGATCTCAGTGGGATCATATCGCCTCATGTTGGTAATCTCTCTTTCTTGAGAAAGCTCAATCTCTCAGACAACAGTTTCTATGGAGTAATCCCACCAGAGTTGGGACGCTTGTTCAGGTTGAAGCTTCTCAATCTTGGAGAGAACTCATTGAGAGGTGAGATTCCTTGGAACTTGACAAGTTGCATTCAGATGACACACTTGAATTTGTCAAGGAATAATCTTTCTGGTAAAATACCATTTCAGATAGGCTCTCTTAACAAGCTTGAAACTTTGGTTATTACCAAAAACAATTTAACAGGAATCATCCCTTCTTCTACGTCGAATCTTTCCTCTCTCCATCATTTCCAAGCTGCTTATAATCAGTTACAAGGAAGCTTACCTGAAGAGATAGGTCATTTGAAGAACTTGAGAACCTTGTCAGTAAATTCAAATAACTTGTCTGGTAGTCTTCCTTCCTCACTTTACAACATGTCATCTCTTACTACTTTATTAGTAGCAATAAACAATCTAAATGGCACTCGGCTTCCAGACAACCTGTTTACCACTCTCACAAATTTGCAAATTTTTGGCATAGCTGGGAATCAAATTTCAGGTTCAATTCCAAATTCCATCACAAATGCATCTTCTCTCCAATTGTTTGATATTTCCATTAACTACTTTATGGGAAAAGTTCCTAGTCTATGGAACTTGAAGGATTTGAATTGGCTCAATTTAGAATTGAATTATCTAGGCAGCGGTTCAGATAATGACTTGGATTTCATATCATCTTTGGAAAACTGTACCAAATTGGAAAAGTTATCTCTAGCCAACAACAAATTTGGGGGTCCTTTATCCAACTCTATAGGAAACATGTCAACCCAACTCACTCATCTATACCTTGGAAGTAATGAGATGTATGGAGTGGTTCCCAGTAATCTAGGAAAGTTCACAAATTTGATTATCTTGGATTTACAGTTCAATAAATTTTCAGGCAGCATTCCAACTTCCCTTGGTAATTTACATAAACTGCAAGTATTGACTTTTGAGGGAAACCAATTCTCAGGAGAGATTCCAATATCTTTAAGAAATCTCAGCCAGTTATATTTGCTAATTTTGTCTGGGAACATGCTTGAGGGAAAAATTCCTCCCATAATTGGAGACATGAAAAGTCTAATGCACCTTGACCTTGCCAGAAACAACTTCAATGGAGCCATACCTAAGCAAATCTTTAGCCTCTCCTCTTTGTCCATTTTATTGAACTTGTCACACAACTCTTTAAATGGCTCTTTACCCATAGAGGTAGGATCTCTTAAAAGCGTGACCAATTTGGACATCTCTGAAAATTATCTCTCAGATGAGATTCCTTCTACCATGGGAGGGTGCATAAGTACTGAATACCTTAACTTACAAGGAAATTCCTTCAATGGCCCCATGCCTTCTTCATTAGCTTCATTGAAAGGTCTTAAACATTTAGATGTATCACGAAACAACCTATCTGGACCTATACTAAGCAGCCTACAACACATCTCTTCTCTTCAATACTTGAATGTTTCTTTCAATGTGTTGGATGGAGAGGTGCCAACAAAAGGGGTTTTCAGTAATGCAAGTGCAATATCAATGATTGGAAATATCAAACTTTGTGGGGGAATCTCTGAGCTACACTTACCACCATGTCCCATCAAAGTTGACACGCAAAGAAAACACCATATGAAGCTCATAGCAATTTTGATTTCTGTGGTATTTTCTCTTGGGTTGATATTTATTCTTGCCTTCTATTGGAGGAGAAAAGGAGGAAGGAAACCATCTTTAGTATCACGGACAATTGAACAACATTCCAAGATTTCATATAAGAGCCTACACATTGCCACTGAAGGCTTCTCTACCAATAACTGCGTTGGATTTGGGAGTTCTGGCTCTGTATATAAAGGAAGGCTAGGATTAGATGACAAGGTTGTTGCAATTAAGGTATTCAATCTTCAAAGGAAGGGAACACATAAGAGTTTCATTTCAGAATGTGATGCACTCCAAAACATAGCATCGGAATCTAGTTAAAATTCTAACATGTTGCTCAAGCATTGATTACAACGTACAAGAATTTAAAGCACTGGTGTTTGAGTACATGTCAAATGGAAGCCTTGAGAAATGGTTGCATCCAAATATAGAAATTGTGGATCAATTTTTGACATTGAATCTGCATCAAAGATTTAATATCATATGCGATGTTGCCTTTGCACTGCAGTATCTTCATCATGAATGTGTTCAACCAATTGTCCATTGTGATTTAAAGCCAAGCAATGTTCTTCTTGATGATGATATGGTGGCTCACGTGAGTGATTTTGGCCTAGCAAGACTTCTCTCAACGATAAATGGCACCTCTCTTAAGCAAATTACCAACACAACTGGAATACAAGGGACAATTGGCTATGTTCCTCCGGGTATAATTTATGATTGTTTGATTTTTTAATTAGCCTTTTAAATTTCTTTTATATATAATTGTCCTTATGTTAGCTTGTCGTCTAATAAATTGTTATGCTTTGGCCATGGTGCCACATATATTTCAGAGTATGGAATAAGTTCTGAAGTTTCAACAAATGGTGATGTATATTCTTTTGGTATACTTGTTTTGGAAATGTTAACTGGAAGAAAACCTACAGAACAAATGTTTGGAGATGGCCACGATCTACATAGCTATGTGAAAGTTGCATATCCAAATAACCTTTTGAAGATTGTAGACTCTTCTCTTCTACCAGAACAACTTCATCAGACAAATACTGCGACAAGAGAAGAAATTAGCATGAACGATGAGCTGACTCATCATTTTCATCCTAATGATGAGAAGACTATGCTTTCATTATTTGAGATTGGACTTGGTTGCTCAGCCAAATCACCAAATGAGAGACTGAACATGATGGATGTCACTAGGAAGCTAAGTCAAATTAGCACTTTTCATATTTCGGTGAAATAAATGGACAATGACCACAAAGCAAAGAATGGGGAGCAGTACGATAAGAACACGACCCTCTGAAATTTGTGGTTGCAACATTATGCAAATAATCATTATTTTGTCCTCTTTGTTTTTCTCTTTCATCATTGTCCTGTACAAAGAATATTAGAGGTTTTAGGCTCCCCTGAATCTTTTTTGTCCTTATTATATTGGACCTGGAATTTCGGTTGCGACCCCAAAATGTAACGTGTGTATGTGTCTGTCTATAATGAAAGCCCCTTGCGTACTTCATAAACTTGTGTTCTTCATTAAACCTTTTAAGCCTATCACTGAATGTAAGAATGGAACTCGGCATGTAAATGGCTCTATGTAGTAATTAAATTTGAGAAGGAAATTAGATTTGTGGATTCAGATATTCTACTGAACAAATTATGCAGACTGCATCATTAAGATAAGAGCAAATCATCCTGCAGTTGCAGAGCTTGATGCAATCTAATGAAGAGAAGGCTATTAATTCACTATTTAGCATTGGACTTGCTTTCTCAAAGGAATCACCCAAAGAAAGAGAGAATATGATGGGCATCACAAGGAGGCTAACTGTAATCAGAAATGATTTCCATTGTGATGAATCAAACAAAAATTGATTCCAAAACAAAGAATGGGAAAGTGATAAATGCTCCAAAACTTATGTCACTTCCAATTTCTGGGCCGATTACAAGCTACCATGTAAACAACTTTCAAGTTGAAATACTCATTCAGAAAGAATGGACTTGTCATATATTATACTATAGTGTAATATCTCATCTATAACTCATTCTTTCAATATAAAGCTGGTGCATGAGAGAGTGATGAATTCATTTGTGCAGTAGAAAAATAAGAGCATAAAAGATTACTAATTGTAAAAAATAACAGTGGAAGTTATTAATCAATCAACACGAATAATGAAATTCATATATTTCGGTCCAAAGACACCAATTCACATACATAAAACGTATGAGTTATTTTGGCTAAAACTCAATCATTGCTCATGCAACAAGGATTTGATTTACTCAAAATAAAGGGATTCTTGAAAATACGAAGGATCAATACCTCTAAAAGGACTAGACGTTTCACTGTGAGACACTTGTTTCCAACCAAAATCTTGAAGCTAACTGATAAATCCCAAATTTTATATAATTTATCCTACCTTATTCATTTATTTTTGGGATTATATTAAGCTAATTTGGATATATTAAGAAATATTTAGATCATTAGCCAATTTTAAGACATAATATAAATCTGATTTAATTGTGATAATATTGAGCTTAAATTGTTAATATTTTAATTGCTTATCTTGTGATTAAATAATATTTTCAAATATGTAATAGATCACGATTTTATTTAATTCTTCTAAGATAAGAAAAAAGCATATTAGGAAATTCTATGGTGCAAAATTAGTTTTTGGAAGTTTGAAGAAGATCTAATGGCTGAGTTTAAATGGATCAATTCAATTATAATGAATTCAAATCTTACATCCTAAGCTTTCTCATTCTCCTATAAAAAATAGCTAGAAGCTACATAATTATTCATGCTTTCTTGGAGGGCCAACACTCACTTCCTCTCTCATCCTCTCCTTATATGCGCACACACTATGCGACTCTCACCAATTCATCCCTTCCCATTCATTTGCCACCCAACTCCACCATTCCATCCATTACTCTAAAGTTCTTCTCCCACCTACACTATTTCCCATTCAAATTCCATTATGACTGTGGCTTTAAACAAGGAGTTTGGAGGGAGGGCAATTTCATGGCAGCTTAAGTATTTGGGAGGTAACTTGAGAGGAGCATAGAGAAAGCTACAGCCTAGGAGCTGGCACTTGAAAACTACAAGGGAGTGTCTTTCCTTTTATCAATTTATTTCAAGACTTGAGATTATTTAATTTTAAATGATTTTGAGTTGCACTAATTGAGAACAATCTAGTTTTAGATTGTAGACATATTGTTTAATTTGGATTAAATTGAAATTTTGGAATGTTTATTGCTTAAGACATTTGTTGGAATTTTTGTTTACAAATATTTGGATTGTCAATTGAATTATTAATTGAGTTTTCATTATTAATTAATTGTTGATTTGCATTTATCCTCTTAATTGTTTAATTGGGTTGGTTAATTATCTAGTTGTTTAATTAGATAATTGTAAACAAGATTTTCAAAATTCATTTGAAGTTAATTGGGATTAGGTTTAATGGGTTTAATTAGCTAGCACTTATGTCATTATGAGTTTTCTAATGGATTAAGTGTTATTGCATGTTTCAATTAGGTGATTAAACTTATTAATTCCACTTGTTCATCAATCTACCTTTTGTCCAATTAATTAATTAATTAATTTGGGCTAAGAAAGCTAACTCTTACTACAAAAAAACACCAAATTTCAAACGAGATTTACAAATTCCAATGGAATTTTCAGTGGCAAATTTAGCTACGGAATATCCAACGTGATTTTTTTCGTCTCAAATTTTGATGGAATTTCCAACAGAATTTTTGTCGGGAATTTCCTGACCAAATTTCCAACGGAAAATTCGTCGAAAAGTTTTCTGATGGAAATTTCTATCAGAAATTGCCATGGAAAATTCCATAGGAAATTCAATGGCAAAAATTAAAATTTTTTAATTTTTTAAAAATATTATATTTATCAAATTAAACTATTAATTTTTAAATAATTCTATATAAACTTAATTATTAAAATTATATTATTATTTATTTATTTAAAATTTAAAATAAAATAATATTTATGATATTATTATTTTATTTTACTTAAAAATAATATATATGTTATTAATATTATATTTATAATTTTATATTAAAAATAATATTTATAATGTTAAATTATTATTTATTAAGTCATTTTAATTAAAAAATTGTTTAATTAAATATATAAATATTTTTTACATTTTTATTAAATTTTTCATTATTTTTAATAATATTATATTTAATTAATAATTAATTATATGTATATAATTAATTATATGTATCTATGTATGTGTGTATATATATATATAATAATATTATATATATAATAATATGTAATAATATGATACAGGTTCATTCTGGCGCAACTGACAAAGACTCGCGTACGAAGGCATTGGCAACCTGAGGTCCTGGGTTCGAACAGGAGGAAAGGCACTTTCAGGAATTATGAGATGCAGACACGTGGTAGCACGAGGAGGGGACATGTGGCGCATTGAGAAGCAAACACATGGCATTTGGAAATTCTGTTCTGTCAGAAATTTCATCGGAAATTTTTAATGGAATTGATATTCCGTTGCAAATTTGTTTGTAATGCACCTATTAGCGACTGAACGGATTTTGTCAGAAATGTGGTCCGTCGGAAAAGCTAATTCCATGACAAATTTTGTCTGAAATTCAATGTTTTTTTTGTAGTGTTTATGTAAATCATAAATTGTTCCATTCACTATATCTGAAGTAAACCCTTGTTATCTTTTCTTATTTGATATTTTTAGATATTAGTTGATTTCTTCTTCTTAGGATTTTAATTCTCCCTTTTACAAACCCCCCCCCCCAAATTACATTAGCATTCATTTAGGTTAGTTTCACTCTCATAGATTTTAGAGTCATTTGCATTTTGCAATTAGGTAGTAGAGCCTTGCATTTTAGTTTAGATCCATTCCATTACATCTTTGACCACCTAAATTCAATCCCATAGAAAAACCCACATATTGCTCCTTAGGAGAATGACCTAAGTTACCACTATATTGCATTATTAGTTGATCCTAATTTAATTGATTGCTTGAGCAACAAACGCAGACATCAATTTTGGCGCCGTTGTTGGGGATCAATGGTTAGTCTCTAAGTTTGAGTTTTTAGGTGATCTTCAAGATAGTTGTTTATTGCATAACCCAATCTTATCTTTAAAAAAAATTTGAACTTGATTCCATGATGGCTTGGAATGCTTCACCTTATCAAAATTTTTCTTACACTTCTATAGCTTATTATTATGACTATAATGTTGAGCAGATACATGATCCATATTCAAGTGCATATAATCCTGGATGGCATGATTACTCAAATCTTGGATATGTCAATCAAATTGTACCAATTTACGACAAGGACTCAGGGTTACATAACAAGATGGATGTTATGATGAAAATCCTATTTGCAACAAATTTGTAGAAGGGGAACTCCAGCATAGACAACTGATTCAAGCTCTACATACTCAAATTGAGGAGTTGTCAAATGCAACTAGCAATTTGCAAAGTGAAGAATTAGAAGTTTAGAGAGAATTTCCATGTAGTAATATACTTATACCTTCTAATGATTCAAGCCCTTTTCCTTCTACCACTTCCAATGATGAGATAATTGGTACATTAGTTGAATACGCATGCATTGATGTTGTTTCTAAATTGACTAGTTCTATTGATTTAAATCATATTGAATCTTGTAGTGTTTGCATTGATACTTCTTCTCATGCCTCTAGTCCTATGAATTCTATTGATTCTAATGATGAAGTTGATGAATAAATTGTTGTTGAATTCCCATACACTATTGATTTTAAAGATACCCTGCTTAACACTAATCATGATGATACTTTGAATGCTGAGAGTAATTTCTCTATTGATTTTATTGATACTACTCATGATCTTGACATGACAATTGTTAATGGGAATGCTATTAAGGATAAGTATGGAGGAAGCCTTGATTTGGATATGTATTTAGATAGTAAGAGCATAATGCATCATGATGTTTCACATGTGGAATTTGTCTTGAGTGATGATTTAAAAAGCATGGTGAGACCATTTTGAGTGATCACTTGATTCATTCTTTAGAGAACTTGACTCTTAATGAGGAGAGTTATATTGATTTTGTGGGTTGTTCAAGGATCTTAAAAGTTCCAACACTTACTGTTGATCAATTTCTCTTGGGATCTTCCCTGATTCTTAATAAGCCCCTTGTTATTAAGTATATCCATATGGGACAAGGTATTGCTTGGTGGTATAATTTTGTGTAGGTACATGTTTGATTCCTCCCACCCACATACCTTCTATACTTGAGTTGAAGTGTGATGTATCCCGATTTTATCATAATATTTAATATCATATTTAGGGATTTTATCATTAATTTTTGGGCTAAATATAACATTTATTATGATTAAATTGTATTAAAGGTGAATGCGTGAAAATAAATCTTAAAAAGAGATATTTGTTATAATCTTGTTATTGCTCTTTAAAATTTGAATTTTGAATGAAGATATTACAAAATATTGATTTGAATTGTAGGTCACATTGGAAAAGTATGAGCTGAGGGATTAAAAAGTAAAGATGTATAAGGACTGAAGCAGAAAATAAGATTCTACGTGTCGCTCCAAGGGAATTCTGACAAGAAAAGGGCACTTTTTTGTAATATTAGCTGCCACTTTCAGGACGGAAAATATCAGAAATAATTACAGAAAGGTACCCCAAATTTAAGAAAATTCCCGTTGGGTCCCAAAATACGAAGATGCCGCTGGAATTGATTCACTTGGCTATCAGAGAATATTACAGAAGAGAACCCTAAATTTCCGAAAACTCCATTCTGGTCCCAATATCAAAAATCAGCATTCTTCACCTCTGAAACTAATTTTTTTTCATATTCTTATACAGAATTTTGCAAAAAATCTTATCTAAAAATAATCTTGGAAGATTGTGCCCCAACTTTGAGGGGATTTTACCTAGATTTCAAATAGCAACAAATAAAAAAAAAGGAAGAGCTGAATTGGTCAACACGAGCAGTGAGCTGCAGAGGAAATGGAGAGCCTTCACGAGACCATCATCGATAGCTGCAGGAGACTCACATGGATGCAGTGGCAGATTCGAGAGAGGGAGAGAAGAGACAACCATCACCAAGCTTCACCAACACCCCATTCAACCACCATCACTTTCATCTTCTTCTTCTTCTATTATCTCATCTCTCATGGGTTTCTTGAGGACTAATAGAGTTGCAGCTGTGATGAATTTCATGATAAGAGGCTAAATCTTTTTGAGCTTCTTAGAGATGGAAGATTGGTTTGAGCTCCAGAGATACATTCATGGGAGTTATTTGTTTTAATCTTTTTATTTAACTATGTAATGGATTTCCTGAGTTAGGATTTTATGTTATATGGTTAATTTACTGAGATTGCGAGTTCTTTATCTTAGTTTGGATTGAACAATTATGATTTAGATTGGATTATGTGGTTTGAGATTTAAATTTCTATATTCCCTTTTTGGTTTAATGTGGTTGTGCTATTCTTTCATAGTTTGAATGAATATTATTATGACTACTTTAATCTTGTTTGAATATCTCAGCTGATTATTCATTGTATGGAGGAACAAGTTACATAAATCCAATCCTAAATTGCACACTAAGTAGTATTTAATAGTGTATTAAGAAGTAATTATCTAGCTAGAGTTCTACGGATAATCACTAATTGATATTACTAGACTTAGCGAGTTGTTAAGGTTTGATTTTTGACTTAGTGAGTAGTTTAACTCCCAAATCATTTTGAGCAAGGATAACCTATATTCCATTTTTCCAAGAAGCATTCATCATCAATTAGTTTAAATCACAATTTCATTAATTATTTCACCAATTTCTCAAAAATCCAAAAAACATAGTAGTCTAGATTATTTTCTATTATTAAAAAGAAAAAAAAATCAATTTAAAACCGATCTTAATGTTTTTGTCACTTAGTTTAGATTAGGAATTAAATAAAAGACTCCTCCAGAGAATACAACCCGAGTTGTACCCTGCACTGCATAATTTGGTTTAATTTGATTTAACCTGAGGCGACTAAAGGTTCTAAATCAATGGCGCCATTGCCGGAGAGTCAATTCATTTGACTCCTTGTTTAACTAAGTGTCAATTTTTTTTAAAAAAAATTAGGTTAATCTTTTGTGTGCCCTCTATTTAGCTAGTTATAGTTTCTTGCATTCATTCATCATATAGGTTTTAGAATGTATTTGCATCACATATCATACATTTTGCACATTATGGTTGAATTTTGTGTGCATGCCCCAAGGTAAAAAAGTTGTACCTAGTGATCTTGATCTTGACATAACTTTAAAACAGCTTAGGGAACAACTAAAAACGAGTAAAGGAAAAGGAACAAGGGGTACTAGTAAAAATCCCTTAGGACATCATATATCTGCTGAACCTAGTGCCTTTAGGGAACTTCATTCTGAAATAGGTGATCAATTTAATCAAACTTTAGATATGGAACGCCAAAATGAGGATGAAGGGGAAAATAATGGTATTCCACATAGAAGAGGTGAGGATGAAGGAGAAAATAATGGTATTCCACATAAAAGAACAGTTAGGGAAGTCACTACTTCTAGTATTGATTTAAAACATCTTGCTAATATTGGACCTAACATGAATGATGATTTTGAGATTAAAGGTTTATTGATCAATTCACTACCTAAGTTTCATGGTTTGTCTACAGAGGATCCGTATCTACATCTAAGGGAGGTCTACTTGAATTGTTCGAATATGAAGCCAATTGGAGCTTCTGTAGAAGACGTCATGTGGAAAGTCTTTCACCACTCATTAGAAGGCAAGGCAAAGGAATGGTATATGAGCTTACCAAGACATGTAGCTGATGCAAATCAAAGTTGGCAAAACTTGTAAAAAGCTTTTCTTAAGAAGTACTTTCTTGCATCTCAAACTTCTCCTATGAGAAAGGAGATCAATTCAATTCTCCAAGATCTAGATGAGACTTTGTATGAGCATTAGAACCTTTTTCAAGATCTCTTGGCTCGGTGCCCACATCACCAGATTCCTGATGAGTAGCTGGCTCAAACTTTCTATGACAGTTTGAAAGAGAAAGATCAAGACAAGATTGACGCAGCCGCTGGTGGTGCTATCATTGATTTCATTGCTCCTGAAGCTTGGGAATTGATCAAGAAGATGGCCCTAGCTAAGCAAACCTATGGGGAACCAAGAAGGAATTCTAGAGGAGTTTATCATGTTAACTCTTCACCTCTACACATTCCTTAGCTTGACACCTTCACTACTCAAATTCTTGCTTTGATGACAACGTTAGACTGGATTGCTTCTAAACCATCCATTCAAGAAGAAGTAAATTCAGTAGGCAAGGAATTGACCGCCTCAAGTTGTGATCTTTATGGCTCATCTATGCACATCTCCTGCAATTGTCCATCTTGTTATGAATAGGTCTCTGCCATGTATCAAGGCTGCCCTAACAATCCCAAATAGAACCCCTACTCAAATACATATAATGAAGGGTGGAGGCAAAATCCTAAATTTAGTTAGAGAGACAATGATAATAGAAGACAAAATCTTTTTCAACAAGGAAATATTGGACCTGGTGCCTCTTCTAGCCAGTTTCAAGAATCTCCAAAGATGGTCATTCCACTCCAAGATAACTCACTTTCCCAACCTAAGAGTGACGAGACCAACCAACTGCTGAAGAGTATGGCTGCTCAACTTACTAATATGGACAATCGGATGATGGAAGATAAAGCTTTAAATGATAGTCAATTCTCCTCTATTGCCACAATCCTACAATAGGTGCGAAATGATGGTGCAAGTAACAGTAACTCAATGGCAAACATTTGCAAGAAGTTGGAAAAGTTGGAAATGAAGAATAACACTGTACAATCTCACATAACTCAAGTCTCCAACACTCTTAATGACCTGCAAGCTAAGAATAGAAGTGGACTACCTTCTACCACTATGATCAATCCTAAATCTATCAATGCCATTAAGTTAAGAAGTGGCAAGATAGTGCATTTCCCAAGAGATAGTGAAGACTATGTAGATGAAGAGATAGAAGCTGAAAGTCTACCCTTGAACCCTATGAAATTGGGTAACTCTGAAAGTATTAAAGAGAAAGAAATCTTAGAGAAGAAGAATGGCAAGGAAGTTGATCAACTTCAAGTAGTGGAGAAACCACTTCTGGAAGAGGTCAATGAGAAAGCTCCATCTACACATGAGAAGGGTAAATCAAGCATGCAAGGAGCCTTAATGCAAAATGGTAAGGAGGTAAAAATTTCTGATATTCCTTTCCCTAAAGCTTACCTTATAAGTAAGAAGTTGCATGATGATAAAACTGAAAAAGATTGATTCAGTTCTTTAGTAAGTTAGAAGTAAATATGCTTTTTCTCAAGATGATTAAAAGAATGCCTGCATATTGTAAGTTTCTTAAAGATCTTTGCACAAATAAGAGAAAATTCAGGCCTAATGAAAGAGTCCAATTGAGTTTTAATGTGTTAGCCATCTTTAAGCCTCAACTTCCCATAAAATGCCAAGACCCCGATGCCTATACCATTCCTTGTACCATAGGACCTATTAACATAACTACTGCTTTGCTAGATTTAAAGGCTACAATTAATGCTCTAAGGATCAAAGCTATTAAGCCCACTAGTGTTGTGTTACAACTAGCTGATAGGTCAATTAGGCACCTAGATGGCATCTTAGAGGACATCTTAATCAAAGTGAAAGACCTTCTGTTCCCCACTGACTTTTATGTCCTAGATGTGTCTAGTGCATTAGCTCATGATTCAACTCTCATTCTAGGCAGACCCTTCCTTAGAACAGCAAACACCATCATAGATATGAAAGAAGGTGCTATAACCATAGAGGTTGGGGATCATAAAATCTGTTTTAATATGTATGAGGCCATGAAACACCCTTACAAAGATTATTCCTTGTTAGGCGTTAATACTATTGATTTGGCCATTGAGGATGCTAGAGATGATTATGAATTGAGATTACATGATGATTACTGTTTCCATATGCATGCTGAACATGATTCTTTTGAGCTTGATGATGACATAGCTACTTATGATGCATATTTTTCATCTCTCCCTTCTATACATTCTCTCTCTGATGCTTGTATTAGTGATGTGACTTACCCTAATTTTGATATCAGTTGCACTCTTTCTACTTCACAAGTTTACACATTTTCTTCTGATGATGCTAACCCCACTTTTGCAAGTGATTCTGTTTTGGAAAAAAGTTTGCTTCTTGAGTGTGCAGATACTTGTAATAAGGTAGAAGCTGAGAATATAGCTGGAAGTGATTACAATAGCTCTCTTGACCAGGAAAATGAAGAGAGTATCCTTCTAGTTGTTCCACCCTCTCATACATTTGAACCGCAATAGAAGCAACCTTTATCTAAGAATAATGGGCTTAAAGAGACTTATTCTCTTGCCACTGCTCCTAAATCTATAATTTCTCCTCATACCTTAAAATATTTTAAGGATATTCTCTCTAGCTATGATGTAGGTATGAAAGATGATAAACCCTAGTCTGTTGCTGCTATTAGTCAACCTCAAGTTGACTCAATACTTGGGAAGGTCAAGGAGCAAGATATGAATGCAAAGAAGCCTAAAGCACACCAATCACCTGAGGTTACAAAGGGAAGTTCTTTTTACTCTCTTTAACCCCTTGAACTAATCCCTTCTACTGTTCAACGCCCTATCCTTGAATTGAAACCTTTGCCTCCTAATCTTAAGTACGCATTCCTTTAGCATGATGATAAACTGCCTGTAATTATTTCTATTGCTTTGTCATATGATGAAGAGGCTAGAATGCTCTATGTGCTTAGAAAGAATAAGGAAGCCATTGGTTGGACATTAGCTAATATCCAAGGGATTAGTCCATCTATATATGTACTCCTAGGATTTTATTAAATGAGGGTTCTAAGCCTGTTAGACAACCCCAAAGGAGACTTAATCCATTGATCTTAAATTTCGTAAAGAAAGAGGTTACTAAGTTACTTAGTGCCGGGATTATATATCCTATTTCTGATAGTGAGTAGGTTAGTCCCGTTCATGTGGTTCCAAAGAAGAGTGGGCTTACTGTTGTTAAGAATGAGCAAAATGAGTTGATTCCCACTAGAGTACAGAATTCCTGGAGGGTGTGTATTGATTTTAGAAAACTTAATGATGCCACCAGGAAGGACCATTTCCCTCTACCCTTTATTGACCAAATGCTAGATAGATTAGCGGTAAAGAGTAATTATTGCTTCTTAGATGGGTTTTTTGGGTACTTTCAAATCCCTATAGCTCCTGAGGATCAAGAGAAAACCACCTTTACTTGCCCTTTTGGCACTTTTACTTATAGGAGAATGCCTTCCGGTCTTTGTAATGCTCCTGGTACTTTTCAACGTTGCATGATGTCAATCTTTTATGATTTTCTTGAGCATTGCATGGATGTTTTTATGGATGACTTTACTATTTATGGTGACTCATTTGATGCTTGCTTATTTAGTCTTGATAGTGTCTTAGCACGATGCATTGAAAAGAAACTTGTTTTGAATTATGAAAAATGACATTTTATGGTCACTTAAGGCATAGCGCTTGGACATTTTATTTCTCAAAAAGGTATTGAAGTTGATAAGGCAAAAATTGAGATGATTTCATCATTGCCCTACCCATCTTCACTTAAGGACCTTCGGTCATTTTTAGGGCATATTGGTTTCTACCGATGTTTTATAAAAGATTTTAGTAAAATTGCATTGCCTTTGTCAAAGTTACTACAAAAAGATGTGGATTTTGTTTTCGATGACAAGTGCAAGCTAACATTTGATGAGTTGCGACATAGATTAGTCACTATTTTGGCTCCTCCTAATTGGGAACTTGGGTTTGAGTTGTCTTGTGATGCATCTAATAATGCTGTTGGAGAAATGCTTGGCCAAAGATATAGTAAGGTCTCCAAGGTCATAACGTATGCCTCCAAAACATTAGACAGTACTCAGATTAATTACACAACTACTAAGAAAGAGTTGTTTGCAATTGTGTTTTCCTTGGATAAATTTAGATCATATCTAATCAACTCTAAAGTTGTTATCTTCTCAGACCATGCAGTTGTTAGGTATTTGTTCAAAAAGCCACAGTCTAAGCCAAGACTGCTTCTCTGGGCTCTTCTTATGCAGGAATTTGATATTGAGATCAAGGATCGATCCGAACCAAAAAATCATGTAGCGGATCACCTCAGTCGTCTTCCTAATGATACAAGGGGAGTTGATTGTTCTGCTTTAGTCTGTGATGATTTTCCTGATATTGCATTATGTGTTGTAGAATTAAAAGAACCACGGTTTGCTGACTTAGTTAATTATTTAGTCTTAGGATTGATTCCTACACATTTGTCTCCATTTCAGATGAAGAAATTAAAGTGAGAAGCCCAACACTATGTTTGGGATGAACCACACCTGTGGAGAATGTACAACGATCAAATAATTCAAAGATGGGTACCTAAGGAAGAATTCCATTCCATCCTTTCTGCTTGCCATTCAATGATATGTGGTGGACACTTTTGTGCTAACAATACCTCTAGGAAAGTGTTAGAGGCTGGGTTTTATTGGCTTACCCTATTTAAGGATGCGTATTTATATTGTAAGGCATGTGATAAATGCCAACAATTTGGGGGGTTAGGTAAGTGGCACAGATGCCACAACAACCCATGATCTTTTGTGAGGTATTTAATATATGGGGCATAAACTTTATGGGCCCTTTTCCACCATCATCTAGATTTACTATTATCTTGTAGCTATAGATTACCTTTCTAGGTGGGTATAAGCCATTCCTACTAGAAAAGATGATGCCCAAACAATCTCTAAGTTTCTCAAGACTAACATCTTTTGTAGATTTGGAGTGCCAAGGGCTGTAGTAAGTGATAGAGGTACCCATTTTTGTAATAGGGTTGTCAATAACCTACTTGCTAAACTTGGAGTTACCCACAAAATGTCCACTGCTTATCATCCACAAACGAATGGGCAAGCAGAAACATCCAACCGAGAGGTCAAGCAGGTTTTGGAAAAGATTGTTAAGCCTTCAAGGAAAGATTGGAGCTCAAGGTTGGAAGAAGTACCATGGGCATACAGAACTGCATTCAAGACACCAATAGGAATGTCTCCTTACTGGCTTATCTATGGAAAAGCATGTCACATTCTAGTAGAGTTGGAGCATAAGACTTATTGGGCAGTGAAAACGTGCAATATGGATATGGAAGAATCTGGCTTAGAGAGGAAGCTGCAACTACAAGAACTGGAGGAGATGTGATTGGAAGCTTATGAGAGCTCTCACATCTACAAAGAGAAAACCAAGCAGCTACATGACTAAAAGATTATGAGAAAACACTTTAAAGTTGGTGTAAGGTTCTACACTTCAAGGCCCGATTTCCACTCAAGCTTGGAAAACTTAACACCACGTCGGAAAGACCATACATGGTCACCAAGGTGCATGATTTTGGAATAGTAGAGCTACTAGATAAGGTTAGCAAATCAGAATTCAAAGTCAATGGCCATCTCCTCAAGCTCTACCATAATAGTGTCGCATCGCCTTGAGGCCAGGTTGTCCCTGTCCTCTCTCAATCTCTCATATCATGTATTTAATTGCTTGTGAAATTTGTTGAACATGAATGCTTGAGATAAGTGTGGGGGAGGGACATTCCCAATAATAATAGTAGGATTAGTAGTTTAGTATTTAAATTCAATAAGACCCCTATGTTTCCTTGGTTCTCTTATCATATGTCATCCTCACTCTCTCTCTTGCGTTCAAGATTAATTAGATTGTTGCATTGTATTCCTTGAATACATTGAGGACAATGTATTGAGTAAGTGTGGGGGAGAGTGTGTTTTGAAAAAAAAACCCGCACTTGAACTTTTGGTACTTGAATGTTTTGAAAAATGGAAGTTTGTTCAAAGTCATTAGTACATTTGAGAGTTGAGCTTGATTATGGTTAATTGCAATGTTTTGATTAGTTACTGTTCTTAATTCTAGCATTGGAAATATCTGAGTAAATGCATTGTGGTTACTTTGTTATGCAATTGCGTGTTTTGGTAAGCATTTGAGAAAAACCCTTGTTGGAAGGTTATTTGAGCCTAAATATTTTTTTATTTGTGTGTGTGCATGCTTTCTTAACTTTTCATCTTCTAGAACTTGTCTCAACTCTCTGTCAAAGCTGTATTTACATTAATGTGATGGAAATGATAGAGGCAATCGATTCTAATCCCTTTTGACCCAAACACAAACCTTTCAAATCATCCATTGTTTACCCCTTTGAGCCATTCATTAAGTTGTTATGCATATGTATATCATTTATGTATCTTTGCATCCTATCTTGTTATAAGTAAATTGTCATCACCCCTAGTTTCTATGAATGTTGAATTTCCATGTATATACATATTGAAAAAAAAAGGAAGAGAGAGAGAGAGAGAGAGAGAGAGAGAGAATGGTGAAAAAAAATGAAAAAAAAACAAGCAAAAAAAAAAGCAAAAAGAAAATAAAAGAGAAAGAAGGAAAAAAATATCATTAAAATAAGGCAATTCTAGGGAATCTCTATAAATGACAATGTAATAATCATATGCACTTCAAGTAGAAAATTGGATGCTAAGTGGTGGGTTATTAGCTTATATAAGTGCATAACACTTATTTCTTTCTCAATTATTTCATGTGGCCTTCTCCATCATTACAACCCATGAAAGTCCTCTTGATTCGTTATATTGTTCTTGTTAATGGTAGAGATGTTAGAGTTGTTACAAGCTATGGTAAGGTGATAATTAAGTGAGCCAGAGTGAGCTGACCCTAATAAGGAGAGTTGAGCATAAACACTAATATCCTAGAGAGCTCTCTTTTGCTTATTTCAATTACATTTGATTGTGTAGTAGACTAATACCTTTGCATTGCTTTGTACTATGACTTATGCTAGTTGTGGAGCTTAATTAATCGATTTATTGTTTTTCATACTATGAGATAGCTCATCTTTAAATTGTATTGATGTTCATCTTGGATGGCTTTGAATTGATAATCTTTGTTCAGGAGTACAAATGTCCAAATGTGGGGGAATTTGATATATCCCGATTTTATCATAATATTTAATATTATATTTAGGGATTTTATCATTAATTTTTGGGCTAAATAACATTTATTATGATTAAATTGAATTAAAGGTGAATGCATGAAAATAAATCTTAAAAAGAGATATTTGTTATAATCTTGTGATTTCTCTTTAAAATTTGAATTTTGAATGAAGATATTATAAGATCTTGATTTGAATTGTAGATCACATTGGAAAAGTAGGAGCTAAGGGACTAAAATGTAAAGATGTATAAGGATTGATGCAGAAAATAAGATTCTACGTGTCGCTTCAAGGGAATTCTAACAGGAAAAGGGCATGTTTCTGTAATATTAGCTGCCACTTTCAGGAGGGAAAACATCAGAAATAATTACAGAAAGGTACCTCAAATTTAAGAAAATTCCTGTTGGGTCCCAAAATATGAAGATGCCGCTGGAATTGATTCACTTGGCTATCAGAGAATATTACAGAAGAGAACCCTAAATTTCCAAAACTCCATTTTGGTCCCAATATCAAAAATCAGCATTCTTCACCTCTAAAACTGATTTTTTTCCCGATTCTTATACAAAATTTTGCGAAATATCTTATCTAAATATAATGTTGGAAGATTTTGCCCCAACTTTGAGGGAATTTTACCTAGATTTCAAATAGCAACAAATAAAAAAAGAGGAAGAGCTAAATTGATCAACATGGGCAGTGATCTGCAGAGGAAACGGAGAACCTTCACGAGACCATCATCGATAGCCGCAGGAGACTCACACAGACGCAATGGCAGATGCGAGAGAGGGAGAGAAGAGACAACCATCACCAAGCTTCACCAACACCACATTCAACCACCATCACTTTCATCTTCTTCTTCTTCCATTATCTCATCTCTCATGGGTTTCTTGAGGACTAATAAAATTGCAGCTGTGATGAATTTCATGATAAGAGGCTAAATCTTTTTGAGCTTCTTGGAGATGGAAGATTGGTTTGAGCTCCAGAAATACATTCAGGGGAGTTATTTGTTTTAATCTTTTTATTTAACTATGTAACGGATTTCCTGAGTTAGGATTTTATGTTATATGGTTAATTTATTGAGATTGCGAGTTGTTTATCTTAGTTTAGATTGAACAATTGTGATTTAGATTGGATTATGTGGTTTGAGATTTAAATTTCTATATTCCCTTTTGGTTTAATGTGGTTGTGCTATTCTTTCATAGTTTGAATGAATATTATTATGACTGCTTTAATCTTGTTTGAATATCTCAGTTGATTGTTCATTGTATAGAGGAACAAGTTGCATAAATCCAATCCTAAATTGCACATTAAGTAGTATTTAATAGTGTATTAAGAAGTAATTATCTATATAGAGTTCTAGGGATAATCACTAATTAATATTACTAGACTTAGCGAGTTGTTAAAATTTGATTTTTGAATTAGTGAGTAGTTTAACTCCCAAATCATTTTGAGCAAGGATAACCTATATTCCATTTTTCCAAAAAGCATTCATCATCAATTAGTTTAAATCACAATTTCATTAATTATTTCAACAATTTATCAAAAATCCAAAAAAATAGTAGTCTAGGTTATTTTCCATTATTAAAAAGAAAAAAATCAATTTAAAACCCATCTTAATGTTTTTGTCATGTAGTTTAGATTAGAAATTAAATAAAAGGCTCCTCAAGAGAATACAACCCGAGTTGTGCTCTGCACTGCATAATTTGGTTTATTTTGATTTAATCTGAGGTGACTAAAGGTTCTAAATCAAAGTGTTATATGAGGATCTTAAAGAGGTAGACATTTGCTGAACATCGGAAGCGAACACCACTGGTGCTTTCATGTGACCTACAACCAGACAAAGGAGAGATGCCAATTTTGCTACTTCTTTTGAGCCTTCAAGCTTTTGATAGTCCGGTTGTATTCCTTCCTCCCTCTTTTACTTGCATTGCTTTTTCTTATTGGTTATACCTATTTTTTGCATTGAGAACAACGTAAGATTTAAGTGTGGGGAGGGATTTTGTTCTCTTTTTTTAAAATGAGAGAAAGAAAAATACTTTGGTTTTTCCTTTGGTTTTTGTTCCTCGTTTTCAATAAAAGCAAGAACTTTTTTTGAAAAAAGAATTGCAATTTTTAAGTAACTTTAATATGATGCATTCTTAATTTGAAAAGTGATTGATCATGTTTTGAATTAATAGACTAAATAGCAATGAATTTGATTTTGGTGGATTTAAGCTGGTGATTATATATATATATATATACCTAGTGAGATTTTGAGCCTAATGCATCTTTTTGATATGTAACCCTATCTCTTTACTTAATTTAAAACTTGACTTGAATTTTATTTGAGGCTACATTTTATGCATACATATTCATAAAGATGATAAAGACATTCATTTTATTTTAACTAGATAAGCCAAAAAGACTACCATTTTCATACATATATCCTTTGTTTAGCCCCATTGAACATATATATATATATATATATATTTTGTCTACATCCATAGCTGTAATCAGGGAAAAAAAATATCTACCCTTTTGAATGTCTTGGGAGTTGAAGAGCATTGCATTATGTTTGTTTTGGATGAAAGAACATGTATAAAATTAGGAATTGGGTCGTTGTGAAGAGTATGGAAGGTTATCTTGAAAACGAAAAAAAAAACATAGAAAAAAAAAAGCAATAAGATTTCATTCTGCTTGTTTGAGTTATGCTTAATAACCGTGGGTCTTCATTACCAATGTTGATCTTTGCGCCAAATGGCCTATAAGAGCAATGAGCATGTTAGTAGCATGTTGGTGTTATTGAGTTATAAATGTTTGAGTAACCATACCTTTGTATCACCAATACAAAGGTTCACGTCAAAAAATTAAAACATATATATAGCAACCCAAGAAAGTTGAAAAAAAGGAAAAAATTAGAAAAATGAATAATGACTCAGTTCACGTTTGGTTTGGTTTCTTTAATCTTGTATTCTCTATTGCACCATTCTCTTCATCCTCTAAGATATTCAAGTTTGCTTCCCAAACACTACATCCTTTCTTTCTTAACCCTAGCCCCATTACAACCTAACAGAAGTCCTTTGGATTGCTTGCATTTACTTTGTTAGTGATGGAGAACTTAGATTCTTGTTAAGCCTATGGAAAGAAGATCTAATAGGGTGGTTTTAAACACAAGCCTATACACTTTTGAGTGATAAGTGACATATATATTATCCTTGGTGAGAGATCGCTAGCTTATGTTCCACTTTGTCAAATAAATTACCATGAAGTTTGTTTTCTTCAATCATCATAAATTCACTTGAATAAGAAAGATGTTGAAATGCTTTTGTTTACTTTTTGCTTGTGAATGGAACATTCACTTTTGAAGTTTTTGTTTTGTTTTGTTTTGTTGTTCTTCCTTGGTCTTGATTTGTTTTGCCCAAGAGTGCAAATGATAAGTGTGGGGGAGTTGATAAATTCCAAATTTTATATAATTTATCCCACCTTATTCATTTTATTTTGGGGACTCTTTTAGGCTAATTTGATTATATTCAACAATATTTAGATAATTAGCTAATTTGAGGACATAATATAAATCAGATTTAATTGTGATAATATGAGCTTAAATTGTTAATATTTTAATTGTCTATCTTGTAATTGAATAATATTTCCAAATATATAACAGATCATGATTTTATTTAATTCTTGCAAGACAAGAAAAAACATATTAAAAATCCTATGGTGCAAAATTATTTTTTGAAAGTTTAAAGAAGATCTAATGGCTGAGTTTGAATGGGTCAATTCAATTCTAATGGATTCAAATTTTATACCCTAAGCGTTTTCATTCTCCTATTAAAAATACCTAAAACCCACATAATTATTCATGCTCTCTTGGAGAGCCAACACTCACATCCTCTCCTTACACGCACACAATGTGCGACTCTCACCAATTCATCCCTTCCCATTCATTTGCCACCCAACTCCACCATTCCATCAATTACTATAATATTCTTCCCCCACCTACACTATTTCCCATTCAAATTCCATCATGACCGTGGCTTTTAACAAGGAGTTTGGAGGGAGGGCAAATTTCACGGCAGATTAAGCATTTGGGAGGTAACTTGGGAGGAGTATGAAGGAAGTTAGAGCCTAGAAGCTTGTACTTAAAAATTATAAGGGAGTGTCTTTCCTTTTATTAATTTATTTCATGACTTGAGATCAAGGTATTAAAACCCGGACCGGGCATTGAACCAGTCGGGGTATTGGGTTAAGGGTCAGTGGGTTAAACCAGGACCAAACCGAAACTAAACCGGGACCAAACCGGTGAGAAATTGAAAATTTTGAACTTATAGTATGAAATTCTAAAGGAAAAATTTTAAAATTTTTTTTTTAAAAAAAAAAGTGAACCCGGACCGGACCAGTTTCCCGGCCGGTTAGCCGGTTCCCGAGCCGGACCGGCCGGTCCGGTCCGGGTTCCATTACATTGCTTGAGATTGTTTAGTTTGAAATGATTTTGAGTTGTACTAATTGAAAACAATATATTTTTAGATTTTAAACATATTATTTAATTTACATTAAATTGATATTTTGGAATGTTTTGTGCTTAGGACATTTGCTGGAATTTTTGTTTACAAACGTTTGGATTGTCAATTGAATTATTAATTGAGTTTTCATTATTAATTTAATTGTCAATTTGGTTTTATTCTCTTGATTGTTTAATTCGGCTGGTTAATTGTCTAATTGTTTAATTAGATAATTGTAAACAAGATTTTCAAAATTAATTTGAAGTTAATTGGGATTGGGTTTAATTAGCCAGCGCTTACACCATTATGAGTTTTCTAATGGATTAAGTGTTATTAAACTTGAGAGTTTTCATGTTTCAATTAGGTGATTAAACATATTAATTCCACTTTTTAATCAATCTACCTTTGGTCTAACTAATTAATTTAGGCTAAGATAGCTAACTCTATGTAAATCCTATGTTCCATTCACCGTACGTAAAATAAACCTTTGTTATCTTCTTTTATTTGATTTTCTTAGCTATTAGTTGATTTCTTCTTCTTAGGATTTTAATTCTCCCTTTTACAAAAACACCCCCAAAAATTGCATTAGCATTCATTCAGGTTACTTTTATTCACATATAGGTTTTAGAGTCATTTACATTTTGTAAATAGATAGTATATTTCTTGCATTTTAGTTTAGGTCCATTCCATTGCATCTTTCACCACCTAAATTCAATCCTATAGAAAAGTTTACATATTGCTCCTTAAGAGAATGACCTAGATTGCTACTATATTGCATTATTAATTGGTCCTAGTTTAATTAATTGCTTTAGCGACAAAAACAGACATTACTAACCTTGACTTGATTAAACCAAAATCTATGCTTCCCATAATTATTAATAGGGTTAAGGGTCTTTTCAGGACTAACAGTTTTCACGAATGAGCTATGATTATATGAAAGTTTTCTTGGGCTTAATACTGCCTCAGAAGCATTAAAAAATGATCAATATCACATTACTCCTTTGGCAACCAAACAAAAATCTGCCAGATCGAATCTTTTGCCACGTATGAACAACTTTGTCACGCCCCAAAAATCAAAATGTGATCAGCACCGAATATGAAAAACCCACGTCCCTAAAGCCTTAAATATATATAATTTTCATACTTTATATACATATATTTATAACACATAATATAATGACTATGAACATATTTCATATTACAAAAATTATAGACTTTCTATTGAAATTTCTGTAGAATCTCCCTTGAGATTGAAACCTCAAGAAAATTCTATAACAATCTAGTACAGTCAAGAGGAGCTCCGCTCTATGATAACAAATACACAATGTCTAAATAAGGCGAGGATCCTAACTACAGTATATGTGGAGCAACTAGGATACAAAAATAAATACGATTTTAAAATTTTACGTTAACTAGGAATCTTTCAATGTGATGCTTCAACTTCAAGACAATGGTATAATCCTTCATTGCTTAGTAGGAGAAGCATAATAATTTGCACTATCTGAGGCCAAAAATAATTTTTCAGTGAATAACATCCCATTACAAAAATTAAATAAAATCCTGAAAGAAATAAATTGGTTGGATGAAAGTCAATAATATAATTAATAAAGAGAGAGAAGTTAATTTCAACATTCAAGTACAAAAGTCATAACCATAAATGAATATATATATATATATATAATATAACTAATATGCATAATTGAAGTTGTGTCGAAGATTATTAAACAAATAATACCAAGTACTTAATAAAACAATTTGCTGTATAGAATCAGTTTGAAAACAATGAATCTCAAATTCTATCTTCTCATAGGATTTCAACAGAACGAATAATAAGCGTGGACACGTAATTCATGAGGAAAAACAATCAAGCGCAGCCAAAAGCCACAAAAACAAGCGTGGACACACCGTCCAAGAGGGAAAGTAACGAAGTGTAGCCGGAGGCCACAAAACAAGCGCCGGTAAAAGCACACAAATAACAAGCATAAAAACAAATCCCACAAATATCAAGTGTGAGTACTATACCCATGAATGTCAAGCAAACTAAAGGTTAACCATGGCGTGCCAAGAACTAACAGTATTGTTGTTAGTAACTAGCATTCTGTATTTAGTCTTTTAAAAAATGTTTTCAAGCATGCTTGGGGTCAATTTATTAACGCGATGAATAGTTCTCTTTTTTAATACCATGATAACTCATATCCAATACGGCATAATAGAATGCTCTAACATGAAAGGTCAAAAACAGTATTTCAAAACTTTCTTTAAAATTCAATATATTGACAAAGTCCTTTTCAAATAATAAAGACTCACTACAAACATTTCAATATCAACCAAAACTGAGATAATTCTAATAAATTTTCATTGATAAAATTGCAACCAGAGGATGTGGTAATTAAATTAAATTGAAATATAACAAATAAAAATATCATTTATAAAATTTATAATGAGACGTTATTCACTTACCTGGGGTGTTCCAAGTGCTATTATAGACTTGCTTCCTCTACATACCCTATATAAATATATAAATAAGAATTTTAATTAACTATCTATAGGTTTTATAACTCCCTTGCATAATTAACCCAACAATAACCACTGCAATATTTTAAAGCTCCAAAATACCATCCTATATGCTTCAAAAGTTCAACCAACAACATAATCAAAATTTTCACTTGTAACTCAATCATTGGCCTGTATAAATACTTTCCCTTCCAATTTTGTTATCATACTTCAACTTACGTTTCTAGCATCATGTTACAATGAAACTTCAATTCCATAATTAACCCTTAGGCAACATTCAAATCACAGCCCACGCAAAACTAGAGCCCGAATTGTCTTTCACCATACAAGTACTATAGAAACACATGTTTAGACATGACTCTTTCCTTTCATTTTCTAAATAAAGATTGAGCAATTTTCATTCATCTAATAATTTCCGTTTTTTAAAAACACCCATGATAGTTACCAGCAACGATAGATGCTCATGCATCCATAAGCCTCTTAAGTTAAATTGTTATGCAAAACCAAATAGTATCTAAATTACTTTCCACCATCAACATATTATAGAAACACGTATTGAAATAGATCTTTTCCCTTCTTTAACATTTTATCGAACACCTTATGTGCGTTCTACACTTCAACTTATAAAACAACACTATAACTTCTTATTATTACCCAAACAACTTCAAACATCCACTTTAATCTCAAAGCCTTTTGATTCCACTTTCTTAACAAGGTTAGGGACAAAGTAAAACACCATTCAAGTCCCTTCTATTCTTCTTATAACATAAGCCTTAGCTATCTAGTAATTTTAACAACATTCTAATCAATTTTTTTCTCTTAGACATTTTATCAAACACCTTGAGTGCAATCAACACCAAACAATATTATCAAACTCCTCACCCCACAAATCTCTTGCCAAACAACTTTCTAACCATCACTATATATACCCTTACTATGCTTTCCAAACTCAAATCTTTACTATCAATCAATTTAAACCCATAAAAATCAAATCTGAAACTTTTCTTTATAACAAAACAACAAAACTACGAATGAAAACTTACTTAAGAAACTGAAATTGCTCCAGCTGAAGAATAATAAAAGAAAAACGAAACTTAAGCTCCCCCCAAGCCACCTAATGTCTCGGCCAGAACAAGAACAAGAAGGATTTGGATATCTGTGCACCTGACAAAAATCAGCATCGAGTGAGAAGAGAAAGGGAAAGAATAACGACCTAAAATCTTGCGCAGAGGAGGGAGGGGACGACAGGCATACGGATGGCCGCACACAACACCAACGACAGCTACGCAAGACGGAGAGCGAAGGAGCAAACGAGGCTGGGGTTTGGAGCTTCAGATCCAGAAGCTTCTTCTTCGTTCCCCCTCTCACGCTTTCACGGAAAAGAAAGAAGAGGGGTTTAGGTTTTTAAATAATCATGAATTATTTTTAAAAGTGTTGAAGTAACTATTAATTAATTTTTAAAGTAAAAATAACTATAAATTATATAAAATAAAGGAAAACTATTAATACCATTAACCGTCAACACACATTTAAATATCATAATTAATAGTTAGTGTTTTTTATTTTAAGGGTTTTAACGGTTTTATTCTATTTTGTATAGTTTATGATTATTTTTATTATAAAAAATAGTTCATGATTATTTTATTACTTTTAAAAATAATTAATAATTATTTAAACAACTTAACTCAAAAAAGAAAGAAGAGGGAAAAAGAATAAGATGCAGAGTTTTTTTTTTTACAAGGGGGTTTTTGGTAATTTAAGGTGAAAAAATAAAAAAATAAAAAAATAAAAAAATATGCTTATCAGAGGAACCAAGATTCGAATTCGAACACCATACAGCAAAATATATAAATCCCCATAACCGTTTATTAAAATCACATAGACAGCCCTCAAGCAACCACCAAACACACCCCCAACCTCCATTACCACCAAACAATAACGTTCTTCGTGTCACGAGGTTACAATAAAGAATATAACTAATTAACTTGCCATATATTTTCTGGCTATACACCTATTTCCTCTTTGGGCCACCATAAGCAAGATTCAATGTTTAATATGATAAGAAAACTTATTGATTCCAGCTCAACTCATATCTTCATATCATCAACATAATTACTTTTAAGTATTATTATTATTACTATTATTATTGGGTCATTACCTCTATTTCGTAAATCCTTGTCAAGGTATTTCTAGAGTCATTAACTACTTAAACAAAATACTTCCAATTTGTTGGCAAAAAAAAATCCAATCACGGACTTTCCAATGTTAACTTTAGATTCCTTACATACCTTTCTTCCCTAAAGGTGGGTTAATTCCGATACATATCAAAAACTAAAATATTGTTCATCCCAATCAAGAGTCTAAACCGACAAGTACAGGTCACTCCATATCATTATATATTTATTTTTCCTGGAACTCTATATGATTTATTGATTATAGAAAATGTGATCAAAGTCTTTTGTCTTTTAGAAAATCAAATTTAAAGGAAGACGTTAATCTTTAAGCAAACGAGAATGTGAATATGCAATGAAATAAATATTGACGTGGATGGGCCTTTGTCTTCGCGCTCACTGCTTTTCGTCACTCATGTTTTGAGCCATGCTTTTACCAAAATCGTGTCTTTAAACCTTAACAAAGTTAAAACTCAAAGCTACACCAAACTCAAGTTTCTCTCACATATTAAAAGGGTTTTTTCTTTTTTCTTTTGGCCTAGACGCAATTATCTTTTTATTAAAAACAATCTTATTTGAGACACTGTAGGGCACTAAATGTGAGCACTTCTTTTTAACGGAGATTTGTACATTGGTTTATCACCCTTGTGAGGTACTGATTCCTTCCATTAGTTCCAACTTAGTGTTTGTTAATTTGAAAGGATATAGTGGAGGAGTATGGTGCTTGTGGACGTCAAATGTTCATAACGTCACTATCTTAGAGTGTAATCGCCAATTCATACATTTTCATATGTTCAAACTACTTCGGACAAAGTTTGGAACCTCACACTAGTTTTGTAGGTCACTCGGAAGAAATTCAAATTTAAAAGCTGAAAGAGACCAATTGACCTTACACTAGTTTTGTAGGTCACAGGAAAGAAATTCAAAATTAAAAGCTAAAAAGGACCAATTGAATTAAATATGACCAAGGACCACAAAATTGCAGAATGACAAATAAGGACATGATACCAATCCTCCTACGCATTCCTTGGTATTTCAGAATGACAGTTTTGTAGATCACTTGGGATTTGATTTATTGCAATTTTTTTTTCATGGCTTGTTATAATGATGAATATGAGTCTAGGTTCAATACTAATCCTCTTTTGTATTCCTTTTTAGGGAATGATGGAACACCTAACTCTAAATCGTTGGATGGATTCTACAGCACTTGGGAACATTAAGCTCCTTCTAATCTCACTAGCTCTCATAAAACCTTGACTTAATTTGGCAAGAATTGGAATCTATCCGAGCACAATGGGGAGAATGAGAAGGAGGTTCATCTGGTCAAAAATATGATGGTTCCTTTTATAATCCATACCACAAACCTTTCCACTCACCCCATCCACCCTATAATCCATACCATAAGCCTTCTCTTGCCCTATATAACTCATACTTTCAATCTATCAAACCATTACATCAACCAATATATAATCCACCTCCTCTACAATATGAACCTTACCAACCACCTACTTGTTCATCATATATACCTCAATTTAGGGGTCTGTTTGGTGTGAGGGATTTGGAGGGGAAGGGAGTGAAGGGAAAATTTTTATGAGTTGAATTTTAAAAGATTCAAGAAGTGGGGTAATAAAATTTTAATAAAGAGAATATATAAGATAAAAGAGTAAGAAAAATTAATTAAAAATTTTTAACCCCACTTCTCTAATTTTTTTAAATTCAACTCAAAAAAATTTTCCCTCCGCCCACTTTCCCTCCCCTCCCCTCATACCAAACAAGCCCTAACCCTTCACCCCCACTTCTTAACTTTTCATTCCACCCACCTTCCAACCATTCTATCCACCATGTGAACCATCTCACTACTACAAAAAGGTTGAAAGGTGGCGCACATTTTGTGGCACTTCTTTAAAGAAGTGCCACAGCTGCTCTTTTTTATTTTATTTTATTATTTTTCTTCAATTTTGGGCACCAACTGTGGCGCTTGATGCTTTAGGCGCTACAGGTAGTTAGCCCAACTGTAGCGCCTGCCAGGACAAGCGTCACATATGAGAACATGCCACCAGCTGTGGCACCTGAAAAACCAGGCGCCACAACTGATTAGATAATTAAAAAAACAAAATTTCTGACAACTAATTATAAATAAAAAAAAATTCCAGCTGTGGCGCCTGGGAACCCAGGCGCCACAGCTGCTTCAATATTAATTTTTTTTCTAGCTGGCCACCACGTGACCAGCTAGTTGTATTTTTTTTAACAAAAAAATTTCTTTACTAGATGTGGCGCCTGGGAAACTAGGCGCCACATTTGGTATATTACAAAAAAAAATGTTTTTATTAAAAAAAACTTTTTTTTATAGAATAAGTTCTTTTTTTTTTACTAAAAAATTTTTTTTTTAGTACCAGCTTGCCACTACATGACCAGCTGGTTGCATATAAAAAAAATTTATTTTTTTAGTAGTCCCAGATGCCACATTTGGTTCTATAGTGTTAAAAAAAATAATAATTTTACCTCCAGCTGTGGCGCCTGGGCAATCAGGCGCCACAGCTGGTTATCAAATGTGGCGCCTATATTTTTGCAGGCGCCACAATTGCCTTTATTATATAAAAAAAAATTATTTTGACTTTTTAGTGGATTACACTATCCACATCCCACCAATCACAATTCCCCTACGCCCCCACCCTTATCTTTTTTCCCCTTCCCACCCAGAGGCCCCCTCCTTCTCTTTTATTTTGACTCATCCCACTTTAATTATTCCCTCATCTCTCACTTTCCCTTTTCATCTACACTACAGCTTCTTGCAGTGGACGACCGTCGCCCCCCTCCCTCCATTTACTGTCATCTTCACACTTAAGCTTCAAGATTACAGCATTTGCTCATCCTCATCACTCAAGCTAGGGTCACCAACGTGGCACCACAGGAGGGTATTTTTTTTAAAAAAAATTTTAAAATGCTGTGGCGCTTTCAAGCGCCACAACTTTTTTTAGTGGCGTCTAGATATGTGGCACTTCTCTAGCGCAACAGCTAATGCAATTATAAGTGCCACAGCTTTATTGTTTTGTAGTAGTGTCTCCTCCACCCCAACTTCATAACCCACAACCTAGGAGATTGGATATCATCTTCTCATCCCATAACATGAATTCCCTAACAAGTGTATTGACAAGAAAGTATAATTCACTCCAAGAGCAATACCTTCAACTACTCATGCATCAAGGAGCAAGTGATAACTCTCAGAAGGTAAAAGAACAATTGAAAGACATTGATGAGCTCCCAAGGCATACTTTGATCATATGTTATGGGTAAAGACGAGTGGTGAAAATGGAACCTCTTGGCCACATGACCTACAAGAGGAGGAACAAGGAGTTCAAGATCAAGAGTCAAATGCCACTTTATAAGTGAAAGATCCCAAACCTCTAGTGCTCCCATAGAAGATTTAAAGAGGAAGCAAGTTCATTTTCAACTACCAAAGGAGTCATTTTTAAACAACGGTAATGTCCCTCCTCTTCATGAAAAGGTCAACCCTCCTCATACTACTGTTATTGATGATGTGAGTGATAATGATTTGGATGAAGAAATTGTGGTAGAATCCCCTTGAAGGAGTGTGTCGGCTTATGCCTTACTAACTTCTTCAAAATTAAACCAAAGATTGTAATATATGGTGCAATCCTGGATCATTTCTTGAGGAGCCTTTTATTAATTAACTAGAAATTAAGTGCGATGATTGCATGAAACAAGTTAATAAAGATTTTAGCTTTTTATCAAACAACTAAAATACTTTAAAAACTAATATTTTTGGATTTTTGGAATAAAAGTGGAGTGAAATAGAATTTGGTTTTGAAAAGTATGATAAAAACCCCTAGAACAATGAATTTTATTTATCCTTGCTTCAAAAGATAATGGGAGTGTACTAGTTTGGTAAAAGTGCCCAAAAGACCCTTTAAGCTACCATGGGTTAGGTGAATTAAATCTTCAACACCAGGCAAGACTTAATTCCTCTAACCAAAACCCAATTCAAAACCCTAGCCAATGAAATTAACAATATGCAAGACACAAGTAACCAAGGACCCTTGGAGTACATACATAATATATTCATAGCAACTCCAAGCACAAGCTTAACCAAGTCAATACACAAGAAATTGCTACTAATTAAGTTCAAAGTGCAAGTGCACAAAGTTTAAACCAAATACACATCTAATCTCAAGAAATGTATGAAACCCCAATACAAAACTCCAATCCAATATACTAATTAAACAATAAAACCTAGAATTTAACTAAGACAATATTAAATATAGAAATTAGATAGTAGAACACTCTCCTATGAAGCTCCAAGCTCAAGAATCAATTCATTGCTCTAGGAGAGAAGGAATTAGCCACAAACTACCATCAAAACAGCTCCACCAAGCAGAATTAAATTATCAGCCATGGAAGGTGAGTGACGATGGAAATAAAAACAGGGGAATTGATAGTCTAGGTATTGGACAATGAAGGTTGCTGCCATGGAAGATGAAGGTGATGATGGTAGTGATGGGTACGAGCTCGAAGATGGAGGAGTGAAGGTCAATGGCTTCTTGCTGTTTTCAAAAGGTTCGCTGGTAGTAATGGAAAAGGGAATGTTGTCGGTGAAAGAGAAAGTGATGTGAAGATGAAGTGGTGAAAGTGGAGATGCAATGACAGTGAATTCAAGCTCGATTTTCAACTCTCTCACTCTGAAACAATGTAGCTCTCTCCATCGTTGAAACTCAAATCTGCTTAAACTCTGGACTTTGAAGACGATGGCCAACGAAGGGATGGAAGAAGATGAGAAAGATGAGGCGCGGTGGTGGTGGATGCTCACCGGTAACCATGAAGGAGATGATGCCACTGATGAGGATGAAGAAAGGTGAATGGTGATGTAGAGGAGGAAGTTAGTGAAGGAGGTGAAGATCCAAGTTCGCCACTGTCACTGTTCCATTCTACTAAAGAAGAAGAGGGAACCTCGGGCTTCTTTCTTCAGAAATCAAACCCTTGGTCAAAACGTACGTTTTGATCAAGGAACTAAAATAAAATATTCGAAAGTTTTATGGAGGGACTAAACTGCAAACTTGGATGCTTTCATAGGGCTAACTATATTTTTTAAAACTTTTGGGTCTTTTATGTTATTTTACCTTGTTTCTTTCTTCATTAATTCACATTTTCTAGAGATTATGGGTTCTATTCTATAATTTTCCCCAAACTGATTTAGAAAGAAAATAAACCCATAATGTGATATCATATATTCAAAAAATAAATCAATTAAGGTAAATCATAAAATATATGACATTTTTGCCTTTTTTTCAATCTTAATTTCATGCAAACACATTTAATCACAATTAATCACAAAGGAATCATTTTAAGCTTAATTATCATGTCAAAAAGCGCAAATAAATTATGAAAATATATAAATAAAAATAGGGATTTGTCACCCCTCATATGCTTGATATTGTGAATGCTCACTATGTTGTGTCCAATAGTAGCTGTGTAGTCAATGATGTTGCTTGCACTGTTTCTACTTCTATATGTGATGCTAATGATAAACATGATGTGGATTTTTTTGGTGCTATTAAAATTAGTTTGATGGAGAATTCATTTTGTCCTATTCTTTGTTCATGTGAACAGGATATGACATGTTAATTGTTTGGAAATTGACAATTGGTTTTCCACTTCACATGATCTTGATTCTTCATCAAGTTCAATGGTAGACACCAATGTGTATGCTTTACTTGACAATTGCTCAATTCTCAATCCCTCATAATTGCATATTTTACATCATTCAATAAGGAAAGATTCAATGGTTTTAAATGTTCAAATTGTAAATGAAATTGAATCTTTCCATTTAGTTCTTCCATGTGATTTACCACCCGATATAGAAAAGGAAAATAATTCTTTAGATAATTCAAAAGTTTTGGGTGACTACTTGATCACTTCTCTCTTTTCTTCCACCCTTTTACCTCCCACCTCTTATGATTGCACAAGTGATGTAATGTGTCCTGTAACACCTCAAATCAAAACAACCAAATACTTAACTAGAATGTTTCAAATATCGCCAATAAGAATGTTCAACATCCAAACCATCAAAACACAAATCAGTTCAAATAAAGCCCATATCACAATGTTAAATCAAATTCTCAAAATATTTCAACAAAACAAAATAAAATGTGGAAGTCTGAGGGTCATGGCAAAAAAATGACATAACATGAGCTCCATGAGTATAAAAGAGCCTTCAAGACTCACTCCATAGGTGTCTTCCCTTGCTCCCTACTAAAACAATCACCTGAAAAATGAATAAATAGGGATGAGATGCCACGTTTCAGTAACTATTGAAAATTTCTACCATACACAAGCAAATCACATATGATAAAAAGAAGGAACTGATTACATATATATATTTGTATATACCACAATTCTCATACAGAACAAAAACAAGGTTAATGATTATTATATCAATTTGTATTTTTATCACAACATGTAATGTATAATTATTCAATATGTAAGATAGAACTTCCCTTATATCACCGTCCATTCTTATACCACTGACTGGAGCCATAGGCTAACACATAATCCAACAGAAACTCATCTATTTGACTAGATTGTCCCAAGCTCACCAGTTCTTAAGATACACCTGGCCAAAGGTGTAGAGCTTAAGTCATGACTATAACTCCCCTCCATAAAAGAACACAACTAAGGAGGTGTCACATGTCCCACAGCTCCAATGCAATCCCTCCCAAAGGAAAATATGGAAGAAAGGGCCCTGACAAGTGCCATCCATTGTGTACTGAGTGATGGCATACCACGTGGTAAAAGATCTCAACATACAAATTCCTCCTTACTCCAACCCATCACAAATACATACCTCATGACAATTATATTTAATCATCAATAAATATAATATCATTAAAAGACAAGGTACAATAAATTATGCTCCCATCCACATCAAATGTCATTGCATGTTCAAATATGCTAAAAGGGAAATAATAATTCAACAATACATTAATTATCATTAAATTATCACTACTGCAAAAAATACTTTTAACGTCACTAATTAACGTCTGTTTTTAAAAAAAAAAGTAGTTGAAAAGGAGGCAGTGGCATTTTTGAAATTTTAACTTGTCTTTTAACGACTGCTTTTTGAAAACAGTCGTTAAAAGTCACTTTCAACAACCGTTTTTGAAAAACGGTCGATGAAAGTGTAGACTTTTAATGACTGTTTTGAGAAACGGTCATTGAAAGTGTACGACCGTTTCTCAAAAACGGTCATTAAAAGTGTCTCAAATCTGTTTTAATCCTAATTGTATCTCCTTTACTAGTCGCACCTCTCTTTCTCAGATCCACCTCTGAGCCCTAGTCCAACCTCCAATCACATCATCTGGCCCCTCTCCGACCCGAGACACAACCTCCAGCCTATTCTTCGATCCAATCTCGACTTTCACCTTCCTCTCTACTAGCATTCTCGTAAACCCTTTCCTCCTCGGCCTCATTCCGATAATCAAGAACATGCTCAATCCATTCTCAAGAGTATAATATGCGTGGATCTTTAGGATTTCCAATCTTTTAGCAAAGTAGCAACATTTGCTTGGGTGTTAATAAGGTTGTAATGACAACCCAGAAGATTAAGTATTTCCCTGAGCTTGAGAGTGTTGGCAAAGCAGTTGAGGTTTTTCTCCTTGCCTTTTTATGTTTAATTTTTTTGTTATCATTTTTGGAAGTTGAATTGCAATTTTAATTGGGGTTTACTTCTTGAAACGAAAAGTTTGAAATTTTGTTTGAATGTTGCTCGTTAGAAATTTCTATCCCAAAACTTGAGTTTGTACAAGATTTTTTTTTAAAAAAAATAGAGGCTTACAACAACATTTTTTGGAAAAACAATCGTTGTATGTCACTTACAACGATCGTTTTTGCAAAAATAGTCGTTGTAAGTCACAACATACAACGGCTATTTTTGCAAAAATAGTTGTCGTAAGTCTCTTACAATGACTATTTTAAAACGGTCATCTATTTTAAAACTTTCAACGACACTCACATATACGTCCTTCTAAAAACAGTCATCTAAAGGGCATAAAAACAGACGTTAAAAGTCCCTTCTGTAGTAGTGTATTAAATATGTGAGTAAAATGAGTTATAGAGAAATGTACTTGTAACATTATTTATTTGAGAATCTACAATACAAACACATATACATATAATTCAGTCCTTTTTTCTTTTTTAAAAAATAGACATTCACAATTATACACAATTCACAAGTATATGAAAGAATATTCAGAGTTACCTTCAATTCCTTAGTTCATAGGTAATCACACAAAAAGTCTACAAATTCATGAATATGAATATCTATTAATATATTTCTCAATACTACTTTAGAGTTACTCTAATACCACTCTAAAACCTAAATCTGCCCTTCTAAAAAATGATATTGTATAAATACATGTTTATTAATTACCACAAATTCACTTTTAAATTTAGATTTAATTTTTATAAAAATAAAATAAAAATAAAAACATTACTGAAATGCATGATATTTTAAAACTAGAACTCCATGTATGTGTGTGCGCCGGTAAAAGAAATGTCTCTTAAGATAAGGTATTTATATATGGATAGTCACAGTAAAAACAAAATTAGAGGGAAAATATATATAAACACACACACACATATATGCACAGGAAGAGAGAAAAGCCAGGACTCTTCAAGAAGGACTAAGAGAGGGAAGTGGGTATAATCGTAATAATAATAATAGCAGCACAATCACTCATGCACATCTAGAGTGAAAAATGGAACAGAAGAATGAGCTCAACAGTAGGTGTATAAGTTAAATGAGAAGACCAAGAGAGAGAGTAAAGTATATAAAATGAAGAAAATATAACGAAAATTATAGGTCTTGAAGCACCATGGACACAATCACAGTTGGAATTAAGGAATGTGAGGTCATAAATAAAATAATAAAAAAATGAGACATATACATTGAACTCTACATCATGAATAAGGAAGGTGGTGTGTAAAGAGGAGTTATATATATATTCTAGTACACATTAACAATTAAAAGGACACCCAATATAAAAGAAGAAATGAAAAAGAAAATGCTGAAAAGCTTGACAAGACCACACAAGCATGAGAGAAGAGGAACAGAGCAAGAAAATGCACCTTGCAAAGAGTGATGCAGCGTGAGAGTGTTTAGGGTTAGAGGAAAAAAAGATTTTATAGAAGTAGTGTTAGGGTTGGACACTTATTCAAATATTATTTTTTTAAAAAAATAATAAAATAATAATGACAAACACATTTTGATAGCATTTTTTTTTTGTTTTATTTTAGTTATTTCAATAATATGATATATAGACGTACGCACATACCTGCATTTTTAGAATAATTACTCTAAGAAGGTATTTCATTTTGTATATTATCTGTTTTTTTACAATAAATATTTAGAACCTGATTTTTTTATTATTACTTTATTTTATAGTCTTTGCCTAAATAAAACCTAAACTACAACTAATTCTAAGTGCGAACAAAATATGGATGTTACAATTCTTCCCTTCTAACAAGAATTTTGTCCCCAAAATTCATCACACAAATTAAAAGACATACCTAGTTAAACAAATGAGGATACTCTTGCCTCATTTTTTCCTTTGTCTCCTACGTGGCATCACTAGGAGCCATTCCTTTGCATACAACCTTCACAAGTCTGATGGTCTTGTTTCTTAATTGCTTATCCATCACATCGACAATCTGCTCTGGCTTAGCTTTATATGTCATATTATCTCTAAGTTCTATCTCTTCTACTTCAATAAGATGGGGAAGGATCTGGTTGGTACTTCTTCAATTGCGACACATGGAAGACATCATGAACGTTCGCAAGCTATGGAGGTAATGCAATTGTATAAGCAATTGGTCCCACTCTCTCCAAAATCTCATAGGGACCCATAAAACGAGGTGAAATTAAGCTTCTTTGCTCAAATCGCTCTACCAATGCTGGTCATTGGTGTGACTCTCATAAATACATGTTTGCCTACCATGAACTCCAATGGTCACCTCCTCCTATCGACATAAATCTTTTGCCTGCTCTGGGCAGTGAGAAGTTTTTGCTAAATTATATTAATCTTCTAAGTAGTTTCATCTACCAGATCCGGACCTATCAAGCTCCATTCATTCAATTCTGTCTAACAAATAGGAGATCTACATTTTCTTTCATACAATGCCTCATAAGGTGTCATCTCAATGCTTGAGTGATAACTATTGTTATATGCAAATTTTGCCAAATAAAGATGACTATCCCAACTTCCTACTAGCTCAATTGTGCATGCTTGCAACATGTCTTCGAGAGTCTATATAGTCCTCCCAATCTGCCCATCTATTTGGGGATGGTAAGCAATGTTGAAACTCAAACGAGTCCCCATAGCATCTTGCAATGCTCTCCAAAACTGTGAGGTAAACCGTGAGTTACGATCTGATACGATGCTCTTCGATACCCCATGCAATCTGACAATCTCCTTCACATAAATCTTCGCTAGTCTCTCAAGAAAGTACTCTGCTGCGATAGCCAGAAAATGAGCTGACTTAGTCAATCTATCAACAATTACCCAAATGGCATTATGTCCAGAAGTAGTTGGAGGAAGTCCCGTGATAAAATCCATAGAGATGTTGTCCCACTTCTATTCAGGGATCTCCAAATTCTGCAACAATCCCGGAGGCCTCCGGTGTTCAATTTTGATTTTCTGACAAGTCAAACGACGAGAAACAAACTCAGCACATCTTTCTTCATGCCTCACCACCACCAATTTCGCTTGAGATCATGGTACATCTTGGTTGCCTCAGGGTGAATAGTTTATTTGCTCCTGTGCGCTTCCTCAAGCAAGAGCTTCCTTAATTCTCCATCATCAGATAGGAACACTCTGCCTTTATACCTTAATATCCCGTCTTTACCCATCCCAAATTCTGACTCTCTTCCCTCTTCAATATCTTCCATGACACCCAATAGATACTCATCCTTAAGCTGAGTGAATTTAATTTCTTTCTAGGTTATACTTTTAATGGTTAATGCTTCCATGGTAGCAACCAATCCCAATATTATGTCAATAGATGTACTCTGCACATCCTCTAGCAATTTATGTTCCCTAACCATCAACTGGGCTACATGGATTGACTTTCTGCTTAGGGCATCCACTATAACATTTGTCTTTTTGGATGGTACTTCAACTAATAGTCGTAATCCTTGAGAAACTCCATCCACCTCCTTTGCCGCATATTAAGCTCTTTTTGGTCAAACAAGTACTTTAAACTCTTATAGTCACTAAAGACCTCAAATTGTAAACCATATAGATGGTGCCTCCAAATCTTCAAAGCAAATACTATTGCTGCCAACTCCAATTCATGAGTGGAATAGTTCTCTTCATGTGGTCTCAACTGTTGGGAAGCATAAGCAACTACTCTTCCATTTTGCATTAGCACACACCCACGACCCTTCTTAGAGATATCAGTGTACAAGGTGAAGGTCTTAGTAGGATCTGGAATCATAAGTACTAGCTCTGTTGTCAACTTGGTCTTCAAATCCTGAAAAAACTGCTTCACACTTCTCATTCCATACACATGGTTGGTCCTTTCTAGTTAACTTAGTCAAGGGCATGGCTATCTATGAAAAGCCTTTAATAAATCTCCTGTAATAACCTGCCAATTCCAGAAAACTTCTGATCTTGGTGACATTCTGCGGCCTTTCCCAATTCAACACTGCATCAATTTTACTGGGGTGCACTGACACTCCTTCAGCTGATACAACATGACCTAGGAATTTTACTTCCTTTAGCTAAAATTCACACTTAGACAGCTTTGTATAGAGCTTATGTTCTCTTAGCACCTATAACAAAACTCTGAGATGCTCTTTATACTCTTCCTCATCCTTAGAGTAGATAAGCATGTCATCAATGAATACCACTACAAACTTATCTAAATATGGCCAAAATATTCTGTCCATGTAATCCATAAAGACAGCTGGAGCATTGGTTAACCCAAATGGCATAACAAGAAATTCATAGTGGCCATATCTAGTTCTGAATTCAGTTTTTAGAATATCTTCAGCTCTGACCCTTAACTGGTGGTAGCCTGATCTCAGATCAATCTTGAAAAATATGAATGCTCCGGTCAACTGGTCAAGTAGATCATCGATCCTGGGCAAAGGATATTTGTTCTTTAAGGTTGCCTTATTCAATTGACAGTAGTCAATGCATAGCCTCAGACTCCCATCTTTCTTCTTCACAAAGAACACAGGCGATCCCCAAGGAGATATACTGGGCCTGATGAAACCCTTTTCCATCAACTCCTCAATCGGCTTTTTCAATTCTGCTAGTTTCGATGGAGACATTCAGTAAAGAGCTTTAGTGATAGGCCCGTCCCTGGTGCAAGATCAATACAGAACTCTACTTCTCTCTCTAGGGGTAAACCTGTGATTTCCTTTGGAAATACTTCCAAAAATTCATTTACCACTTCAATGTCTTCTACCCCTTCTTCCACTTCTACTTGAATGGAGAAAAATACCATGTACGCAGGACAACCCTTATGAGTAGACATTTCAACTTGCACTGCAGATACCAATTGTAGACTACTAGGACTTATAGGGTCAATAGGGAGGGAGATGGTCTTCCTCTTACAACCAAGGATGATGTTATTTGCCAATAACCAATCCATTCCTACTATCACATCAATACCCTTCATGGGCAGACAAACAAGATCAGTAGTTAATGTCCTACCGTCAAACTCAATTGCACAATTCAAGCAAGCCTTAGAAGTTCTCACCGAGGCTCCTGCAGGTAAAACAATCATGTCAAAAGGCAATTCACATATATGTACATTCAATCAAGGCACACAAGCATAAGATATAAAAGAGTGTGTAGCACCAGAATCAAATAAAGCTTCAATCTCAAGGCCTTGAAGTTTGAGAATACCTTTAATCAAATTTAGTGAAGCACTAGCCTCCTGGTGTGATAGTGTGAACACTTCCTGGAATTGCCACTCTAGCATAATTGGCTCCTTGCAAGCCTTCCTCACAGAACATGAAGACATGGCCTAGCTCCCTACACTTGTAACATATTAGACAATTTCCCTAGTGCATTCTTCCACACTTGGCACACTTTTGACTGTTAGTTGTGCTAGTAACAGGAGCTGTGGAGCCCCTATGAGAGTTTTGTCCCCCACTAAACTAACTCCTCTAAGGTCCACTGAAATGACTCCTTGAAGGTCCACCAAAAAGATTCCTTGATGGTTAACTAAACTACTTCTTCACACCACTAAAGCTACGGCTATACTTCTTAGTGATTCCCCCTATAGGTCTCATGGGAGGTGTAAATCTGGCTTGGAATCCCTTCATTCTCTCGGCATCTTCTTTTTGCTTGCTTCTAGCAATGGTGCATAGCTTCTCACACATCTTTTCGAATTCCTTTATCTCATCAAGGAATGGTGATAAAGCTATTTTCAAATCAGGCCTAGCTTTTTCCATTAGTCGATAACATATCTATTTAGAGTTGTTTTGTGAATACTTGCAAAACTTAGACAACTCTAAAAAGCGACCAATAAATTATTTTTCGTGTAAATCTTCTTGCTTGAATGTAAAGAATGCAATCTCTTTCACTACTCTAATGGAAGTGGGGAAATAATTCTTCTCAAACTTATCCCTAAACTCTTCCCTAGTCATCTCCACATCATTATCAATTTTTGTGCTCTCCTACCATTCTTGAGTAGCTTTCTGCATCAACTGTTCAGCAACTAGAACTTTTTGTTGACAGCTGATCTCAATAACCTTGAAAATATTTTCCAAACGCTTCAACCACTCTAGTACTTCAATTGGATCTAGTTTCCTCTCAAATATCGGAGGAGCAAACTTCCTGAATCTGTCCCAAACTTCTGTAATAGATAGGGTGTGGTACTGAGAATGGGAATTGCTACCACCTCTTGATTCGATACATAAATGGCTGCCACTTCTAGAATGCTGACCAATAAGAGTATCTTCATTAATAGGACTCTTCTCTTTATCAAGATAACTGCTTTGGCCTCTTCTTGTTGCTAGTTCTTCTTCATGTTTGTTCACTTTCTCTCTCACATCTAGGACAATATCCCATAACTACAATAAGATGGCATTGTTATCCTGAGGCGGAGGACCATTTTGGCAAGGAGTGGGGGTTGAATTAGTCTTTCGAGTACTCACCATCCTCCCCTCCTATGAAGAACACCTCAAGGACACTAGGTAAGAAACAAGTTACCAAGCAAATTCTCAATCTAAATAAAGGCAAGTGCACATGTTATGATATTTAAATTGCCACAACCTCTAAAAATTTTAAAGAAAATAGTTAGAACATTAACAAAATAGCTATAGAACGTTTTGGTTTTGATACAAAAAATGTAACACCTCAAATCAAAACAATCAAATACTTAACTAGAATGTTTCAAATATCGCCAATAAGGATGTTCAACATCCAAACCACCAAAATACAAATCAGTTCAAATAAAGCCCATATCACAATGTTAAATCAAATCCTCAAAACATTTCAACAAAACAAAATAAAATGCAAAAGTCTTAGGGTCAATGCAAAAAAATGACATAACATAAGCTCTAGTAGTATAAAAAAGCCTTCAAGGCTCACTCTATAGGTGTCTTCTCTTGCTCCCTACTAGAACAATCACCTGAGAAATGTTAATAAATAGGGATGAGATGCCACATCAATAACATATGATAAAAAGAAGGAACTTATTACATATATATATTTGTATATACCATAATCCTCATACACGACAAAAACAAGCTTAATCATCATTATATCAATCTATATTTTCATCACAACATGTAATGTATAATTATGCAATATGTAATATACAACCTCCCTTATATCACCGTCCGTCCTTATACCGCTGACTGGAGCCATAGGCTAACACATAGTCTAACAAAAACTCATATATTTGATTGGATTGTCCCAAACTCAACAGTTCTTAAGATACACCTAGCCAAAGGTGTAGAGCTTAAGTCTGAACTATGGCTCCCCTTATCACGCCCTTATTTTAATTTCACATTTACTAGAGTATTAGCATAAAATGATATGTGGTTCGATAGGCAACACAGGAACAGCATAACTATACTGATAATATGTGTATGATTACATAAATTCCCCATAGGGGTTTGTACATGATACTTACGATTAAGGTAGCCGCACAAGGCTACTAGGGTGTCTAAACTCATCCCAGTGAAACAGAGACTTCTTCCCGTGTTTGTTCCACTACTGTAATCCCCTCGCACGGTACTCTGCATTGTTATTTGCATATCTTCTGTCATCTCCTGTCTAAATTGTTGGTAGGGGAGGGTGAGATTCGAGAGAATCTCAGTAGGAAACAGATACCATAATGCATGCATGATTGATGCTATGTGTATGACATGTTAGCTTTATCTAGATGTATGCCCCATAATTACATTTCTGCATGCTCAATGTTTCATACAACAAGACTATGGCCACAGCAAAAACAGAAACAGAGCCTCATTTATTCAAATATGCTCTACATAATCAAGTAAAGCAATCACATACATCATTACACTAGCAAAGATATCAAATACATGTAAGTAAGGTAAGTCTCCTACCTCCAATCTTTCTCCTCGATTTGTGTGCCTACAGCTCGGGGCTCCATATTCGATCTTACAATGTCAAATATACTATTTAGACACTTCCATAGTGTTTCTGGGGGTTATATGAGTCTATCTTAAAAAATTACTAAAATACCCCTGGGGACCTGGCCCGGCCCCACTGTACCCGGTCCAACTGTACTTTTCCTAAAATTTTGGCATGAGCTATTCTTACATATTTTCACCCAAGGAATCCATTTCCGAATTCGGAATTATCAAATTCAATGTCAAATTATGAAATTGCCCTTGGCAGCCCTACTTTTAGGGTTTTAGGGGCATTTTTGTAATTATGCTTTTTTGGCCTTTTCCGAAAAAGTTCCCAACTGTAACCCCACCTAATTTTCGTTCCTGAACTCAATGGAACCATCAAATCATTGAAAATCCAACTCTAAGACCCATTTACAGCCCTGGCCGAAATATATGGGTTTTCCGGGGAAAATCGGGGTTTTGCGATTTTGGCTCCGAAAACGCATTCATTTCTACTCATAACCACTTTATTGACTATTCAATTAGTTTGCAACTAACATTTAGTACCAATTTGGGCAGCATAACCTCTAGGCCAACCAATTTCTAAAACTTTAAACCAATGGCAATCCGGCGAAATTTCATCGATTAAATTGCCCACAGCAGCTAGAATAGTCAATATATGAAGGTTTGGAAGTTACCTCAAGCTCCCACTTGATTTTCCTTGACTTGGCTGAACCCTAGCTCACTTCAACAAGCAAATTTGAGCTTCTAACCCTTGAATCACATAGAAGAATAGCTTAGGAACGGAGTTATACACATTAGGAACCGATTTACCGAAGAAATTACTTACCTTTGTAAGGTTTTTCCTCCCCTTCTCTCTCTCTCTCAAAATTCTGCATCTCCTCTCTCTGAATGTTGAACTTCACGTCAGTTTATTCTTGAGGAAGGAGATGAAATGTTTTAATAATATATCAGAAATTTAACTAATTCATGTTCCCAATTTTGAATTTTTTACAAAATTCTGCATATTTATGTCCAAACTTTGAAAAATCATAACTAATTCTAAAAAAATTGAATTGGAGTGATTCCAAAGCCTATAGAACCCTTATTGAGTCTAGTTTCAAGAAAAAATATAGAATTTTGTTGAATGGAATCACAAAATTCTTAGAATTTCAATCTTTGCATATTGTTCCAGAAAATTTCCAGTTTTTCTAGGCCAACTTCAAAAATTCATATCTTTTTGTATATAACTCTAATTGAGTCATTTGACCTATCAAATTAAAGCTTAGGATGTCTACTTTCATCCTGTAAACTTTCATAATTTTTTCTCATCATTTGGTCATTAAAAATCATACGACAAGCTCACTACCTCATAGGCAATTTCACCAAAAACATAATTACTTTCTCCAAAATTCATCATTTTACTTTCTTAATACCCCAAAGATATTAGAATCATTAGAGGATAAATTTGGGCTCTTGCTAAATTGGGGCTTTGCAATCCACTTAATTTAGGCTTATTCCTAAGCCTCCAATCACAAATTTTGAGGTATTACACCCCTGCTTAAAAGAACACAACTAAGGAGGTGTCACATGTCCCATAGCTCCAATGCAATCCTGGCTAAAGGAAAATATGGTAGAAGGGGCCCTGACAAGTGCCATCCACTGTGCACCTAGTGATGGCATACCATGTGGTAAAAGATCTTAACATACAAATTCCTCCTTACTCCAACCCATCACAAATACAACCTTCATGACAATTATATTTAATCACCAATAAATATAATATCATTAAAAGACAAGGTATAATAAATCATGCTCCTATCCATATCAAATGTCATCACATGTTCAAATATGCTAAAAGGGAAATAATAATTCAACAATATATTAATTATCATTAAATTATTAAATATGTGAGTAAAATGAGTTATGGAGAAATGTACTTGTAATATTATTTATTTGAGATTTTACAATACAAACATATATACATATAATTCAGTCCATTTTTGTTTTTTAAAAAAAAGACATTCACAATCATACACAATTCACAAGTATTTGGAAGAATATTAAGAGTTACCTTCTCTTTCTTAGCTTATAGGTAATCACACAAAGAGATACTCCAAAGCTCTCAACTAGAGTCTACAAATTCACGAATATGAATATCTATTAATATATTTATCAATACTACTTTAGAGTTACTCTAATACCACTCTAAAACCTAAATATACCCTTCTAAAAAGTGATATTTTATAAATGCATGTTTATTAATTACCACAAATTCACTTTTAAATTTAGATTTAATTTTTATAAAAATAAAATAAAAATAAAAACATTACTGAAATGCATGAGATTTTAAAACTAGAACTCCCTGTATGTGTGTGCGCCGGTAAAAAAAAATGTCTCTTAAGATAAGGTATTTATATATGGATAGTCACAGTAAACACAAAATTAGCGGGAAAACACACACACACACACACACACACACATATGTGCACAGGAAGAGAGAAAAACCGGGACTCTTCAAGAAGGAATAAGAGAGGGAAGTGGGCATAATCGTAATAATAATAATAATAGCAGCACAATCACCCATGCACATCTAGAGTGAAAAATGGAACAAAAGAAAGGGCTCAACAGTAGGTGTATAAGTTAAATGAGAAGACCAAGAGAGAGAGTAAAGTATATAAAATGAAGAAAATATAACGAAAATTATGGGTCTTGAAGCACCATGGACACAATCACAGTTGGAATTAAGGAATGTGGGGTCATAAAATAAATAATAAAAAAAATGAGACATATACATTGAACTCTACATCGTGAAGAAGGAAGGTGGTGTGTAAAGAGGAGTTATATATATATTCTAGTACACATGAACAGAGGAGTTATATATATATTTTAGTACACATGAACAGATAAAAGGACACCCAATATGAATGAAGAAATGAAAAAGAAAATGCTGAAAAGTTTGACAAGACCACACAAGCATGAGAGAAGAGGAACAGAGCAAGAAAATGCACCTTGCAAAGAGTGATGCGGCGTGAGAGTGTTTAGGGTGAGAGGAAAAAAGAGATTTTATAGGAGTAGTGTTAGGATTGGACACCTATTAAAATATTATTTTTAAAAAATAATAATAAAATAATAATGACAAACACATTTTGATAGCATTTTTTTGTTTTATTTTAGTTATTCCGATAATATGATATATAGACATACGCACATACCTGTATTTTTAGAATAATTACTCTAAGAAGGTATTTCATTTTGTATATTATCTGTTTTTTCTACAATAACTATTTATAACTTTAATTTTTTAAATTATTAATTTATTTTATATTCTTTGCCTAAATAAAACCTAAACTACAACTAATTCTAAGTGCTTACAAAATATGGATGTTTCATGTCCGAACACTAAGTTGGATTCTGCATTTTCGTCATTGCAAACATAAGAGGATTTTGAAAACATAAACATTTGTTTGGTTCCTACTGAAGGGGACCAAATTGATTTTTTTGGTTGTGATGTTTACTTAGAGAATATACTTCCCACAATGCCAATATTTTGTTTTAGATCTCATCAAATATTTATTTTTTATTACATACTGCTTTTAGTCTAGTATTTCTTTTACAGGAATCTTCACTACCAAGAGGGTAAAATGTAGGAGAAGTCACTACTACAAAAAATGCTTTTAACGTCCCCTTTTTTGGGCCTTTTAACGTCTGAAAACAGAGGGACGTCTATCTGAGCGTCGTAGAAAAAACTGTCAATAACGTCCCTAAAATAGGGGACGTCTTTTGGTCAGACTTTAGACGTCCCCAGTCGTTACTGGGGACGTCTAAAGTGCTTATGAATCACTTTAGACGTCCCCAGTCAAACTGGGGACGTCTAAAGTGAGGTTTAGACGTCCCCAATTTAACTGGGGACTTCTAAAGTGACTTTAGAAGTCCCCAGTCAAACTGGGGACGTCTAAAGTGGTTCATAAACACTTTAGATGTCCCCAGTTTGCACTGGGGACATCTAAAATTTTTTTTATGGCCTTTTTTATATACATCACTGTCCGGCAAATTTAAACTGCAGAAATTAGATAGAAGAAATATTGCATAAACCAGAATGGAAACAACAGCAGTCCAGCACTATCTAATAAACATGTTATCCAACAATCTAATAGTATGTACAACAACACAACTCTAATTCGCACCTTAGAAATTCATCCCAAAGAACCATACACGCATTTGAGGCAAAACTCTGACATATTTTTGTAATTTATTTGACTTTTGAATAATGTTAAACTAGACTAACTTAAGCCAAACCAAATTCATTCCTAAGTATCATTGTCATTTTTTTAACTCATGTCTATATATATACATCACTGTGTTGAAGTCTGCTGACGAAAAAAACAAGTATGCAATAATGACAGTCCATTTCCATATCAAGCAAATTAGAAGCAGATTAAAAGTATGCATATACAAGTTACTCTGTTTTTCCAGTTTCATAATCTGATTTAAATTAACGGTTACAAGCATTTGTTCAATCATTTGTATCCAAAGTTGTGGGAGTGAGAGAAAAACCTGTGGACGACGGAAATGGAGATGACTCACGGTGCCACCAGCTAGGAAGACGATAATTGTGAAAGGGAGACGCAAATGATGGTGCTCTCGTCAAAGAAGAGAGAGGGAAAAATAGAAATATGATTATGAGAAAGAGGAAGGCAGATAAGGAAGGAAGCACGGGAAAGGGAGTTGCAGCAACGAACTGAGAAAGAGGGAGGAAGACGGGAAAGGAAGCAAGGGAAAGGGGAAAGAGGAAGACAGCTTGGAACGAAGCTCACGAGGGAAGACAGAATGAAGCTTTGGGAAGGAAAATAAAGCTGCTGGCCTGCTGCTGATGGGATGGGTGTCTGACAGGCTTTTCCGCGTCCCCAGTCAAAATGGGGACGTCTAAAGCTCACTTTAGACGTCCCCAGTCAAACTGGGGACGTCTAAAGTGAGGTTTAGACGTCCCCAGTGTGACTGGGGACTTCTAAAGTTCCACTTTAGACGTCCCCAGTCAGACTGGGGACTTCTAAAGTGCCACTTTAGAAGTCCCCAGTCGCACTGGGGACGTCTAAACCTCACTTTAGACGTCCCCAGTTTGACTGGGGACGTCTAAAGTGAGCTTTAGAAGTCCCCAGTTTGCCTGGGGACGTCTAAAGTGGTTCAAATTTTTTTTTTAAAAAAAATTCAACCAGCGCCAATATTTCCTGCTGAATATTGAACTTTGGGCGTCCCTAATTTAAAAAGGGACGTCCTTTAGGGTCGTTAAATGTCTAGTTTGTAGTAGTGAGTGGCTGCAAAGAAACTATTCACGTAGGCTCTTCACCATATGACCATGGCTTTTGCCTCCATTTCATTTTCATTTCTTTCCAAATACTACCTTCAACTGAAACAGAACAGGGAGTTGAAACAGAGGACATGCATATGACGTATGCAATGACATTATGAACAGGGAACGACGACAGAGGGGTTGGTGTGGTTGCCGGTTCTGACTTTTGCATTATTTTAAAGAATTTACAAGGGTGTGATTTTAGTATAAATAGGTGTGTGTTTTCATTGTAATGTATCTGAGTTTTGATTAAACACATTTAAGAATGGTTCTTATACCATTTTGGTACTAGAGCTGAGTTCTAGAGTGCCAGAGAGCGAAAGAGTGAGGAGTGGGTGAGAAACAAAAAACATGAGAAAAAGGGGGTGTCGGATTTTCACTCTCGGAGCGTTTTTTGAAGAAAACGACCTCACCATCGTGTTCAGAAGGCCAAAAAACCTAGGAATAGCCTCTGTCACAGCCTTGAAACACCTCCACGGACGTCGCCGGAAAATCGCCGGAAAAGTCACCGAAATTTCAGACAGTCGCCGGAGTTCAAAGGTTGCAGATGATGACGTCATCATCCACGTCATCCTGATCTGCTGCGTCAGCGACATGTTAGCCACTCGTTGACTGCCACATGTCATAACCGCCACGTCATCAATCCTAGTCAACCCAACTTTCAGAAATTGCAATTTTACCACTAAATTTGGTAAAAATTACAATTTCTGCCCCAAAACTTTCAGAAATTACATTTTGGCCCTAAATTTCTGCCAAAATTACATTTCAGACCCTAAACCTTTCTGAAATTACATTTTGGCCCCAAATTTCTGCCAAAATTACATTTTGGACCTCAAAACTTTCTAAAATTACATTTTTTACCCCAGATTTTTGCCAAAATTACATTTTCATCCCTGAAAGTTAAGAAATTACCTTTCTACCCCATTTGTCCATAAATTTTCCAGTTTTACCCCTTACTTGCCATAAAAACAGATCCTATCCTTGTACTTTTCCATCCTATACTTAACCTCACAAGAACAATTCCAAAATGCCTCCAAGACGTAGAAACACACGCGAGATTGAGATGGACGAGATGAGACGCCGGATACAGGAACTGGAAACTACTGTACAAACACAGCAAGCCATGCTAGAATCTCACAGTGAATATCCAGAGGATGATTCTGATAATAATAGTTTGTCGTCTACTGACTACCGCCGCCATCCTCAACAACAGCAATTCCGCCTTAATGACATTAAGATAGACATACCTGAATTTGAGGGAAGACTTCAACCAGACGAATTCGTTGATTGGCTTCAAACCGTCAAACGAGTTTTTGAATATAAAGAGATTCCCGATGAGCAGAAAGTCAAAATTGTCGCCATCAAATTAAAGAAACATGCCTCCATATGGTGGGAAAATCTCAAGAAAAGGTGTGAAAGAGAAGGAAAAAGCAAGATCCGGAAGTAGGACAAAATGCGACGTGAGCTCTCACGTAAGTTTCTTCCAGATAATTATTATCAAGATAATTTCCTTCAATTACATAATCTCCGCCAAAAGGCTATGACTATGGAAGAATATACGAGGGAATTTGAAAAACTCATGATGAAGTGTGATATCCAAGAGAGGGAGGAGCAAACAATAGCCCGTTATATGGAGGATTAAATACCAACATTGCTCATCCGGTACAGCTCCAACAATACTGGACTCTGGACGACGTCATTCGTCTAGCCATCCGTATTGAGAAACAGTTGCCCAAAAGGTTTCCGTTTCAACCATCTTCCTCCAACGAAACTACTTTTGATGAACATGAAGCACACATGCATCAGCCTACACAAATGCATCAACATAACTCTTCAAGAAAGCCTACACAAGTATATCAGTCTAACTCTTCAAGCAAGCCTCCACTAAAGGCTACCAAGGAATTCAGCTCCAAAGCACCTAAGTGCTTCAAATGCCAAGGGTTCGGTCATATCGCTTCAGAATGTCCTACCCGTAGAGTTGTTACCATTATTGAAGGGGAAGCTTCTGCAGTATTTGAAGAAGAGGAGTAGCTTACGCCTGACAAAGAGCCAGTCTTTGATGAAGAGCCAATCTTTGATGAAGAAGTCATTCCTCCTGATCAAGGTGAAACACTTGTGATTAGACGAAGCTTGCATATAGCCACAGTAAAAGAAGAGCTTTGGCTACGTCACAACATTTTTCATACTCGCTGCACTACTCAAGGTAAAGTCTGTGACATCATTATTTACAATGGAAGCTGTGAAAATGTAGTCTCTAACTACATAGTAGAAAAGTTACAACTACCAACTCACAATCATCTGTATCCGTACAAGCTCCAATGGTTAAACAAAGAAAGCGTGTTAAAAGTGTTAAAATGATGCCTTGTTACTTTTTCTATCGGTAAAAGGTATCATGATGAAGTTTGGTGTGATGTTGTTCCAATGGATGCTTGTCATCTTCTTCTGGGAAGACCTTGGCAATATGATCGATGCGCTCTATACGATGGTTATACAAACACATATTCTTTCCAGAAGGATGACGTGAAGATTCAGCTTGAACCTTTGCCACCCGATAAACACATCAAAGTCAAAAAAGAGTCCAAGTCGTTTTTACTCAAGCATAAGGTTACGGGTCTATCTCCATATCTTGATGATGATGTTGTTTTTGACTCAAGGACGAGTCTTGTCCAACCCCGGGAGAATGAAATAGAATAGGGAATTGAAACAGAGGACATGCATATGATGTATGTAATGACGTTGTGAACAGGGAACGACGACAGAGGGGTTGGTGTGGCTGCCGGTTCTGAATTTTGTATTATTTTAAAGAATTTACAAGGGTGTGATTTTAGTATAAATAGGTGTGTGTTTTCATTGTAATGTATCTGAGTTTTGATTAAACACATTTGAGATTGGTTCCTATACCATCAACCATTATTCCTCATAATCTTCTTCTGCATAAACTTGCTTTGCTTATGCCAACATGTCAGAGCTACCTCAAATGAGACTAATTATCTGGCATTGCCACATGCAGCCCCAAGCATCAACAAGTTTCAGAGTTGAATTTGGAAGGTTATTATCTTGGTGGGATCACATCACCTCACGTTGGCAATCTCTCTTTCTTGAGAAATCTCTTTCTCTCAGTCAATAGCTTCCATGGAGGAATCCCATCAGAGTTGGGACATTTGTTCAGGCTAAAGACATCTCTCAAACAACACATTGACAGGTGAGATTCCTTCGAACTTGACGAGTTACACACAATTGAGGATCTAGCATTTGTTAGAGAATAGTCATATTGGTAAAATTCCATATCAACTGGGGTTTCTTCATAAGCTTGAAAGGTTGTGACTTTCTTTCAACAATTTGAATGGAGAAATTCCATTTTCCATATGGGATCTTACTTCCCTCACCCATCCTTCAATAGGCCAAAATAACTTGGAAGGAAGCATACTAGAAGAGATAGGCCACTTGAAGAAGTTGCATTTTTTGCAGCACCAGTGAATGGTTTATCTGGTTCTCTTCCTTCTTCGCTTCACAATCTATCATCTCTCACTGTGATATCACTAGGGAAAAACCAGTTGAACATGACTCATCTTCCATATAACATATTCTCCAACCTCCCAAATCTAAAATATTTTGCCCTAGGCTTGAATCAAATTTCTGGTCCAATGCCAAATTCCATCACAATTTTAAATGTCTTGGGTCTCGAAGACAACAAATTCTATCTCAGGCACCATTCCAACTTCTTTTGGGAATTTACATGAGATAAAATAATTACTTCTGGAGGTACACCAATTCTCAGGAGAGATACCAGCTTCATTGTGCTAACAATTTCAGAGAATATGCTTGAAGTAAAAATTCCTATCACAGTAGGAAACATGGAAAGTTTGTTACTCCCAGACCTTTCAAAAAACAATTTCAGTGGAGATATACCCTTGGAAATTTTTGGTCTTTCCTCCTTATCCATTTTCTTAAACTTATCTCACAACTCATTCAGTGGATCTTTACCTATTGAGGTATGAAGACTTAAAAACCTTGGCACTTTAGATATATCTGAAAATAATCTTTCCGGAGAGATTCCTTCAACCATAGGAGAGTGCACAAGTATGTATTACCTTAAGTTGCAAGGGAATTCCTTCAGTGGGCCCATGCCATCTTCACTAGCTTTGATGAAAGGTCTTAAACATCTAGATGTGTCTTAGAACAACCTATATCGATCAATTTCATCAATAGGCCTACAGAACATTTCTTTTCTTCAATACTTGAATGTTTCTTTCAATATGTTTGATGGTGAGATGCCAATAGAAGGGGTTTTTAGTAATGCAAGTATGATATTAGTGATTGGAAATATCAATCTTTGTGGGGGCATTTGTGAGCTACATTTATCACCATGCCCTAAGAAAGTTGACACGCAAAGAAAGCACAATTTGAAGCTTGTGGTTATTGTGATTTGTGTGGCTTTTCCTCTCTTAGTGATATTTATGTTATCTTTCTATTGGAGGCGAGAAATAAACAAGAAATATTCTTCAACTTCACCAGAAATCAAACAATTTCACAAGCTTTCGTATCAAAATTTACACATTGCAACAAGAGGTTTCTCTACTAGCAACTTGATTGGATGAGGGAGTTCTGGATCAGTATATAAAGAAAGGCTAGAATCAGAAGATAAAGTTGTTGCAATAAAGGTACTGAACCTTCAAAAGAAGGGAGCTCAAAAGAGTTTCATTTCAGAATGTAATGCACTAAAAACTACAAGGTATCAAATTTGGCAAAAATTTTGACATGTTGCTCCAGTGTTGGTTGCAAGGGACAAGAATTTAAGGCATTGGTATGTGAGTATATGCCAAATGGAAGCCTTGAAAATTGGTTGCATCCTAATCAAGAGACTGAATATGAGTTAACATTAGATATTTTTTAGAGATTAAATATTATATATGATGTTGCATCTGCACTACATTATCTTCATTATGAAAATGAGCAACTAATAGTCCATTGTGACTTAAAACTTGGCAATGTCCTTCTTGATGATGATCTGGTGGCTCATGGGAACCCGTTTAGTGTAAACTTGTCCTATCTAAACCGTCCAGATGGGATCTGGAAGGACCAGATTTGATATTTTTTAAATTGGTTACTTTTTAATAAAAAAAACATTTGTTTAAGAAAATATCAGTTAAGATATTATCTTTATTTTAGATTTTGTACCTATTAAAATAATTTTTTTTTCAAAAAAAAAAAGCAAACAAAAAAAAATTAAATCTAAACAGTCCAGATGCCCTAGATGGGAGGAGCTCTTCCTACTCCTCATTTGGACGAGCAGGACAGCTTGTTCTGTGGCCCATGTGGGTGATTTTGGGTTAGCAAGACTACTTGGCAACCTTAGTGACAATTCTCAAAAGAAAACAAGCGGTGTATGGAATAAAAGGGACGATTGGCTATACTTCTTCAAGTACAATTTATTATTATTTTGGCTTGAAGCTCTTATGAACTTTGTTTCTTTTTTTCTTTTATGAAAAATTTTTATTTTTTTATTTTTTTAGTTTGAATACAATGAGTTTCTAAACATTAACCATAGTCCAACATGTATATTTTAGAGTATGGAATAAGTTCTGAGGTATCAACACAAGGTGATGTATATCCTTTTGGTATTCTTATTTTGGAAATGTTAACCCGAAGAAGACCAACAGACTTAATGTTTGGAGATGGCCACAATCTTCATAGCTATGCCAAAGCTGCATTTCCGACAACAATAGCTGGAGGAGAAATTATGATGGAGGAGGTGGCTATTATGCATCCCAACCATGAGAAGACTCTAATTTCACTATTTAAGCTTAGAATTGCTTGTTCAGTAGAATCTCCAAAGGAAAGGATGAACATGATTGGTGTACTAAATCATATTAAAAATGCTTTTGGTCTTGGGGAAACAAGTCGAAATTGACTGTAACAAAGTGAGCGCTTGAAATGACACTTTAGATATGCTTTTATTATATATTTCTGCGCTTATAAAATTCCTTACTTGTCATGAATAATATTTCAATCTCTTATCTTCTCTACGAGCATTCTTTTGTGAAGAAAAGAAATTCAAACAATGATTTAGAATAAATTGTTACTTTGTTAGGTGAATCAGCTACTCCTTCAATGTCTAAATTGCGGTCAACATTACTACATGCTGCTATAGTAGTGTGAATTATTAAAAATGCTTTTGGTCTTGGGGAAACAAGTCAAAATTGACTGTAACAAAGTGAGCGCTTGAAATGACACTTTAGATATGCTTTTATTATATATTTCTGCGCTTATAAAATTCCTTACTTGTCATGAATAATATTTCAATCTCTTATCTTCTCTACGAGCATTCTTTTGTGAAGAAAAGAAATTCAAACAATGAATTGTTAATACAGGCTCATAGAGTTGTTAATGAGTTGTTAATACAGGCTCCTGGAATTGTTAATGGGACTAGTTTTTCATTTTGCAATCTGCAGGGATCATTTCTTCATTTTTTTCCTTCCTTGGGACCTCATTGCAATTCTCCCAAAGATTTAATATAAAGCCCAAAGCTAAAAGCAACTCTAAAACAAAGATGAGAATACCAAAACAGAGTCTTTCTTATACCAAAACAGAGCCTCTAAAATTTACCACATTTCTGGTATTCACTGCAATTACTGGACGTAATTCCAATCAGAGCCCACTGCATTTTAGAAAAACAATGCTATTAGAATAGTGCCAAATTCTAATGCCTCCCTTTTCAAACGGGCTGCCTTTTTTGCCTTCAAAACTCGAATCTTCACCAATCAAAAAAGTTTCACTTTAATAGGACTCATTAGTATATAAATCAATATTGATGTGCCAACTAAGCCACACAACTATTAGCTTCTCTATACACATGCATGTTCATGAGTGACGAACCTGATCATACATGATTAAATCTCTTATTGTGTCAATTATATTCATCACCAGGTGATTCCTTAAGTGGTTCTTAAGGGGCCATATAAATTTTTGGGCATCAAGTGGGAAGATTCTTCATAAGAATCACATTCCCTTGGATAAAAGGCTGAGGTTATACGATAGAAACTAGAATAAATTATCAATTGAATGGGAACTTCTAAACCAAGTTCCTACCCTATTCTCTCGTATTTCAAAAATACGATTTTGCCCTCCTCCATCTTGCTCTTCTGTTGATTTATCCCAACTTCATATATAATCCACAGATAAATTTAAGGGTGATTAATCCTCTTCTTTTTGTGCATTTTCCTTCTCCTCATCCCATGCCAGAGGGTAATGCAGTATTAGACCTTCAAGAAAGAAAACCTGCTGATACTGGGAATACCAAAATCAGAAGCATACCTTGTCACTTTACTGTATCACCATTATAAGCAGATCATATTAATACGTATATACTCAGTACATATATAATGCTGCATATTGTGTATTCTGAAACGAAGGCATGTCACTAAGGTTATAGTACGTTTTAAAACATAGGCATATATATGCCTACACTTTTGACAGTTTCATTTTCCTTTATTTATAAAGTTCAAAATGTTACATGTATGAGTCCACACATTTTATACCATCTAATTTATTCAAATACATACATACATACATTAGTCGTAGTTGTTCCATTAACTTAAAGACAACAAAGGGTGTGATTTGATGTGATAGGCAACTATTTTGCTGAAAGTTGGGATTATATTGATGAACTTGTTGAATGTGTTAAATTGATTCTACCACTAACTTAGCGCGTATATGCATTATCAGGTGGGAATCCAATAAATATAAGTCAATGCAAATGGCAATATTAATGGATGTTGTGCAATCGTTACAAATAGTACAATGCACTTAATTTGAATATTGTCATAAGTCCCAGGTCGGGTGGGTTTTTTTTTTGATAGAGGTGCTATATAAGGCCTTGGTTTCTCCCGAAGATTTTTTCTTTCATTGAGAGTAGGCTAACTATACCAGTAGAAGGAATCCAACCACTTACTTTTGCGATGTGAGGTTCTCCCAAAGACAAATACTCGTTACAAATGCATTGTATTGTTTCTAGTCCACCACTTTACTCTGTTTCTTCTCCACTCTGTTTGAGATCATCGGCTTTTCCTTTCCTTCCCACCTCTTGCTCTCCTTTTCTGATCCCAACTATTGGTTCAAATTTAATATTTTTAAAAAACTATGCTGAAACTTTGATTCAATGGCTAGAATCAGAAAAGGAAAGTGATCTTCCCTGGTGTAATATCTCAAAAAGTGATTTAGGGCTAATGACTTCAAAAGTGGATGTAATTATTGTTGAATAAACACTTTTGAAGAATGTGTGATGGGAATTTGGATATTTTAATGATTCCAATGGATTCCTTGTGAAAATTTATGTGGGAATGATGTTTGGTATGAAAATGGAACCAATGGAAGCAAAGATGCAAAATCTAAAATTCTGTCCAGTGAAATTCTATTCTGGGCAGTCCGTTTGTGTGAACGTTTTTAATGACCAAATGGTATCTAAAAATTCTGAAATTTTCCAGTCTTATAGTACACATCTCAAGATTCAAAATGGACATATAATTTGTTCCATTTTGTTTTGTGAACTAGGAGATATAACTGTCCAAAGTTTGGGATGGAAACTGAACTCTGTTTTGGGGCAGTGATGAGTTTTATGTAATTCTGGAATTGTGTGGTGATTTTTAGTAATGGTCCATATTTTTCCTATAAAGAGGACTTAAATACCTTTCATTTGGCTTTGGAATCACCTCATTTCAATTTTTCTAGAATTAGTTATGATTTTTCAAAGTTTGGGCAGAAAATCTGCCAGAAAATCCGAAAATGGGAATTATGACATCATCTCATTAAAAGATGATGTCAGCATGGAATTACATATGTTATCATCTTCCTCAGCTCATTTCTGTCGCACACAGCATCTGAATGAGGAGTGAGAACGTTGAGGTTTGTAGAGAGAGAAAGGAGAAGAAAAATCACAAGGTAAGCCGATTTCTCCGACGATTTAGCTTCTAACGCGTGTAACTCCGATCCTAAGCTACTCCTCTTTGTTCTTTAAGGTTTGGAAGCTCAAAATCTGTTGTTGAGCACTTAGGGTTTTCAGCAATATTTGGGAAAAGCTTGTGGGAGCTTGAGGTAACTTCCAAACTTTCGTATATTGCTTATTCTGGCTGCTGTGGGCAATTTAATCGGTGAAATTTCGCCGGATTGCCATTGGTTTTAAAGTTTGGAAATGATGTGGCCTAGGGGTTATGCTGCCCAAATTGGGTCTTAATGTTAGTTGTAACCTAATGTAATGGTTAATAAAGTGGTTAGGAGTAGAAAGGAACGCGTTTACGGAGCCGAAATCGTAAAACCCCGATTTTCCCTGGAGAACTAATAAATTCCGGCCAGCCCTAGAAATGGGTCTTAGAGTTGGATTTTCAATGATTTGATGGTTCCATTGAGTTCAGGGGCAAAAATTAGGTGGGGTTACAGTTGGTCACTTTTTCAAAAAAGGCTGAGAAAGTATAATTACGGAAGCACCCCTAAAACCCTAAAAGTAGGGCTGCCAAGGGCAATTTCATAATTTGACATTGAATTTGATAATTCCGAGTCCGGAAATGGATTCCTTGGGCGAAAATATGTCAGGATAGCCCATGTCAAAATTTCAAGAAAAGTATAGCCGGACCGGGTACGGCGGGCCCGGGCCGGGTCCCCGGGGGTAGTTTTGTAAATTTTCATTATAGACTCATATAACCCCAAGTAACACTATGGAAGTGTCTAAATGGTGCATTTGGAATTGTAGGATTCGATATTTGCCGCCCTCGGGAGCCAACTGCGCCGAAGGACGTCAGGAAAGGACAAGGTAGTGACTCTCTCTCTTATACTATGTGTAATGCTCTGTATGTGTGTGTTATCACTGTTCTGTGATGAATCTTTGATGCTGCTGCGGTTACAGCTGATGATAGCTGTCGTTTACAGCTCAAGCTGTCGTTTACAGCGCAAGCTGTCGTTTACAGCGTAAGCTATCGTTATTGTGATTACAGCGTAAGCTGTCGTGATGGTGATTACAGTGTAAGCTGTCGTGATTATGACTACAGCGAGAGCTGTCGTATTGTGTATACAGTTGTGAGTGCTGTCGTTTTGTGGTGAAAACCATGTATCTCTGAGATTGCTGCTGCTGTTGCTGTTTGTGATTTATATATATGCTTTGTGGTTATGCATTGTGTGAGTGGTTTGTTACTACTGAGATTCTCTCGAATCTCATTCTTTCCTATGACTAACATTTCAGACAGGGCGTGTGGTTCATAGGAGAAGCGGCCAACCCGGAGCACTTAGGATCTTTAATGATACTAAGGATTTTTGAGATGTTGGTTATCTAGTTTAAACTCGGGATTACTGTATATTTTGAAGCATGAAGATCATATTCAATTTTGGATGTGTAATCCCCTAGTAAATACTTATAAACCCTCAGGTTATATATATGTATAGAACCCGGGAGTTGCCGGGGATTTAGCTATCCACTCTGATATGTGAATGTAAATCAACTGCATAGGTAATTATATTCGAATGTTTAAAATGAGACCAGGATAGAGGAAAGATTTTGAAAGATTTTTGTGAAAACCCTACGATATAGTAGGAAGTTTGAAATGAATTTAAACTATCCTACGGTCTCTAAACTGACTTAATTATGCATTATCAGAATATCATTACGTGTTAAAAGTCAGGGGGTTACACCTGGTACCTCCATTTGAATCAGTCAACTCAACATAATTTGGATGGAGTTTTTTCCTTCAGGAAATTGCTTTTAATTGCTCCACATTTGGTTCGTTAGGCGAAAAGAAATTATGGGAGTGGGGTCCGGTAATTTTGAAAAAAAACAAAATCATATAAATATTGTTGATTAATTTAATGTAATTAACTAAAGTAACTACTAGTAATTTTTTAAGATTCCTATCCAATGATTATTTATTAGGCCGGCTACCTTTCACATAATATAGACCCACAGGCATTTGAACCAAATTTGAGGCTCATAAAATACTTTATTTTTTATGATTCTAGTATCTGTTTTTTATAATGAAATCATACATGTTTTCATAGAAGAGTACATGATAAAAAGAAACAAACCTAAGCCTAGCAAGATAATACAAAATGTCATAAGTAATTATTTATCTAGTCCAAATGTTGTGCAAAGAATTACCTCCACCCCTTTTCCTATCCGTCCTGTAAGAGATAATTAAGCTGATTAATCAATTTGATATTCTTTCTTCTAATCAGATTAGTCAGATTACGAATACAATCAAAGGGCTGCCATTCCTTCCTAGAATCCATTTGTTCTGTTGGAAACTTTGTACTGAGGCTCTTCCAACTTGGATTACATAGAAGGGTCATTATATGAATGTAGAGCCAAACTGTAAATTTTGTTGAAACAATGAGGAGTCATTAATTGTCTTTTCTTTATTTTCAATTCTCTCTGTCTTTAGGCTATATGGTACGGAACGGAATTATTGAACTCTATATATTAAGGTATGGTTAGGGAGAGAATTGATAAGTAGCCTGCCTCATATGCAACTCTTGATATGCTAATTTTATACAATTATCTCTCCAGTCCTTATTATAACACATTCAATAAGATTATTGAGCGGGATTTTTTAAGGTAACAATCTATCTAAGGATTTTATTTTTGATAGAGCACAATGACACCGATCCATATAGCTGATCTCATTTAATAGGATAAGACTTTATTGTTATTATTTGTATAACTAACTATAAAATTTTCTAATTAACTATGAAATTTTCTAACTAGTTAATTAAACTCCTCTGAATAATGACTTTAATTGAAGGCAATTTTGACATGTAAGGTTGTTATTACACTTTCTTACATGTAAAGTTGCTGCTAATCTGAAGTCCTTGCTTATAATTGCGAGAGTCATATATGATATAAGTCTGAAATAAGTGGATTGTTAAGCCCCGGTTTAGCAGGAACCCAAATTTATTCCCTAATGATTATTATATCTTTGGGGTATTAAAGAAAATAAAATGGTGATTCTAGTCTTTTTCACATATACGTCATAGATGATGACCTTATATTATTTATATTATTATGGGTATGATTAATTTGCTGTCCGCTTTCAATGGATAACTTAATATTATTTGGCCTGCATAAATGGATGATTGACTGAATTATAATGAATATTTATTATATTATAATGGGTATGATTAATTAGCCGTCCGTTAGCAAAGCTGTAATTTTCTTCTTTGATTAAGTTTATTCTTTTCAGCATTTTTATAGATATTATAAAGGTACACACATGCTAATTTATTCTGGCAAAAAAATACGCATGATAATTTATTATTCAAAATATTTTTCCTTTTTATTAAATTTTACTTGTTATGATTATATGATCCAATAACTCAACAATCTTAGCCTAAGAAAACAGCTTGCTCATGATACCATGTAAACAAATTTAGAATTGGAGAAAAGATGATTATCTTCTTGAGAATTGTTAGTCACAATGACATTACAACTATCAACCATTCTTGAGTGATTCTACTATTAACCATAAATTCTAGTATTAATGAGAAGTGAAGACAAAGTTAACCAACCTTATTTTTAGATGAGGATCCTATCATCCTTTACTTTTTGATCTATACAGTTAGACCTCTATTTATTAGGTGTTACAATGATTAACTATCTCATTAAAGTTTTAACTAACTAATGGAAATCTCAACTAACTAGTGTTCTTCAACACAAGTATAACCAGAGCTTCACTCAGAAAAATCTCAGCATACGACATAAAAAGATTTAATATAAAGCCCAAAGCCAAAAGCAACTCTAAAACAAACATGAGAATACCAAAACAGAGCCTCTAAAATTTACCATATTTCTGGTATTCAATATTCACTGCAATTACTAGACGTAATTCCAATCAGAGCCCACTGCATTTAAGAAAAGCAGTGCCATTAGAATAGTTACAAATTCTAATGCCTCCCTTTTCAAACAGACCACCCTTATTGCCTTCAAAACTAGAATCTTCACCAATCAAAAAAGTTTCACTTAAATAGGACTCATTAGTATATGAATTAATATTGATTGGCCAACTAAGCCACACAACTATTAGCTTCTCTATACACATGCATGTTCAAAAGTGACGAACCTGATCATACATGATTAAATCTAAAACAGTAGTAAACCATTCAGTGTAATGCGGTGGTTGCGGTAGAGTTGTTGGCTGTCTTTTGATTGATTAAATCGTGTCTCTTTCTGCTTTAGTTTAATCATGGTGTTTTAAGTTCATCATTATGTCTCTTTCTTAGTAGTATAAATAGGTGTGTAGAGGGTCATTGTAATTCATTCAATTTTTGCATTAAGAACAGAGTGTATGGTTTCTGAACCATTTTGATACCAGAGCCTTGTTCCAGAGGGAGAGAAAACGAGAGAGTGAAGAATAGGTTGAGAGGAAAAAATGTTGGAGAAACAGGGTGTGCGAACTCCATCCTACCAAATCTTTTTCACAAATCTGAGCCCGCCATTGTCTTCAAAAGGCCCCAAAACCCAAGACAAGCTTCAACCACCACCATGAACCGTCTTCACGCTCTCTCACACGCCATACCGGAGAGCCACGCGCCGTCAACGGCATCCACGTGTTGGCATCGCACCGCTCTGAGGTTGAAGACGACCCCATCAATGTCTATGTCAGCACAATCTATCCAGTCAGCGATAGCTCATCCACTCCCTATCCGCCACTTGTCAAAACGCCACGGCATCACCACCATCAGCCCTTGCCACATCATCAGGCCCAGTCATCTTCCACGTCATCATCACCAACAGCTCATCTAGTCCCTGACTGCCACATGTCACTATTAGCCACGTCAGCATAACAGTCAGCCAGCATTTTGTTAAAATTACATTTTTGTGCCCTAGATTCTGCTAAATTGACAATTAGGTCCCTAGAGTCTCTAAAATTACATTTTGACCCCCAGATTCTGCCAAAACCCTAAACTTCCTGAAATTACAGTTTAACCCCCAGATTCTACCAAAATTACATTTCAGACCCCCTGAACTTCCTGAAATTACATTTTAACCCCTAGATTCTGCCAACATTACATTTCATACCCCTGAACTTCCTGAAATTGCATTTTAACCCCTAGATTATACCAAAATGACATTGTTGAACCAAATTTCTTATTTTACCTTTGAATTTTCCATAAAATCCTTCCCCTACCCTTCTGCCTTGTACCTAATAACTACGTACTTAAGTCATAACATGTCAAATAAACTACAAAATGCCTCCAAGACACAGAAATAGACACGAGATTGAAATGGAGGAGATGAGACACCGGATACAAGAACTGGAGGCCATTATAGCAGAATAGCAAGCCTTGCTCGAAACTCATAGAGAGAACTCAGAAGATAATTTGAACAGCCACAGTTCGTCATCCCCTGATTACCGTCATCATCCTCGATAACAACCATTCCGCCTTAATGACATTAAGGTAGACACACTTGAATTTGAGGGAAGACTCCAGCCGGACGAATTCATCGACTGGCTACAAATTGGTTAATGAGTCTTTAAGTACAAAGAGATTCCTGATGAGCATAAAGTTAAAATTTTCACTATCAAACTAAAGAAACATGCCTCTATATGGTGGGAGAATCTCAAGAAAAGGCGTGAAAGAGAAGGAAAGGGTAAGATACGAATGTAGGACAAGATGCGATGAGAGCTCTCATGTAAGTTTCTTACCGAAAATTATTATCAAGATAATTTCCTTCAATTACATAATCTCCGCCAAAAGGCTATGTCTGTAGAGGAATATACCAGGGAATTTGAGAAACTTATGATGAAATGTGATATACAAGAAAAGGAGGAGCAAACAATAGCTCGTTATCTCGGAGGGTTGAATAAGAACATCGCCCATCCAGTACAACTCCAGCAATACTGGACTCTGGACGACGTCATTCGTTTAGCCATCCATATCGAGAAGCAGTGGCTCAGAAGGCCTCCGTACCAACCGTCTTCCTCAACCAGAATTCGTTTTGATGGGTGTAAGCCACAAATGCATCATCCTAGCTCTTCAAGCACGCCTCCACCTAAGGCTATTAGGGAATTCAACTCCAAAGCACCTAAGTGCTTCAAATGCTAAGGGTTCATTCATATAGCTTCTAATTGCCCTAACCGCAGAGTTGTCACCATTATTGAAGGGGAAGCTTCTGCAGTATTTGAAGAAGAAAGGGAGCCTATGTCGGAAAAAGAACCAATATTTGATGAGGAAGTTACTCCTGCTGATCACAGTAAATCACTTGTAATTAGGAGAAGCCTGCCTACAACAACTGTGAAAGAAGAGCCTTGGCTATGTCACAACTTTTTTCATACTCGCTGCACTACTCAAGGTAAAGTCTGTGACGTCATCATTGACAACAAAAGCTATGCAAATGTAGTTTCCAATTATATGGTAGAATAGTTGCAACTACAGACTCATAACCATCCGTGCCCTTACAAGCTCCAATGGCTTAACCAGGATAGCGAGGTAAGAGTTTCAAAATGATGCCTTATTATTTTTTCTATTAGTAAAAGGTATCATGATGAAGTTTGGTGTGATGTTGTTCCCATAGATGCCTGTCATCTTCTTCTGGGGAGACCTTGGCAATATGATCGACATGTTCTGTTTGACAGTCACACAAGCACATATTCCTTCCAGAAGGATGGCGTGAAGATCCAGCTCGCTCTTTTGCCAACTGATAAACACAATAAAGACAAAAATGAGTCTAAACCATTAGTGTCTTTAGTCGAGAAGGTGACCAAAATAGAAATCCAAGTAATGGGTTTTCTTCTCTTGCTCAAGGCAAATAACGGAACTAAAATTCCACCTGAAGTGCAGCCATTTTTAGATGAGTTTCCTAATATTATTCCAAATGAAATTCCACCAGGATTACCGCCCATGTGAGACATTCAACATGCTATGGATTTTATTCCAAGAGCAATAATTCCTAATCGGCCATCTTACAGAATGAGTCCTCGAGAAAATGCTGAAGTTTAAAGCCAAATTGAAGAATTGTTGAAAAAGGGATTAATCCAAGAAAGTGTCAGCCCTTATGCTGTACCTGTGCTCCTAGTTCCCAAGAAAGATGGAAGTTGGAGAATATGCATAGATTGTCGTGCCGTCAACAAGATCACAATTAAGTATCAGTTTCTGATACCCAGACTTGATGACATGCTTAACCGGTTATATGGCTCTACTACTTTCTCTAAGATTGACCTTCGTAGAGGATACCATCAAATCCAAATTTGCCCCAAAGATGAATGGACGATAGCTTTCAAACCTAGAGATGGGTTGCACGAATGGAATGTGATGCCATTTGGGTTGACAAATGCTCCTAGTACATTTATGTGCCTAATGAATCAGGTCCTTCGCCCTTTCATTGGCAAGTTTGTTGTTGTTTACTTTGACGACATTCTTATCTACAGCAAAAGCCTAGCGGACCATTTAGAGCATTTACAACAAGTGTTGCAAGTTCTTCGAGAGCAAAAACTTTATGCTAATTTGACGAAGTGTACTTTCTTGACAAATGAGGTCATTTTTTGGGGTTATATTATCACTACAGAGGCCATTAATAGTTGGTCAATGCCTAAATCTATCCAAGAAGTTAGAAGTTTCCATGGATTAGCTTCTTTCTATAGGCGATTCATTCGAAACTTCAGTTCCATTGCCGCACCCCTCCCGGATTGCATCAAGGGAGACAAGTTCCAATGGACAGAGAAAACTCAAAAAATTTTTTAAGAACTGAAGAAACGCTTGACAGAAACTCCTGTGCTAGCCCTTCCTAATTTTGACCAAGTGTTTGAGGTTAGTTGTGACGCCTCTAACACTAGAATTGGTGCCATCCTGAATTAAGAAGGCCATCCAATTGCTTTCTTCAGTGAGAAGCTTAATGATGCTAAGCTCAAATATTTTACCTATGATAAGGAATTTTATGCCATTGTTCGTGCTCTACAACATTGGAGTTATTATCTCCTAAATAAAGAGTTCATACTCTTTTCTAATCATGAAGCCCTCAAGTATCTAAACTCTCAGCAAAAGATCAATCATAAGCATGCGCGTTGGAGTGAAATCTTACAGTCTTATCCGTTTCTGATAAAACATAAGGCTGAAATTTTAAACTCAGTAGCTAATGCTCTTAGCCGCCATCATGCATTACTCTCAACAATTCAAGCCAAAGTTGTTGGGTTTGAATGCGTCAAGGAGTTGTACCAGGATGACCCATATTTTCGTGGAATGTGCGAGGCGATTGCAGGTCAACCTTTCTACCAATATTACAAACACGATGAGTTTTTATTTTGAGGTAAAACCCTGTGCATCCCTTAGTGTTCTTTACAGGAGGCAATAATTTGGGAAGCTCACGATGGAAGTTTAGCTGGTCATTTCGGTAGAGATAAAACAGTTGCTCTAGTCAAAGAGAATTTCTACTGGCCAAGACTTGAACAAGATATCAACAGGCACATACAGAGATGCAGAATATGTCATTTGGCCAAAACCAAGGGTCAAAATACGGGATTATACATGCCTTTACTAGTCCCAGAAGCACCATGGGAAGATGTAAGGATGGATTTTGTGCTGGGATTACCACAAACTCAGAGGCAGAAAGATTCTGTCATGGTGGTTGTGGATCGATTTTCAAAGATGGCCCATTTTATTCCTTGTCAGAAGACTAATGATGCTATGCAAGTTGCTGAACTGTACTTTAAAGACATTGTTTATCTCCATGGCATTCCCAAGACTATCACGTATGATCGTGATGTTAAGTTTCTTAGCCATTTTTGGAGAACTCTCTGGAAAAATATGGGTACTAAACTTCAGTTTAGTAGTACTAGTTACCCTCAAATGGACGGACAAACAGAAGCTATAAACAAGATTCTTGGCAATCTTCTACCAAGCTTTATTGGAAAGAATTTGAAGCAGTGGGATCTTATCCTTGCTCAGGTTGAATTTGCTTATAACAATTCAATCAACCAAGCCACTGGAAAGTGCCCTTTTGAAGTTGTTTATGGCACTCGACCTCTGAATCCATTTGACCTGATTCCTTTAGCTAGCAAATAGTATTACAGTGTAGATGCAGACCAAAGGGCTGAAGAAATCAAGAAACTACATAAGCAGGTCCAAGATAGGATCCAGAAGCAAAATTTGAAAATCATAGCACACAGGGACAAGAATCGAAAGAAGCAAATTTTTAATGTAGGAGACTTAGTTTGGATACATTTGAGGAAAGAACGTTTTCCTAAACAACAGAACGCCAAGTTGTCTCCCTAAGCTGATGGTCCATTCAAGATTGTGCAGAAAATTAACAATAATACCTATAAAGTGGAATTGTCTGGTACCTACGGTGTTTTAACCACTTTCAATATTGCGGATCTATCTCCGTATGTTGATGACGCTGTCGATTCCAACTCGAGGACGAGTCCTGTCCAACCCCGGGAGGATGAAACAGTAGCAAACCATTTGGTGTAATGCGGTGGTTGTGGTGGAGTTGTTGGCTGTCTTTTGACCGATTAACTCCATTTTGACTGATTAAATCATGTCTCTTTTTTGCTTTAGTTTAATCATGGTGTTTTAAGTTCAACATTATGTCTCTTTCTTAGCAGTATAAATAGGTGTGTTGAGGTTCATTGTAATTCATTCAGTTTTTGCATTAAGAACAGAGTGTATGGTTTCTGAACCAAAATCTCTTATTGGGTCAATTATATTCATCTCTAGGTCATTCCTTAAGTGGTCCTTAATGGGCCATATAAATTTTTGGGCGTCAAGTGGGAAGATTCTTCATAAGCATTGTATGCCCCAAAAATAGCTGTCTGGGCTTACGCACTAAATGAACCCACTAAGGTCGACAAACTCGAGCTAAGATTACAATGCCCATGATGATTGGTAAAACCAACCAGCTAAAGAAAGCTCTAGGATCTGAGGAAAATAGGATGATCATGCCTATCTTGATCTTGAAATATAGTAAGTCATGGCCAAGAAAATGGGGGGATATAATATAACAAACCTTCAATACAAAAAGGGGGGAGTTCTTTAAGGATGGAAGAGACAAAAAACCATTTGTGGTGCTTGAAGCCTTGGAGCTTACCATACCTTTCCTTGTAATCAAAAGCAATGAACGATCAATAATACGAGTTCTTTATTCATAGCTCTTAATCTGATGAATTTTGTGTGCTATTGGTGACCCCTGTCAATTAGATCCATTCCTAACCTAAATTTGGTCAAATAATTTGGCACCATTTGTGGGGTCCTAACAACAAGTTTTCCAAAAATATCACCCTTCTACCTAACTGTCTTTCTTTCCTTACCCCTTGCCTTACTAACCATGACAGAAGTAGTTGTCAGACATTAGGTGAGCATCGCCGAACTAGCCAAGTTGGTGAGGAACCAAACTGCATGACGATTTGCATAAGCCATGCTGATTGCATAACATGATAAATGTACTTGTAGCATGAAAGCCGCCTTCAGTGTCTAAAAGAGGAGAGTGCGAACCCGCAAGACCAAGTCACATCACTCACCACGCAGGCTACCCCTAGTTCGCAAGGCAATTCTCATCCGCGGTCATTTTGCTCGTCCGACCATGGAGCATGCCTTTGGAAAATTTGTCAGATATAGGCGAAACAGTACCATGAATGTCAATCTAACTAATGAAACTCCTCTTGCAGGCATTGGAGTTAGCCAGGCTGAACTACTAACACAACAGGATGCACCTTGCACCACTAAGGAAGGTCCTCACGCTAACCAAGAAAACCCTATTGATGGACAGGAGGACCCACCCTTAATTAAGGAACTCCTCCTAACCTAGCAGGTGTCAATGACGTACCTGATAAAAAAGCACAAAGAATAGCCACCAACCTCTAATAGCGGACGCACCACCTAATGGTACGTTAGACGACAGCGGCTGGAAGATAAAGTGCCAAGAGTTGGAAGTTATGATACTCAGGTTACCTGACGTACCATTACTCATGAAGAAGAGTGCCCCCGATAGCTTTGCATACTCCCCATTAATAGGCAACATAGCATTGATTAACATGCCCAAGAACCTCAAATTCACCATTATGATGATACGATGGATCCATATGAGCATATGGCCCAATATTGTCAGAGAATGCATACTATGGCAGTACCAAGGGAGTTATGGGAAGCCTTCATATGCAAGGGTTTTAGATCAAGTTTGGTTAAACTAGCATTAAGGTGGTTTACCAACCTGTCTACCAATTCAATAACCTAAATGAATTGTTTGTCAAACCAGCATTGAACATTTGTTTGCTAGTTTGAATGACCTGTTTGTCCAACAATTATCGAGCAACTAGAAACTCAAGAAAAATTCAAACTACTTGTACAAAGTAATCCAAGGGAAGCACGAATCATTGTGTGACTTTGTAGGTAGATTTAACAAAGGGAATATCAACATCTTGAGTTATGATACTGTTATCGCAATTGCGACATTCAAAAAGGGCCTCCTCCCCAACTTTGACTTGTATAATTGTTGATTAATTTAATGTAATCAACTAAAGTAACTCCTAGTAATTTTTTAAAATTCCCATCCAATGATTATCTATTAGGTCAGCTACTTTTCACATAATATAGACCCACAGGCATTTGAACCAAATTTGAGGCCCATAAAATAGTTTATTTTTATGATTCTAGTCTCTGTGTTTTTTTAATGAAATCATACCTGTTTTCATAGAAGAGTACACATGATAAAAGGAAACAAACCTAAGCCTAGCAAGATAATACAAAATATCAACAGTAATTATTTATATAGTACAAATGTTGTGCAAAGAATTACCTCCACCCCTTTTTCTATTTGTCATATAAGAGATAATTAAGCTGATTGATCAATTTGATATGCTTTCTGCTAATCAGGTTAGTCAGATTATGAATACAATCAAAGGGCTGCCTTTCCTACCTAAAATCCATTTGTTCTGTTGGAAACTTTGTACTGAGGCTCCTCCAACTAGGACTACATAGAAGGATTATTATCATTATATGAATGTGGAGCTAAACTGTGAATTTTGTTGAAACAATGACGAGTCATTAATTGTCTCTTCTTTATTTTCAATTCTCCTGGTCTTTTGGCGGTATAGTACGGAACGGAATTAATGAACTCTACGCATGTTAAGGGATGGTTAGGGAGAGAATTAATAGTAGCCTGCCTCATATGCAACTCTTGATATGCTAATTTTATACAAGACTCTCTCTGGTCCTTATTATAGTAAACGCTCAATAAAGTTATAGAACCGAATTTTTTTGTTAACAATCTAGCACAAGATTTTATTTTTGGTAGAACACAAACACTCCAATCCATATAATTGACCCCAACCAATAGGATAAGACTTTATTGTTGTTGTTTATTTAACTAACTATAAAATTTTCTAACTAATTAATTAAACTCCTCTAACTAATGACTTTAATTGAGGGAAATTTTGACATGTAAAGTTGTTATTACACGTTCTTACATGTAAAGTTGCTGCTAATCCGAAGTCCTTGCCTATAATTGCGAGTCATATATGATTCTAGTTTTTTTTTTTTGGCCAACAATGTTTCTAGGCTTTTTTACATATACGTCATAGATGGATAACCTTATATTATTTGTATTATTATGGGTATGATTAATTTGCTGTCCGTTGTCAATGGATAACTTAATATTATTTGGCCTGCATAAATGGATGATTGACTGAATTATAATGAATATTTATTATATTATAATGGGTATGATTAATTTGCCGTCCGTTATCAAAGCTGTATTTTTCTTCTTCGATTAGGTTTATTTTTTTAGCATTTTTATGGATATGAGAAAAGGTATACACATGATAATTTATTCTGACAAACAAATACACATGACAATTTATTATTCAAAATAGTTTTTTCCTTTTTATTGAATTTTACTTGTTATGATGATATGATCCGAGATCTAATTTTTGGAAATCAATGCTCAAAATAAGAAGACTTGTGTGTGTGTGTGTACACGTCCTAATGTCAGGCATATATATTTCATGACCTTCTGTTTTTCAACGCAACGAAGGTTTAATTTTGTAGTATTGCCCTGTCGTTCCCATTTCAGTCCAAATACATAGAAGCATTAATCCTTATATTATATTTATAATATATTGGGTATGATTAATTTTCCATTCGTTATCAAAGCTGTAATTTTCTTTTTTACCAAAAAAAAAAAAAGCTGTAATTTTCTTCTTTGATTAAGTTTATTTCTTGTATTTTTAAGGATATTATAAAGGTATGCACATGATCATTTATAATTCAAAATATTTCTACTTTTTTATTAAATTTTACTTGTTATAATCCGAGATCTAATTTTTGGAAATCAATGCTAAAGATAAGAAGACTTGTATATTATATATGTATATATATACTCCCTCTGGTCCTTAATGTAGGATCTAATTGTGGAGTTGATTTGGTCTTAAATGTAAGACTTATTTCCCATATTATTAAATCTTTTCTCAATCTACTCCAATTAATTCTCCATCAAGTATAATTAAGTAAAAGAAAGATGGAGGAAATTAAGGAAAATGATTAAGGTATTTTAGAAAAAACATGTAACATTAACTACTTTAACTAACTTTCTTAATCTAATTAAATTTGATAAATATGTTAGGAGTATATTAAAATGTCCGGCAGATCTCCAATTCGTCACCTTCAGTCCTTCAACTCAACCACGGTATAATTTTTTGTTGCCCTGTCGTTTCCATTACAGTCCAAATACATAGATGCATTAATCCTTATCATCTTTTACACATACAAACGAGACATATTATGTAGCACTGCTCAAGTTTAAAGAATAAATTAAATAGCGGGTGATCCTAACGTAATCTTGAGCCCTTGGAAAAACTTGTGCGGCAGAACAGTTCAAACAGACGGTCCAATCGCATATATCACTATGCATGTCTTGATCTCCGTGTGTCCCTTTCACTACTTGTAATTAAGGACAAACTAAAGCTCCTATAAAAGCAGCACCATTTCAATATATGAATCGGCAAAAACCCATTCATGCTCTTCAGCAAAGCCATGGCTTTTGCCTCCATGTCATTCTCATTTCTTTCCAAATACTACCTTCGACCATTAATCCTTATCATCTTCTACACAAACTACCTTTGCTTCAAGCATGTTAGCGCTACATCAAATGAGACTGATTTTTTGGCATTACTCAAGTTTAAAGAATCAATAACTGACGATCCTGATGAAATCTTGAGCTCTTGGAACAGCTCGAACCACTTCTGCAGCTGGACTGGAATCACATGTGGCCACAAGCATCAGCGAGTCACTGTGTTGAATCTGGGAGGTTACCATCTGCGTGGGATCATACCGCCTCACGTTGGCAATCTCTCTTTCTTGAGAAATCTCTCCCTCATAAACAACAATTTCCATGGAGAAATCCCACCAGAGTTGGGACGTTTGTTCAGGTTAAAGAAACTCTGGCTCTCAAACAACACATTGACAGGACAGATCCCTTGGAACTTGACGAGTTGCACTGAATTGAGGGTCTAGTTTTTGGATGGAAATAGTCTTACTGGCACAATACCATATCAGCTGGGTGCTCTTCATAAGCTTGAATGGTTGCAGCTTGTCGTCAACAATTTAACAGGAGAAATTCCATTGTCTATATGGAATCTTACTTCCCTTACCGTTCTTACAGTAGGCAGAAATAATTTGGAAGGAAGCATACCGGAAGAGATAGGCCACTTGCAGAAGTTGACATTTTTTACAGCGCCAGAGAATCGTTTGTCAGGTGCTCTCCCTTCTTCACTTTTCAATATATCATCTCTCACTCTGATATCAGTAGGAGAAAATCATCTCAATGGCACTCAACTCCCGAACAACATGTTCTCCACCCTCCCAAATCTAAGATATTTTGCCATAATTGGTAATCAAATTTTTGGTCCAATGCCAAATTCCATTACAAATGGATCTTCACTCCAAGTTTTTGAGATTTCTTCAAATCATTTTTTCGGAGAAGTTCCCAATCTAGGAGGCCTAAAAGATCTATCGTTTCTAAGTTTAAATTTCAATAATTTTGGGAACAGCTCAAATAATGACCTTAATTTCTTGACATATTTGAAAAACTGTAGCAAACTTGAATATCTAGTTTTGAGCTCCAACAAATTTGGAGGAATTTTACCCAACTCCATTGGAAATTTGTCTACCCAACTCACTAAACTATACCTAGGTGGTAATCAGATCTATGGAACTATTCCTGATACTTTAGGAAAGTACACATTTTTAACTGTCTTGGGTCTCGATTACAACAAATTCTCAGGCGCCATTCCGACATCTTTTGGGAATTTGGGTGAGATGAAAAAATTAGCTATGGATGGAAACCAACTCTCAGGAGAGATACCAGCTTCCTTAGGAAACCTTAGTGAATTGATTGATCTAACGATTTCAGATAATATGCTTGAAGGAAAAATTCCTACCACAATTGGAAACATGAAAAGTTTGCTAAGCCTAGACCTTTCAGAAATAATCTCAATGGAGTAATACCCGTTCAGATTTTTGGCCTTTCTTCTTTGTCCATTTTATTAGACTTATCTTACAACTCATTGGATGGATCTTTGCCTATTGAAGTGGGAAAGCTTAAAAACCTTGGGACTATGGATATCTCTAGAAATAATCTTTATGGAGAGATTCCTTCAACCATAGCAGAGTGCACAAGTATGGAATATCTTAATTTGCAAGGGAATTCCTTCATTGGGCTCATGCCTTCTTCGCTAGCTTTGATGAAAGGTCTTACACATTTAGATATATCTCAAAACAACCTATCTGGACCAATACTAATCGGCCTACAAAACATTTCTCTTCAATACTTAAATGTTTCCTTCAATATGTTTGATGGTGAGGTGCCAACAGAAGGCGTTTTTAGCAATGCAAGTGCAGTATCAGTGGTTGGGAATATCAATCTTTGTGGGGGTATTTCAGAGCTACAATTAGCACCGTGCCCTGAGAAAGTTGACACACAAAGAAAACACAATTTGAAGCTCATAAGTATAGTGATTTGTGTGTCCTTTCTTATCCTAGTGATATTTTTGTTTACTTTCTATTGGAGGTATGAAAAAAACAAGAAATCAACTTCAACTTCACCTAGAATTGAACATTTTCCCAAGGTGTCATATCAAAATCTACACATTGCAACTGAAGGTTTCTCAGCCAAAAACTTGATTGGATCTGGGAGTTCTGGATCAGTATATCAAGGAAGGCTAGAATCAGAAGATAAAGTTGTTGCAATTAAGGTATTGGACCTACAAAAGAAGGGAGCTGAAAAGAGTTTCATTTCAGAATGTAATGCATTGAAAAACCTAAGGCATAGGAATTTGGTTAAAATTTTAACATGTTGCTCAAGCATTGATTCCAAGGGGCAAGAATTTAAGGCATTGGTATTTGAGCACATGTCAAATGGAAACCTTGAAAAATGGATGTATTCTGATCAAGAAAATGCATGTGGGTCAACATTGGATTTTCTTCAGAGATTAAATGTTATATATGATGTTGCCTTAGCACTACATTATCTTCATTATGAAAATGATCAACCTATTGTGCATTGTGACTTAAAGCCCAGCAATGTTCTTCTTGATGACGATATGATGGCTCATGTAAGCGATTTTGGACTAGCAAGACTACTCGCTACCGTTAATGGCATTTCCCAAAAGCAAACAAGTATATCCGGAATAAAAGGGACAATTGGCTATGCCCCTCCAGGTACAATTTAATTATTATCTTGGCTTGAAGCTGTTGTAAATTTCATTTCATTTCTTAAATTATTTTAATGTTTTATTTTGTTAGTTTTAGACAATTAATTTCTAAATATTAACCATAGCCTAACATGCATATTTCAGAGTATGGAATAAATTTTCAGGTATCAACACAAGGTGATGTATATTCATTTGGTATTCTTATTTTGGAAATGCTAACTGGAAAAAGACCAACGGATCAAATGTTTGGAGATGACCACAATCTTCATAGCTACATCAATTCTGCATTTCCGGACAACCTTTTGGAGATTGTGGACACAGCTCTTGTGCCCGAACAAATACAACAAACAACAATAGTAGATGGAGGAGAAATTGCGGTGGAGGAGGTGGCTCTTGTACATCCCAACCATGAGAAGACTCTAATGTCACTATTTGAGATTGGACTTGCTTGTTCAGTACATTCTCCAAAAGAAAGGATGAACATGATGAGTGTACTAAGGGAGCTAAATCAACTTAAAAATGCTTTTGGTCTTGGGGGAACAAGTCGATATTGACTGCAACAAAGATTATTGAGTTTGAAATGCCACTTTAGATGTGCTGTTATTCTAAATTTACGAGTTAATAAAATTCCTCACATCTCATCAACTATATTTCAATCTCGTATCTTCTCTAAGACTTCTTTTGTGAACAAAGAAAGTAAACCAATGTGCTTGAATAAATTATTACTTTGGTTCTGTGAATCATGCAGTTATTTCTTCAGCGTCTAATTTTAAATTGCCATTTGCAACATTATTATGTGCTACTATATTGCCAATTTTCTTCTTATAACTACCTTTCTTGAGGCCCAACAAATTGCAATTTGAAATAGGAAACCAAATTAGACAGAAGGTTGCTTTTGCCAATTGCACTACTACAGATAGGGCTTTCAACATCCCTTTTTTGGCATTTTTAACATCCAAAAACAGGAGGACATCTATATAACCGACGTAGTTTATTTTTGAAATAACATCCCTAAAAAAAGCATGTCTAAAGTGAGGACTTGAGACGTCCCAAATGGAGAAAAAGGACGTCTAAAGTCCTCACTTTAGACGTCTCAAATGTCTAAAGTTGGATGTCTAAAGTTCCTATGTAAGAGACTTTAGACATCCCTATTCTCAATAGAAACATGTAAAATCCTCACTTTAGACGTCCCTAATTAGAAAAGGGACATCTATAGTCCCCATGTAAAGGACTTTAGACGTCTCTTTGCTAATTAGGGAAGTTTAAATTGACTTTAGACGTCTCTATTGAGAATAGGGACGTCTACCCTTTTCTCCATTTGGGACGTCTATAGGGGGAATCTTTAGGCGTCCCAATTGAAATTTGGGACGTCTAAACTCTACTTTAGGTATTCCAATTTAAATTTGGGATGCCTAATGTTTTGATTTCGTTGTTTTATTTATAAAAATGTCACCGCCTCTATGTTTTTACTTCCCTTTTTGAAAAGGGATGTCTATATGGGTAGTGATATCTTTAACCTATAGTAGCGTTGGTACTGTTGGATATGATTAGTTTTGATGATGTCAAATGTAGATGTGAAGTGATAAGAGCAAAAAGTTGATATAATGTATTTCTTTGACTAATTACTATATTTAATGTTACATATTTTGTAGATTAGTCAACCAAAGAATGAAGAAGATTGAATTAATGAAAATGAACAAGAGGAAGAAGGAGGAAGAAATTGAAGATAGTCAAGGAGATGCTTACTTTGGTTATGGATAATTATTATCAAGAGGAAAACCAAGAAGAAAGATATTGAAGAATGAAGAACTTGGAAGATCTATCATGAATATCAAAATTCAAGTTGTTAGATGTGATATTGGAGGTTTCTATAATGATACCGGAGGTTTCTATGATCAAATAATGGTTGGAATAGGTTAATACGAAGCTAAGATGACTTATATATGAGTTTTGGCACTTCTAGAGGTGTTATGCTCGAGTACAAGGTGTTATGCTCGAGCACAGGAAGAACACACTCGAGCACAGATGGATTCACTCGAGCACGGGGTGTATACTCTGTTCTACTCTGTTTTACGTTCAGCCTGAGCGAGGTCTGGTATTTTGATCATATCTCTCAAACCACACGTCGGATTGACCCAAAACCGGTGGCATATGAAAGAGGACTCACAACACGTAAAATTGGCACCAGGATCACATTGAAAGAAGATAAATGAAGGAGATATGATTCGTGGAAAATGAAACTGAAATCACCATCACTTTTCAACACAGGTTCGGTATTTTGCACGTAACATACAAAATACACATCGGATGGAGACGAGACCAGTGCCAAATGAAAGTCAACTCAAAGATCTTTCCATGGATAGGTAATTTGCCTTATTTGAACGTATATTCTAGGAGCTATGCCTTCTGGAAGTTGACACTTGTGCAGACTAGCGAAATATACACTCTTTCGATTATAACTTGCAGAATACAACGAGTTTGGACCTAATTCTTGTTGCATTGGAATGCATATGGCAAGAGCATTCTTATGATACATCATTTGAATCAAATGAATAAAATTTTTCTAAAGTAGCCCCACATCACCCGCGAGTGTAAAAACTGACTCTCTGAAAAAGTTGTGCGAGTGATGTCCAGAAGCAGCTGAAACGTGAAGGAAATTTCATCACTCGAGCACTAGGATCCATGCTCGAGCATTGGATGATTTCTCACTCGAGCACATGGAAGTTTTGACGTGGAAGAGATAACCCGAGAAGAAGTTTGTACGTGGAAGCATGAAACTCACTCGAGCATGACTGGTTGTGTTCGAGTGATTCAAAAATTCACTCGAGCAGATGCGAGTGAAGTGCAGCGAGTGCTTGCCCGAGAGGAAGTCAGAACGTGGAAATATGAACTGCACTCGAGTGAGGCATATTGCACTCAAAGTGAGGACCCAACAGAACGTGGTAGAATGCACAAACAAAACAGAGCCTCACAACCATCAATCCAAACATGGTTAAACGTTATACAATCATTATGTTTTCACTTGTTATTGTTTCTAAACATTATCTAACATATATTTCAAGTGTAAAACAGGAGATTAAATATTTGGGTTATATCTTCAAGAACGGAGGTCACAGCGAATATCTTCACTCAACGTGATGAGTCACAGAAGCCAGAAAATCATCTTTTGACCAATGATCCAACATACCCATGACTAATACTTCATCATATTAGTGATTAAGTATTTTACAGTGTGAAACAGGAAATTTAACGGTGAGCTTACAGATTCAAATGAAAGAGTCAAGAATGGCGGGCGACATCATTACACACTGAGCATTAGCTACCTACCATGACAAGTAACTGACCCACCATGAGAGAATGTTTGGAAACTCAAACGAATTCATCCCGCTCCACAATGTGATGTACAGCTCAAAATGAGACATGCGGCTCCTCAACGTGACGCTCTGCTTTGCAACGGAAATCTCATGGTAGCTTGTTTTTCAAATATGCTCAACGGAGAAAATGACTCCAACGGATGAATGCTCACAACGGTCATCATCTTCATCAACTATAAATAAGAGAGCACTCAAAGTCAATAGAAGATAGAGAAAACAGTGCAACGACACCAACATGCGAATAACATGAATCCTCTGCTTCTACCCAAACTCTCTCTGTCTTCCTGTTTCAGTATTACTTATCATTGAGAGAGTGATTATTTGTATTGTACTTCAGTGAGCATTATATCCACTCTGTGAGAGAGTCTGTAAAAACTTTCAACTATATTTCTGAGTTGATCTCAAGGTAGAGGGACCTTGAGAGGGTTGATTTTCTTATGGGGAAGCAGTAGAGAGAATTGCCAGTAAGACATTCTGCTCGTAAGACTTACAAGGTGCAAGCAGTAGAGAACGTTGCTGCTCATAAGACTTACAGGGGTGTAAGGAGGAGAGAACGTTGCTGCTCGTAAGACTTGCATGAGTAAGCAGGAGAGGAAGATCTTCGGGATTGCTCTGCTCGTAAGACTTGCCGTAAGTGGGAGTATTTCAGTAAGAGATTTGTACAAGTTTTCACAAGTACCCGGCTAAACTTGTGGGATTGTAAAGGCTTTTCTTGTGCCCGGATTAAACAAGAAGACAGTGGATTTGAAAATTTCAGGAGGAGCCTGAGAACTGGACGTAGGCCATCACAGATTGGACCGAACCAGGATAAATCACAATTTGCATATTCTCTTCCCTAAACTCTTATATTTCCAGCATATATTATTTAATTTAACTGTTGATTTATAAACCTTCATACTTACCGCTTTCGTTAAGATACGAAAAGATTTCTAAAGTTCTTAAGTTTATATTATACACCCAATTCACCCCCCTCTTGGGTGATAGCCGGTTCTAACATTTGGTATCAGAGCCCGGGCTCTTGTTTAAAGGACTTAACCGTCTCAAGAGTTACAATGGCTAATTTTGGGTGTTTTATACTTTCAGAAGGTTTTGATTATACAATCCCACCATTTTTGAAAGATATTGATTTTTTGTTTTGGAAAGCTAGAATGACTAGTTTTATAAAAGCTTTTGATTTTGATATATGGAATGTTTTTATAAATGTTTTTGATTTCAACCAAGAAAGGATTGGACAGAAAGTGAAAAGAAAATGTTTTCATTGAACATTAGAGCAATGAAAATTCTGTATAGTGCTTTAACCGAAAATGATTTTGAGAAAATTAGATTTTGTTCTAATGCTAAACATATCTGGGACACTCTTGATTCTATGTATGCTTCTAACAATTGTGTTGAAGTTGAAAGTGTTGACAGTTCATGTGAAACTACACGCTACGCATCTACTATGCATGAACAATTGAAAGTTAATGATGAAGATGATGAAGAAATCATAGAACACTTCCATACAGTCAACATGGATAGACAAGAAGAAGAGGATTCCCGAAAAGAGTTCATTATGGACGAACATGAAAAATCACTCTCCGTAGCTCAAGATGAACTTAAGGTAAAAAGTCTCAATTTTTCTTGTGATTTTCGTAAAACTAATTTTCAGAATTTACATAAGATTGTTTTTCAACCAATTGTTGATTCTATCGAGAAAAGCAAAAATGTTTTCAAATATGCTGGAAAGTTTGTTGGGAAGAAAGAATGTTCAGATAAAATCCATTCGAATTTCTACTCTCATGATCGACATAATACTTGCATGATATCCCATAATACATATCTTGATACAATTTGCAATTATTGTGGTAAATCCGGTCATATTTCTCACACATGCTATATTAGAAGAAATTCCCATGTGAGAAATAAGTATATTTGGGTACCGAAGAAACATGTAAGGTTTAATACTAACAATCAAGGACCCAAGTATATGTGGGTACCAAAATGTCCATCTAGTACTTTATGTATGCAGGATGATCCGAAAAGAAATGGACATAAGGGTAAAGAGAAGATGAAGAATACAAGAGGTTCTCATGCGCCAATAAAGAGGTTCATACCATTTATATCAAAAAGGAGAACTCTCAAGGCACCCATTGCTGGGGTTACAGAGTATAAACAGAGAAAGAAGCAATGGATAAAAGGAGTATGTTCTACCTCAACGAAGGGCTATCACAATGTACCATTCAACTATCTTGAGAAGAACAAAAAGAGGAGGATCTCTCATTCACAAAGAAAAAGATTCTCGAAGTCTACATCACATGAGAAAGCTTTGCATAATCCCAAAGCCAAATATGCAAAAACAGAACTTCAAAGAAAGATGCAGTGGGTATGCAGAAGCAATCCTCCGAATATCTAAGGCAAAGGTACACAATGATAAAATCTCCTATGTTGTTGTTTGTAATATTTGTTGAGGTTTTATATTTTGGAACCTTAGGAATGAGCATTACAAATATTTTTGAATTTATGTTTTCGTATCTCTTAAAGATCCATTTAATAGACTTATTTATAAAGGTATTGTAATGCTCAAAAGGTTAATTCTTTATGCATGTATAATGATTTGTAAAGAAAATATTTCTCTTATGCATAAAGACATGTTTAATTCATTATGCTCAATTGTCTCAAATTAATTATATTCTTAGAGCATGTGAATTATGATTCCTACAAGGTAACCATGAGTGGATCCAAGTAAAATTGGATACCAAAGGAAGAAAAATATCTATAAGGTTTTGTAGGAAGAAGAAAGGAAGAGCTTCATCTCAAGATTATGACTACATAAGATTTCACTCAAATCTTGGTGAAGTTGGACCTTGAGGCTACATCTTAAATATGTAAACAAAAGGAGGTACTACTTGATGCAACACTGCAAGTGCCTAGCTAGCAATGAAGGAAGAAAAGGTGTACAGTGAAGCATTACTCAAGTAACCAATCAAGTGATTATCATCACTGTGTGACAACTGGGAGTAAATGTTCAAGTGATAATACCAACTGGAAGATTGGAAGGTAAAAGTCAAGGAATTATGCATAAATGAACTCCAAAGGATAATTTCTCAAGTAATTACGAGATTACTTGAGCACGGTACTGTCTTCCTTATTCTTACCTGATATTATGCGTATATAAATTATTTATTTGGGTAATGAATAACTTGCTCATTATTGCATACCATTAGCAATCAATCATTTATGGGTTTTTAAATTATTTTTAGATTGCTAAATGGACTGAAAGTGAAATTGTGCATAATCTTTCTATGTATTTGAGTTTCGGAATGCATATTTCAAAAAATGAACTTAGATTTCAAATTCATCTTGTTATTAAAAAATGCATACACATTATTTGAAATTTTTTTTTCATATTTTATTTAAATCAGTTTCAAAATTGGAAGTTAATATTTATGTATACTGAAAGTCAGAAATGCTTCAAATCCATCCCTAGAGTTTTCCTCATCATTCACATATTTGTTTCTTAATCTTAAACCTGTTACTACTTGAACTCCTCAATTTGTATTTTGTAACAAGTTAGATCTTATGTCTAACAAGTTAACTATCTATATGAGTTTCAAGTGTATTCCCTAGAAAAGAATTCTATATGTGAAAGCCTTGTGCCTAATGCATAAATCATTAGTTGGCCATGTTATTCCAAGCATTATAAATATTCATTAGTGCATTGAATCTTAATGCATTAACCATTATTGTGGAATAACTTACCGGGATATTCTAAAACTCTAGTCATTTTGATCAGTGAGTATGTGCTTCATCATCCATAAATTCTTATACTCATATTGTTGCTCAAATGCATTACCATTTGTCTTCATCCATTTTTGAGTAACTAGAATCTTGCACTTTAAGTCTTGTTGCCTTAAATATTTATCCATTTTAAGACGCAACTCTAAGAGGCAAGGTTATCTCTTGATCTATACTAAAGTCATCATGCTTATTTTGGCTAATTCATTATTCATATGACTTTTGTTCTTGAGAAAATTCTCCAACATGTTAACTCTTATAATTAACATGTTATCTTAGTTGAATTCCTTAGTGAAGCTTTTTGATATATATATTTTACAACTGTTGACTTCCATTGTTTTTGGCATAAGCATTGGTATTTAACAAGCTTCATAAATGAGTTTTCATGTATTCAAAATCTTAATGTCATAATGCATATTTATGATTCGAAAGAACATACACTACTACAAAAAGATTGAAAGGTGGCGCATATTTTGTGGCACTTCTTTAAAGAAGTGCCACAGCTGCCCATTTTTTTTTTTTTTTTATTTTTTTTTTGGGACCAGCTGTGGCGCCTGGTCCACCAGGCGCCACAGCTGGTGGGGCCAATTGTGGCGCCTGGCAAGGCAGGCGCCACAATTGGCCAGCTGTGGCGCCTGGTGGACCAGGCGCCACAGCTGGTTACACCCAAAGGTGGCGCCTGAATTGGGTCCTAAAAAAAAAAATTAAATAGATAAAAAAAAGGGGCAGTTGTGGCACTTCTTTAAAGAAGTGCCACAATTGCTTGAATAATGAATTTTTTCAACTCTCCCGCCAATCAGATTTCCCTCCTTTAACTTTACTTTTTATCTTTTCCCTCTCTTTTTCCTTTTTATTCCCTCTTTCATAGCTCATGTTGACGCCTCTCCCCCGTAAAAGATATCACTTTCTCTTGCACAACAAAAACACACACTCGTCTTCTTCATTAAATTCTCTTGTCCCTTTTTCCATTTTGTTTCGTCTGTCCCCACTTTTGTTCCTAGTTGTTCCCTTTTCTTCATACTCTCTGTCTCTCTTCCTCTTTTGAACCCCACTACAGTTGATCCCTACTGATCCACTCCACAGCTCACGTTTGCTCATCCTCGTCACTCAAGCTAGCGTCACCAACGTAAGAAGAAGATTGTTTCATTCTAGCTTGCTTTGTTTAAATTTTTTTAGTAATCTTTTAATTTACTTAATCAGTTGTTGATGTACTGTGTTCACATATCAAGTTCTTGTATTGTGATATTTTTTATGTTAGCTTTGGAGAGTATTAATGTAAGAACATTATTGTTGAGGAAATGACAATAAATATATTGTTGTGTAAGAAAATTATTGTTGGGGAACTTGAATTTTAAATGTGAAAATTATATATATATATATATATATAATAGGTTGAAATATAAAATAGAAAGATTGAAAATTTGAGAGATGATAAACATGAAAGCAACTCATTATAAAATAAAGCTTCACAATCAGGAAGCAGAAAAAAGGACCACAGGAAAGAAAAGAAAAAGAAAACGCAAAAAAAAAATAAAAATAAAAAAAATAAAAAATAAAAAATAAAGGCCTTTTGTGGCGCCTGGCTGGGAGGGATGCCTCCTGTGGCGCCTGGCTGGCCAGGCGCCACAAAAGGCCATCCCTCCTGTGGCGCCTGGCCAGCCAGGCGCCACAGGACGGTAGCCTCCTGTGGCGCCTGACTGGTCAGGCGCCACAGGAGGCTATTTAAAAAAAAAAAAATTTAAATAGCTGTGGCGCTTCCAAGCGCCACAGCTTTTTTTAGTAGCGTTAAGATAGGTGGCATTTCGCAAGCGCCACAGCTAATGCAATTATAAGCGCCACAGATTTGGTTTTTTGTAGTAGTGATATGAGATTTTGAAATAATTGGCATATCTCATTATCATTCTTGAAAATTTGGTTTCATTCATGATTTATCACTTCATAAAAGTTGGTCATTATGGATAGATTCTCTACTCTCTTTGATCCAACTTACATCTATTGCATGAAAATCTTATCAATGACATAATTTCTATTTAAAATGTATTTACAAATTGTCATTGATCTTTGAAATCATCATTCTTGGTATTACTTGTTCATTATGCTTTATAATGACTTGATTGGGAAAAGAATTATATTTTGGTTTATGATACTCTTTGCTGAAATTTCATATGATTAATTGCTTAAGAGCATAAGAGTTTCTATGTCTAATATTGTACGGACCCAAAGAAGATGGGTACCAGAAAGCATATGTTTATACTTTTACAGGAGTTGATCAAGATGCTTTCATTTTGGATACAAAGGTCAGAGGCTAACAGAAAAGGCATGACTGATAATGTTGCAGCATGAGATGAAGTAGAATATATGATATTACTCAAATGACATCCCATCACTAGCAAATAACTAGCTAGTGATACAATTAGAGAAAGAGAAAGAGAAGGAAGATCTTTTAGTAGACCCAGCGGAGATTATTTCAAAGCAGCACAGAGCCAAGAATAAGTTTATCCAATATGAATCTTTGTTGCCTACCCACCGTCCTTATCATTTAAAGGTGATTAGACATTTTCACTATGATATGGAGCCAACAGAGATGTTCAGAGGAAGATGCTGAGATGCACAGAATCATCAAGCTTAATGAGCCTATAAGGATTCTCAACTACTATCCTAGCTCTATGTCTAATCTTCACTGGATTATCTGCTATACCTATACTAGAGCTATGGCAAACAAGGAGAGACAACACTTTGCTAGAGTTGGTCTCCATGATCCTTCATTCTTTGGTCAATTTGTCTAAAACTTTCTGAGAAAGGAGCTTCAACAATCACACAGAGCTTGCTGCAAACAATGCTGAGATCATCATTCAATGATAAGAAGAAGCAGTTGTGTGACTTAGTGAACCAGAACTTCAAAGTTCTATTTGAGATGATGAATGACAAAATAAGGGTGTTATATGCTATGGTTAAATTAAAAGTTCTCAATGATGTTTGCTAAGCAAGGGGTACATACTAAGCCAATATGCACATAAAGCCTTACTCTGAGCTTACTCTGAGCTCATCTTGGTATCCTAAAGTGTTCACAAAAGACTACACTTCAGAATCCCTCAGTACCAGTCACATCATCCAATATTGACTAGGACATGATGCATCAATGGACTACAGAGGATTATGACTCGAGTGATTACGATATTACTCGATTGAGGTATTGTATTCTTGTTTAACCTTTGAGTTGCACCACTTGAGTAAACAATCAAGCAATGGTCAAGTAGAATCACTCAAGTGACTACTCAAGTGATATTGGATTATATCTCTTAAAACCTCTAAATAGCATTATCATATTTCAAATTTAATTTCTCTCTAAATATTCATACTTTCAAAATCATTTTCTCTATAAAGTTTCCAATGGTTTATCAAATCTAGGAGAGTTATTAACTGTTTTCTTAAAATTTTCATAACCATGCATCAATTAAGGGGGAGCTTCACATTCACATGTGTTTTATATACTGAAAGCTCATCTCCTATTGGAAATAAAATTTTTTTTAATATACTCATCTATATTCACCATATCTTGATTAGTTTTGATGATGAGTTATTCTTATACTGTTCTTTTCACAATCATAATTTTAATATATCATATGAAAAGGAATAGTTTGTTACTTGATTGAACTAACAATTCTCTTTGCAAAGAAAGATTTAAATTTATGACAGGAGAATTTGTTTTGTGCAATAGCATTCCTCAACATACTACAAGAAGAATCTATCAACCTTGAGGATGTTTTTAACACTCAGTCAAGAAATATATATTGGCTACAACATTCAAAGCAATATAACTGAGCATTGAACATGCTAAACAGAAGCTCAACTCAATTGGAGAATCCTAGCAACAACATGAATATATATTGAGTTGCATAACAGAAGTGTGGTGTACATCATCATGAACTAGCATTGCCAAAGGATAAAGCAACGGACTTCATGGAGCGCTTCATCAATTTTCAAAATCTACATGAGCATTTCTAAACCTTCTCTATTTACATTTCAAGAATACGTTTCATATATTTCATTGATCTTGATTATAAAAGTTTTCTTGAAAACCTCTCCAAATCTATTTTCAGTTCCTTCACATAGGGGAGAGTCAATTGTTTTCTTGGTTCATTCATTGTGATTTCTACTTTATTTACTTCTCCACAAGCCTTACTTCTTTATATTTCAAACTTTTTGCTGATGTCAAATAGGGGGAGAAAAATGTAAGAAAAATATGTATGTTGCATATGTATGTTGCATTATATATAATATGTATATTGCACTTTGCATGTTGCACTTCATTCAGACATATTTTTCTTAAAGGATTTGTCATCATCAAAAAGGGGGAGAATGTTGGATATGATTAGTTTTGATGATGTCAAATATAGATGTGAAGTGATAAGAGCAAAAAGTTGATATAATGTATTTCTTTGACTAATTACTATATTTAATGTTACATATTTTGTAGATTAGTCAACCAAAGAATGAAGAAGATTGAATTAATGAAAATGAACAAGAGGAAGAAGGAGGAAGAAATTGAAGATAGTCAAGGATATGCTTACTTTGGTTATGGATAATTATTATCAAGAGGAAAACCAAGAAGAAAGATATTGAAGAATGAAGAACTTGGAAGATCTATCATGAATATCAAAATTCAAGTTGTTAGATGTAATATTGGAGGTTTCTATGATCAAATGATGGTTGGAATAGGTTAATATGAAGCTAAGATGACTTATATATGAGTTTTGGCACTTCTAGAGGTGTTATACTCGAGTACAAGGTGTTAAGCTCGAGCACAGGAAGAACACACTAGAGCACAGATGGATTCACTCGAGCAAGGGGTGTATACTCTGTTCTACTCTGTTTTACGTTCAACCTGAGCGAGGTCTGGTATTTTGATCATATCTCTTAAACCACACGTCAGATTGACCCGAAACTGGTGGCATATGAAAGAGGGCTCACAACACGTAAAATTGTCACCAGGATCACATTGAAAGAAGATAAATGAAGGAGATATGATTCGTGGAAAATGAAACTGAAATCACCGTCACTTTTCGACACAGGTTCGGTATTTTGCACGTAACTTACAAAACACACATCGGATTGAGACGAGACCAGTGCCAAATGAAAGTAGACTCAAAGAGCTTTCCATGGATAGGTAATATGCCTTATTTAAACGTATATTCTAGGAGCTATGCCTTCTGGAAGTTGACACTTGTGCAGACTAGCGAAATATACACTCTTTCGATCATAACTTGCAGAATACAACGAGTTTGGAGCTAATTCTTGTTGCATTGGAATGCATATGGCAAGAGCATTCTTATGATACATCATTTGAATCAAATGAATAAAATTTTTCTAAAGTAGCCCCACATCACCCGCGAGTGTAAAAACTGACTCTCTGAAAAAGTTGTGCGAGTGATGTCCAGAAGCAGCTGAAACGTGAAGGAAATTTCATCACTCGAGCACTAGGATCCATGCTCGAGCATTGGATGATTTCTCACTCGAGCACATGGAAGTTTTGACGTGGAAGAGATAACCCGAGAAGAAGTTTGTACGTGGAAGCATGAAACTCACTCAAGCATGACTGGTTGTGCTCGAGTGATTCAAAAATTCACTCGAGCAGATGCGAGTGAAGTGCAGCGAGTGCTTGCCCGAGAGGAAGTCAGAACGTGGAAATATGAACTGCACTCGAGTGAGGCATATTGCACTCGAAGTGAGGACCCGACAGAACGTGGTAGAATGCACAAACAAAACAGAGCCTCACAACCATCAATCCAAACATGGTTAAATGTTATATAATCATTATGTTTTCACTTGTTATTGTTTCTAAACATTATCTAACATATATTTCAAGTGTAAAACAGGAGATTAAATATTTGGGTTGTATCTTCAAGAACGGAGGTCACAGCGAATATCTTCACTCAACGTGATGAGTCACAGAAGCCAGAAAATCATCTTTTGACCAATGATCCAACATACCCATGACTAATACTTCATCATATTAGTGATTAAGTATTTTACAGTGTGAAACAGGAAATTTAACGGTGAGCTTACAGATTCAAATGAAAGAGTCAAGAATGGCGGGCGACATCATTACACATCGAGCATCAGCTACCTACCACGACAAGTAACTGACCCACCATGAGAGAATGTTTGGAAACTCAAACGAATTCATCCCGCTCCACAATGTGATGTACAGCTCAAAATGAGACATGCGGCTCCTCAACGAGACGCTCTGCTTTGCAACAGAAATCTCATGGTAGCTTGTTTTTCAAATATGCTCAACGGACAAAATGACTCCAACGGATGAATGCTCACAACGGTCATCATCTTCATCAACTATAAATAAGAGAGCACTCAAAGTCAATAGAAGATAGAGAAAACAGTGCAATGACACCAACATGCGAATAACATGAATCCTCTGCTTCTACCCAAACTCTCTCTGTTTTCCAGTTTCAGTATTACTTATCATTGAGAGAGTGATTATTTGTATTGTACTTCAGTGAGCATTATATCCACTCTGTGAGAGAGTCTGTAAAAACTTTCAACTATATTTCTGAGTTGATCTTAAGGTAGAGGGACCTTGAGAAGGTTGATTTTCTTATGGGGAAGCAGTAGAGAGAATTGCCAGTAAGACATTCTGCTCGTAAGACTTACAAGGTGCAAGCAGTAGAGAACGTTGCTGCTCATAAGACTTACAGGGGTGTAAGGAGGAGAGAACGTTGCTGCTCGTAAGACTTGCATGAGTAAGCAGGAGAGGAAGAACTTCGGGATTGCTCTGCTCGTAAGACTTGCCGTAAGGGGGAGTATTTCAGTAAGAGCTTTGTAAAAGGTTTCACAAGTACCCGGCTAAACTTGTGGGATTGTAAAGGCTTTTCTTGTGCCCGGATTAAACAAGAAGATAGTGGATTTGAAAATCTCAGGAGGAGCCTGAGGACTGGACGTAGGCCATCACAGATTGGACCGAACCAGGATAAATCACAGTTTGCATATTCTCTTCCCTAAACTCTTATATTTCCAGCATATATTATTTAATTTAACTGTTGATTTATAAACCTTCATACTTACCGCTTTTGTAAAGATACGAAAAGATTTCTAAAGTTCTTAAGTTTTTATTATACACCCAATTCACTCCCCTCTTGGGTGATAGCCGGTTCTAACAGGTACGAATACACCTAACTTGATATTTGAGAAAAGTGGAGAACAAATAGATCATGTTTAATTGGTCCGACAAATGAAAAGAAACTGGAGTGTATATTGGAAAATAGAAGTCAGATCCATCATTAATATTGATTACAGTACAGTTCTAAATAAAAATGAGAGATAATGCAAATGCCACCTCAGGCGCAACAAAAGAAAATGTCAATTTGTTTTTTAAATTTGTTAAAAAGATATTACAAAGCTAAATCAGACTGAATAATGTCAACAACAAAATTAGGGGTAGTACTAAACAGATGGATGCCATCCGCAGTTGCTCGTGCCTCTCTTGCCAATCGGTCAGCGGCAACATTCAATTCTCTGCAACAACAGGCAGGGTTCACATTCCAATCCTGGTCCAATCTACTACATATTTCATCCAGGAGGTCTCTCTCTGGATGGTCCTCAGTTCATCCTTTGGAAATAAGTTCCACAACTTCCCTGCTCTATCAACACCTTTTTGCCATTTCATCTCCCATGGCCTATTCAAACCCCAAAAGACTGCCTATAATTCAGCATGCAAGCTATTTCGGTTCCCTATTTTAAACATAAAACCATCCATAACCGAGCCTTCATGATTTTTTGCAATCCCACCACATATGAAGCCAAAATGTTCATACCAACAATAGAGCCATCAACGTTTTACAACCTCGACAGGAGGAGGGTAGCATCTAGTCACCTTATCTCTTCTTATACAATCCACATACAATTTCTCTTCCGAGCACCTCACTACTGCTCTTGTTTGCGCCAAAACTTGCAAACGACTCTCAAGCACACCTTGAAAATTCTCGCATTCATGTTTAACCATATTTGACTACTCAAAACAGTAAACCAAGCCGACCATCTAACACCCATTACTTCACATTTCTAGTTAAGGTTCCATTCCACACATGTAATAGGTTGGGACAACGAGAAAAACCTGGCACGTAAATGATTTAGCACAATGGCATTCCATCCATCCTTCGCATGTTGACAGTCACGAAGAGTATGCAAGGTATCTTCGGTTTGTCCTCCACAAAAAGCACAACATGGGCTATTCTGCAGACCCTTCTTAACTCTAGACAAATTAGTTAGCAAACGCCCCCTGCAACATAGCCATAGAAAATGTTTGCAATGTTGAGGAGCTGAGGTCTTCCCAAATCAGGCGCCAAACTCCATTACAACGTGAAAAGCCTTACCCGCACAGTAAATTATACACTGAGCTCACCACTTGAGGGTAGCTTCCATATTGGGGTATCCGCCATGCCCCCATTCTTAGAAGCATATGCTTGATTAATACATTACAAAATCGCAGTTGGAAGAACACCATTCAATTTTGACCAGTCCCACCCACTCGAGGCAGTGAGAAAATCGGCCACAGTTAATTCTCGCATACCATCATCAATACGACTCAATGCATAATTATTTAATTTGTCGTGATTAGGTAACCATGCCAAGCAACCAGAGGAATTTTCCTTTGAAAGTCAATTCCCCCACCAGGAAACTCCTACACTTCTTATCAATCTCATTGCAAGTGTCAACAGTTAAGAAGGTCGACTGCATAGTATACGCTGGTATGGCCAAAGCTACCGACGAAACCAACGTAAGTCTAGCTACCACAGATAAAGTTTTGGTCTTCCAATTTGATGTGGAGGATCACCCAAGTACTTTCCCAGATTTGCGGTTAGGGTGAAACCCAGAAGCTCACTAATCTCCTTCCTTCTGATATGATTAACGTTGTGAGAAAAGAATATCTTAGACTTTGATGCATTCACTTTTTCACCTAAAGCCAACATAAATCATCTAGGGTTCAAAACTCAATTTTTTAAAAAGTATTAAATTATCTACAAAGAAAAGATGAGAAATTGTGTTGCCATTTTTTTCACTATGAACAGCCGCCAGTGCCCAATCCTCACATCACTCTGTATGAGATGTGTTGAAGTCAATAATCATATCCCCCACCGTCAGAAAACTAGGAAACGTATGAGGGTTTCACATTGATTTTCAAATGTATTTACTTGTATATATATCTATACGTAATATTACATTAAATGAGAACTTAATGTTGAGAGCTTACTTGGTATCAAAGCCACAACAATTCCATTTAAGTATGTGTGGATTAGCATTTCAGAGCTTGCCGAACACATAAGTCCAGTTTTTTTTGCCGCAATTTCTGTCAGCATAACATAATGAGAGGGAAAGCAAGAGTGCATTGTTTTGTTCTATTGTGTCTAATTTTGAGGTACACGTGCCTTACCACTAGGCTCCCAGTCCTAATATCGGCGTTTGCTGTAAATGTGGTGTCCATCCAGCCACTGCCTGAAGGCGTGTGGCTTACACGCTTCTGGAGATCAGCAGCTTGTGGCTGCGCGTGGCAGAGTGTATGGTGACAGTTCTCTGGAAAATTTCTTTTCTTGACATCAGCAGGTGTAATCCGGCATATCCCTGACGTTTTGTGCTTTTCCAACCACATTTGGTAATTTTTGTATTTTTCCGTTATGTTTTCCGGCAACACTTGAGTTCTTGTTTCCTTTCTTTCTTTTTTAGGCAGAAGTCTTTATAATTTTGTTTTGCTGCCTGTTCATGGTTGCTGCCAAGTGTGGGTCCCATCCATAGTGTTGTGTTATTGCCAAGTGTGGGGTCCTTGTATTTTTTTTATGTTTCAGAAGCATTCAGGCATGCCTTGCATTCCCACATTTTCTGTCCTCATCTTCTTCTTTGGTGTAGGTCCCTTTGTTTGTTTATTGAGACATAAGTGTTGTCAACAAGTATTTCTCAATTATTTAAGTTGAGGATTAATTGTCATTTTGCAAATTCAGAGGACCATTCTGTCATTTTGAAAATTTGGCTAACCATTCTGTCATTTTTCAAATTAGGAGGACCATTATGTCATTTTGTAAATTCAGAGGATCATTATGTCATTTTGCAAATTTGGAGGACCATTTTGTCATTTTCTTTACTGTGACTATTTTCTTTGGGCAACTCTACTGGTTATTTGGGCTCTTCTTAGTGAGGTTCTCTGCTCACTGTTGGAAATTAAAAGTTTATTGGTCTTTTCGGTGGCTGGTAAAATTTGTGTGGTTCTCCTATTATTGCTCGGAGAGTTTGTTGTAGTTGCATTCGTGCTTATTTGCTAGAAAAACTTCTTGTACTATTTATTGTGGCACTCAACTTGCTTTTAGTAAGCATCGATGGCTGAATCTAAGTCTAGATCTTTAGGTGCTCTTACTACACATAACATTACATCTAGTCTTGCCACTTCTTCCGCTAAGTGGATTATCTATTCCGGTGCCACTAATCATATGACAAGTAACAAAAATTTGCTCTCCTCATATGCACCTTATGTCAACCCCTCCAGTATAACCATTGGCAAGGTTCTTATTCTCATTTTCTTAGATCTGGCACTGTCAAACCTACCCTTTACCCTCTGTACTTCATGTTTCTAACCTTACTTTTAATCTTTTGTCTACTAGAAAACTTACTCGACAATTAAATTGTTTTATTACACTCTTTCCTGACCACTGTTTGATTCAGGATCTCATGACGAAGTAGGTTATTGGTAAGGGCTATGAATCTAGTGGCCATTACATCCTTGATGATCAGGTGCCACGTTCTGTTGCTTGTTCTGGTGGGTTGTCTCTATTTGAAATTCATTGTCGTCTAGGTCATATGTGTCTGTCATCTCTCCAAAAATTGTATCCTCAATTCTCTTCTATGACTACTCTAAATTGTGAGTCTTGTCAGTTTTCCAAACACCATCGTGTTCATTTGGCACTTTATGTCAATAAACGGGCTGCGTCCCCATTTGAGTTAGTACATTCATATATTTGAGGTCCTTGTTCAATCCTGTCTCAAACTGGTTATCGTTATTTTGTCACTTTTGTTGATGATTTTCCATGAAACCACTTGGTTTTACTTAATGAAACAGTGTTTTGAATTATTTACTCACTTTCATCATTTCTGTGTTGAAATTCAAACCTAGTTTAACACTCCTATGAAAATCTTACGAAGTGATAATATAAAAGAATATTTTTCCGCCCCATTCATCGAGTACATGCAAAGTCATGGTATTCTTCACCAATTCTCTTGTGTTGATACCCCTGCTTAAAACAGTGTTGCTGAAAGAAAGAACCGACATCTCTTAGAAACTGCTCAAGCTCTCATGTTTCATTCCTCTGTCCCTAAAATTTTTTGGGCTGATGCTGTTTCTGTAGCCTGTTTTCTCATAAATTATATGCCTTCGGTTGTTATTGGTAGGGATATTTCATATTCCATTCTATTTCCCACCACTAAGCTGTTTCCTATTGATCCTAAAATCTTTGGTTGTGTTTGTTTTGTTCAGGATGTTCGTTCAAGTGTCACTAAACTCGATCCCCAGTCCTTACGATGTGTCTTCCTTGGTTATTCTAGAATTCAAAAAGTTTATCGATGTTACTCTCCTAATCTTCATCGTTACCTTGTGTCCACTGATGTGATCTTTCATGAGTCTTCTCCTTTCTTTACATCTTTGACCTCCTCTGAGTCTTCATCTATCATTGCTGAGTCAGATGATGTCCCAGTTTATCATGTCACTCTCTCACAATACAGGCTATTGTTCCAGAACTTGATATCATCAATGATGCTGATGCTACCAATATTTTATTGTCAGCAGTCATTGCTTCACCGATGGATTCTGGTCATGACTCCTTGGCTTCTGTTCCTGATTCCTTAGATACCCTTGTTGTTATCCCTGACACAGTTGTCTCTGATTCTACTGTTGATCCCTCTCTTGACCTACCTATTGCCCTTTGAAAAGGTACCCGTCCTTATTGTCCCCCTAAAAGATATGCTGATTGTACCTATCTTATATCATCCTTTATGTCTTACCCGAATTTGTCCATTACTTCTTCTTCACTTGTAGTCACCCTTGATTCCATATCTACCCCTACTACCCTTCACCAAGCCTTGACTCATCCTGGTTGGCATACAGCAATGGAAGAAGAATTATGGCCCTTGAAAAAGTTGGTACGTGGACTCTTGTTGATCTACCTTCTGGGGAGAAAGCCATTGGATGTAAATGGGTGTTTGTTGTTAAAACCAAGGCTGATGGTTCTTTGAAAAGGTTAAAAGCTCAGCTTGTTGCAAAAGGGTGTGCATAAACTTATAGTATTGATTATTCCAAGACTTTCTCTCCTGTGGCTAAGCTAACTTTCGTTCGTCTTCTTATCTCCTTGGCTGCTACCTATTATTGGAATTTGCATAAGTTGGATGTTATGAATGCATTTTTGAATGGTGATCTCCTTGAAGAAGTTTATATAGAGCAACCATCCGAGTTCGTTGCTCAGGGGGAGAATAGGAAAGTGTGCTACCTCTAGAAGTCATTGTATGGTCTAAAGCAAAGCCCTCGTTCCTGGTTTGAGTGATTCTGTGTTGTAGTCAAGAAGTTTGGATTAAGTCAAAGCAAGTGTGATCACTCTATATTCTACCAACAATCTGATGCATGCATGATTCTTCTAGTAGTATACGTTGATATATTGTGATTATAGGGAGTAACATTTTCGGAATCTCAGAACTTAAAATCTTCCTAAATTCTCATTTCCAAACAAAAGATTTAGGGTAATTAAAGTACTTTCTTGGTATTGAAGTTTTGAGAAGCAAGAAAGGTATTCTTTTGAGTCAAAGGAAATATGTTCTCGATCTCTTAAAGGAGATTGGAAAGCTTGGAGTTTCACCAAGCAACATTCCCATGATTTTGAATGCCTTTCTAGATCTTGATGCTAGTATGTTTGATAAGCTTCTTGATGATTTAAAGAAGAAGATTGATCCAGAGAAATTGAAGCCGTTTCCATTTCCTAAGAGATATATAAGACTCATTGGGAAGCTGAATTATCTAACAGTAACTCATCCTAATATAACCTTCTCAGTCAGTAGGCTCAGTCAATTCATGGCATCACCAATAGTGGCATAATGGGAAGCTTTAGAACATATCTTGTATTATTTGAAAGGTTCTCTAGGTCTTGGTATTCTTTATACAGATTATGGTCACACTTGTAACCCCCTCATTGTAATTATATCTGAAATACTCAATTAGAGTGAAATAGAGACCAATAAGAAACAAAACTTATTTAAAATCACATCTTCACGATAGTGTTTTCGCAAACATTTTCAAAACATAACTACCTGGTCTTATATTCACACTCCGAATATAATTACTATGCGAAGATAAATCACATTTATGCAATTATCAGAGTACAAAATATAAATTCCCGGCAATCCCAGGATCATATCTTCGCTCAATAATCATAGGGCACATTAACCCATACAACTCCTCAAATAGGGATTACACAAACCACTCGAATACATACTCAAATACTAATTCGAATATACAATTACACATCCCAACTATAATGATAACCAACTACCAAATCTTCAACCCGAAGGAAGTCCTCATCGCCCTTAGCTGTATGCTCCATCCTCGATCCACTACCCTGTCTGAAAGGTTAGTAGGGGAGGGTGAGATTCTAGAGAATCTCAGTAGGACAACAATATCAATATGCATGTATGATAAATGTTTAATGCATGACATGCTTGCGTTACATAACTCATGCTCACACACAATGACACATTTGTAAACTCAATGCTTCGAACAACATACTAATGGCTATAGCATTAATTAAAACATAGTTTCAAATTACATATAATCATGTAAAGATAAGACATGCACCAACACACTAATACAGATATCAAATACATACAGGAGAGATATGTTCCCTACTCTCTTCCACGTAAGCTCCAGCTCTGGCTGCTCACGATCAGGGCGATCATCAAATCCTATAACCAAAATCAAGGACATAGGATTAATCCCTTTTCCAATTCCTTAACTTTTAGACACTCAAATTGGTTATCATTCAGGACCTTTAGGTGGCTACCCAAAGCCTAAACACAAGCCTAAAGGGTTGGGAAAAAATTAACTGAAGACCATCTTTTGAATCCTCACAAACTCATTTTTAGCTTCATCACTCGAGTGAAGGATGGCACACTCGAGTGATGTACGGCTCGTTCCCGAGTGAGGACGGCTCACTCGTGCGAGCACTTGCCCGAAAGCATAACCAGAGACAGAAAATGATCACCTCACTCGAGCATTGACCCAAGTACTCAAGTGATGGACTTATGCTCACCCGAGCACCATCGAGTGAAGCCCAAGAAGTGACAACTTGAGAGCACTGAACCCTTAGAACTAGACGTGCACTCGAGCACTCCCCTCAGTACTCGAGTGATGGCACATAACTCGCGAGTGCATATTCATACTCTTGCCAAATTGCCCATGAGTGTTAACCTGAGAGCAAGCCCTACAGCTCCTACCCTCTCGCACTCGAGCATGCCCATGCTCACTCGAGCAGAATCATATCTCACTCGCAAGTCAGGAAGTGCACTCGAGCACTCCCCATGAGAACTCAGGCAAAACACAAAGCAGAAAGGGAAAACGCATGGCATCACTTGAGCATGTTCTTCCCTCACTTGAGTGAGGCTATCAGATTGCCAAAAACGCAGCAACTGATATAGTTTCCCAAAGTATCCAAAACTAATCCCAATAGGTCCTAAACTTGCACCAAAGCTCATTCTCCCCTAAAATTCCATAAGGAGCCTATTGGTAACCTCAAAATACCCAAAATCATATCTCAATGACATTTTCCCCATTAGTCACACTAATCACACACAATACCCAATTTCACCAACTTTACATCCAAAGTTTCCAAATCAATCCAATGGCATCCAAACATCATTTGACACCATTTTTACTATAAAACACAATCATTCCACAATTATACCAAATCAGGGAAAAAACTACAAATCACATCATTCAACCAAAAATCACAAATAATAGATCAAAAGGGAGATTTCACTCACCTCTTCCTCTTCCCAATGCCAAATCCTTAATTCCCCATCTTTCCAAATTCCTCAAGCTCCCAAAACACCTTATTTCCCAAATATAAAACCATAGTAATGAAGCTCTCATTACTATGGACAACTTTAAAGAAAGGTATTTGAACAAAAGATGACATTAAGCTAACCAAATCTTACCTTTATACTTTCTCTTTCCACCTTAAGCTCTAACGAAATGGAGGAAGAAAGAGAGAAAGAAAGAGATGAAGAAGCAGAATTTGGCCACACACACACCAACCGACTTGGAGAAAGAGAGGAGAGAGGGAATGGCTTTTGAAACATTGACCAATCCAATGGCTCAAATGTTGCCACTTGTCACCATCTTAAACCATCTCCCATGAGCTCATATGAGCACAACCACATGGGATTCCACCCCTTGATATAATACACAAATCAATCTCAACCATTGATCTTGAAGTTACCAATGCGTTTCCTCTTCGGCAATCGATCAACTGGTCAGTAACTTTACCATTTTGCCCTTGATTATGGCAATTTACTTGGAATCACCATTAAACACATTTTCATATTTCTTAATCCAATTTGAAACTCTGCTAAACCAAGGCTTATCAGTCCACTAATCTCAGGCTTATTCTCTAAGCTCAAGTCTCAGAATTCGGCATATTACAACACTAAAGTCAAGTGTTTTTGTGATGCGGATCATGCAGGATCTAAGGCCACAGGACGATCTACTACGGGTTATTGTGTGTTTGTTGGTGGAAATTTGATATCTTGGTGAAGTAAGAAGCAAGGAGTTGTGTCAAAATCAAGTGCAGAAGTAGAATACAGAGCCATGTCACAGTCAGTACAAGAAATTGTGTGGGTATTTCAACTCTTAAAAGAAATTGGCATCACTATGATATTGCCTACAAAACTATAGTGTGACAATAAAGCAGCACTTCATATAGCATCGAACTCTATGTTCCATGAATGAACAAAACATATTGAGATTGACTGTTATTTTATTCATGATAAGCTCAAAGAAAATATTGTATCTACAGGGCACATACGATCTGACGACCAACGACATATCTTCTGACAAAAGCCTTAAATGGAACACGGGTTCAATATCTTTATAACAAGTTGGGCATGATCAATATATATGCTCCAACTTGATAGGGAGTGTTCGAAGTCAATAATCATATTCCCCACTGTCAGGAAACTAGGAAACAAATGACGGTTTCACATTGATTTTCAAATGTATTTACTTGTATATATATCTGTACGTAACATTAGATTAAATGAAAACTTAATGTTGAGAGCTTACAAGATGTAACAACCTTTCCATGGCCAAGACAAATAAATATGGTGCAAATGATCTTCCTGTCTAATACCTTGATTAGGATGAAAATTAGGGCCTCTTGAGCCATTTTACAAAACCTGCATTTCTGATAAGGATATATTTTATAATTAAATAAGCTTAAATTCTGAAATATATTTGATTAAATTTATTAATAGTTTATACTTATTTAATTATTTTTTATATATTTTTCTATCCTTTAATTAATTTTAAGTTGAAAGGCTATTTTGATATAAAATTTACTCATATCCTAATTTATTTTGCAGGAGATATTATAAGCTTAAAGTGAGAACAAAATATCAATATAACATATCTATATTATATGATAATCGATAAACAAAGAGATAAACTACGATATTGTGATTGAGACACACATAGGGAGGCAATATATACCTATATATATGCTAGGTGAAGTTGTTACATCCCATATGTTTTGATGATAATAAAGATTGGATTAATGATACAAAATGTTTTGATAATAAACTAAAAGGTTTGAATAAAGTAACTAAGTTCTTGGTGGCAGGCAAGAGCATTACTTGAGTAGCTAGTCAAGTAATGAAGAAGAAATGCAAGATAGAGATTAGGAGAAAACATCACCAGCTGGATTATGAAGGCATTACTCAAGTAAGCCCTCGGGTAATGGTCCTTTCATTACTCGAGGGATCACTTGAGTAATGTGTGAAAAAATTGTTCTATAAGCTCTTTGTCAAAAATTGCATAGGATTACTCGAAGGGATCACTTGAGTAATCTATAAAGTTATTTAAACAACTTACTCAAGGGATCACTCGTGTAACTAGAGCAAAAATCATCTAGTATCTCTCGGCCAAGAAATGACAAACATTACTCAAGTAACCAGATTTGAAAAAGCTACATTACTCGAGGGATCACTCGAGTAATGGATAATGATTACTCGAGTAACCACTCGAGTAATGCAGTACAAAAGGCATGATTTTAATCCGATGTTCATTAATTTATTATCTATATGATTAACCTTTCATTATATTAGTATTCTGAGTATATTTGTAGGAAAATAATGAAGAGCTCATGCATTAAGAGAAAAGTCAAATATATCTTTTGCAACATCTGAAATGCTCACCTACCCCAAACGACTAATTTTCAAATTCAAAAATGGTCAAACGAAGCTGCGTAACTCTAACGGACATATTTGAAATGCTTCTAACGAACATCACAAATCATCTATATATATGCAGCATTCAATGAAGAACAGAACACAACAACTGAGAACACAAACTCATATCGATCAATATATTCTTTGAGCTCTATTTTCTTATATTCATTATTTATACTTTAGTGATTATACATTTGTTCTGTGAGAGAGTTTGTCATTACAAACTCAATATTTGTTATTGAGACAACTTAGGGTTGTGGAACCTTGAGTTGGGGATTTGATTACAACTTGTAAGGGGGAGTGAGTATCCAGTGAAGGAATTTGCTGTGTACTGAGGTGCCAAGAACCCAATGAATCTTGAAAGATATAGTGAAACTCTTAGAGAAGCTCTAAGGATTGGACTTAGGTCAAAGTGAGTGTGGCCGAAATAGTATAACTCCCGGTGTACACTTCAGTGATATTTCTCCTAGATTTTTACTGCTTTAAATTTCCAGTCAATTTTTATATATGCAACGAAATTTCTGGTGTCACCCAATTCACCCCCCTCTTGGGATAAATGCTTGCACTAATATTTGGTATCAGAGCATAGGTCTTCTTGTTCAGGTATAATAAACTAAGAAAGATCCAATGGCTAGCATGGGTGAAGGAATTCTTCCCGATGGAGCTTTTATTACTAGACCACTAGGTTTCAGTGGCAAACACTTCTCTTTCTGGAAAGCTAAGTTCTGAGTATTCATAATGGCTATAGAATATGGACTATAGGATGTGATTGAGTAGAAACTACAAGCCTGAGAAAATTGTAGATTCATAGAAGGTTCCTACGACACCATTAAAATATGATGAGAATGACAAGAAACTCATCATACTTAATAGCAAGGCAATTTTAATGATTCAAAGTGCCTTAAGTCGAAATGAGTACTTCAGGATCTGCACACTTCTAATGGCTAAAGAAATGTGGGAAGCCCTAGAAATATCTTATGAAGGAACTTTGGGAATAAAAGAAAACTGGATCAATACTCTGGTTACTGAGTTTGACTTACTTCGAATGAAATCAGGTGAGTCAATAGCTGAATTTGAAATTAGATATACTCATCTTGTTAATCAACTTGCAGCACTTGTGAAAGTCTATGATCAACATACCCAAGTATGAAAGATTCTGAATATTCTTTCTATAGACTCGGAGGCCAAAGTCACCGCTATTGAGGAAGCAGGAGGTGAATCAATGTGATCAGTTGCTTCCCTATTTGAAAGTCTTTCTGGATATGAAAGTAAATTAAAGTTCAAATGAGAACTATAAGATATCGGTGACAAAAAGAAGAGAGGCACTAAAAGCAAAAGAAGAAAATTAAGATGAGGATGAAGAGTTTGACGATGACAAAATGGGCCTAATGATAAAACGTTTCAGAAAGTTTTACAAGAAAGTTTAAGGATTCAAAAACTTTCATAAAGGAGGAACAATCAGTAAAGAATACATCATCTACTATGAATGTGGAAAGCCAGGACATATTAAATCAGAATGTCAAGAACTGACTTAGAAGAATAAAGAAAAGAGAAAAGGCAAGTTCTACAACAAGAATAAAGCCTTTGTATCTGCCATATAGGGAGATAGTTTATCTAATGAAGATAGCGATGATGAGGAAGTAGCCAATATCTGTCTAGTTGCTAAAAAAACAGAAGAAGAGGTAACTGATTTTGATACTACCTATGATGAATTATTTTTCAAATATAATGCTTTACATTATGAATTTATCAAAGTAGTTAAAGAACTAGTTGGTTTCAAAAGAAAAACAAAGTTCTTGAAGTAGAGCTTAAAGAGAATTTAGAAAAGGATTGTGAAAACTGTTCTTCTTTGAAAAAGAAAAACACTGATATCATGAGAACTCTTAAAAAATTTACCAAAGGAAGTGAGTTGTTAAGTGTGATTTTAAAAGATCAACATTTGTAAATGACCAATCTGGTATTAGATAGGATCTAAAATCAAATAAAAAGAAAGGAAGGAAGAAAGTAGGAGGTAAGACATACATGATTTATTTTCAACATTCTGTTCATACATCAAATCCTTTTACATACTGTAATTACTGCAATAGAAAAGGTCATTATACTTTATCATACATTCATAAAAGGAAAGAAAAAATAGGAACCTACAAGTCAAAGATGTATATTACGTTGAAGGATTGTGCCATAATTTACTGAGCATAAGTCAAAATATAGATAAAGACAACTGGGTAATATTTGACTCAGAGGAATGTCTAATTGTAAACAAGAAAGATTTACAATTAGTTAAGTAGAATCTCAAGGCAAAGCTCAGAGCAAAAAGGGAAGGTAACTACTATACTCTTGATATCAGTAGAAATGATTCTGAAAACTGTTTTCTAAGTAATACTGATGAAAGTTGGTTATGGCATAAGAGGCTAGCTTATGTCAACATGTACCAACTAAGCAAACTTCTCAAAAAGGATTTAGTACTTGGATTACCCAAAGTAAATTTCAAAAATGATTTGATTTGTGATGCATGACAGAAGGGTAAACAAACTAAATCATCTTTCAAATTGAAAAATGAGATCACAACCAACAGACCACTTTAATTACTACACATGGATTTAGTTGGACCAACAAGAGTTAAAAGTCTTGGTGGCAACTTATATTCATTGGTCATTGTTGATGATTTCTCTAGATTTACATGGACTATTTTTCTATCATCGAAGGATGAAACCTTTGTAGAATTTATTGTTTTTGCCAAGAAAGAGCAAAATGAGAAATGTATGTCTATTGCAGGTATCAGGACAAATCATGGTAGAGAATTTGAAAATCAAGCCTTTGAAGAATATTGTGATATTAATGGCATTGATCACAATTTTTCCGCTCCAAGGACACCTCAACAAAATGCAGTCATGGAATAAAAGAACATAGTACTAACTGAAATGGCTAGAGTAATGCTGAATGAAAAGAATGTGTCTCAAGTTTTCTAGGCCGATGCAATGAGCACAGCATGCTATATTTCAAACAGAGCCTATATCAAAACAAAACTTGGAAAGACACCATATGAACTACACAAAGGCAGGAAGCCAAACCTTGCTCATTTACATATCTTCAGTTGTAAGTGTTTCATTTATAATAATGGTAAGGATAACTTAGGAAAATTTGATTCTAAAATAGATGAAGGAATTTTCCTAGGCTATTCTAACCAGAGCAAAGCATATAGAGTTTTTAGTAAATGAACATGTGTTGTTAAAGAATAAATTCATATTGTATTCGATGAATTTGAATCTTCTGACAAAACTATTGACGATGACTAGGAAGTTGTTTTAAACCAAGAAAATGGTCAACTTAATCCTAAATCTTTCATCCCAGAAGTTGATCAAACCAAGGAAGAAGATCAGTCACTAGGACAACCTAGAGCCTAGAAATACAATAAAAGTCATCCCCATGAGCAAGTCATAGGAGATGTGAATGAAGAAGTCAAAACTAGGAATAAAATTTTCAATGAAGTTAGCTTTTTTTTGTCTATTTCTGAGATTGAACCTTCTAACATTGATGAAGCCCTATCAGATAATGATTGGGTAATAGCAATGCAAAAAGAACTAAACCAATTTGAAAGAAATCAAGTTTGGGATTTGGTACCTCAACCTAAGGATCATCTAATCATTGGTGCTAAATGGTTATTCAAGAACAAACTTGATGAATCTGCAATCATTGTCAGAAATAAGGCAAGATTGATGGCCAAAGGCTATAATAAAAAAGAAGGAATTGATTATGAGAAAACATATGCTCCAGTGGCTAGATTGGAAGCTATACGAGTACCCTTAGCTTTTTGCATGCATCAAAGGATTCAAACTCTATCAAATGGATGTAAAAAGTGCATTTCTAAATGGCTACATCATGGAAGAAGTGTATGTAGATCAACTTCCAGGTTTTGCATATGTAACCAAACTTGACCATGTTTTCAAACTGAGAAAAGCTTTATACGGTTTAAAACAAGCCCCTAAAGCATGGTACGAAAGGCTAAATAAATTTCTCATTGATCAAGGTTTTGTATGGGAAAAAGTTGATACAACACTTTTTACAAAACGAAAACAAGATGATATTTTAATTTTACAAATATATGTTGATGGTATAGTTTTTGGTGCTACTAATGAAACCTTATGTAAGAAATTTTTTGAGATTATATAGGGGGAGTTTGAAATGTCAATGATGGGAGAATTGAATTTCTTTCTCAATTTTCAAATCAAACAAAGAAAGAATGGAACTTTCATATCTCAAGCGAAGTATTTGAAAAGCTATTGAAGAAGTATAGAATGGATGAAGCAAATGGAATGGACACGCCTGTGAGCTCAACTACGTTTCTTGATGCTGATGTCAAGGGAAAAGATTACAGCATCATAAGATATAGATGAATGATTGGATCATTACTCTATCTCACTACAAGCAGACCTGACATCTAATTCAGTATTGGTATTGTAAAATCCTTTCCTTATACACAATAATTAACTATGGACTTGATAAAACCATTTTTTTTATACATTATTATAATCAATTACAACCTCTACCATGGTAATAAAAAGATTTCAACTCATCTTGCAAAAGATTACCATGGTAGAAAAGAGTTCAATTAACTATTTGAAAATTCTTTAACTAGATAATATCTCATCATATATTAAAATATCCATATCAGACCAAATTATGGTTCCAGCAATTTAAAATACATCATAAGGCCCGCAAGCCATCCAACCTCATCAAGAGTAATTAAAAATATATAGTTAAAATATCAAATCTTCAAAATAAATCAGAGTATGCAAAATGAGCCCTAACGTGGCAATATACAATAATCCAACATATATTATAAAGATAGAAGCACTACTTTTAGCAGAAGTAGTTTAAGCTTCCGGAATCTTCCCTGATGGACCCGCACAACAACTATCACCTGGAAAAATGTTAAATCAACGGGGTGAGACAAAAGCCTCAGCTACCAACAATCCATCTCATTGGGCATAAGAGTAATTGCCCATGAGGCGCCAAGTGGGATAGTTATTAAAATCATATCATTATTAAAATGTCACATATCCACATGTATATATACACATTAATTTACCATATCATAATCTCGTTCTCATATTTATCACAAGTATATAAGAATCAATATACAATAATTTATTCTTTGTCCTCCCTTATTTCCTCTGACTGAACCCATGGGCTAGCACTGACCCATATAACAAGTATATAAGAATCAATATACAATAAGTGGGACTTTGGGCGTCCCAAATGGCATTTGGGACGCCTAAAGTCACCTTTAGGCGTCCCCTGCATGTCAGACACCTGTCTGACATGCGGTCTTCTCATCTACCATCACACCCTCACCTCACATCCTCTCAACAACTTTACTCTTCTTCCTCCTCTCCCCACCCACACCGTCGGCCCTCCTCCTGTGTATTTTTTTTCTTCAACTCCTCCCTCCTCCCTTGTTCAAGCTCTCTCCTCCACCGTCGGCCCTAGCTTGTTGAACTCCTCCCTCCTCCCTTCTTCTTCTTCCTCTTGAACAGCTGCAACCTCACCTCCTCCACGGCTGCAAACCGTATCTGCTGCAACCTCACCTCCTCCACAGTGGGTTTTGGTCTCTCCTCCATTGTTGTGCGTGGGTGGAGCTCCAACGTCTTCTCTACCTCTCAAACATAGTAGCTAGGGGACGCCCTGATCAGGTTGGTTTATTTTCTTCGTTTTTTTCTTGTAATAGAATATGGTTTATTTTGTGTTTGAAAAATAAATTAAATGATTGAGATTGTGCTTATTATTTTCTTCGTCGGCCCTAGAATATGGTTTACTCCCCTGTTTCAATTTGCCTCTCGTTAATTATTGAGTAAACTTTGTTCTTATAAGATAAAATGTTATATTAAATAGGGATGTAGTTAGAAAGGTTTTAAATTTAAAGGTAGAGTTAATGAGATTTAAAGATTTCTTTGACTATTGTGATCATGTTAAAAGTGACTTATAAGAACGATTAGAAGTAGAGTATTAAATTTTAAGACAAAGTTTTTGAACTTTTATTTATTTATTTGTTCAAGTGTAACATAATGAAAGTGGCTCATAAAAGTTTCTTCCAATAATTGATTAGTGTATGCCACATGAAACCAATACAATTCATAGTTGTTCATGAAACCGTTAAAACCTCTCATTAAAATCCTACCATGAATTTGGCGAAACCATTTGTTATCTTTAACCCCGTTTAATTTGAAACCTCATAATAAGCTCAATATGTTAACCCTGTTAATACAAAGCCGTTTCTACGGCTTTTCTAAAAGTATAATAGATCCCTGTTGTTCAGTTTTAGGGAAATCTAGCTTTTATAAGGCAATGGAGATTTATCCATACACACGTAGTGGCACCACCCCATTTCATTGGTCTTGTTCCTGCACCATTAATTAGTATATATAATAAAATAAAATATGATTTATTTAAATTAAAGAAATTCTTGTATTAATTACACACAATTGTTTTGTTAATTCCAAATTCTTGAATTATGAAGAATAATTCAAGCCAAAACTTAAAATGAAAACGATAACCCCAATATTCATTAAATGATTTTTATCTAAATATTTTCAATAAAACAATTTTATTTTTGGAAGAACTCAACTTAAAATTGTTTTGTTAATATGAAACTCGTTTTGTTTTTAATTCTTCCAAACCTCAAAAAAATTCTTTAATTTAATCTTATTGTATTTATTTTATTATACATTAATTTTATATACATATACTTATTAAAAAAATAAGTTACATAGCACTGAAACCCTTTTAATAGGAGAGATGAGGCTAGGAGGGGGCAATAAAGTTATTAAGCCCATATTTTAAAATCCTAAATTGGGTTGATAACTTAATTAGGCAATCCCATCATATGTCCTTGAGAATTGTACTAAACGCGTGAATGTTATTGGTAATGCCTTAGGTGGTAACAAAATGGATCATAGTTGGATGAATGCTTTGAAAACTAGTGAAGAATATGAGAAAGGGGTGGACGAATTTATTGAATTCGCTAAAAAGAATGCTCCAGCAAGAAATGGGAAGTATTTTTGTCCTTGTGTCAATTGTTTGCACGAGATCGGTGTGTCTGAGACAATCGAGTGGCTAGCTTGGGGGCCTTCGTTTCAGGTCATTACTTGGACCGGTTATGATATAAATGGCTATTCTTTCTATACCAAAGAGCAAGATGACAAAAGTACCATGCAAAATAGTGGGGTTATGGTAGAAGCTGAATCTATGCACTTTTCCAGTTCGAGAGACAAAAACCCTATATTAGCGTCTATGGCCTATTATGGAGTTATAGAAGAAATATGGGAGATGACGTACAACGAGTTCAAAGTTGCTTTATTTAAATGTAAGTGGGTTAGCAACAATGCCGTGGTAATAGATAAACAATTTGGATTTGTCTCAGTCGATCTTCGAAGAGTTGGCTATAGAGAAGAGCCCTTTATTTTAGCAAGCCAGGCGAAGCAAGTGTTTTATGTCACCGATCCTGCCAACAAAAATATGTCCATTGTCCTTAAAAGTAAAAAACAGAAGTATGGTGATCCAACCTTCAACCTTGATGACACACCACCTTTCACAACAACTACACCTCGAACAAATGAAGTAGAATTGGTAGATGATGACGAATATGCTGTAAGAAATGACCATGGTGAAGGACTATGGGAAACAATATAGAGTAAGACCTTAATTTATAAACGAGAACTGTGTTTTTTCTGTTTTACTTCCCGCTTACTATATACATGTGTTTTCATTGCAATTTACTTACGTTTCTGATGATGCTTTTTGTGTTAACAGGAATATGGACAACGTTAGTGATGACAAGAGGCGTAGAGATGACGAAAGCTCTAGCAATGACGAAATGCCTAGAGTTGAACCCCCTGCAAGAAGGAGGGTTAGAGGCTATACAAAGATGGGAGCATTGGTTGCACGTCATGAACATCAACAGGAGAGGCTGCATATAGACTTCGATGACAATCTGAATCCAGTTGGTCCTGAGGAAGACCACTTCATTAGCTACATAGGGCTTTTGGCTCGAAGCAAAGTGCGCATTACCTACGATAATTGGAGATTGGTTCCCCCAAAAACGAAAGACATGATTTGGCAGCAACTTTTGGTATGTAAGTTTTGATGCATTGTAGCTTTGTTATTATTGTTTCAAATATAATAATCTTATGTTTTACCTTGCAGCAAACATACGATGTCCCCGACACCACAGAGATGCATAGGCACTGGATGGATGAGGTTCGTGTACGATGGAAAGGTTTCAAGAACAAGCTAACAAAGCATTACATTCGAGGGGCCCTTAGGAGTAACGATCCATGTGCACAGTATACATATTTATCTCCAGAGGACTGGAGGTTGTTTGCGGCATCACGAGCAGATCCTGAGTTTTTGGTAAGATTTCTGTCATGATATAGAACTACTTATATCGTTGATTTCATATACTTTATATCGTTGATTCATTTTTTATCGTTTTTAATTCATAGAAATTAAGTGCAGTAAATGCCCAGAGGCAAGCAGAAAATAAATATCAACATTTCATGTCTCGCGGTGGATATCGGAAGCTTGAGCGGCAAATGATGGCAGAAGAGTTACAGAAAATGAAGGAAGCAGCGGAATCTGATCCTAGCGTTGTTATCCAGCCACCGGCACCTCCTCCACGTCACAAAAAATGGAAAGCAGGGAGGATTAAGGCTGGGAAGTACATAAATCCGACTGTTGCTGAGGTTGCTGCGAGGATTGTAAGTAGTTATACCATAAGTACCTAATTTTTTACATGTTGCGAGTGGTTTCGATACATTTACGATAAACTGCATGCTACAGGATGACCTGGACGAGCAGAGTAGCCAAGGTTCATTCAATCCAAATAGACGGATGGACATCTTGTCAACAGCTACTGGGAAGGCAGATGACCTTGGTCGTGTTCGAGGAGAGACACGGGGAGTTAGTACCGTGAGGTATTTTGGACGAGAGCCACGCTATTCATCACAGGTTGGACCTAGTAAGGACGTTGTGGCCAAGATTCGAGAGGAGCTCGAACGAGAGATCGAGGCCAACCTTCGCGACAAGCTCCAACAAGAGCTGTTGCCAGAGCTTCAACTTGAAATGGCAAAGATGTTTGAAGCACAAAGGGCAAGGGACGAGGCTCGAACTCAGGAATCCCCGGCCTTCAATAGCACCAGAGGAAGTTACAACCCTCTGGAGCAACCACTTGGCCACCCTTCTCCCACTCCAGTGTCGGGAGACCCTTGCACCCTCTACTTGGATGATCCACTGTTGCGTGTTGTTGCTGATGCTCTCGTTCACACACGTGCTACCACCCACCATAATCAGCAAATTCTGGAGGATTTTCGTAGGGTGAATGTGACGAGTGTTAGAAAGGGGGAAGAAGATACAGCCATCCCTGTTCCTGATCCAGAGGTTGGCACGTTAGGTCAAGCGATAGGATCTTTCATCCTTTGGCCTCGCAATCTTATTGGTTCAAACGCAACACCTCCAATGGTAGGAATTACCTTACTGTTACTGCAAATCTGTTGGCATCCTAATAACAGTTTGTTTTTTGATGTTCTAAAAGGATGACGAAGCTGCGAGCAAATTGCCCTTCTTAGCACGGCTGCAACAGATCTACAAGGGCATTAAACAGATTGACTTGAAGATGCCTCCAGGGATTGTGGGCCAAGTGGAGTATCCCTACACGATTGACAATAAAGATCTCAAGCAGTTTATCAGGTTGGAGGAGATAGATGCAGGCTGGGTCAAATTTGCAGTCCGGTAAGTTTTTTTTCAATTTTTCCATAGAATTCATTTAGTGGTTTGTTGTTTTCATACATTCAAGAATTGATTCCTTATTTTAATTCTATTATAGCACCTTCCACGATCTCTGCGCAAACATGGAAAGAGGTAATTGGTATGGATTCTTATGTCCTGCGAATACGACAGGGGATACTTGTACTGTGGCGCATAGGACTCACTATGTCAGCTACGAAATGGCACAAACCAAACTTCGTTGTTATCTAGCACCCATTGTCCAACGGTTCGTATTTACATTTTGTCAATTTCAGAAGTTTACTAAATAATTGTCTTCTCACTCATCTAACTTCATTTTAATGTGTACATGTTGTTAAAGAAACCACTGAACTTTGTGTGTTATATGTCCCCGCCGCAACGTAGTCTATTGGTTTGATCCCTTGAGTAACAAGCAAGACAGAGATACAAAATCCGTCTTCGACACGTAAGTTATTCTGTTTGTATTTCATTGACAACAAAAATAAATGAATGGTTCTAATTTCTGTTCATTTTGCTTTTCATGATAGTGCTTGTCAAACATATAGAATCCTAGGTGGGTCACGCGAGGGTGCAGTTGTTAAAAAGCCAAAGTGGTTTTATCCCATAGTAAGTACATTCGATCCTACCTAATTGTTTCATTGACAGTCCTTTTAGACATACCTTTATTGATTTTAACAACCAATTGCATCCCTTTGATTAAAAGTGCCCTCGGCAACCTGGCAATACTGAATGCGGATATTATGTTATACTTTATATGTATAACATAATTCAAAGTGGAATTACTAGCGATTTTGAAAAGGTAATCGCTTCTTCATTCTCAAATGATAATATTTTTGGTGTTCTAATAGAAATGTTAATTAATTCATTTGCTTGAGATTCATTTCATCAAAGCTTATTACTTTCTAATTTTCAGATTTTTGATAATGAAGATGCCTACCTACGTGAAGACCTTGATTTGATAAGAGATCTTTTGGCTGGACATCTTCTTCAACATATAGAGCAGTAAACTTGTTATTTTATATCAGTTTGTACTTGTGTGATGACAACGTTTTGACACTTTCTGGTTGTTTTTTGTTGATATATATAGTAGTAGGTTGTATGAAATGTTATTGTATGTATATATAGTAAATATTGTAGTGCTGGATGTCCTTACCAGTTTGTAACGGACAGTGTGGTTTATGAATCCATCTTCTATTCTGTTTCTGCAGTTTCAATTCGTTGGGTAATACAGAATGTAAATTATGGTATAAAAAAAAACCTAACTTTTAGACGTCCCAAATTAAGAATTGGGAGGCCTAAAGTCCCCCAGGGAGGGACTTTAGGAAATTTGGGACGCCTAAAGTCAGACTTTGGGCGTCCCTATCATTTGGGACGTCTTTTGTTTCAACTAACTACGCCCCCAGCATATACGTCCCCCCGTTTTGGGACGTTAAAAGTGCCAAATTTGGGAGGTTAAAACCCCTTTTTGTAGTAGTGTTAATTAGTGTAATTGTGTGTTTGATTACGCTTGAATCCTTTTCCTTTTCTTGTTTCATTTTCTTGATTGGCTTTGTTTTTAATTATAGTTATAGCTATAGTTCTTTTTCTTGTTTTTCTTAGCATAGTTCTACTAGTTGATAAGTTTGATATTCGTTGTGGGAATTTTTGAATTATAGGTACTCTTGCTCCGTATGCAAACTGATTTGGAAGTCGTTCTTAATAGTGTTGTTAAAGAATATTTCTCTGAAGATTTTGAAACTGTACCGGAAACTCCACCTCAAGTGTAACCTATCCAAAGACCTGAACCTTTACCGGCACCAGAGCAACTGAGACCACCACCTCATCCTCATCTATTTTACAATATGGCCAATCCTAATGATGATGACTTGGAACACACTTTAGATGAGTACATGGAGCAAGAAAACTCCACCTATCAATTTAGCATCCAGTTTCCTACTATTCAAGCTTGGAATTTTGAGTTGAAGCCAATCATGCTTCAAATGATTGGCCTGTTTTCGGGAACTCAGAATGAAGATCCTACTGACCATTTGACACGCTTTGTATAAGTGTGTGAGAACTTCAAGTTTCATGAAGTAACTTCAAATGCACTCAGATTACGACTCTTTCCCCTATTACTTGACAAGAAGGAAAGAGCTTGGCTTACCGCTCTACCTCCTAACTCAATCACTACTTGGGATGAAATGGCATCCAAGTTCAAAGCAAGGTTCATTCTACGGGGTAGACAGCCAGTTCAAAGAGCTGAACTCTTGGGTTTCCAACAACAGTCGGGTGAAATTTTTCATAAAGCATAGGAGAGATTCAAGGAGCTATGGCGTAGTTGTCCCAACCATGAACAGAAGACCTATATTTTGCTTGAAGCCTTTGCATCCGTATTAGATGTGCCCACTTCCAATATGCTCAATAATGCCTCTAATGGTGGAATTGGCAAGATGAGATTTTGTGATATCTCACAGTTGTACGAGGACATCGCTTCTAGTTCCTTGCAACAATCAGAAAAATCATGTTCTAGCTATAGAACCTATAAGGAACCAAGTCCTTCTAGTAGTTCAAATGTGTCTAAGGAAATTATTGCTCAACTTGAAGCAATGGCTAAGATATTTGATCAACTTGAATTGAAGATAGAGAGAAATTCCTCCAAGAATATGAATGTTATCCAAGCTCTAAGTCTTTCTTGTGAAATATGTGGAGAAGCCCACTCCTATAAAGAATGTTATCATACTATGGAGCCTATGAGTTATTTGAACAATAATTAAAGGTATCCACATGACAACCCTTACTCTAATACCTACAACAAGGGTATAAGGGATCATCCTAACTTCTTTGGGAGGAATGGACCTAGTAAGAATCCAATTAATCACTATGCTTCTACTAGTAAGCCAATGTGTCCACCGGGCTTTGAGCAACCACAAAAGCCACAAGAGGGTGATTCTGAGACAAATAAACTTTAAGGTAAATTCTCAAAGGTCAAGAAAGCTTAGTTGGCACAGTTTCTCTTCATGACATGGCAATCAAGAATCTTGAGATACAAGTGGGATAAATTGCTTCACACTTGAGTGCTCAACCAAGAAATGGTCTTCCAAGTGATACTACTCCTAATCCTAGGCGAGAAGTTATAGCAAAGTGTAAGGCACTTACTTTGAGAAGTAGGAAAAAGGTGACGGAAGTGCCAAGCTCAAGCAAGGTTAGTAAAGAGTTGACAGACCATGCTGTTATTGAGATTGATAGCAATGAAGTTCTTGATGAAGAAATTAAAGTTGAATAAAATAAGAACAAAAAAAGGAAAATCTAGCTAAGGAAAACCATGATAACATGGTGAGAGGAAAACATGTTCTACCTAAAAATGTGGATGAGAAGAAGAGGAAGACACACACTTCTCCTCTAAAATATGTTCCACCAACTCCTTTCCCTCAAAGACTTAAGAAGCATCAAGACGATGGTCAATTCAAGAAATTCATTGAAATGTTCAAGCAACTTCACATTAATATACCCTTCATTAAAGCTTTAGAGAAGATGCCTAAATATGCCAAATTTATGAAGGATGTCCTTTCTAAGAAAAGAAGGTTTAATGAGTTTGAGATGGTCGCTGTGTCCAAAAGCTTGACTAATGTTATCAAGAAGATTCCACCAAAGTTGAAGGATCTTGGAAGTTTCTCTATCCTTTGCCACATTGGGGATAAATTATTGGGAAGAGGATTGTGTGGTCTTGGCTAAAGTGTGAACCTCATGCCTCTATTTGTTTTTAACAAGCTAGGATTAGGTGAAGCTCAATCGACTACCATTACTTTACAACTTGTTGATAGGAGTATTTATTACCCTAGAGGGATCATTAAAGATGTGCTTGTGAAAGTAAATAAGTTCATTTTTCCAGCAGACTTCATTGTTATTGATTGTAAGGAGGGCCAAGATACTCCTATCCTCTTTGGAAGACCTTTCTTAGCAACTGCTAGATGAAGGATCGGTAAGCATAGCGGAAGAATTTAAAAAAAAATTTTCACCGATCCTAATCGAGGATCTATCAACAGCGTTTAAGCCAAGTTGGAAGGATTCATACCTTTCTTGATGATTCAGAGTTTTCACGATCTCTAGGAGCCAACACGTCAGGTCCACTCCCTCTACCGGTATCCACACGAATGCTCTCCAACCGAGACTGCGTGCTAGCGCCTCTAATGTCTCCAAGGGTTTAACTTGCGGCTCTCAATTCTGATGTGCAGTGAGTCTATCAGCTCTATCAAGTTTATAACCCATGAGGGTTATTTTCAAATTTCAAAATTAATCATCATTAATTTCGAAATTAATTAACAATTAATTATCTTGATGAGCTAATTAAATAAATTCAGTTTAAATTAAATCTGTCCAACAGTTTTAATTTAACCTATTTATTTAATCTAAATAAAGAGCCATTAGATTTAATTTATCTTCATAAATTAAATCTGAGATACTATATCTCTATCATGTTAGTTATTAAATTTAATATATCTTAATAAATTAAATTTAAAACCAACACAATATAATAATATCATATAATATATATACATATATATATACATATAATATATTTCGAAAATATATATATCTATATAATATTATTAAATATAATAATATAATATAATATATATATAAGATATATATTTCGAAAATATATATATATCTATATAATATTATTAGTGAATTTTATATTATATATATTTATATAAAAATATAAAATTCATCCACCCTAAATCAAACATTATCTTGTGTTGGGCCATTCTTATGTGCGACCTTGTAGGCCTATATGAAGTTTGCAGTGGGCCAATAACTACACTAACCCAAAAGTCGCAAGCGGCCTCTAGCAAGACATTACGACTACCCAATTCATATGAGGATCGTTATCACGATGCAACCTGTCATACAACCATGTCACGTCCCTTTTGTCACACGATATATTGATCAAGGATAAGGCATGGAAAATGTCATCCTCTTGTTCCTGACCATTACTTTCTCGATTCCTGAGTAGCCTGATAACAGAGATAGAAACTCCTTTCATCATAATATGGCCATACATTTCTCATACTCACTCATTGAGGGGCCCAGTAATATCTCTCTACTAATGTGAGGGACAAATTCCATCTTGATCATTCATATTCCTCTACATGAAAAACCACCAAGCCCGATCGTAGCCTTTATCATCACCCGGTCAAAAGTGACTTTTGACTAGTTCAAAGCTTAGCAACTCTCATGTAGGAATTCATGATGACCTCAGGTCTAAGGGCATTGTGACGTGGTTATACATGAGAAAGGCTTATGACTTGATCCATGTAGCTTTCTCATAGTGGGTCGGTCCAGCACCTTGTACTCTTACAAGTGCCTAAGACTTTGATTCGTATCTCCATATCTTATCAAAGTCATACTGGTCTTGTTTCATCTCTGCTCCCGCATAGATGACCGACCTGGAACATTTTAGGACAATCTTTATGAATTATCCAAGGATACAATTATCACAGTTAACATGCAAATAATATGATAACAGAATGGAGAAATTTCATTAAAATAATAATGTTTAAAGTACAATGATTGGCCCTTAGGGCACAATTTCCAACACTAGAACCCTGATTGATGTTGAAAAGGGTGAAATTACCATGTGAGTTGAAGATGAGCATGTTACCTTTAATATGCACAAGCTAATGAAGACTCCTAATGAGGCTAAGCAATGCTTCCTAGTTGACATGGTTGAGCAAGTGGAGTATGAGGAATTCAAGAAGCCAATTCATAATAGATTTGTTGACGTCTTGTCATTAGAAGTTTAAATAGAGGGTAAAAAGGCAGAAGAAGGCATGAGTATTTTGAGGGCAACACCAATTGATTCTAAGAGTTGGATACTATTGGAATCGATAGATTTGTCTTCCCTTGCTTGATCATCAATGAAGTCATCTATTAAAGAGCCATGCTCTTTTGATTTGAAGATGGAACCTTCTAACTTTCAATATGACTGTTTGGGAGCTAAAAAATTTACCATTGGGTATAGCTTCACAATTAGCCCTTCAACATGAAGAACAACTTTTAAAAATTCTAAAAGCATGTAAAAGAGCTATTGAATGGGCTATTGAGGTTTTGAAGATAGAAGCATAAGCCTCTAGTGTAGGTAAAATGAGAAATGAAGATGGTAAGGGGTTTCAAGCTAGCGGCCATGGATTAAATCACAACTGTTGTGGAGAGGTGAACTATCAACTATTCACCTTACCTGTAGTTGATGTAACGTGACAAAAAGTGAAGAGTCTGGCTAAAGACTATAAACTAAGCGCTTCTTGGGAGGCAACCCAAGTTCTTAAACTCAATCTTTGTCATTTTTATGTTTTTGTTTTGATTTGGTAGATTTATGTTTGATCTTGGTGTTTTGTAGGTAAGAAAGGTTTCCCTCGTGAACTTTAAAGTGCACTTTGGGAGATGGAGATGGAAGAGTAAAGGGGAGTGTGCATTTAATATCTATTGCATATGGTTTGGATCTTGGAATGTAGTATTGAGTATTGTGAAGGCAATTCTTGGACTATCATATTGCTTTTAGGTTGTGGATGAATGAATCCTAAGTATATTTGGTATGGATTAGTGTATAATGTGCTTGGAATGTTTAAAGTTGGATTTTGAGTAAATTTGGATGATTTTGCTTCTATATTGTTTGATTAATTCTGTCAAAACTTGTTGTGGAGTTTGCTGTGGATAAAGTTAGAGCGAATTGGGTGATTTTGAGTGTGTTTCTGACTTGTTTATTTCCCCCAGGATTCGCTATAGCAAATGCCTGATGAACCCATGTCGTGTGAGTTCACTAAATAAAACTAGGTTTGAAAAGGTAGCGTAGTAGCTCAACCTAGGTCATTCTTGTGAGGATATTACTTTCCAAATTTCTAAGTAGTAAAGTGATAAAAACATTAAAGTTGTGAGAAATCGTTTTGAGAATTTGATTTTTAAACTAATGAAGTAATCTAAGCTAAAGCAATATTTTTGTATTTTTTAGTTTTTAAAACAAAGTAGCAAAAGGAATTGAAATTAACACTAACAACAAGATAAATTCAATTAACTAATATAATGAAGAGACGAGATTCCCTTGAGTTGGGGTTTTAGTCTTCCTTGCTTGCTAATGATTTGAATTCCATAATGAGCCAAGAGGATGGAACTAAGCTACCACTAGCTCCATACTTGCAATAATCATTTAATTCATTCAACCGAAGTAATTAAATGAGTATTATCAATTAATAGTGACTCAAGGAGATGAATAACTAACTTCTAATTCTAAATTGTAATTACCATTACAACAATTCAAAACATTCAGTTTAATCATTTAAATCCACTTAACCAAGTTGGAATAAACAATTCAACCTACTCCTAATATGAATCATACAAAGCTTAATTAATCAACTCCTAGCTCAACCACAAATTTTATTCACTTGGCATAACAATCTAGATCATAATCACATACTTTACCAAGCCATACAATTATGAAATAGAAAGAGAGCTTAAGGAATTCCATCGAAGTTTAGAAGCTCAAACCATTACCCAACTCAAGAAAATCACCAAGACTTAGTTACTCATAGAGGAAAAGAAGGATGAAGCTTGATGAAATGAGAGGAGGATAGCCATGGAGAACAAGGGGGAATACACCGAAAAGCACTTCAACTCTAGATGCAACAGCGAATTCCTCCTCCTTCCTTTTGTCTAGCCATGCTCTTTAATTCCCTTTTGTCCACACTTTTGGCTGCCTCATCTCCAAGTCGATGCTCTCCTCCACAAGTCGCGTGCCTCCCTTTTCACACCGCCACCTCCTTCAATTCCTCAATTGTCTGTAAGTTAAAAGTGAGTTAAGGTATGTTTGGATAAGAGGTAAAAATCTGTTTTGGCATTAGGCACAAAATTGCAACCACTAAACAATGCCCTTACTCATTTAACCTTCTCTTAGAAAAAATGTGAAAATAAATTATGTACTTGTGATGTTCCACTTTTGTCCTTCATTAAGCTCTAAAATAACATCTTTGACCTTGACCACTCAAGTTGTGCCACATCATCACCTACAAAATTAAATTCACAAAGGTAATATCTTTTACTCACAATTAAAGAATAATGGGAATAACAAATATTAATTAAAAATATAACAATTTAACCACTTCAATTCCAAAATTATTCTTTCACTAAAGTCTTACATTAACATTTGATTATGACCAAAATACTCAATTAAGTCCCACAAAAGCCTAAGATTAATTAATAAAAATATATAAATATTGAGCTCTATCAATGCCACAGCAAATTGGGTCATTTTGACATGCTCTCTAACCTATGGTTTGTTGTCAGGATTCGCTGTAGCAAATGCTACACCAAATTGGGTCATTTTGGCATGCTTTCTGACCTATTATGCGCTGTCGGGTTTCACTGTAGCGAAGGCTAGAGCGAACTGAGCAAGTTTGAATATGATTCTGACCTATGAGTTTAAAAAAAAGGAAATCTTCAGAAAAAAGTATATATTTATATATAATAATTTTCATTTTTTTATATATCTAAAAAAAATCAGCAATCATAAATAAACTAAAATATCAGTCTTCCCTTTTTGTCCCTATTCTTTTACTTTAATCCCAAATTAGCCCTTTAAACCTAAACCACATTTTAAGTTACATTTATCCCAATTTCAAAATCCCTAATCCTTCTTTGTAAATTCCTTCCACTCTCAAACCCTAATACCTCTCTTTCTCTTCACCCTCAACTGCTCTGCCCTCACTCAACACCATCGATGGCCGATTACCCCCTCTGGTACAACCCACAGTCTACTGATCCTACACCTACCCACACCACTATTCACCATCTTCCTCTCTTTGTCGATCCCTCTCTCGCCACTCACCTATTTCCTTCTCCACCAAACACCCTCTCTGACATAAATCCGTCGCCCTTACTCTGGACCTCCACCCTAAACACCCACTGCACCGCCCTTACTCACCCTACAGATCCTCCGGTTCCTCTCAACGCTCCTTCTTCTCACCGAAGCTGGGCTGTCACCACACCAACGACCTTCATCGTCGAAACCCCACACCATCGCGCACCCTCTCCATTCATGTTCTATCCTATTTCAAATCACGGTGGCTCTACGGTTGATTCTCAATCATCTCTTTGGGTCAATGAAACCTGTTGTTCGTGTCTCTTTGTCACTGTGTTTGTGCTTCAGCTCGCTTGTGTCTCTTATGCTATTTCTTCTTATTCTCTAAGGTAATTTTTTTCTCTTCTTGTTGTCTTTGCTATTTATTTTGGGTTTTGATTAAGTTAGAGTTGACATATGGTTTCAGATTCAAGGCAGTCCCTAGGTTTGAACAGATGTTGTTCTGGTTTAATAGCTTATAGTGTGAAAACATGACTACATTTAATTCGTGATAGAGCTATATTGAGTATTATAGATATATAGGCTGGAATTTGTAATGGAAGTTAAGGATTAGTTGTTAGTAATTATCCTGGGTGTTTTGTTGACAATTATGGCTTCATTATGGGTGCCTTGTTGATCCTGGTTTTAGAATAATTGATTGGCTTAAGCATTGTCATATGTTGTTAAATGAGGATACTTTGAACTCTTTGGTTGCTGCTTCTAAATGAAAAAAACTTGAAATTCATTTGTGAACCATGAATATAGTACTTTACATACTGTTGTGTAAAGGGAAGTATACTTCTAGTTTGTGAAAACCATGTTTGGGCTTAATTTAAAGAGATTTCCGCATATCCTTTACAGTTGCAAGCTTGAACAGAATTATGACCACTTTTACTAATATAGGTACTGTTACTTGAGTACTCATTTGTGCTTTTAGAATGTACTTCAAAACATTTCATTGTGAATTACTAAATATTTCCTCAGTGTGATTCTTCTGTTTTCTGTAATTCTTGATGGTTACTAAGGTTGAACTTATATGGCTGTTATGTGGATTAATGTACTGCTTGTCTTACTGTGGTAATTGAATTAAGTTAGTACTTTCCTAGTTAACTTTGTCCATGTCTTGGATATCTTGAGAACTGAACATGTTTGTTGTAGTTTGAAACTTGTGGTTGCTTTGGGACATGTTTCAAAGGCACAAGAACATTCCAGTTTTGGAAAATCACTATAACTTTCGTTATAGAGTTGGCAATGCAATTCTATGCAAACCACCTTTCCTCCTTATTGCACGTTTCAGAACTTAAACAGGAAAGTGAAATTTTTTCAGCAAGCTCATGTTTGTGAATGTTCTCTTGATTACTTGCATATACTTAGTGGACTTGGAAATTTTTCTTTGAAAGACTCTTTGGGTTGTTAAGAGTTAAGCTTGAATTTGTATGGTGATTTGAGGAGTAGTATGTTGCAACGTCTGATGGTTGTTTTTGAGATTTCAGAATAACCTGTTAAGTTACATGATGTAGTATTCCTTTGCAAATTTGTGAACTAGCGCTTGGTAAAGCTGTGTTGCACTCTGAGCTTTTACTCAAATCCTTTCATTATGGAAAACCAAATTTCTATTCACCAAGTCTAAGGAACATTGTGAATTATTCTGAAATTATTTTGTTTCTTGCAATTACTGATGATTGCATTTGTTGAACCTATTTTTTTTTCCTTGGATCATTTGATTTTGACTTGGCAATGTTTAAACGTAATCGGTTTCTTTGGTTTACCATAATCAACTGGGTCTTTATTGTTGACAAAGTATCATTTAGGGAATAAATAGATTTTGAAGGCAGTGAGGATAGGCTTAAGTTTGGAATTCTATTTTGAGAAGTTTTGGAACTAGCTAGACTTTAAGTTGGGGGAAATTTTTCTCTAGATTAGTTTATTTTCTTCTCTTTTTAGGCTTGTCTTTTGGGCTCTTCATCGTGTGTTTGTGTTTTTTCTTCCTGTCCTTAACTGTGCTAATCGCTTGTGCTCTCTATTCGCATGAGCCTACTGATCGTCTCTTCTTGGTTCTTGGACTTTTTGTTTAGATATGAGCTATTGAGGGCTCATTGCACAGTGATTATTCTGCTTTTGAAATAGGCCCTGATGGCCATGTTCTGCTTGATGTGTTTCCTTCTTGTGGCAAATGCGGTTATTCATATATGTTGTTCTTTTTGGTCTTATGTTTGCTGTGAATGTTATGGAACTAGTTACTGATGGCTAGAGTTCACATTGATTCCAAGCTTTATTTGGGCTATTAAAGGCTTTGTTGCCTGTGAATTATTGATCTTTGTGAATATTATAGATATGAGCTATATATTGTACAGGTACTGTGCAGCTTCAATCCCCTTCTTTTGGGGTTAACAATGAGGACATTGTTAATCTTAAGTTTGGGGGTGAGATTGTGTCACAATTTTGAAAATTTTGAAAGAAAAACAAATTTTGAAAGAGAACGAGTACACAGAAGAAAATTTTTAACCGTGTCTTTCAACAATATTTCGATTGGTTTGTTGTTGTGTTCATTGATGACATTCTAATTTACTCTAAGAGTAGAGAAAAGCATGAGTATCATTTGAGAATTGTGTTGAACATCTTACGTGAGAAGCAACTCTATGCCAAATTGAGTAAATGAGAGTTTTGGCTGTCAGAAGTAAAATTCTTAGGCCATGTAATCTCGCGAGAAGGGGTCTCTGTGGATCCCAGTAAAATGGAAGCAGTATTAGACTAGAAGAGGCCAAAAACTGTTGTGGAGATACGTATTTTTCTGGGTCTTGCTGGTTACTACCGAAGATTCATTCAAAATTTCTCCTATATTGCCTTGCCGATGACCAAGCTCACAAGGAAGGATAATCCATTTGTGTGGAATGAGAAATGTGAAAATTGCTTTGTGGAGCTAAAGGAGAGGTTGACTACGGCCCCTGTGTTGATTATACCTGATCCCAGCTTGACTTATGTTGTGTATAGTGATACGAGTAAGCAGGGAATAGGGCGTATCCTTATGCAGCAGAGACGTGTGGTAACCTATCCCTCTTGACAGCTCAAACCTCATGAAATGAACTATCCCACCCATGATCTAGAGCTTGCGGCAATTGTATTTACTTTGAAAATCTGGCGGCATTATTTGTATGGTGTGATGGTAGAATTGTACTGCAACCACAAGAGTCTCAAGTATCTGTATGACTAAAAAGAATTGAATATGAGACAGCGTTGTTGGATGGAGTTGCTAAAGGACTACAACCTGGAAATCAAATATCATCCAGGTAAGGCAAATGTAGTCGCTGATGCTCTTAGTCGAAAGACTATGCTTGTAGCAGCAATGTGATTAAGGAAGTGAATTTTATAGAAGACTTCCGAGATTTGAATTTGTCAAACCAGATCGTCCGTGCCAATTATACTTTTTTCAAAGGGGAAAGTGATTTGAGAGCTGAGATTGAAGAAGCTCAAAGGCAAGGTGGTTGGATACATCGTAATCTGGCTAGAATTGAACGAGGAGAATCTTAGGGCTATGACTTATCACCTAGTGGATTGGTTCGTTACCAGAAGAGAATTTACGTTCCATGTAAGGCAGAATTGAGGCGGAAGATTCTTGATTAGGCACATAAGAACCGGTATACTCTTCACCTTGGTATGACCAAAATGTGCCATAATTTGAAATTTGTGAATTGGTGGCCAGGAATGAAGAGTGATGTGACTAAATATGTGGCGCGGTGTCTTACTTGCCAAAGGGTAAAGATCGAGCACCAGAAACCACCAGTATTGTGTCTTTGAAATGTATTAGTTGATTAAGGTAAAGTGCTGAATTGGTGTCAAATTGTGTCTTTGTGCTATTGGGTTTGGTTTAGAAAGGTGATATGGAAGTTTTGATCATTGGGTGATTTGAGTGTAATGTGGTGTCCTAAGACCAAATATGTTGATTGAATAAGAATTGGGTTGTTTTGAGGTTACCAATAGGTTCCTTGAGCAAAATTATGTAAGAATGAACCTTGGTATAAGTTTTGGAACAACTAGAAGCAAATTGAGCAAGTCTGGAAAGTTATATCAGTTGCTATGTTTTGGCTTCTGATAATCCTCACTCGAGTGAGGTAAGATCTCACTCTAGTGCAGCATGATATTTCCCTCTCTCTTTAGCATTTCAATGAGGTCTATAGGTAAAAGGTAAGAGTGCACTTCCTCATCTGCGAGAAAAAAGAGTTATCACTCAAGTGTATAGAGCATCACTCGAGTATAGGTGCATGTAGCACTATGGACGTGCATCTCAGGTTAGCACTCATAGGCAAATTGTCAAGAGTGCGCTTATGCACTCGCGGTATTGGGTGGTCACTCAAGTGCTAGGGCTAGTGCTCGAGTACACTTGCCACTTTGGTGTTTTAGTTGCTCTCAGGTTGTCATTTCCTGCACCTCACTAGATGCCACTCGAGTGAATATGTGTCATTACTCGAGTGCCAAGGATAGTGCTCGAGTGAACTGGCCACTCCAAGGTGGGTTGGTGCTCTCAGGTACATAGGTTTTGTGTCTCACTCGTTGGGACTCGAGTATGAATGGGGACGTCACTCGAGTGAGGCCTTCTTCACTCGAGTGAGTTAGCCAAAAATCAGTGCTTTTGCTAGCAAAAAGGGATCTTCAGGGTAGTTTTCCCTAACCCATTAGGTGCTTGTTTGGATTTCTAATAGCCACCCAAAGAGTTGTAATGTAACCAACTTTAAGTGTTATGGAATTAAGAATTTGGAAAAGAGATTGATCCGCCGTCCTTGATCTTGGTTTTAGGATTTGACATTTGCCCTAGTCGTGAGCCATCAGTGCCGGAGCACGTCAGGAAGGAACAAGGTAGTGACTCTTCTCTTATGATATGTGTAAATGTATCGTATGTGTGTGTATCATTGTTTTGTGTTGATATCTGATACTGCCTCCTATACAGCTGGTGATAGCTGTCGCTATCCAGCTCAAGCTGACGTTATACAGCGAAAGCTGTCATTATCTAGCTCAAGCTGGAGTTATACAGTGAAAGCTTTCATTATCCAATGCAAGCTGGCGTTATACAGCAGAAGCTGTCGTTATAATGCATACAGCCGTGAGTACTATCGTTGTGTTGAAAGCCATGTATCATTGTGTTGCTTTTGATGCTGCTATTAATGATTGCTCACATGTTGTGTGTTTAATATTGTATGAGTGATTTGTTACTATTAGGATTCTTTTGAATATTATTCTTTCCAATATTAAACCTACAGACAGGGTAGCTAGTTCCATAGGGAAGCGGACAACCAAGAGTGGTTAGGACTCTTTGGAGATATTGGATTTTGGTTGTTGGTTATCATTTTGAAATTGGAATGTATATATTGTTTTGGATATAGTTATGTAATCCCCTATATGGGAAATTGTAAACCCTTAGTAACTGAATGGAACCCGGGGGTTGCCGGGATTTTTTTATACACTCTGATAAATGTGAATTAACTACACATGTAACTATAAATTTAAAATTGAGACCAAGGTAAGGAAAAGTTTTGAAAGCATTTTTGAAAACCCGACTATGAGGTAGGGATTTGAAATTAGTTTTAAATTATCCATTGGCCTCTAATTCGTTTAAATTAAGCACTTTTGAATTACAATTACGGATTTCAAGGCAGGGGGTTACACCATGGCAAGTATACTAGATAATAGAGCTGGTAAAACGGTTTGAGCCAACGGGCCCAACTCGGGCTCATGCTAGCCTGCCAAGGAGCGGGCTGCCTGGCGGGCTGGCCCACTTTTTTTTTATTATTTTTCTTTAAATAAAATAAATTCAAATGCCCTTATTACTTTTCATTTGATGCCGTGTTTAATTAATTCCTCATACTTTTTATTTGACATTTTTATTTTCATATTATATTTATTTATTCTACTATTATTAAATTTAAAAGAGATGTGTTTATATATTTTTGTTTTGTGTGTAGATGAAAAAAAAGGAAAATACGAATGAAATTGACTTCATAACACAAATGTATAAAAGAAAAGAAGTGTGATATAAGCGGGTGAAAGAGAAAGAGAGTAATTTTTTTTAAATGAAATTTAAAAAAAATAAAATTGGCGGCTTGGTAAGCCCACCTAAACGGGCTCGAGATGGCAAAAGTTAGCCTACGAAGGGGGCGGGCTACTCTAACCTGCCCCACCAAAGCTCCCAGCCCATGCGGGCTAGCCCGCATTACTAGTACTACTAGATGAGGCTCATAAATCTAGAGGAGGGAAGCAAGGCCAATCTTCAAAGGAACCAGAAGACAGGAAAGAAGAAATTACATTCCCTCCAAGGGATTCAATGTGAAGAAGATTAAGGAATCACAAAAATTCAGAGATCACTTTTCAAGAAGAAAAGTGTGCAAGATGCACTTCATTGACCTCAATGTTCTTTAAGGGGTATTGAAATTCAACCTCAATCCGTACCTTGAGTCTTATATGCCTTGGCTTTTGGTTAAACTTCTATTTTGCACCAAGATAGTTGTAATTTAGAACCTATCAATGATCCTATTAGAAATTCCTTGGAAGAAGAAATGGTCTCTAAGGTTAGAGGGTAAGAAATCCTAATCTTACCCTCTAAAATCAACACCTAGTTAGGAATAGATGACCCACATGAAGAAACCTATCCTAATCTTGATTCAAACCAATTGTTTTATATTTTAAGGCCTGGTAAGATAGTAGGACCCATCGGTTTCAATCCAAGTGATATGTGTGATCTTCACAGAGTCCTATGGTATATCTATTCTAGAGCCATAGTGAACAAAGAACATAATTACACTCATTTCATAGAGAGGGATTACAGAAAATTTACCTCATTTCTTCTCAAAGAGAAAAAGGACTTGGGAGAATATATCTTTGCTGAAATCAAAAGATATAGATTTGAAGGAAAATCCACCACTCCAATGCCTTATCCTCAGCTTATATCCTTATTTCTCAAAAAGAACAAGATTTGGTATTTAGAGAAAAGTGAACCAATTGAGAGGTTGGTTCCAGTAGTAAGAAACCAAATTGGGAAGTTACATATTGCACTACCCCTGAAGAACCTACTTGAGTCAAGTCCCAAAAAGAAGAAGATTAAGACTGCAACAAGCCGTTTGGATGAGACACAGTCTTCAGCTCTAGCATCCACATCTCCTCCTTCATTTTTTGGTGCCACATTGCAGACTTTTATGGAAAAGATCCTTAGAGGTTTTCATATCGACATTGTAAATACAAATGATGAATTGATAACCCACATGAATTTCAAGATGGGAGAGCTTGTAGAGCGTATGGATAAGAGGCATGAGGAGATGTTGGCAGAACAACGAGCACATGGTGAGCTTCTAAGATCACTTCATGCCAGACTTGATGCTATGGCACATAGTTTATCCACTCCTAGTCCATCTATGCTTGTATCACCTTCTGAGGATCTTCTGAGCCTGGACCTTCTTCTTTTCCTCTTCCTAATTTGCATATCACTATTTCCAGAAACCTCCTATTCTCTATGCGTCACCCAGAAACATCTGAGACCATTCACATCACCATTGATGACTTAGTTCCTCCAGCCCAGCCAATTCAGCCTGAGCCAGTGCCCACATCTATTGCATCCCCAACAGGCACTGAGGAAGTGGTTGTCTCCTTTAGTGATCATCAATCACCTGAAAAAATAATGGAAGTGGAGATTTCATTCCAGGTCCCAGTCACACAAAATCCTTTAAAGGATCTTATTATGGTTCCTCCTCTGGTACTTCCTAACCTTGAACCTTCTAGCTCCTCTTCAGACTCTTCCAGTTCAGATGACTCACATGGCTCTGGCTCCACACCTCTTCCTGTCACACCCATATCTGCAATCAAGCCATCTGGTCCTACTTCTTCTCTTGATTGATCCTACCTTTGTGATGAAGACAAAAAGAGGGAGAAGAACTTGGGGTGATTTTGTGAAAAATGATGTAATAGTGATTTTGTAAAAATGCATATGGATATGAGTGTATAGGGTTTAAGGGAGCTTTATTAATTTTTATTTTGGTATCATGAACTAATTATGTTAATATCAAGAACTCATTTTGTAGTTTAAATTTGAAGTTATTTATCAATTGTGGACTAATGAGTTTTTGATTATATGCAAGGTAGACAAATTAGAACACACAAAATTATGGGCTTTTGATTTTAACATCATCAAAATTGGATTCAAAAAGGTTTCAAATACTAAATTTCTCAAAATCATTAAATTTGGATTCAAAATAATCTTCCTAAAGTCATTTCGAAAGAGTTTTCAAACTTGAATTGAACAAAACATTCCATATGAAAAGTTATCAAGAAGCATATGATTGAAAACTCAATTTCAAAAGCTTTGTTCAAAATCACCAAGTTTTGTCATCATCAAAAAGGGGGAGAATGTTAGATCCCATATGTTTTGATGATAACAAAGATTGGATTAAAGATATAAAAGGTTTTGATAATAAACTAAAAGGTTTGAATAAAGTAACTAAGTTCTTGGTAATAGGCAAAAGCATTACTCAAGTGGCTACTTAAGTAATGAAGAAGAAATACAAGACAGAGATCAGGAGAAAACATCACCAGCTGAATTCTAAAGGCATTACTCGAGTAAGCCCTTCGGTAATGTCCTTTATTACTCGAGGGATCACTCGAGTAATGTGTGAAAGAATTGTTCCATAAGCTCTTTATCAAAAATTGCATAGGATTACTTGAAGGGATTACTCGAGTAATCTACAAAGTTATTTGAACAATTTAGTCAAGAGATCACTCGAGTAACCAGAGTAGAAATCATCCAGTAGCTCTTGGACAAGAAATGACAGACATTACTCAAGTAACCAGATTTGAAAAAGCTACATTACTCGAGGGATCACTCGAGTAACATCAAATGAAAAGAATGAATTACTCGAGGGATCACTCGAGTAATCAGGTAAGCAAAATATAAGTTGCTCTCGGCCAAGATTTTAAAGACATTACTTGAGGGATTACTCGAGTAATATGCAAAGTTATTTGAAATGTTACTCGAGGGACCACTCGAGTAAACAGAGAAGAAAAGGAACACTTACACGAGGGATAACTCCAGTAAGCAAGTATACTAGGTATTGTAAGATGAGTTACTCGATGGTTAGCCAGAGTAATCTGGTCAGACAACTTCGACTTACTCTCTGACCTTAACGAATTTACTCGAGGGACTACTTGAGTAATAGATAATGATTACTCAAGTAGCCACTCGAGTAATGCAGTACAGAAAGAATGATTTTAATCCGATATTTATTGATTTGTTATCTATATGATTGACCTTTTATTGTATTATTATTCTAAGTATATTTGTAGAAAAATAATGAAAAGATCATGCATTAAGAGAAAAGTTAAATATATCGCCCGTTACGTCTAAAACGCTTACCTACCACAAATGGCTAGTTTTCAAATTTGAAGAACAATCAAACGAAGCTGTGTAACTCTAACAGACATATTTGAAATGCTTCCAATGGACATCACAAATCATCTATATATATGTAGCATTCAATGAAGAATAGAACACAACAACTAAGAACACAAACTCACATTGATCAATATATTATTTATGCCTTGTTTTCTTATATTCATTATTTGTACTTCAGTGATTATACATTTGCTCTGTAAGAGATTTTTTCTTTACAAACTCAATATTTGTTATTGAGACAACTTAAGGTTATAGAACCTTGAGTTGGGGATTTTATTGCAATGTGTAAGGAGGAGCGAGTGTCCAGTGAAGGAACTTGCTGTGTACTGAGATGCCAAGAACCCACTGAATCTTGGAAGATATAGTGAAACTCTCAGAGAAGCTTTGAAGACTGGACGTAGGTCAAAGTGGTTGTGGTCGAACTAGTATAACTCCTGGTGTACACTTCGGTGATATTTCTCCTAGCTCTTAACTACTTTAAATTTCCAATCACTTTTTATATAAGCAACGAAATTTCTGGTATCACCAAATTCTTCCCCCTCTTGGGTGAAACACTTACACTAACAGAAAGTAAGAGGGAGATGTGCTCTATTTTCCTAGTTGGTGATGGCAACACAATCATTCAAAATTTAGATGGAGGGAGATTAAAGTTTGGAGAAGCAAAAGATCTACAACGTGGATGAAGATTTGGCATTGAGCTTTTGTTTCTCCTTTCTCATCTCTTATTTCTTTTGTCTTTTTATTTTGTCTTTGGTTAGCTATTATTTTGGTAGGAGATTAAAGTTTGGAGATTCAAAGATCTATAACGTGGATGAAAATTCGGCATTGAGCTTTTATTTCTCCTTTCTCTTCTCTTCTTTCTTTTGTCTTTTTATTTTGTCTTTAATTAGCTATTATTTTGGTTATGACAATATTTAGTTTATGTAGTTAAACCCTTGTTTTGGATTATTTAGTTTGATTATTGGATTAGTGGATGATAATTCCTTCTTTTAATTGCTTTATTATTATATTTATTGATTTAATTGTGTGCTTGATTATATTGAACCAAGAAACATCTTATTGAGATTATTTTGGTTTTCTAAAAAAACCTAGACATAGGAAATTTAGACTAGACCTTCAATTGAATTGTGTAGGATTAGGTTTCTGGATTTAATTTACTTGTAAGATAGACATATACCTACCAACCCTACATAATCTCATTAGGCTTACACTTAAATTAATCCAATTAAGTATTAATTACCTAAAACATTAGGGATTAATATAATTGGAATGCCTTTTAGTGAATTGAAAGACACTCTAAGATAAATAAAAGTCATAGACTGAAAAATATAACTTTAAATGCAATTAGACACTAAGAAATAACCAGAGCAATAATAATCCAAGTTACCATTTACTCCCTCCGGTCCTAATTATAAGATAAAGTTGACTTTTTTAGAGAAATTAAGGAAGTCAATTAAATCACTTTAGAGTATTTATATTTTTAGTATCTTTGGATTATATATTAGTTTATTAATCAAATTACTTAGTTTGAAGAAAAAAATATAAATATAAATATTCTAAAGTAATTTAATTGGCTTCCTTAATTTCTCCAAAAAAGTCAACTTTATCTTATAATTAGGACTGGAGGGAGTAAGATCTAGAATTACCCTTATCTTTAGCCTCGATTATAGTTGGATTTATTTTTCTTTCTTTTTTAGTTAGCTTTTATTCCTACTTTCTATTCAAATTGTGTTGACTCAACTTAAGCAAAAGTGTAAAGTCATTGCTCAATGACATTGTTAGTACCAAGTGATTGACGAACTTTGTGTCTCTTATATTAGCCTTGGGGTCCACAATCAGAAAATACCCAAGGATTGCGTATAGGCAATCCTAGGATCATTCTCTCTTCTCGATGAGCTTTTTATTGAATCCTAAGTAATATAAATGCCATGCAAATGTGATAAAATAAAGGGGAAATTGGTTTTGGGTTTTCAAATTAATAAACTAAGGATGCAATTTAATTAAGAGCTAAACTATTGTTTTTGTTATTTTTATAAAAGTGAAAATGGGATGGATATAAAGAAATGAATGAAGTGAATTCTCTTGAGAAATTGGTTCATTGGCTCATTGGCTATCCTAGTTCACTAAATAATATGGGAGTTTAAAATCCATCAAGTCTTAATTAAAAACCTCAAGCAAACGCGTTGAGTCCTAATTATCTAATTAATGACTAATCCTACGATCGCATTCATAGTCATCTCTTGGATAAATTGTTAAAAACCACTTGTTGTGTGAAATGAATTAAATTAATGTAATTCTTTCCTCTAATATGAATGCACAAACACGCCACTCAAATTAACTCAAATCAATTACACAAATTAGTAAACACATAGCAAGTATAATCTCATTGAATTAATAGGAAATGTCACTACTACAGAATTGAGATATAACCACCCCCAAAGACGTCCCAAATTGAAAATTGGGTGGTTAAAAAGGGAGGCGGTGGCATTTTCATAATTATATATGTGTAGGGGAACCTTCAGGCGTCCCAAATTTGAATTTGGGACGTCTAAAGTGCTTCCTGGCGCGAAATATAAATTTCATAAATTTTTTTTAGCGCCAGGAGCTGGGTTTAGGCGTCCCAAATTAATTTGGGACGCCTAAAATGGGACTTTAGGCGTCCCAAATGGTATTTGGGACGCCTAAAGGTGCTTTAGGCGTCCCAAATACCATTTGGGCGTCCCCTGAATGTCAGACACTTGTCTGACATGCGGTCTTCTCATCTATCTATCACACCCTCTCCTCACATCCTCTCAACAACTTTACTCTTCTTCCTCCTCTCCCCACCCACACCGTCGGCCCTCCTGTGTATTTTTTTTCTTCAACTCCTCCCACCACCCTTGTTCAAGCTCTCTCCTCCACCGTCGGCCCTAGCTTGTTGAACTCCTCCCTCCTCCCTTCTTCTTCTTCCTCTTTGTTTCTTCAACGGCTGCAACCGTGTCTGCTGCAACCTCACCTCCTCCACAGTGGGTAGATTTTTGCTCTCTCCTCCATTGTTGTGTGTGGGTGGAGCTCCAACGTCTTCTCTACCTCTCAAACATAGTAGCTAGGGGGCGCCCTGATCAGGTTGGTTTATTTTCTTCGTTTTTATTTTGTAACAGAATATGGTTTATTTTGTTTTTGAAAAATAAATTAAATGGTTGAGATTGTGCTTATTATATATTGCTTATATTGAGATAGTTGAGATTAGCCTGATGTGTTTGGTGTGGTTATATTGTTTAAATTGCATTTATTCGGAAATGGTTTATTTTCTTGTTTAAATATAAATTTACTTGTGTATAATAGAAACAAGTCTTCTTAGTTCTCACCCGTTCCATTGTGTTAAATATGAGTAAAGTTTAAAAGTTACTCCCCTGTTTCAATTTGCCTCTCGTTAATTATTGAGTAAACTTTGTTCTTATAAGATAAAATGTTATATTAAATAGGGATGTAGTTAGAAAGGTTTTAAATTTAAAGGTAGAGTTAATGAGATTTAAAGATTTCTTTGACTATTGTGGATCATGTTAAAAGTGACTTATAAGAACGATTAGAAGTAGAGTATTAAATTTTAAGACAAAGTTTTTGAACTTTTATTTATTTATTTGTTCAAGTGTAACATAATGAAAGTGGCTCATAAAAGTTTCTTCCAATAATTGATTAGTGTATGCCACATGAAACCAATACAATTCATAGTTGTTCATGAAACCGTTAAAACCTCTCATTAAAATCCTACCATGAATTTGGCGAAACCATTTGTTATCTTTAACCCCGTTTAATTTGAAACCTCATAATAAGCTCAATATGTTAACCCTGTTAATACAAAGCCGTTTCTACGGCTTTTCTAAAAGTATAATAGATCCCTGTTGTTCAGTTTTAGGGAAATCTAGCTTTTATAAGGCAATGGAGATTTATCCATACACACGTAGTGGCACCACCCCATTTCATTGGTCTTGTTCCTGCACCATTAATTAGTATATATAATAAAATAAAATATGATTTATTTAAATCAAAGAAATTCTTGTATTAATTACACACAATTGTTTTGTTAATTCCAAATTCTTGAATTATGAAGAATAATTCAAGCCAAAACTTAAAAAGAAAACGATAACCCCAATATTCATTAAATGATTTTTATCTAAATATTTTCAATAAAACAATTTTATTTTTGGAAGAACTCAACTTAAAATTGTTTTGTTAATATGAAACTCGTTTTGTTTTTAATTCTTCCAAACCTCAAAAAAATTCTTTAATTTAATCTTATTGTATTTATTTTATTATACATTAATTTTATATACATATACTTATTAAAAAAATAAGTTACATAGCACTGAAACCCTTTTAATAGGAGAGATGAGGCTAGGAGGGGGCAATAAAGTTATTAAGCCCATATTTTAAAATCCTAAATTGGGTTGATAACTTAATTAGGCAATCCCATCATATGTCCTTGAGAATTGTACTAAACGTGTGAATGTTATTGGTAATGCCTTAGGTGGTAACAAAATGGATCATAGTTGGATGAATGCTTTGAGAACTAGTGAAGAATATGAGAAAGGGGTGGACGAATTTATTGAATTCGCTAAAAAGAATGCTCCTGCAAGAAATGGGAAGTATTTTTGTCCTTGTGTCAATTGTTTGAATGAGAGTAGAAGGGATGTTGATGTCATAAAGGATCACCTACTTTGTGATGGAATAAATCTGCAATACACAAGGTGGATATGGCATGGTGAGGAAGTAACTGATTGTCCGTCACACAAGAAGGAAGCTGTGGATGTCATAGATGAAGATAGACTGGAGAGAATGATTAACGATGTTGAGGCAGAATCCTTTGCGCAGTCGCAGGAGTATGATAGCCTGCGGAGTGATGCAGAGACACCATTGTACAGTGGTAGTAAGTACACGCGGCTGACAGGAACATTACATTTGGTTAACTTAAAGGCAACTTGTGGGTGGACGAATAGTAGTTTCACATTGCTACTTGAACTATTGTGTGATATATTTCCGGAGGATAATGTACTTCCAAATTGTATGTATGAGGCCAAGAAAATCCTGTCTACAATGGGTATGGAGTATAAGAAGATACATGCTTGCCTTAATGATTGCGTACTGTACAGAAATGAGTACGGAGGTCTTAGTGAGTGTCCTAAGTGTAAAACTGCACGATACAAAGTGAAAAAAGATGGTGGTTATGGTGATGTGACAAGTAAAAGGCAACCTTTAAAGGTTATGTGGTATCTTCCAATAATACCACGTTTTAAACGTTTGTTTGCGAGTGCAACAAAAGCAAAGAAGTTGAGATGTCACTCTGATGAGAGAATATCTGATGGGAAATAGCTTCGGCACCCAGCTGACTCTCCACAATGGAAAAAAATAGATGAAATCTTCCCTCAATTTGGCAGCGAGCTGAGAAACCTACGGCTTGGGCTTTGTACAGACGGCATTAATCCGTATAGAACTCTTACTAGTACACATAGTGCGTGGCCGGTTCTCCTTGTAATATACAACTTGTCTCCCTGGCTATGTATGAAACGTAAGTATATGATGCTATCTATGATGATTTCTGGACCAAAACAGCCAGGGAACGATATTGATATCTATTTGGCGCCTTTGATTGAGGACTTGAAGAAGTTGTGGGAGGAAGGCGTAGATGTGTTTGATGCTTATAAGAAGGAGTCTTTCAAGCTACGTGCAATGATTTTCACAACGATAAACGACTTCCCTGCGTACGGAAACTTGTCAGGGTACAGTGTGAAGGGTCACAAAGTATGCCCAATATGTGAAGCAGACACACACTTCCAACAACTAAAGCATGGAAGAAAAACTGTCTACCTTGGCCACAGGAGGTTTCTTCATCGGTTCCACCCGTATCGTAGGCTAAGAAAGCGGTTTAACGGCTTACCGGAGCATGGAATGGCTCCAAAGTCACTAACCGGAGAGGAAGTCTACAGTCGAGTGGAACATATCCATGTCACTTTTGGTAAGAATCAGAGGGTTGCAGCTGAGAAGAACATATGGAAGAAGAGATCCATTTTCTTTTATCTTCCATATTGGCGTTCGCTTGACGTGAGACACAGTATTGATGTGATGCATGTGGAGAAGAATGTATGTGATAGCCTTATCAGTACGCTTTTGCACATACCAGGGAAGACTAAGGATGGGATTAATGCGAGATTAGACCTTGTCGACATGGGAATAAGAGAACGGTTACATCCACAACTAAGAGATGATGGTAGGAGGGCATACATGGAGCCAGCAGCGCATACACTATCAAAAGCAGAGAAAAGAAGTTTGTGTGGGTGTTTGCATAAAATGAAGGTGCCGCAAGGGTATTCCTCAAATGTGAGAAGATGTGTCTCAATGGACAATTTGAAGTTAGTGGAAATGAAGTCCCATGATTATCATGTGTTGATGCAACAACTATTACCAATAGCTATTACATTTCGTCAATTGGTTCAGACGCAACACCTCCAATGGTAGGAATTACCTTACTGTTACTAAAAATCTGTTGGCATCCTAATAACAATTTGTTTTTTGATGTTCTAAAAGGATGACGAAGCTGCGAGCAAATGGCCCTACTTAGCACGGCTGCAACAGATCTACTAGGGCATTAAATAGATTGACTTGAAGATGCCTCCCGGGATTGTGGGCCAAGTGGAGTATCCCTACACGATTGACAATAAAGATCTCAAGCAGTTTATCAGGTTGGAGGAGATAGATGCAGGCTAGGTCAAATTTGCAGTCCGGTAAGTTTTTTTTCACTTTTCCCATAGATTTTATTTAGTGGTTTTTTGTTTTCATACATTCAAGAATTGATTCCTTATTTTAATTCTATTATAGCACCTTCCACGATCTCTGCACAAACATGGAAAGAAGTAATTGGTATGGATTCTTATGTCCTGCGAATACGATAGGGGATACTTGTACTGTGGCGCATAGGACTCACTATGTCGGCTACGCAATGGCACAAACCAAACTTCGTTGTTATCTAGCACCCATTGTCCAACGGTTCGTATTTACGTTTCGTCAATTTAAGAAGTTTAATAAATAATTGTCTTCTCACTCATCTAACTTCATTTTAATGTGTACATGTTGTTAAAGTTACCACTGGACTTTGTGTGTTATATGTCCCCGCCGCAACATAGTCTATTGGTTTGATCCCTTGAGTAAAAAGCCAGACAGAGATACAAAATCCGTCTTCGACATGTAAGTTATTCTGTTTGTATTTCATTGACAACAAAAATAAATGAATGGTTCTAATTTCTGTTCATTTTGCTTTTCATGATAGTGCTTGTCAAACATATAGAATCCTAGGTGGGTCACGCGAGGGTATAGTTGTTAAAAAGCCAAAGTGGTTTTATCCCATAGTAAGTACATTCGATCCTACCTAATTGTTTCATTGACGGTCCTTTTAGACATACCTTTATTGATTTTAACAACCAATTGCATCCCTTTGATTAAAAGTGCCCTCGGCAACCTGGCAACACTGAATGCGGATATTATGTTATACTTTATATGTATAAATAACTCAAAGTGGAATTACCAGCGATTTTGAAAAGGTAATCACTTCTTCATTCTCAAATGATAATATTTTTGGTGTTCTAATCGAAATGCTAATTAATTCATTTGCTTGAGATTCATTTCATCAAAGCTTATTACTTTCTAATTTTCAGATTTTTGATAATGAAGATGCCTACCTACGTGAAGACCTTGATTTGATCAGAGATCTTTTGGCTGGACATCTTTTTCAACATATAGAGCAGTAAACTTGTTATTTTATATCAGTTTGTACATGTGTGATGACAGCGTTTTGACACTTTCTGGTTGTTTTTTGTTGATATATATAGTAGTAGGTTGTATGAAAGGTTATTGTATGTATATATAGTCAAGATTGTAGTGCTGGATGTCCTTACCAGTTTGTAACGGACAGTGTGGTTTATGAATCCATCTTCTATTCTGTTTCTACAGTTTGAATTCGTTGGGTAATACAGAATGTAAATTATGGTATAAAAAAAACCTAACTTTTAGACGTCCCAAATTAAGAATTGGGAGGCCTAAAGTCCCCCAGGGTAGGACTTTAGACGTCCCAAATGACATTTGGGACGCCTAAAGTCAGACTTTGGGCGTCCCTATCATTTGGGACGTCTTTTGTTTGAACTTACTACGCCCCCAGTATATACGTCCCCCCGTTTTGGGACGTTAAAGGTGCCAAATTTGGGAGGTTAAAGCCCCTTTTTGTAGTAGTGTGTATTACAATAAATCAACCAATCACAATCATTTCAATCCAAACACAATATAAACAATCTTAGTTCAACAATATGGAATCCAAATAACTCAACAAAATTCTACGGAAACTACCTTAGAACATAGCTAGGAATTACAATAACAATAGAAAATTTATAAAGGAGCTAAGAAAGAAAACTCCCCCTTGAAGCTCTTGAACTCAAGCCAAAGGCCCAATCCTCTCAAGAGATGAAAGCCTTAACCATGCATTGAATTTGGTACTGTCACCACCAAATTTGAATTTGTAGCAGCCATAGTTGAGGTAAAGATGATGATGGTGATGATGGTGTTGAATTAAAGATGATGATGGAATGAAGAAAGAATATGATGGCGGTGAAGTGCAGAGGAGGTGGCCCATGGTGATAATGGTAGAGAGAAAGAAGAGGGCGAAGCTGGTCAGTGGTAAGGAAGTGTGATGCTGTGGTGATAAAAACTGAGAACAGAGGAGGAACGAAAGGGGCTTGCCGGAGGAGGAAAATGAAGGTAGTGACAGCGCTGTGGTTGACAGTGGTACTGAACTTAGAGATGAAAGAATTGATTGAGAGTGGACAATGGTGGTGTGGTGTTGGTGAGATGATGAAGGTTGGAATGGCATCATCAGTGTTGGTGTCGGAGTTAATATAACAGATAACGATGCTAGTGGTGGATGTCTCTGAAGCTGTAAAAATAAAGGAGAAGTGATGGAGGTGACAATGCTTCCATCGATGGTGGTAGTGTGTTGTCCGTCTCTTTCCTTTCCTCTCAAGGTCTTTCCAACTCTCTCAAACTCTCTGGTTCGTCCATGTCCCCCACTCTTCTTGCCTTCCAAAACTGTCAGACCTCTCGTCTCTCTCTCTCTCACGGTTGCTTGGTGGACAATAAAGATGTTGCTCGTCGGCAGCCTTGGTGGTGAACAATGCTGCCGGCGAGAGTAGAAGGAGAAGAAGTTGATGATGAGCTCAAGATGATCTACGGCGCTCCACTCTGTTCAGGTTTAATGTCCCTTATCTTGGGTCTCTCATGTGCCTCTTAGGTCTGTCTCTAGGAAGCCCTGCACACTGACCTACTAGGGACCTATTTGAAATGATGAAATGTTTTGAGGAGGGACTAAATTGAAACTTTTCAAAAATATTTGTAGGCTAGACTAAAATTTCCAAAGATTTTGGGTAATTTATTGTGATTTTTCCTGGCCCCTTTTCCTCATAAAATTGTAAATTTCACAAATCATGGGGCATTTTCCTATAATTTTATCTAATCCTTAAAATACTATTTTGACCCTCCAAAATTTTCAATTTTTTCTAAAACACCTAAAATGCAAAATTAAGCACAAAATAATATCAAAAGTTCAAGAAAACATTTGTACGAATAATTAACAAATTTATGGCCATTTTACCCCTATTTACAATTAATTTAATACAAATGCCCCTAATTAAAAATAGTGTTTAATCATGCAATAATGTCCCTGAAAATACATTAAAAATCCCAAATTAATCATGAAAAAACATGTAAAAATATGGTTCAATCACCAAGTTCTCGTGAGAATGATATCTTACTTATTCTTTATTATTTGATATGGCCCATGTACTTGCAAAGTCCTTAGACTCTATATTTAGTGCCTATAAATTTCCACCACAGACAAGCAAAATTTGACAATCTCTGTAAATCACAATGGCACCCCTACCTCAAGAAGGCATTCTAGTACAAATTTCCATCGAACACATCATAGCGTAAGTGTGCTAACATTCTAGCTAGGAGCTTTCATAGTTTAGATTGTGAGTTTTGTGCCTTTGATCATCCTCCACCTTCATGTATGTATGTGTTGGATGATGAGAGGCTTAATGGCTGTAAGCTTATCTTTCTTTCCATGTAAGCTGTTTAGTAATGCAGTATAGTTTTTCATTCAAGAAGAAAAAGGGAGAATCCCTATAAAATGTGTTGGAAATAGGGAAATCCCTATTCAATACATTCAAATTCAAAAATCCGGATCAGTCCACTGTCAGTACGGATGAACAGTGTCGGTGCCCTCAAAAGATGATTTTGCCCTTCAGCCCTCATTCTCACCACTTCAGAAATAACAACACCCGGTTCTTAATTAACAACTCCGGATTCTTGATTAACAACTCTATATTCTTGATTAACAACTCCATTTTCATCTTTTTTTCTTTCACAATAACAACACTGGTCTTGTTATTAACAACTCTGAATTCTTGATTAACAACTCTGCTTTATTCTTCCACACATTCGCATCTTAAAAATATAGTGTTGTTAATGTAAAATACGGTGTTGTTATTGACACTGAAACTTAAATTATGAAGTTGTGAAATAAGAAATGAGAATTGTTAATGTAGAATATGGTATTGTTAATAACAAAACCGGTGTTGTTATTGTGAAAATAAAAAGATAAAACTAGAGTTGTTAATCAAGAATATGAAGTTGTTAATCAAGAATACGGAGTTGTTAATTAAGAGTGCGTGTTGTTAATAAAAACAGAGGTGTTGTTGTTGGCCTTGAAAATTAAATTCGGAAGTTGAGAAACAAGAAAGGAGAGTTGTTAATCAAAAATTCGGAGTTGTTAATTAAGAACCGGGTGTTGTTATTTCTGAGGGCTGAAGGGCAAAATCGTCTTTTGGGGGCACCGGCACTGTTCATCCGTACTGACAGTGGACTAATCCGGATTTTCGAATTTGAATGTACTGAACAGGGACTTCCCTATTTCCAACGCATTTTATAGGGATTTTCCCAAAAAAAAAAAAAAACAACTATGCATTCATAAATGGTTCTCCCTCCGGTCCTTAGTGTATTACCCACTATCTTTTAGTGATAAATGGTTGCCTATGGAAACAAGTATGCCTAAAGCTTCACTCAGAAAAATATCAGCACATGGCCTAGAAAAATTTAAGACAGAACTCAAAGCCAAATACAACTCAAACAAAATTTGATGATTAATTTCAGTCCATATCTCACATTTCCAAGAAAAATCAAATTTAAGGAAAGAAGTCAAACACTAAGGAAATCCGGAGGCGAGATTACCATACTCTTGAACCTCTCTTGTACCAAAACAGAACCTTTAAAATTTACCAAATTTCAACCAGCACCCACAGCATTTAAGAAAAATAATGCCATTGGAATAGTTCCGAATTCTAATGCTTCTCTTTTCAAACCAGCCCCCCCTTTTTTTTTTTTTGCATAAGATACTGAGATACAGTAAACCTTCAGGAGGTTACTACAAACAAAAAACTAGAAACCGTAAACTCCTTCAACCCTTATCAAGGAGAACAAAGTTTTCCGAGATGCTGTGAGCTAAACTCGCCAAGTGATCCGCAAGAACCAGCCCCCTTTTTAAAACCAAATTTGAAGTCAATAGTTATATCTTCCATGTGATGGTGATGTTTGAGCTGTAAATTAGAGTGAGCCTATTACCTACTCTATTTTTTTTATTCTAGTCAATTTACATATACGCCATACATATGGGTGACCTTATATTCCCTATTGCTTAATATTTATATTAAATTGTGCATGATTAATTCGTCGTCCATATATATACGTTATCAATGCATAACTTAATACTTTCTTAGCCAGAATAAATGGACGACTGACTGAATCAATTATAATGTGTGCGCTATTCAAACTAATACGGCAAATTAATTAGTACTCTATTTAAAATTTAATTGCGTGTTATAATTAAAAATATACCATTTAAGAAATAACGTTATCTGAGAATCCAAATGTTCAAAGAGTGTCACAATCTCCATGAGGTTCTGTGAAGGCTACATATATATTCCAATAATTAATGTTTCGGTGTTTTTGGACTTCTAAAGAATACAACATACGGAAACCAGATTTAACATTAATATTTTAGAAGAGTTAACTAAACCCTAAAATAAGTTTTAGTCTTTTTCTGGATCACACAAAGTGTTAGATTATCTCAAGAAGTAATTACATGCAAATTATTTTAATTAATTAATTTATTACTTTTATCCGGATCTGTATTTTACTTGCCCCCTTTGGTTAAATTTATTATTTTTAGTATTTTTAGGGATATTATAAAATGCATACAAATGATAATTTATAATTCAAAATGTTTCCACTTTTTATTAAATTTTGCTTGTTATAATTCAAGATTTAATTTAATTTTTTTTTTCGAACAATGTCACAATATCTATGACGACGTGAAAGCTATATATTAAAGTAGTCTTCGAAATTGTGTGTGTCCTATTAAAGCAGCACCATTTGAATATATGAATCCACAAAACCATTGACGCTCTCCAGCATAACCATGGCTTTTGCCTCCATTTAATTTTCCTTTCTTTCCAAATACTACCTTCAACAATTAATCCTTGTCATCTCCTATCTAAACTTACTTTGCTTCCAGCATGTCAGAGCTACCTCGAACAAGACTGATTATTTCGCATTGCTCAAATTTAAAGAATCAATTATTGATGATCCTGATAAAATCTTGAGCTCTTGGAATAGTACAAACCACTTCTGCTGCTGGACTGGAATCACATGGTGGCCGCAAGCATCAGCGAGTCACCAAGTTGAATTTGGCAGGTCTTCATGTTAGTGGCATCATATCACCTCACGTTGGCAATCTCTCTTTCTTGAGAAATCTCTCCCTCCCAGACAACAATTTCCATGGAGAAATCCCACAAGAGTTGGGACGTTTGTTCAGGCTAAAGTCACTCGTTCTCTCAAACAACTCATTGACAGGGGAAATTCCTTGGAACTTGACGAGTTGCACTGAATTGAGGATATTGTTTTTGAATGGAAATATTCTTACTGGTATGATACCATATCAGCTGGGGGCTCTTCAGAAGGTTGAAAGCTCAACAATTTTAGTGGAGAAATCCCATTGTCTATATGGAATATTACTTCCCTCTCCCATATTTCAATTGCTTATAATGACATAGTTGGAAGCATGAATGAACAGATAGGCCGCTTGAAGAACTTCATATTTTTTGGAGCAACAATGAATAGTTTGTCAGGTGTACTTCCTTCTTCATTTTACAATCAATCATTTCTCACTCTGATAGCAGTAGCAGAAAACAATTTGAACATGACTCGGCTTCCATATAACATATTCTCCACCGTCCAAATCTAGAATATTTTGCCATAGGTGGTAATCAAATCTATGGTACAATACCATATTCCATCACAAACGCATCTTCTCTCCAAAAGTGTGATTTTTATGTTAATTATTTTGTTGGAAGAGTTCCCAATCTTGGAAGCCTGAAAAATCTACAGTATCTAAATTTAGCATCTAATAATATTAGGAACAACTCTAATAGAGACTTTGATTTCATGACATCTTTGGAAAATTGTAGCAAACTTGAAATTTTAGGTTTGAGCTACAACAAATTTGGAGGTATTTTACCCAAATCCATAGGAAATTTGTCTGCCCAACTCACTGAACTATACCTGGGTGGTAAGAAGATATATGGTACTATTCCTGATACTTTAGGAAAGTACACAATTTAAACTAGCTTAGCTCTTGAAAGAAACGAATTCTCAGGCATCATTCCAACTTCTTTTCGGAATTTACGTGAGACAAAAACATTATATCTGGATGGAAACCAACTCTCCGGAGAGCTACCAGCTTCCTTAGGAAACCTTACAGAATTGATTGAGCTAATGATTCCAAGGAACATGTTTGAAGGAAAAATTCCTACCAGTATTGGAAACATGAAAAGTTTGCTGAGCCTAGACCTTTCTGAAAACAATTTTAGTGGAGCTATACCCTCTCGGATTTTTGGTCTTTCCTCCTTGTCCATGTTATTGAACTTATCTCACAACTCATTGAATGGATCTTTGCCTATTGAGGCAGGAGTGCTTAAAAAACTAGGCACTTTGGATTCCTCAGAAAATAATCTTTCTGGAGAGATTCCTTCGACCATAGGAGAGTGCACAAATATGGAATACCTTAACTTACAAGGGAATTCCTTCAATGGGCCCATGCCTTCATCGCTAGCTTTGATAAAAGGCCTTGCGCATTTAGATCTATCATGAAACAACCTTTCTGGATCGATAATAATTGGCCTAGAAAACATTTCTTTTCTTAAATACTTGAATATTTCCTTCGATATGTTTGATGGTGAGGTGCCAACAGGAGTTTTCAACAATGCAAGTTCAATATCAGTGATTGGAAATATCAATCTTTGTGGGGGTATTTTTGAGCTGTACTTACAACCATGCCCAAAAAAAGTTGAAAGGCAAAGTAAACACAATAGGAAGCTCATGGTTATTCTGATTTGTGTAGCTTTTTCTCTGTTATTGTCATTTTTGTTTGCTTTCTATTGGAGGTGTGAGAGAAACAAGAGATCATCATCAACTTTTCTTAGAGTGAAACAATTTCCCAAGGTGTCATACCAAAATCTACACATTGCAACTGAAGGTTTCTCTACTAACAACTTGATTGGATCTGGGAGTTCTGGTTCAGTATATAAAGGAAAGCTAGAATCAGAAGACAAAATTGTTGCAATAAAGGTGTTGGACCTTCAAAAAAAGGGAGCTGAAAAGAGTTTCATATCATATTGCAATGCATTGAAAAACATGAGGCATCAAAATTCGGTAACGGTTTTGACATGTTGCTTGAGCGTCACATACAAGGGAGAAGATTTTAAGGCATTGGTGTTTGAGTACATGTCAAATGGAAGCCTCAAAAAATGGTTGCATCCTAATCAACAAAGTGCATGTCGGTCAACATTGGATTTTTGTCAAAGATTAAATATTATATATGATGTTGCCTCTGCACTACATTATCTTCATTATGAAAATGAGCAACCAATTGTGCATTGTGACCTAAAGCCTAGCAATGTCCTTCTTGATGATGATATGGTGGCTCATGTGAGTGATTCTGAGTTAGCAAGGCTAATTTCCACCCTTAATGGCGCTTCCCAAAAGCAAACAAGCACATCAGGAATAAAAGGGACTATTGGCTATGCTCCTCTAGGTACAATTTATTACTTCCTTTAGTCTTTTTTATAACTTTTTTTGTGGTTGAGCAAAACGAATTGGCAGTTAAGATTAGTTAAAAGCAATAAATATGTCAAAAATGTCATATTTCTTCCAAATCTGCCCCTATTTATGAAAAGAGCATAGGAGAGAGAGTGAGTTAAAAATATGAGAGATGATGAGTATGATTAAATGAAAGGGAATATGTGGTGAGTGGGGGATAATTAATATAAAGATATATATTGAATATGTGTAGAAAAGAAAAAAGAAGTTTAAATTTTAAGACGCAAGAAAGAAGTTGCTTATATTAAGAACCAGCTCCAAAAGAGAAAAAGTTGGTTATAAAAGAACCAGATGAGGAGTATTATTTTAGCTTGAAACTTTGGTAAATTCCATTTGTTTTTATGAAATCTTTTTCTTTTTATTTGATTAGTTTCTAGACAATGAATATCTGAACATTATCCTTAGTCTAACATTTCAAAGTATGGAATGAGCCATGAGGTATCAACACATGGTGATGTATATTCTTTGGTATTGTTATTTTGGAAATGTTAACCGGCAAAAGACCAACAGACTTCATATTTGAAGATGGCCACAATCTTCATAGCAACAACAAAACTGCATTTCCAGACAACCTTTTGCAGATTGTGGACACAGCTCTTGTACCTCAACAAATACAGCATACAACAGTAGCTGTAGGAGAAATTAGAATGGAGAATGTGGCTCATATACATCCCAACCATGAGAAGGCTCTAATTTCATTATTTGAGATTGGATTTGCTTGTTCAATAGAATCTTCAAAAGAAAGGATGAACATGATGGGAGTAGTAAGGGAGCTAAATCAAATAAAAAATTCTTTTGTTCTTGGGGAAACAAGACGAAATTGACGCCAAACAAAGAATGAGCTTGAAATGCCATTTTATATTAGATATGCTGTTATATTTTGAATTTTTGTGCTAAAAAAATTCCTTACATCCTGTGAATTATATTTTAATCTCATATCTTCTCTAAGAATCTTCTCTTGTGAACAAAGAAAAGTCAACCAATGTGCCAGAGTAAATTATTATCTTGGTTTGTGAATGTCTAATTAAATTGCTATCGGCAACATTAATTTCTACATGATGCTATAATGTGAATTTTCTTCTGATAATTGTCTTTGTTGAGGCTCTACATTACATTGCACTCAACAAATTGCAATTTGTATACAGATAGTAATTCTCACGCCTAAAATTTGGCCTCCCGTAATAGGAGGAAAAATGATGGATTTGCCATCAAAATTTTAAAACTAGGATAATTTTGAAAACCTTAAGTTTTTAACAAAAAAATACAAACAAACTAGACATTCTCCCCCATGCATAACATGACCTGGTATTTTCTGCACGATGATATATCCTACAGTCGATGTTTTCTTTTTATCCTGTTGATGTGTCATGTGATCATTTGGTTGTTTCAATGGATGCCATTAGTAGCAAAGTTTTTAAAATCTTTCTATAAATATAATAGATTGTATTTTTTTGTTTCAAACCACATAAATTGGACCATAAGAATTGTAGTTGTGCAAAATGAAAGGCCTTGTATTATCTACTAGTGTAGACATTGAGCTGTAACCTTCGAACAACTCGAGATTGCAATTATTATTTTCGAGTGTGCCTATTATTCGGCTATCGATTCCTAGTGACTTAGTGATTAGTAATGTGTCATCATTAAAAAAGAGGAAGTCAGCTAGAAAGGCACGTTTCGGGAATAAATTTTGGTTGTTTAATAATCATAATACATGGACACTTTTACTGCGTAAAACTGATTAGTCTATTTGGGTTCTTCATTTCTTAACTGAAATCTGAATTGATATCAAAACCGTAGTTTGATGCTACCAAAATTTTATTAAACTGGAACCATAAATATATAGGCAGTGAAAATGGCATAATAGCAAATCAAGGTTATTGCACATATATTCAATCGAATTAGTGATTAGGCATTAAATTTTCTTATTTCATTTAAGTTGAAATACCAAATAAGGATGAGTGAAGAGTAATTTAAACAAAAGCAAAAGTAGTAAATATAATATTTTTAATATTTCAATTGGTAAACATAATTTAGAATGGCTAATCCCTTCTTTAAGTTTTAGAGTATGTATTCACTCAAATGAAAGCACTTAATATTAGCTTATTAATCTAGAGTTTTGATGGATACACTTAAAAAAAACAGAGAATTAGAGACGGAAATTAGCGACGAAATTAATTCAGTTGCTATTCCGTCTCTAAACCATCAATAAATCCGTCGCTAACTTTAGAGATGGAATTAGAGACGGATTAGCAATGGAAATTAGAAATTGAATTATTCCATCGCTAATTTCATTTAGGGACGGATTAGCGACATAATATTTTCCGTCTCTAATTTATGTCGCTAATCCATCTCAAAGCTGTCACTAAAATCTGTCGCTAATTCCGTCACCATTCCGTCTTAAAGCCGTCTCTAAATTCCGTTGCTAATTTCTTGTAAATTTTATGTTTTATAAAAATATTTCTTATTACATTTTTAAATTCGCATGGCTAAAATTTAGCTTTTTTGAATTTATTTTTTTAATAATTTAATATTTCATTAGTAAATTTATAAAGTATTAAATATGGACTGCTTAAATTTCAATCTAAAGGTGGAAATGAATAATGGGGTGGAAGTGGATGATAAGGGTGGAGGATGAAAACCAAACCCAACTTTAAATCTTATTAATTTTATTTTAAAATTTAATATTTTTTCAAGTACAAAGTGTATATAATACTAAAAAAGGGAAAATTATATATTTATATGAAAAATTTAATGATTTAACTTATAAATATAAATAACATTCTCTCTGTTTTGTTAACTAAAACTAGAGGAGTATATGCGTATCCTCATAATGCTCTTCTTCATAGGACGAGTTAACGATAAGGATAAGCTCCGTTTCCCACCATTACAACTTGACCACAAAAAAGGCACCTGAGCATGTTAACATTGTATCTCATTATTTCAACTCCACATGTAAATCTCACCCCTCCCTTATTCTCCCTTTCCCTTTCATATCCAATATATTTTAATAAATACACATTTTAAAATAAGAACCTTCGTACTTTATATCAAAAACTTTTCTTGCTACAAAAAAACAGGAAATTAGAGACGGAATTTATGAGGGAATTAATTTTGTCTCTAAACCATCAATAAATCCTTCACTAATTTTAGAGATGAAATTAGAGATGGATCAGAGACGGAAATTAGTGATGGAACTATTTCATCCCTAATTTTTGTCTCTAAATCCATTTAGTGACGGATTAGCGACGGAACTAATTTCTGTCTCCAAATTCCGTCACCAATTCCGTCACAAATTCTATCACTGATTTAGGGGATAACTTATTTTGGTTTTTTGATCGAAATTAGCAACAGAAATTGCTCTATCTCTAAGTTTCGTCACTATTTCATATTTGATGTTTGTCGATAAATCTTTCTGTCTCTATTCTGTCGCTAATTTGAAAATTTTCAAGTTTTCACCATTTAAAAAATAAATGATAACATATTTATGTAAAACTTGTTGAGACATCATGGAAATGAATTCTTAGGAAATGCATTCATATATCATAAAAATGGCATCATCATGTGACTTCGTATTAGCTAAACAAACAATGAAATAATATATGAACTACTCTCTTTTAGAAATTAACATAATAAATGATGAAAGAATAATAATAGTACTAATTTCTTGAACTTGATTAGACTGCTAATCAATTTATTCATACATTCATTTATTAGTATTACTAATATGATTTCTTTAATGAAATAAAATACAAGTTGTTTTGGAAGTTATATATAGTTATGAAATCCATAAATAAAAATTAAAAAAAAATACTAACAAATAACACTAATATATAAAATTTAAAATTCATAACAACTCATGATACAATTTATAAAGTATAAACATCACAACTTGTGTCTTGAGTTTTATGCAAAGCATAACATTTTATTTATAAAATATTGAATTTGTGACAAATTGCAATAATGTATTCTACGATTTCAAACAATACATAAAAACTTGTAAATAATTACTACTACATATATTATATGAATGTGCCATTAAATATTCATTTGATTTACGGTATAAGATTAATCTTGCAATTGTATCCAAAAAAAGTTCAATCTTGCAACTTGGTTTATCTATTTCAAAATATAAGTCTAGTCTAAAATTTAGAAAATGTAATTTTTTTTCTTATGTTGTTCTTATGTACAATTTATAACTTTATAAATAATTATTTTGTAATCATTAATGTAATAATATTAAGTTTTGAAATTAGTTCAATGTTAAATACACATTTGATTTGTTAATTAAGACTAATAAGTAGGATCAGAGTGGTAGTTGATAGGCTGATATATATCAGTATCTCCCAATCACTTATAACTTCCTCGAGTTAAAATGTTATTCCTAACCAATTTACTCTAGAGACAATAAATGTCCAAATTCACCCTAATAAGATTATATAGGTTAAATAGGTATATTCCTATCCTATTGACAAATTAGAAAAAAAATCTTATCTCACATTGCTTAATCCTATGATCCAAGTAAGATCCCTTTCTCAAGAGAAATCAAAATTCTCTAAGTTCATACTAAGTGGTGATCAAGCACTAAGTAAACAAAATGCAACATGATTAAGTAAACAAAATAATATTAAGCACAAATTAATGGTTTAAACATGCTCAAATCATCAAATTAGTTCCCAACTCACTACTGCAAAAGGGACTTTTAACGACCGTTTTTATGCCCTTTTAATGACTGCTTTTAGGGGGACGTATATGTGAGTGTCGTGGAAAATTTCAAAATAGACAACCGTTTGAAAACAATCGTAGTAAGAGACTTACAACAACTATTTTCACAAAACAGTCGTTGTAAGTCCAGGATACAACGACTGTTTTTTCAAAAACAATCATTGTATCTTTGACTTAGAATGATTGTTTTTTAAAAAAAGTCGTTGTAACTCCTTTTTTTTTTAAATATTTTTTGCTTTTCTACCCCTCAGCATTGAAAAACTATCAATCTGAAGACATTTATATTTTTTTTGAATTTGAAAAACACTCAAATGAAAATACCATGTCCCACACAAAACAACAGCACTATCATGAGGGTTTTATAACAAATAGGGTAGCCCTTGAATAAAATTGACTTTAGTAGCAGTGTAAGACATGTAAAAAATTAAAAGCTCAACATGGTCAATAAGTTTGTAAAACAGCCTATCATTTCGCTCCTGAAAGAAATATAAAAGCTCAAGCTTAGACTACAATTCCAACCAAACAAACAGCTTATGAAACATTCTACAACTGAACTTTTTCATTGAAGGAATTATTTGAAGTTTAAAAATAGAAGGGAAAAGGAATTCCCTATCTATATGTTTTCCAATGTAGTTTCCTTCTTCCTTAAATCACTCCAAGAGATGTTATAGAACTCAGCAAGTTAAGACAAAGCCTATGAATTGCTTTCACAAACCTTCCACAATGATGCAATCTCTGCTTTGTAGACAGTGCCCCAATCCTCACACAAGTCCAGAAAGTTAAGCAGCTTCAAATAGCTCTTCCAACATCACCAGGAAGAGCAACACTGGTAGTCTTATCAAATGAGTTGTTTCTCACTGCAGCATCCACTAGTCCATGTTTCCTTGCGGAGAAAAACCTGAAAAAGTAAAATCAGACTAAAATCTATGAAATTTGGCCTATAGATATGGACAAGACTAAACTCTGTCTTTTGTCAAAGCATAAATCAGTTTTTAAATGATAGCAGAATCTGTTTTCCTGCTATGAAAGAGAAGCAGCAAGTTGGGAACTTCTCTGAAGCAAAGATCAAAAGCAAAAATCTCTTTTTTTTTCAAAAATCCCCTCACTTTTAAAACATCACGCAACATTATACTGTGTCTAGAAATATCATCTTCTTAGTAATTCGACATTAAAAAGTACTTTTCTGTAAGATTAGGCAAGCATTTGTGGTATTGCTAGAGGTGTTTATATGAATACCTTTTCTATTATGGCACTTTTTGAGAAGGACAAAACAATGAAAAATTTTCTTTTGCCCCTTTTCATCAGAGCAAGACCTTTCAATCAATACCCATTACCCGAATCCAGAAGCTACCACGCACTTGTCTAGATTATATCTAAATTCATATAAAAGGAGTCATATAATAGGAATTTATCAAAATTAATCAATATGAAACCTAGCAACAAAGACACTACATGGCATAACAAAGTAGTCCTCTATAGCTCTATCTTTGCCATATAAGTCTTGAACGCCGCCGCCTACTGTGGGTTTGCCATTGACGTCGACCACCATAGAGTTGTCGCTGATTTTATGATGCAACGTGTGAGCAAGAGGTAGAGGGGAAGTCTAGGTCGGACGGCCGGGAGGCACGACATAATGTGAACTCTTCACAGGCGCGGCGCTACACAGTGTGAGCTTTACAAAGGCGGGAATGGTCTGATTTAGGGATTTTATAACAAAGTTTCAAACACTGGTTTTCAACAACAGTCGTTGAATCTTTAAGATTCAACGACTATTTTTGAAAAATAGTCGTTGAATCACACTTACAATGACTGGTTTTGAAAACCAGTCGTTGAATCCTACTTACAACGACTGGTTTTCAAAACGAGTCGTTGAATCCTACTGCCATATTTACAGTTGTGCCACCGTGTTGTTTTCTACTACTGTTTTTCCAAAACGGTAGTTAATTGGTGTTGTTAAATCATCTTTTTGTAGTAGTGACTACTCTAAGTTCAAAGAAAATTTAGCCGGCTTTAATCAACATCTAAGCAAAAAGTTCAGAATCAATTGACATAATTAAAAGGATGTAGAACTGAAGCAAATCAACTCTGTTAAGTAGACAAAACCGAAGCACAATCCAACAAAGGTTCCTCCTCTAGTCTTTTGACTTTGAAAGAAGAATCCTCAACTGAACCTGCTCAAATGGTGCTCTTCTTCCTCTAATGTTGTGTCAGACCTCTTATTTATTTCAACATTCATTCGAGTGTTAGCGTGCAGTTCAGTCCTCTTATATTTATTTCAACATTCATCAGAGTGTTAGAGTGTAGTTCAGTGGACACACAAAAGTAGCATGAAAATACTGATAATAAGTACTTTATTACATTACAGGTATCCCCCACAAGGTGTGTTCATGATAATTACATACCCTAAAATAATAAAAAGCCTTCAGATAACCAACTGTCCTGCCTGTACTGGTCCGGAACCTCTAGTTGCTAGTAATTACACTTTTACCTCTTGAGCCGTTGCTTAATGCTGAACACTTTATACATTTTATGTAAAGAGTGAGATTCGAAAGAATCTTAATAGCAACAGGCTATCAATCATATAAAATACGATAAATAGATATGCAATACACCACATAATGTAAATATAATAATAACACTGTAAACCGGTGTGTACACACTATTTAGGGCCAAATCCCCTACTTGTCCGTGTACCTTAGCTGAGTCCCATACCACAACTAGGTAATGTGCCCTAGGCACTGTGTATCATAGTTGGGTCCCAAACCACAGGTAGATAATGTGTGTTCATTATTTATATCACATAATATAGCAACATTCAACATATATACCACCACATAGTATATGAAAGATAGAGTTACTACCTGGAATTGCCCTTTCCTTGCCTGTCTGTCTATCCAATATCCTATGTTTGGCTCAGGCTACCGATATATCCTAAAATTCCAAATGTACAATAAATGAGTTATTACTTATTCATGTCACATTCTAAACTCATGTTGTTGGTTATATTTACCCTTAGAGTTCAAGGAAATTACATTTTGCCATTACCTTTTTAATTTTGCATATTGACTAAAGTTGCCAGAATTTTCATCAAACTTTGAAAATTCATAATTAATTCTACGAAATTCAAATGGGTTGGTTCCAGGTTCTATAAAAAGCTCTTTAAGTCTTATTTCAATGAAAAATATCACAGAGTACCAATTATAACCACACATTTCCAGAAAATTTGTCAAAGCCAATCTGCCACAGAATTTGTTTCAGATTTATGGTCTAACTTTGAAAAGTTATATCTTTCAATCCACTAGTCCAAATGGCTTATATTACCTATCAAATTAAAGCCCAGGATATCTACTTCATCTTGTAAAACTTCATAAGGTTTAGACCAAGTTTTACTATTCAAAAACACACCAAAACAAATCTGTTTCTGGAATACTAATCTAGCAGCAGGATATCCACTTTCAAAAATTCCAGAATTATGTATAATTATCCAAAAATTATAACAATATCATAGTCCCACACAATTTTGCTTTCCAAACACAATGGGAACATTAATTTCATGAAAGTCCAGCTCCAACTCTATGTAGAGCCCCTGACCAAAAATCACAAATAAAATAGAAAAATTGTGCTTTCTTGATTAATCCATAAAGACACCTCATTTTCTCTTGTAATCCCATAATTAACCTTTTAAACACTTATTAATCATGATTAGGGTTAATTTGTGCATCATAACCCCTTAGGGTTTAAACATCCCAAAATACAAAATCAAATCAAACAAAGTCACAAATCAACCACATTAACAATCACAACATTAAATCCAACAAGAAAACAAGGTTTTATGGCTTACCTTTGGTTTCTCTTCTTCCTGCAATTTTTGCCACCCTCTCCCTCTTGTTCCCTTTGATTTCCTTCTTGCTTTACATGATTTCAAGAAGAATATAAAGATTAAAGAGATTTTCCATGAATTAGAAGACAAGAACATGTGGAAATCACAACCTAACTCACCTTGATCTTGCTTGTTGAATCTTACTCTTTCTCTTGGTGTTCTTGTGTCTTAAACTCCCCCCCCCCCTTGCTTATACTTGGATGAAAATAAGATCTTGGAGGAAAGATAAAGAGCTTAAAATTATCATCATCCACTTCCTTATTAAGTATTATTTAATTGCCAATTAACATGTGAAAATTGACTAAAGTCTTCATCTTGTTAAACTTGATAAAAAAATGTCTCCTTTCGCTATAATTTGGACCAAATATTATTTTATCTTCCTTTTTCCTTTGCTGAACAAAATATGGGCCTCCTTCAAGAGGTTAAATGGCTTCTTGCATTATCCTTATCCATCTCCTCAAATATTATTTTTAGTTGAGATCTTTGACTTTTGACTCTATCTTTTTCACTTGGCCAATAATCCTCCTACAAGAAACAATTTATGGCCAAATAAATATTTCTCATTACATTTTATTCATATTGGCCGAAATATTCATAAAGGAAAAGAAAAATAAAAGCTATCTTACTTTATTGGTCAATTGACCATTTTACCCTTATATTTCTGTAATTCAATTGGACCAGCTTCTTCCTTTTCTTTATTGTTGGCCAAAATTCATATATTGTTGGGCCTAAAAATTGTGCTCTTCCAATCTCTATGTTTTGGGCTTCAATAATAGGTTTTTATGAAGACACAAATTAAATTTTATGTTTTATTGTAGCCCAAAATTCATGTGACCACTAATTACACTAGTTCACTTATTCAAATATGTCAATATTCATTATTTTATTCCCTTTAATACCACAAAGGTGTAAAAGAATTTCGATGACTGAAATTTGAGATGTTACATGCTGATCTCACGATCGGCCAAAATAGAAAAGGAAAACCAGTCTTTCAATAACATTCCCTCCTTCCTCCTATCAGCAACCGTGGATCTCCATGAGAAAGAAGAATAATAGCGTCGGCGTTCAACTCTGCTTCATTCGCCTCCTCCAATCGGTGTCCATGCTTCGTCAGAGTAGAAGAATAACGATCGCCGGCGGTATCTCTCAAGAACGATCTCTCTTGCTCTCGTCTCTACACTCTGCCTTCGGTGATGATAATTGTGGCTGTTTCCGTGAAGCTTGGCATTCTGGTTTTTCGCTTCCGAAGAAGACGATGATCCTCGTCTCCAACCCAGTCGCCTCCAGAGGCGATGAACAGTGCAAATCCCAATCCACCGCTTTCGTTCCTGTTTCTTTCAGCTCGTGTCTTTCTCTTGGCGCGGCTAGGTTAGATGGCTCCTCCAAAAACGCTGTCGTCCTTGTAGCAGCTCATGGGAGTCTTCAAAATGGTATTCAAAGAATCAGGGTCAACCTCCCACGTGGCCACGTCCCATGACTCCTGGTGGAAAGAAGAAAAGAACAATATAATAAAATAAAATAAAAACGACAGAAAAAGAATTTTAAAATTACAAAATCCTAAATCAAACTTGTTACCAAAAAATTGATAAGGAATAACGAAACTTAAGTAATTCACAACTTATTTTTTCAGAAACACCTGATTTAAATTTATAATTTCAAAAAAAAATTTCTATCTTTTCCCTTAAAATGAAAGGAAGGGAAATGAACTAAAATAAAACAAAGTAATCTCTCTCTCTCCCTCTTAATATTAATTATAATTATTACTATTATTATCATCATCATCATCCTAAACTAAACTATTTCTATTTCTATTTTATTTTAAATCAAAGATATTTACCATCTAGATCCCGCAAATAATACACCACTTTGATTTGATCTTATCATAAATAAATCTTATAGAAATCTTCTAAAATTATATAGATAACTCTCCAAATATCTTCAAAATATACTTTAAATATGTGAAAATTTGAGAGTTATCACACCCCCACACTTGCATCAAATCTTGTTCTTAAAGATTTCAAAAATGCAAAACAACAAATAAAATATGGAAGCAAGATTCTCAAATCAAACACTACAAAATTGAAACAATTCAAATTTTCAAAAATGAAACTTTCTTAACTCTTTTCTACCTTCTGAAAATGTAAGTAGCAACGCAGTTAAGTTTGGAAAAAATAACTCTCAATAGGATGTCTCTCATAATTCAAGTATTTCCACTCTTCCCTCAAAATAATAAAAGGCTTGTATTTCACTCAACTCCACTTATTACAACACGACTACCATAGTCTTGTTTCTCATCTCAATCTCCACTATTTTATCTAGTTGCAAACTTGAATCAGAAGGATTTTCATGGGTTGCAATGAAAAAGGTAGGATAATAAAATAAAAAAGACAAATGGATGAATACTTTATGAGTGCTAAGCAATTCATTGACAAAAACAAGAAAAATAGGAAATAGCAATTTTTTTTTTGATTTGATCAAGAGTTTCTCCCTCGAGGCTTAGAGGACAAAGGGTTTTCATATCTTCCAATAAGTACACTTCTCTGGATTCGAATTTGTGTTCTTCTCTTTATGGCGGTGAGGCCTCTTACTACCTTAACCAACAGCTTGTTGGTAAGGAGCAAATTTAAATGTAAACAAACTAACTTTATGTACCACTTTTATTCTTTTGACATTCTAACTCTTTTTTTTTTCCTTTTTCTATATACCACTTTTGAGATGCAAAAGATCTATAACACGGATGAAAATTCAGCATTGAGTTTTTATTTATCTTTTCATTTCTCTTCTTTCTTTTGTCTTTTTATTTTGTCTTTAGTTAGCTATTATTTTGGTCACGACAATATTTAATTTATATAGCTAAACCCTTGTTTTGGATAATTTAGTTTAATTATGTATTAGTAGATGACAATTTTTATTGTTGATTGCTTTAAAATTATATTTGTTGATTTAATTGTATGTTTGATTATCCTAAAACAAGAGAAATGTGATTGGGACTAGTTTGGTGTTCTAAAGGAGCATACCATAGGAAATTTAGACTACAACTTCAATTAAATCATGTAGAATTAAGTTTTCAGACTAAATTTGTTTGCAGGATAGACATATACCTACCGGCCCTGCATAGTCTCATTAGACTTGCAATTAAATTAATTCAATTAACTATTAAACGCCCAAGACATTAGGGATTAATATAATTAAAATACCTTTTAGAGGATTGAAAGACACTCTTAGGTAATTAAAAGTCCTAAACTAACAAATATAACTTTAAATACAATTTGATAATGTCATCCCCTGCTTCACGCTCTATATCCTTTTCATTCAAATATATACTTTGTTTTGTGATTCTTCCGGTTATCTCCTACTTTTCCTCTTTTATATATATATATATATATATTCATTTGTTGCATCATCACATGTCTTTATATATATATATATATATATATTCTTAATTTTCCTCTTTTAATATATAATACCTCTTGCAAAACAAAATAAGATATAAGTAGATTTTATATCAAAATATCTTTTTATCCTAGAATTAATTAAATGATAGAAAAATGTGTAAGAGATAATTAAATAGCTATAAAATATTGATAAATCCAACTGCTATATTTTAAAATATACATATATTTAATTATAAAATATATACTTATCAGTCATCCTTGATGATAATAAAATAAGCCACTAGTTATCAATTATCACTACCAAAAAAAAAAAAACACTTTAACATCGCCTTTTCATATCAATTAAAGAAAAAGAGCAACGTTATAAAAAAGGTGATGACATTTAAAAAAAAACAATTTCGGAGGAGTTTTCACGTCAGTAAAGGAGAAAAACGATGTAGTAACTCATCTGAAGGTTAAAAGACAAAAAGAAAAGAAGACCAGAAGACAACACCGATTTCGACGAGCGAAGTAGTTTTGAGTTACCGCGTTGGTTTTCAGTATAAATGACATAGTTTCACATTATTACATCGGTTAGTGTTGACCAACGTAATAAATCAAAATAAAAAAAATAGTTTTGGAGAATCACTTCTGAAAGGGTATAAAAAATAACCTTCTAGAAAATAATAGTTTTGATCCCTCAAACCATATTTTTTATTCAAAACCATGGTTCTCCTGAATTTGAGAGTATTTGGGTAGCTTATCTCAAACCATATGAGTGTTTGGCAACTTCACTTTTAAAACCATGGTTTCAAATTACAATTTTCACTTGCTGTCGCATTCTTCTCTGTTGTCACCACTCCACACTCCTTCCTCCCCCTCAATGTGGGTAGCTCCTTAGCGTTTTCCACCTATCTCCACCACTCCTCCACCGTCATTGCTACTTTCGGTCCTCATTGTCATATCTCACATTTTAAGCCTAGAAGCTCAAATATATACAAGCCTGAATTGAATAGGTTACCTAGTCAAGTTGGGCAAAAATCCCAAAAATACCCTAAAAGATAGAATAATTTTCATGGGCTATATTATTCAGCATTTCTGAATAAAAGTTAAACATACCCAAATGAAAAATGTGACACTCGTCAGTGGTGTTTTTGTCATTTCTAATGTTTGTTATCTTCTCTTTTCCTCTCCTTGTTAATACGATGTTTGATGCTTGGAAATTAAACTTGAATGAATAATATAGGTAATCTTAGTTCGACTCTCGACACATGCATTTGACAATTTATTAATTGGTTTGATAGATTTTAATCTTTGGAGAGTTGATTATGTGAAGACGGAGGAGGGAGTATGTATGTTATTAAATTACATTAGTATAGTTGTTCCAGTAAATTGAAGAAAACGCAGGGCGATTTGATGTCATAGGCAAATATATTTTGATGAAAGTTGGAATTGACAAACTTGTTAAATATGTTAAATTGATTCTACCACTAACTTGGAGCGTATACGCATTATGAGTGTAATTATTATGTGGAAACCCAACCAACCAATGTAAGTCAATGCAAATGGAAATAGTAATGGAGGTTGTGAAGTAACTACAAACAGTACAAGAGCACTTAATTTGGATGCATTATTATATTGTTTCTAGTTCACCACTGTCTTTTTCGAAGACTGACTGGAATTTGTGTTATATTGTATCAACTTACTATACATGTTGTTGTATTGTTTATAACACCTTTTAAAAATCTTTATATTTCAACTTCAATATGTAGGGGTGTAGGTACAGTTAATCATAATTTCTATACAGCATTTCCAATTTATATATTTTTCTTTTTTTATTGGAATATATACTTTTTTTTTCTTAAACTAAATCTAGGCGCTGGTACATTGCATTGAGAATTTTTATTGATTATAAGTTAAAAATGTAATGACCACCCTTCTATTTTACATAAATTACAAAAGCTTAACCTCCATTTTGAAAACATATGTAAACCTCTTTTGAAATTAAAAGGTATGTTCACCTCAATTGTGCCATTAACCATATGTCTTATTACAAAATTTTAGGTGTAATTAAAATAATTTTCCTTTATTTGTTCTTTATAAGGCCAAATATTTGTTGTTAAGTTTTTTTGGGAAAATTCTAATTAAATCCAACTAAAATATCAAAATCCTAATTCAAGGTTGATAAGAGATTCTAGGTTGTGCCTCTTTCAGAGGCGTTTTTTTATATTAATCTCTGGTGGATTATATTAATGAATTCCAGTATTTAAGTAAAAAAAAAAATCCTAATTCAAGTGTACACTTTTATTGAATTCCAAATCCGGACAAAATGCTTAATTAGGAATTTCTAAATGTTATAAATTTACCTTAATGCCCCTGAATGTTTAATAGGTTGCCAATATATATATTTATTCTTCCACACACTCTCTCTCCTCTCTTCCATTCCTTTTACCAACGTTCTCAAGCTTAGACCGGACCGGCTGGTCCAACCAAGAAACGGTCGGACCGGTCCGATCTAACAACTAATCCTAGTTTGACTAGTTTTCACGTGGTTTGACCGGTTTTTTTAATTTTTTTAATATTTTATTCAAAATTTCATATAAATAATTCTAAAATATTCCCTTCCTCACTGGTCTAACCCCGGTTTAGCTTTGATTTGACTCCGATTTGACCCACTGACCCTTGACCTAGTACCCCGACCGGTTCAGTGACCGTTCTGGATTTCAGAACCTTGCCTTTTACTCATTTTTCTTTCATGTCCTCTCCTTCTCTTTCCATGACTTCCTTTCTTGTCGTTTTTCATTCTTTTTCTCTTGCCGAGACGCTGCCATATGTCCCCAGAAAAGTCTCATTAACATATCAATGCACATCCTTCCTATTCATCTACCAAGATCGTGATTCCTGTTAAGGTAATTCCTAGTCAAATATGTGTGAAAACAATGTGGTATAAATTAAAGGACCGAGTTAGCTTGGGCTCCCGGCCAGACATGTTCATTGGTAAGTAAAAAGAAATTAAGGCAAACTGCAACTCTCCAAAGCCATCAAAAGAAATTGAAGCTTCATATTAGGAAACTCATAGAAGTTTGTTTCTATTGTATAAAAAAAAAAAAATCCTAGAAGTCGTATTTTGGATAATTCCAAGGTATTCACCACCGGTAGCAGTGACTAATCCCCTCGCACCATAGACTTCCCAAAGGAGATCCTCTCCATACACACCGCCAGAGATTAAACCCCTAATTCATCACTATAATTGGGATTTTAGGGTTGATCCAAGTACACGGACCGGGGGATCATTGGTGACGAATATGGAGGAAGGGTTGGCATAAAGGGTATAAGATGAAAATAAATTATGGTTACCTGACATATGGTCAGTGGCACCAGGATCAATGACCCACTTCGTGGAAGTAGTAGCAAGACCAAAGGATAAAGTACTTGTAGCTAGGGCCCCTGCAGAGGATGGTCTAGAATCAGATTGATCAGGTATCTGGGCAATATGAGCAAGACCACATTGTTGATCACGCTGCTGTTTATTCTGCAATTTACGACAATAATTGCAAATAATATTGTCAGAATTCATGGTTGGAGTACTAGTTCCATGTTTGGACCCATCATTCTTGTTTTCAAAGGGGCCACGCTCAGCTAGAGCACTCGCATTTAGATCAACAGATGGACGAACCAAACTATCAGTACGAAGAACCTATGAGAATACATGTTCAAGAGAGGGAAGCTCTTGACTATACAGAATCTGAGAGCCAATAGTCTCATAATCAATTATTTATAAATATTTATTTGTTTCTTATACATAAATGTAATAATAATATAAAATAATTTTATATATTCTTATAATTTTTAATATAAATTAACTTCAAATCAAAAAAATTTACATCTTAAATGAATTTCATATGACTATATTTTTTCTAATTTCTAAAATTAATTTTTTATTAACATTAATTAATAACTAATAAATTTTAATTTTTATATGACCATTTTGCCCTTATAGGAACCAAAACCTATGGTTGAAAACTTGAATAACCAAAACCAAAATAAGAAAAAATTTAAGGGATAAAAGATGGTATTAATTCAAATTTTTAAATATTTATATGGCTATTAATATCATAAATTTTTATAAAGATATGTTTTTAAAATTAAATTTAATTAAAAAATAATAATTTTTATTTTTTTGATAGAATTAGCCACGGAATTTTCCGTAGCAAATTACCACAGAAAATTCCTTTGGAAATTCGGCTGCAAATTTTACTAGGGAATTATTCTGTCAGAAATTCCGTGGCAAAAAATTTTGCCACGGAATTTACCAAGAAATATTTTCTGTAGCTAATTTTTACCACGGAAAAAATTCTGTTTCCAACGGGTTTCCATCGGAATTTGCAACGGAATCAAATTTCATTAGAAATTTAATTTTTTTTTTGTAGTGTATGTAAAATCATATTAATATTATTATGAAATATTAAACTAGAACCTTTAGATTTGGACAATAGTGATGAAGGGGTAAAGGAGCGGAAGGTAAGGGAGAGAAGTTGATACCTATGGCTCTTTTATTAATGAATAACAGTATTGGTTTGACAAAAAAAAAAAAAAAGTTGTATTACAGCTTTGGTTTATATTAATTATCTTGGGCACGTGATCTTTATGGATTCCCGTAATACTAACACCATGTACGACTTAATTGAATCTTCTTTTTTTTTTTTTTTTGCCTCACGCTTGATTAAGTCTTTGGAGGCAAAAAGATAACTAAATCTCCAAGTTTTTCATTCATGATTATTAATTTCCCCTAACATAATTGACTGCAAAGTCAGGAAAAACAAAAGAAACGGCTGGTCTCGGTCCTCTTTATACTTTACTAAGTAATGTTTCCGTTGATTTTATTTATGAAGGCTACAAGCAATTATCATACATATGATTTTAATATAAGACTCAGTTGAGTAATTTGAGAAGATTAAGAAAGTTAAATAAATTACTTAATTATAAACTTAATAGCAGAATTTTTTGTGTGGATCTGACAGTTGTATTTTGATGGAGCATAAATCCACTATATACCCCACATCAATTTAGGAATCTTCATTCAAAGTGGAAATTAATGGAGACGTCTTGAAGGGGGTTCAAAAGGAATCTTCTCAAGATTATAATCCTTCTCCGTGTGAGTGTGTGTGAGAGCAAAAGGCTTCTGCACTTTTTCGTCCTCTTTTATAAGCATGAACATCTAACACATATTTTCTAATTTGCCCTCATTTAAACTCTTCCCTTTATTCCCTCATTCATTAAAGCAAGAGAAAATTAAACAATAAGGTCAGGGGCATTTTAGTAAGAGAAAGTTATACAATACATATTAACTTTTTTTTTAATAAGTGTGAAATGGTTGACCTTTACTTATATATGAAGACATAGCTAGGGAGTATGCATTTGACTAAATTACATTAGTCATAGTTGTTCCATTATAAATTAAAGAAATTGGAATGATGAACTTGCCGCATTCGTTAAATTCATCCTACCACTAGTTTAAAGCCCAATGCATCCATTTCAAATATCTAAGGGCGATTAGTGTGATTATTAAATGCATTTTCTTTTTGCCAAAGATTATTAATTAGATTGAAATCCTTTTTTTCCAACTGACTTCTGAAGTTTCTTAGCGTAGCCAAACAATTGTAAATGGCAATATTAATGGACGTTGTGATGAAGTCATTACAAGCAAAAGTTATATATAATACGAGTACATATTAATTTAATTTTTAAATAAGTGTGAATGGTTGACATTTACTAATATATTAGTCATAGTTGTTTCAAGAAAACGGACTACAATTTGATGTGATAGGCAACTATTTTGATGAAAGTTGGAATTGACGAACTTGTTGCATACGTTAAATTGATTCTACCACAAAATCCCAATGCATTCTGTAGGATTTCGGGCGTACCTGGAATCCGTTGACTCACTGAGTACCCACACGAGATCGGAGCACAAATTCGGACTCTGATCACGTTACACTGCAGATTCACCATTGGAGAAGAGGACCCAGGGAGAGAGGAGTTTTGGAAGTTTTCTTGTGATGTTGTTCACTTACCCACCAACTGAGAATAACCCCTTATAATACGTACGGGAGTTATTATGATTTGAAATTCAAATCATAAGGATAAAACTCCTTAATTGGACCCATAATTTTTCATAATTTTATAATAGCTCTAACTGAATTGCGCTTGGGCCTGATTCACCAAGGGTGGACCAGGCATGTTCCAACACATTCCTTTCAAATATCTAAGGGTGATTAGTGTGAATGTGTGATTATTAGATAGAAAACCCTTTTTTGTATCCCAACTGACTTCCGAAGTTTCTTAGTGACTGTTTGGGAGGATCCCGCGCAACCTGAGATAAAACTCCTCTAACACACCTACTTCGTAAATCGTAAAAGCTATTTTCAAAAGTTAATCCAAAATGTGATGTCAAACACTTGTGAATGGCAATACTAAGAGACGTTGTGAAGTCATTACAAGAAAGGCACTGAATTTAAATGCATCTTATTGTTTCTTGTTCTTCACTTGTCTTTTTCAAAGTTCGACTAGAATTTGTGTTATTGCGTATAAACTTGTGGCATACGTTCTCGTATTGTTTCTATTGCATTTAGTTAATCAACTCAACTTAATTTGGACGCATTGTATTGTTTCTAGTTCAACTTTGTCTTTTCTCAAAGACTGATTGAAAATTGTGTTATTGGGTATACCAACTTATCACACACGTTTATTATATTGTTTTCACACCGTTTTGTTTGCGTCATTCAACTCAACTAATTTGGATGCATTGTTCTGTTTCTAGTCCAACATTATCTTTCTTAAAAGGTTGAGTGGAATTTGTGTCATTGAGTATCATTATCACACGTTTAGTATTTTGTTTTCACACCACTTTATTTGAGTCAGTTAACTCAACTTAATTTTGGATATGCACACATTATTGTATATTGCATAATTTATTGTGTAGATTAAATATTTAATATTATATATGTTTTTTAAATATTTGCTAAGTTGTTTAAAAGATGAATGTATCATTAAGAACATTTTTTTATGGGAGTGAGATGAAGTACAACTATTTTAATATGAGCTATGCTGTTTAAAATAATGTATGCAAAAATTGAGACTTATAATTAAAGATGGAGGAAGTACTAATTTTATTGAAATAACCCATTTATTAAGGTCAAACATATTTTTATATTCTTTAAACAAAAAAAGGACACGAAATAATTTTTCAATATTGGTAGGTAAAGCCTTTATTTATAAGCCTCAACTTTTAGATATAGGTCACTGGTCATAAATTTCATTACATTGTTTAAGCTGTGATGAAAATAATTTTCTTTTCCTATATATTTATCTTTATTTTAACATCAAATATATTTTAAGGCCAAATATTTGTTATGGTGATTTAAATAAAAAAGACATGAAATAATTTTTTACTACGGATAGGAGGTCTTAAAATAAAATGACTGAAAATAAAAATATGCTCTTAACAAGCTTTAATTTAAACAAAAGTAGACATGAAACAGAGAAAAGACATGAATGTGGGGATCATAATGTCTTTGTGAGCTACGCAAATAACAAAGATATAGAAAATTTCACTTTAGAAAAAAAAAATAGATAAAGAAGATTTCCTCAAGAAGAGGTAACTTAATCATTATATTTTTTTTCTTGACTAATCGCAGTCTAGGATTTTTAACCCTTAACTTTTGTTTGTTTGTTTGTTTTTTTTTTGGGCGGCAGCCCTTAACTAATCATTTAATATAAACAAGTTTGATATATTATATATCCTTAAGAATAAACACACGCGCAAAGATCCGAACGCATCGAAATGAACTTATTCCATTGGTTATATACTGTTACCACTTTTCCGTTGATTTTTATTGTTTATTTAATTACTTATTTATTCATTTATGCACAGTGATGTACACATAGCATACATCACTGTGCATGTCTTCGTCTGCAAGAGTACCTTTCACTACTTGTAAATAAAAAAGTGAAGGCAATGAAAAGAGCAAGACTCAGGCTAATTAAGACCAAACTAAAGCTCCTATTTAAGCATCACCATTTCAATATATGAATCCACAAAACCATTCACGTACACTCTTCAGCATAACTATGGCTTTTGCCTCCAGTTCTTTTTCATTTCTTTCCAAATACTACCTTCAACCATTATTCCTTATCATCTTCCACATAAATTTGCTTTGCTTCCAGCATGTTAGAGCTGCATCAAATGAGACTGATTATTTGGCATTGATCAAGTTCAAAGAATCAATAACTGATGATCCTAAACAAATCTTGAGCTCTTGGAATAGTTCGAACTACTTCTGCAACTGGACCGGAATCACATGCAGCCGCAAGCATCATCAAGTCACAGAGTTGAATCTGGAAGGTTATTATCTTGATGGGATCATATCACCTCAAGTTGGCAATCTCTCTTTCTTGAGAAATCTCTTTCTCAAAGTCAATAGCTTCCATGGAGAAATCCCATCAGAGTTGGGACGTTTGTTCAGGCTAAAGACACTTTCCCTCTCAAACAACACATTGACAGGCGACATTCCTTCGAACTTGACGAGTTGCACACAATTGAGTATTTTGCACTTGTCAGTGAATAGTCTTACAGGTAAAATTCCATATCAGCTGGGGTTTCTTCAGAAGCTTGAAAGGTTGCGACTTTCTTTCAACAATTTGAATGGAGAAATCCCATTGTCCATATGGAATCTTACTTCCCTCATCCACCTTTCAATAGGCCAAAATTACTTGGAAGGAAGCATACCAGAAGAGATAGGCCACCTGAAGAACTTGATATTTTTTTCGGGACCAGTGAATGGTTTGTCAGGTTCTCTTCCTTCATCTCTTTACAATGTATCATCTCTCACTGTGATATCACTAGGGAAAAACCAGTTGAACATGACTCGTCTTCCATACAACATGTTCTCCAACTTCCCAAATCTAAAATATTTTGCCCTAGGCTTGAATCAAATTTCTAGTCCAATACCAAATTCCATCACAAATGCATCTTCACTCCAAATTTTTAATATTCCTTCAAACAGTTTTTTCGATGAAGTTCCCAATTTAGGAGACCTAAAAGATCTACGAAGTTTAACTTTAGAATTTAATAATTTTGGGAGCAGTTCAAATAGTGACCTTAATTTCATGACATCTTTGAAAAACTGTAGCAAACTTGAAACATTAAGTTTGACCGCCAACAAATTTGGAGGCATTTTACCCAACTCCATAGGAAATCTGTCTACTCAACTCACTCTACTGTACCTGGGTAGTAATCAGCTTTATGGTACTATTCCTGATACTTTAGGAAAGTACACAATTTTAAATGGCTTGTGTCTCGAAGACAACAAATTCTCTCAGGCACCATTCCAACTTCTTTTGGGAGTTTAAATGAGATAAAAAAATTACTTCTACAGTCAAACCAACTCTCAGGAGAGATGCCAGCTTCCTTGGGAAACCTTAGTGAAATGATTGTGCTATCAATTTCAGACAAAATGCTTGAAGGAAAAATTCCGATCACAGTCGGAAACATGAAAAGTTTGTTACTCCTAGACCTTTCAAAAAACAATTTCAGTGGAGCTATACCCTTGCAAACTTTTGGTCTTTCCTCCTTATCAATTTTCTTAAACTTACCTCGCAACTCATTCAATGGATCTTTACCTATTGAGGTACGAAGGCTTAAAAACCTTGGCATTTTAGATATATCTGAAAATAATCTTTCCGGAGAGATTTCTTCAACCATAGGAGAGTGCACAAGTATGAAATACATTGAATTGCAAGGGAATTCCTTCAATGGGCCCTTGCCACCTTCACTAGCTTTGATGAAAGGTCTTAAATATCTAGATGTATCTTAGAACAACCTATCTAGATCAATTCCATCAATTGGCCTACAGAACAATTCTTTTCTTCAATACTTGAATGTTTCTTTCAATATGTTTGATGGTGAGGTGCAAACAGAAGGGGTTTTCAGTAAAGCAAGTACAATATCAGTGATTGGAAATATCAATCTTTGTGGGGACATTTCTGAGCTACACTTATTACCATGCCCTAATAAAGTTGACACGCAAAGAAAGCACAATTTGAAGCTCGTGGTTATTGTGATTTGTGTGGCTTTTTTCTCTTTGTGATATTTTTGTTATCTTTCTATTGGAGGCGAGAAAGAAACAAGAAATCTTCTTGAACTTCACTAGAAATCGAACAATTTCAAAAGGTGTTGTATCAAAATTTACACATTGCAATAGGAGGTTTCTCTACTGGCAACTTGAATTGATCAGGGAGTTTTGGCTCAGTATATAATGGAAGGCTAGAATCAAAAGATAAAGTTGTTGCAATAAAGGTACGAGACCTCAAAAGAAGGAAGCTCAAAAGGGGTTCATTTCATAATGTAATGCACTGAAAAATATAAGGCATCAAAATTTGGTAAAAATTTTGACATGTTGCTCCAGCTTTGACTACAAGGGACAAGAATTTAAGGCATTGGTATTTGAGTATATGCCAAATGGAAGCCTTGAAAAATGGTTGTGTCCTAATCAAGAAAGTGAATATGAGTCAACATTAGACATTTTTCAGAGACTAGATATTATATATGATGTTGCCTCTGTGCTATACTATCTTCATTATGAAAATGAGTAACCAATCGTCCATTATGATTTAAAGCCCAGCAATGTCCTTCTTCATGATGATATGGTGGCTCATGTGGGTGATTTTGGGTTAGCAAGACTACTTGCCACCCTTAGTGGCAGCTCTCAAAAGCAAACAAGCACATCTGGAATAAAAGGGATGATTAGCTATGCTCCTTCAGATACAATTTATTATTGTTTTGGCTTGAAGCTCTTCTGTGTCTTCTATGAAATATTTTTCTTTATTATGTTTTTAGTTTGAATACAATGAGTTTCTAAACATTAACCATAGTCCAACTTGCATATTTCAGAGTATGAAATAAGTTCTGAGGTATCAACACAAGGTGCTGTATATTCTTTTGGTATTCTTATTTTGGAAATGTTAACCGAAAGAAGACCAACAGACTTGATGTTTGGAGATGGCCATAATCTTCATAGCTATGCCAAAGTTGCATTTCCAAACAATCTTCGAGAGATCTTGGACACAACTCTTGTACCCCAGCAAATTCAACAGACAACAATAGCTGGAGCAGAAATTAGGATGGAGGAGGTGGCTATTATGCATCCCAACCATTAGAAGACTCTAATTTAACTATTTGAGCTTGGAATTGCTTGTTCAGTAGAATCTCCAAAGGAAAGGATGAACATGATTGGTGTACTAAGGGAGCTAAATCAAATTAAAAATGCTTTTGGTCTTGAGGGAACAAATCGAAATTGACTGTAACAAAGTGAAAGCTTGAAATGCCACTTTAGATATGCTATTATTATACATTTCTGCCCTTATAAAATTCCTTATTTCTCATGAATAATATTTCAATCTCATATCTCCTCTACGAGCATTCTTTTGTGAAGAAAGGAAAGTCAAACAATGTATTAAAATAAATTGTTACTTTGGTAGGTGAATCAGGCAATCAGCTACTCCTTCAATGTCTAAATTGCCGTCAACATTACTACATGCTGCAATAGTATGTGAATTTGATAGAGCCTCCTATGATTGTCTCTTTTGAGGCTCTACGTCACTCAACAAATTGAATTTTTATTAGGAAAACAAACAAATTGCAATTTTTGATAGAACTCTTTTTTCTTTCTGTGATTGTGCTGTGGCTATAGGAATACATTCTAGATCTTTGGACAGAAATCACCCTTTTATTCACACTAATGAGTTAGTTCTGTAAGTTTTCCCTAGGGAGTGGCATATCTTTCTTAACTTTCTATGTAGAGAAGCCAATCAATGTGTTAAAATTCTAGCCAGGAACGCTCATAGTTTTGAAGGATTGTGACTTTTGTAGCTATGATCATTCACACACTATCTTCATCTATATTATTGCTGAGGAAGTATTAATATGGGTAAATTAAAAAAAAAAGAGGTTGAAAAATATAAAAAAATATATCTTATATGTAAAACTTAGATCAACTTCCCAAATATAAAATTGGTTCGTGATAAGGGGTTGCTTAAGGAAACAAGTATAACCAGAGCTTCCCTCAGAAAAATATCAGAACTTGACCTGAAAGGATTTAATATAAAGCCCAAAGCTAAAAACAACTCTAAAACAAAGATGAGAATACCGAAACAGAGCCTTTCTTATACCAAAACAGAGCTTCTCTCATACCAAAACACAGACTCTAAAATTTACCACATTTCTGGTATTCACTGCAATTACTAGACATAATTCCAATCAGAGCCCACTGCATTTAAGAAAAACAATGTTATTAGAATAGTTCCAAATTCTAATGCCTCCCTTTTCAAACGGGCCACCCTTTTTGCCTTCAAAAGTCGAATCTTCACCAATCAAAAAGTTTCACTTTAATAGGACTCATTAGTATATAAATCAATATTGATGTGCCAACTAAGCCACACAACTATTAGCTTCTGTATACACATGCATGTTCATGAGTGACGAACCTGATCATACATGATTAAATCTCTTATTGGGTCAATTATATTCATCACCAGGTGATTCCTTAAGTGGTCCTTAGTGGGCCATATAAATTTTTGGGCGTCAAGTGGGAAGATTCTTCATAAGAATCACATATTCCCTAGGATAAAAGGCTGAGGTTATACGATAGCAACTAGAATAAATTATCAATTGAATGGGAACTTCTAAACCAAGTTCCTACCCTCTTCTCTCGTATTTCAAAAATACGATTTTGCCCTCCTGCATCTTGCTCTTCTGTTGATTTATCCCAACTTCATATATAATCCACAGATAAATTTAAGGGTGATTTATCCTCTTCTTTTTGTGCATTTTCCTTCTCCTCATCCCATGCCAGAAATGGTGATAATAATGTGACAGTAACCAATAAAGCTTGGGAGGAGGGTAATGCAGTATTAGACCTTCAAGAAAGTAAAGCTGCTGATACTGGGAATACCAAAATCAGAAGCATACCTTGTCACTTTACTGTATCACCATTATAAGCAGATCATATTAATACGTATATACTCAGCACATATATAATGCTGCATATTGTGTATTCTGAGACGAAGGCATGTCACTAAGGTTATAGTACGTTTTAAAACATAGGAATATATATGCCTACACTTTTGACAGTTTCATTTTCCTTTATTTATAAAGTTCAAAATGTCACTTGTATGAATCCACACATTATATACCGTCTACTCTATTCAAATACATACATACATACATTAGTCGTAGTTGTTCCATTAACTTAAAGACAACCAAGGGTGTGATTTGATGTGATAGGCAACTATTTTGCTGAAAGTTGGGATTATATTGATGAACTTGTTGAATATGTTAAATTGATTCTACCACTAACTTAGCGCGTATATGCATTATTAGGTGGGAATCCAAGAAATATAAGTCAATGCAAATGGCAATATTAATGGATGTTGTGAAGTCATTACAAATAGTACAAGGCACTTAATTTGAATATTGTCATAAGTCCCAGGTCGGGTGGGTTTTTTTTGATAGAGGTGCTATATAAGGCCTTGGTTTCTCCCGAAGGATTTTGCTTTCATTGAGAGTAGGCTAACTAGACCAGTAGAAGGAATCCAACCACTTACTTTTGCGATGTGAGGTTCTCCCAAAGACAAATACTCGTTACAAATGCATTGTATTGTTTCTAGTCCACCACTTTACTCTGTTTCTTCTCCACTCTGTTTGAGATCATCGGCTTTTCCTTTCCTTCCCACCTCTTGCTCTCCTTTTCTGATCCCAACTATTGGTTCAAATTTAATATCTTTAAAAAATTATGTTGAAACTCTGATTCATTGGCTAGAATCAGAAAAGGAAACTGATCTCCCCTGCTACCTCCATTTAAATCAGTCAACTCAACGTAATTTGGATGGAGTTTTTTCCTTCAGGAAATTGCTTTTAATTGCTCCACATTTGGTTCGTTAGGCGAAAAGAAATTAAGGGAGTGGGGTCCGGTAATTTTGAAAAATACAAAATCATATAAATATTGTTGATTAATTTAATGTAATTAACTTAAGTAACTACTAGTAATTTTTTAAGATTCATATCCAATGATTATTTATTAGGCCGGCTACTTTTCACATAATATAGACCCACAGGCATTTGAACCAAATTTGAGGCCCATAAAATACTTTATTTTTTATGATTCTAGTATCTGTTTTTTATAATGAAATCATACATGTTTTCATAGAAGAGTACACATGACAAAAAGAAACAAACCTAAGCCTAGCAAGATAATACAAAATGTCATAAGTAATTATTTATCTAGTCCAAATGTTGTGCAAAGAATTACCTTCACCCCTTTTCCTATCCGTCCTGTAAGAGATAATTAAGCTGATTAATCAATTTGATATGCTTTATTCTAATCAGGTTAGTCAGATTACGAATACAATCAAAGGGCTGCCATTCCTTCCTAGAATCCATTTGTTCTGTTGGAAACTTTGTACTGAGGCTCTTCCAACTTGGATTACATAGAAGGATCATTATATGAATGTAGAGCTAAACTGTAAATTTTGTTGAAACAATGAGGAGTCATTAATTGTCTTTTCTTTATTTTCAATTCTCTTTGTCTTTAGGCTATATGGTACGGAACGAAATTATTGAACTCTATATATTAAGGTATGGTTAGGGAGAGAATTGATAAGTAGCCTGCCTCAGATGCAACTCTTGATATGCTAATTTTATACAATTATCTCTCCAGTGCTTATTATAACACATTCAATAAGATTATTGAGCGGGATTTTTTAAAGTAACAATCTATCTAAGGATTTTATTTTTGATAGAGCACAATGGCACCGATCCATATAACTGATCTCATCTAATAGAATAAGACTTTGTTGTTATTATTTGTATAACTAACTATAAAATTTTCTAATTAACTATGAAATTTTCTAACTAGTTAATTAAACTCCTCTGAATAATGACTTTAATTAAAGGCAATTTTGACATGTAAGGTTGTTATTACACGTTCTTACATGTAAAGTTGTTGCTAATCCGAAGTCCTTGCTTACAATTGCGGGAGTCATATATGATATAAGTCTGAAATAAGTGGACTGTTAAGCCCGGTTTAGCAGGAATCCAAATTTATTTCCTAATGATTCTTATATCTTTGGGGTATTAAAGAAAGTAAAATGATGATTCTAGTCTTTTTCACATATACGTCATAGATGATGACCTTATATTATTTATATTATTATGGGTATGATTAATTTGCTGTCCGCTGTCAATGGATAACTTAATATTATTTGGCCTGCATAAATGGATGATTGACTGAATTATAATGAATATTTATTATATTATAATGGGTATGATTAATTTGCCGTCCGTTAGCAAAGCTGTAATTTTCTTCTTTGATTAAGTTTATTCTTTTCAGCATTTTTATAGATATTATAAAGGTACACACATGATAATTTATTCTGGCAAAAAAATACGCATGATAATTTATTATTCAAAATATTTTTCCTTTTTATTAAATTTTACTTGTTATGATGATATGATCCAATAACTCAACAATCTTAGCCTAAGAAAACAGCTTGCTCATGATACCATGTAAACAAATTTAGAATTGGAGAAAAGATGAATATCTTCTTGAGAATTGTAAGTCACAATGACATTACAACTATCAACCATTCTTGAGTGATTCTACTATTAACCATAAACTCTAGTATTAATGAGAAGTGATGACAAAGTTAACCAACCTTATTTTTAGATGAGGATCTTATCATCCTTTACTTTTTGATCTATACAGTTAGACCTCTATTTATTGGGTGTTACAATGATTAACTATCTCATTAAGGTTTTAACTAACTAATGGAAATCTCAACTAACTAGTGTTGCAACACAAGTATAACCAGAGCTTCACTTAGAAAAATCTCAGCATACGACCTAAAAAGATTTAATATAAAGCCCAAAGCCAAAAGCAACTCTAAAACAAAAGTGAGAATACCAAAACAGAGCCTCTAAAATTTTTCACATTTCTGGTATTCAGTATTCACTGCAATTACTAGATGTAAATCCAATCAGAGCCCACTACATTTAAGAAAAGCAGTACCATTAGAATAGTTACAAATTCTAATGCCTCCCTTTTCAAACAGACCACCCTTTTTGCCTTCAAAACTCGAATCTTCACCAATCAAAAATGTTTCACTTAAATAGGACTCATTAGTATATGAATTAATATTGATTGGGCAACTAAGCCACACAACTATTAGCTTCTCTATACACATGCATGTTCATAAGTGATGAACCTGATCATATATGATTAAATCTAAAACAGTAGCAAACCATTCAGTGTAATGCGGTGGTTGCGGTAGAGTTGTTAGCTGTCTTTTGATTGATTAAATCGTGACTCTTTTTGCTTTAGTTTAATCATGGTGTTTAAGTTCATCATTATGTCTCTTTCTTAGTAGTATGAATAGGTGTGTTGAGGTTCATTGTAATTCATTCAGTTTTTGCATTAAGAACAGAGTGTATGGTTTCTGAACCATTTTGGTACCAGAGTCTTGTTCCAGAGGGAGAGAAAATGAGAGAGTGAGGAATAGGTTGAGAGAAAAAAATGTTGGAGAAACAGGGTGTGCGAACTCCATCTTATCGATTCTTTTTCACAAATCTGAGCCCGCCATTGTCTTCGAAAAGTCCCAAAACCCAGGACAAGCTTCGACCACCACCATAAACCATCTTCACACACTCTCACATGCCATATCGGACAGCCACGCGCTGTCAACGGCATCCACGCGTTGGCATTGCACCGCTCTGAGGTTGAAGACGACCCCGTCAACTTCTACGTCAGCACAATCTGTCCAGTCAGCGATAGCTCATCCACTCCCTATCCGCCACGTGTCAAATACACCACGGCATCACCACCGTCAACCCTTGCCACATCATCAAGCCCAGTCATCTTCCACGTCATCATCACCGACAGCTCATCCAGTCCCTGACTGCCACATGTCACTATTAGCCACATCAGCATAACGGTCAGCCAGTATTTTGTTAAAATTACATTTTTGTGCCCTAGATTCTGCTAAATTGACAATTAGGTCCCTAGAGTCTCTGAAATTGCATTTTGACCCCTAGATTCTGCCGAAATTACATTTCAGACCCCTAAACTTCCTAAAATTACAGTTTAACCCCCAGATTCTGCCAAAATTACATTTCAGACCCCTGAACTTCCTGAAATTGCATTTTAACCCCTAGATTCTGCCAAAATTACATTGTTGCCCCAATAAAATCCTTCCCCTACCCTTCTGCCTTGTACCTAATAACTACGTACATAAGTCATAACATGTCAAATAAACTACAAAATGCCTCCAAGACACAGGAATAAACACGAGATTGAGATGGAGGAGATGAGACACCGGATACAAGAACTGGAGGCCACTATAGCAGAACAGCAAGCCTTGCTCGAAACTCATAGAGAGCACTCAGAAGATGATTTGAACAGCCACAGTTCGTCATCTCCTGATTACCGTCATCATCCTCGATAACAACCATTCCACCTTAATGACATTAAGGTAGACACACCTGAATTCGAGGGAAGACTCCAGCCGGACGAATTCATCGACTGGCTACAAACTGGTTAATGAGTCTTTTAGTACAAAGAGATTCCTGATGAGCATAAAGTTAAAATTGTCGCTATCAAACTAAAGAAACATGCCTCCATGTGGTGGGAGAATCTCAAGAAAAGGCGTGAAAGAGAAGGAAAGGGCAAGATACGAATTTGGGACAAGATGCGATGAGTGCTCTCATGTAAGTTTCTTACCGAAAATTATTATCAAGATAATTTCCTTCAATTACATAATCTCCGCCAAAAGGCTATGTCTGTAGAGGAATATACCAGAAAATTTGAGAAACTTATGATGCAATGTGATATACAAGAAAAGGAGGAGCAAACAATAGCTCGTTATCTCAGAGGGTTAAATAAGAACATCGCCCAACCAGTACAACTCCAGCAATACTGGACTCTGGACGACGTCATTCATTTAGCCATCCATATCGAGAAGTAGTTGCCCAGAAGGCCTCCGTACCAACCGTCTTCCTCAACCAGAATTCGTATTGATGGGTGTAAGCCACAAATGCATCATCCTAGCTCTTCAAGCATGCCTCCACCTAAGGCTACTAGGGAATTCAACTCCAAAGCACCTAAGTGCTTCAAATGCCAAGGGTCCGGTCATATAGCTTCTAACTGCCCTAACCGCAGAGTTGTCACCATTCTTGAAGGGGAAGCTTCTGCAGTATTTGAAGAAGAAAGGGAGCCTATGTCGGAAAAAGAACCAATATTTGATGAGGAGCCAGTATTTGATGAGGAAGTTACTCCTGCTGATCACGGTAAATCACTTGTGATTAGGAGAAGCCTGCCTACAACAACTGTGAAAGAAGATCCTTGGCTATGTCACAACATTTTTCATACTCGCTGCACTACTCAAGGTAAAGTCTGTGACGTTATAATTGACAACGGAAGCTGTGAAAATGTAGTTTCCAACTATATGGTAGAAAAGTTGCAACTACAGACTCACAACCATCTGTGCCCTTACAAGCTCTAATGGCTTAACCAGGATAGCGAGGTAAGAGTTTCAAAATGATGCCTTATTATTTTTTCTATTAGTAAAAGGTATCATGATGAAGTTTGGTGTGATGTTGTTCCCATGGATACCTGTCATCTTCTTCTGGGGAGACCTTGGCAATATGATCGACATGTTTTGTTTGACAGTCACACAAGCACATATTCCTTCCAGAAGGATGGCGTGAAGATCCAGCTCACTCCTTTGCCACCTGATAAACACAATAAAGGCAAAAATGAGTCCAAACCATTAGTGTCTTTAGTCAAAAAGGTGACCAAAATAGAAAGCCAAGTAATGGGTTTTCTTCTCTTGCTCGAGGCAAATAAGGGAACTAAAATTCCACCTGAAATGCATCCATTATTAGATGAGTTTCCTAATATGATTCCAAATGAAATTCCGCCAGGATTACCACCCATGCGAGACATTCAACATGCTATGGATTTCATTCCAAGAGCAATAATTCCTAATCGGCCATCTTACAAAATGAGTCCTCGAGAAAATGCTGAAGTTCAAAGCCAAATTGAAGAATTGTTGAAAAAGGGATTAATCTAAGAAAGTGTCAGCCCTTGTGCTCCTAGTTCCCAAGAAAGATGGAAGTTGGAGAATGTGCATAGATTGTCGTGCAGTCAACAAGATCACAATTAAGTATCAGTTTCTGATACCCAGACTTGATGACATGCTTCACCAGTTATATGGCTCTACTACTTTCTCTAAGATTGACCTTCGTAGCAGATACCATCAAATCCAAATTTGCCCCGGAGATGAATGGCCGATAGCTTTCAAAACTAGAGATGGGTTGCACGAATGGAATGTGATGCCATTTGGGTTGACAAATGCTCCTAGTACATTTATGCGCCTAATGAATCAGGTCCTTCGCCCTTTTTTTGGCAAGTTTGTTGTTGTTTACTTTGCAACATTCTTATCTACAGCAAAAGCCTAGCGAACCATTTGGAGTATTTACAACAAGTGTTACAAGTTCTTCGAGAGCAAAAAATTTATGCTAATTTGACGAAGTGTATTTTCTTGACAAATGAGGTCATTTTTTTGGGTTATATTATAACTATAGAGGGTGTACAGGTTTATCCAAGCAAAATTGAGGCCATTAACAGTTGGTCAAGGCCTAAATCTATCCAAGAAGTTAGAAGTTTCCATGGATTAGCCTCTTTCTATAGGTGGTTCATTCGAAACTTTAGTTCCATTGCCACACCCCTCAGGGATTGCATCAAGGGAGACAAGTTCCAATGGACAGAGAAAACTCAGAAACTTTTTTAAGAACTGAAGAAACGCTTGATAGAAACTCTTGTACTAGCCCTTCCTAATTTTGACCAAGTGTTTGAGGTCAGTTGTGACGCCTCTAACACTGGAATTGGTGCCATCCTGAGTTAAGAAGGCCATCCAATTGCTTTCTTCAGTGAGAAGCTTAATGATGCTAAGCTCAAATATTTTACCTATGATAAGGAATTTAATGCCATTGTTCGTGCTCTACAACATTGGAGTTATTATCTCCTAAATAAAGAGTTCATACTCTTTTCTGATCATGAAGCCCTCAAGTATCTAAACTCTCAGCAAAAGATCAATCGTAAGCATGCGCGTTGGAGTAAAATCTTACAGTCTTATCCATTTCTGATAAAACATAAGGCTAGAATTTTAAACTCAGTAGCTAATGCTCTTAGCCGCCGTCATGCATTACTATCAACAATTCAAGCCAAAGTTGTTGGGTTTGAATGCATCAAGGAGTTGTACCAGGATGACCCGGATTTTCATGGAATGTGGGAGGCGACTGTAGGTCAACCTTTCTACCAATATTACAAACACGATGAGTTTTTATTTTGAGGTAAAACCCTGTGCATCCCTCAGTGTTCTTTGCGGGAGGCAATAATTTGGGAAGCTCACGATGGAAGTTTAGCTGGTCATTTTGGTAGAGATAAAATAGTTGCTCTAGTTAAAGAGAATTTCTACTGGCCAAGACTTGAACGAGATATCAACAGGCACATACAGAGATGCAAAATATGTCATTTGGCCAAAACCAAGGGTCAAAATACAGGATTATACATGCCTTTACCAGTCCTAGAAGCACCATGGGAAGATGTAAGCATGGATTTTGTGCTGGGATTACCATGAACTCAGAGGCAGAAAGTTTCTGTCATGGTGGTTGTGGATCAATTTTCAAAGATGGCCCATTTTATTCCTTGTCAGAAGACTAATGATGCTATGCAAGTTGTTGAACTGTACTTTAAAGACATTGTTCATCTCCATGGCATTCCCAAGACTATCACGTCTGATCGTGATGTTAAGTTTCTTAGCCATTTTTAGAGAACTCTCTGGAAAAAGATGGGTACTAAACTTCAGTTTAGTAGTGCTAGTCACCCTCAAACGGACGGACAAACAGAAGCTATAAACAAGATTCTTGGCAATCTTCTACGAAGCTTTATTGGAAAGAATTTGAAGCAGTGGGATCTTCTACGAAGCTTTATTGGAAAGAATTTGAAGCACTGGAAAGTGCCCTTTTGAAGTTGTTTATAGCACTCCACCTCTCAATCCATTCGACTTGATTCCTTTAGCTAGCAAACAGTATTACAGTGTAGATGCAGACCAAAGGGCTAAAGAAATCAAGAAACTACATAAGCAGGCCTGAGATAGGATCTAGAAGCAAAATTTGAAAATCAAAGCACACAGGGACAAGCATCGAAAGCAGCAAATTTTTAATGTAGGAGACTTGGTTTGGATACATTTGAGGAAAGAACGTTTTCCTAAACAATAGAACGCCAAGTTGTCTCCCCGAGCTGATGGTCCATTCAAGATTGTGCAGAAAATTAGCAACAATGCGTATAAAGTGGAATTGTCTGGTACCTACGGTGTTTTAACCACTTTCAATATTGCGGATCTATCTCTGTATGTTGATGACCCTGTCGATTCCAACTCGAGGACGAGTCCTGTCTAACCGCGGGAGGATGAAACAGTAGCAAAACATTCGGTGTAATGCGGTGGTTGTGGTGGAGTTGTTGGCTGTCGTTTGACCAATTAACTCCCTTTTGACTGATTAAATCATGTCTCTTTTTGCTTTAGTTTAATCATGGTGTTTTAAGTTCATCATTATGTCTCTTTCTTAGCAGTATAAATAGGTATGTTGAGGTTCATTGTAATTCATTCAGTTTTTGCATTAAGAACAGAGTGTATGGTTTCTGAACCAAAATCTCTTATTAGGTCAATTATATTCATCACTAGGTCATTCCTTAAGTGGTCCTTAATGGGCCATATAAATTTTCGGGCGTGAAGTGGGAAGATTCTTCATAAGCATTGTATGCCCCAAAAATAGCTGTCTGGGCTTGCGCACCAAATGAACCAACTAAGGGCAATTTAGCCCAAAAGCATGAAGGGAATTCAATAAGACCTGACTCTTGAAAGCCCAATAAGAGCAACTCCAAAAGGCCGACAAACTCGAGCTAAGATTACAACGCCCATGATGATCGGTAAAACCAACCAGCTGAAGAAAGCTCTAGAATCTGAGGAAAACAGGATGATCATGCCTATCTTGATCTTGAAATATAGTAAGTCACAGACCAAGAAAATGGGGGGATATAATATAACAAACCTTCAATACAAAACGGGTGGAGTTCTTTAAGGATGGAAGAGACAAAAAACCATTTGTGGTGCTTGGAGCCTTGGAGCTTACCATACCTTTCCTTGTAATCAAAAGCAATGAACGATCAATAATACGAGTTCTTTATTCATAGCTCTTAATCTGATGAATTTTGTGTGCTATTGGTGACCCCTGTCAATTAGATCCATTCCTAACCTAAATTTGGTCAAATAATTTGGCACCATTTGTGGGGTCCTAACAACAAGTTTTCCAAAAATATCACCCTTCTACCTAACTGTCTTTCTTTCCTTACCCCTTGCCTTACTAACCATGACAGAAGTAGTTGTCAGACATGAGGTGAGCATCGCCGAACTAGCCAAGTTGGTGAGGAACCAAACTGCACGACTATTTGCATAAGCCATGCTGATTGCATAACATGATAAATGTACTTGCAGCATGAAAGCCACCTTCATTGTCTAGAAGAGGAGAGTGCAAACCTGCAAGACCAAGTCACATCACTCACCACGCAGGCTACCCCTAGTTCACAAGGCAATTCTCATCCGTGGTCATTTTGCTCGTTCGGCCATAGAGCATGCCTTTGGAAAATTTGTCAGATATAGGCGAAACAGTACCATGAATGTCAATCTAACTAATGAAACTCCTCTTACAGACATTGGAGTTAGCCAGGTTGAACTACTAACACAACAGGATGCACCTCGCACCACTAAGGAAGGTCCTCATGCTGACCAAGAAAACCCTATTGATGGACAGGAGGACCCACCCATTAGTTAAGGAACTTCTCCTAACCTAGTAGGTGTCAATGACGTACCTGATGGAGAAGCACAAAGAATAGCCACCAACCTCTATTAGCGGACGCACCACCTAATGGTACATTAGACGACAGCGGCTGGAAGATAAAGTGCAAAGAGTTGGAAGTTATGATACTCTGGTTACCTGACATACCATTACTCATGAAGAAGAGTGCCCCCGATAGCTTCGCATACTCCCATTCATAGGCAACATAGCATTGATTAACATGCCCAAGAAGTTTACATTCCCTCAAATTCACCATTATGATGATACGATGGATCCATATGAGCATATGGCCCAATATTGTCAGAGAATGCATACTATGGCAGTACCAAGGGAGTTACGGGAAGCCTTCATATGCAAGGGTTTCAGATCAAGTTTGGTCAAACTAGCATTAAGGTGGTTTACCAACCTGTCTACCAATGCAATAGCCTAAATGAATTGTTTGTCAAACCAGCATTAAGCATTTGTTTGCTAGTTTGAATGACCTGTTTGTCCAACCATTATTGAGCAACTAGAAACTCAAGAAAAATTCAAACTACTTGTACAAAGTAATCCAAGGGAAGCACGAATCATTGTGTGACTTTGTAGGTAGATTTAACAAAGGGAATATCAACATCTTGAGTTATGATACCGTTATCGCAATCCCGACATTCAAAAAGGGCCTCCTCCCCAACTTTGACTTGTATAATTGTTGATTAATTTAATGTAATCAACAAAAGTAACTCCTAGTAATTTTTTAAAATTCCCATCCAATGATTATCTATTAGGTCAGCTACTTTTCACATAATATAGACCCACAGGCATTTGAACCAAATTTGATGCCCATAAAATAGTTTATTTTTATGATTCTAGTCTCTGTTTTTTTTTAATGAAATCATACCTGTTTTCATAGAAGAGTACACATGATAAGAAGAAACAAACCTAAGCCTAGCAAGATAATACAAAATATCAACAGTAATTATTTATATAGTACAAATGTTGTGCAAAGAATTACCTCCACCCCTTTTTCTATTTGTCATATAAGAGATAATTAAGCTGATTAATCAATTTGATATGCTTTCTGCTAATCAGGTTAGTCAGATTATGAATACAATCAAAGGGCTGCCTTTCCTACCTAAAATCCATTTGTTCCGTTGGAAACTTTGTACTGAGGCTCTTCCAACTAGGACTACATAGAAGGATCATTATCATTATATGAATGTGGAGCTAAACTGTGAATTTTGTTGAAACAATGACGAGTCATTAATTGTCTCTTCTTTATTTTCAATTCTCCTGGTCTTTTGGCGGTATAGTACGGAACGGAATTAATGAACTCTACGCATGTCAAGGGATGGTTAGGGAGAGAATGAATAGTAACCTGCCTCATATGCAACTCTTGATATGCTAATTTTATACAAGACTCTCTCAAGTCCTTATTATAGTAAATGTTCAATAAAGTTATAGAACCGAATTTTTTTTGTTAACAATCTATCACAAGATTTTATTTTTGGTAGAACACAATGACGCTAATCCATATAATTGACCCCAACCAATGGGATAATACTTTATTGTTGTTGTTTATCTAACTAACTATAAAATTTTCTAACTAATTAATTAAACTCCTCTAACTAATGACTTTAATTGAGGGCAGTTTTGACATGTAAAGTTGTTATTACACGTTATTACATGTAAAGTTGCTGCTAATCCGAAGTCCTTGCCTATAATTGCGAGTCATATGTGATTCTAATTGTTTTTTTTGGCCAACAATGTTTCCAGTCTTTTTAACATATACGTCATAGATGGATGACCTTATATTATTTATATTATTATGGGCATGATTAATTTGCTGTCCGTTGTCAATGGATAACTTAATATTATTTGGCCTGCATAAATGGATGATTGACTGAATTATAATGAATATTTATTATATTATAATGGGTATGATTAATTTGCCGTCTGTTATCAAAACTGTAATTTTCTTCTTTGATTAGGTTTATTTTTTTTAGCATTTTTATGGATATGAGAAAAGGTATACACATGATAATTTATTCGGACAAACAAATACACATGATAATTTATTATTCAAAATAGTTTTTCCCTTTTATTGAATTTTACTTGTTATGATGATATGATCCGAGATCTAATTTTTGGAAATCAATGCTCAAAATAAGAAGACTTGTATGTATGTGTGTGTGTGTACACGTCATAATGTCAGGCATATATATTTCATGACCTTCTGTTTTTCAACGCAACGAAGGTTTAATTTTGTAGTATTGCCCTGTCGTTCCCATTTCAGTCCAAATACATAGAAGCATTAATCCTTATATTATATTTATAATATATTGGGTATGATTAATTTTCCATCCGTTATCAAAGCTGTAATTTTCTTCCTTGATTAAGTTTATTTCTTCTAGTATTTTTTAAGGATATTATAAAGGTATACACATACAAACGAGACATATTATGTGGCATTGGTCAAGTTTAAAGAATAAATTAAATAGTGGGTGATCCTAACGTAATCTTGAGCCCTTGGAACAACTTGTGCAGCAGAACAGTTCAAACAGATGTTCCAATCGCATAAATCAGTATGCATGTCTTGATCTCCCTGTGTCCCTTTCACTACTTGTAATTAAGGACAAACTAAAGCTCCTATAAAAGCAGCACCATTTCAACATATCAATCGGCAAAAAACCATTCATGCTCTTCAACAAAACCATGGCTTTTGCCTCCATGTCATTGTCATTTCTTTCCAAATACTACCTTCGACCATTAATCCTTATCATCTTCTACACAAACTACCTTTGCTTCAAGCATGTTAGCGCTACATCAAATGAGACTGATTTTTTGGCATTACTCAAGTTTAAAGAATCAATAACTGACGATCCTGATGAAATCTTGAGCTCTTGGAACATTTCGAACCACTTCTGCAGCTGGACTGGAATCACATGTGGCCACAAGCATCAGCGAGTCACTGTGTTGAATATGGAAGGTTACCATCTGCGTGGGATCATACCGCATCACGTTGGCAATCTCTCTTTCTTGAGAAATCTCTCCCTCATAAACAACAATTTCCATGGAGAAATCCCACCAGAGTTGGGACGTTTGTTCAGGTTAAAGAAACTCTGGCTCTCAAACAACAAATTGACAGGACAGATTCCTTGGAACTTGACGAGTTGCACTGAATTGAGGGTCTTGTTTTTGGATGGAAATAGTCTTACTGGCACAATACCATATCAGCTGGGTGCTCTTCATAAGCTTGAATGGTTGCAGCTTGTTATCAACAATTTAACAGGAGAAATTCCATTGTCTATATGGAATCTTACTTCCCTTACCGTTCTTACAGTAGGCAGAAATAATTTGGAAGGAAGCATACCGGAAGAGATAGGCCACTTGAAGAAGTTGACATTTTTTACAGCGCTAGAGAATAGTTTGTCAGGTGCTCTTCCTTCTTCACTTTTCAATATATCATCTCTCACTCTGATATCAGTAGGAGAAAATCATCTCAGTGGCACTCAACTTCCGAACAACATGTTCTCCACCCTCCCAAATCTAAGATATTTTGCCATAACTGGTAATCAAATTTTTGGTCCAATACCAAATTCTATCACAAATGCATCTTCACTCCAAGCTTTTTGGATTTCTTCAAATCTTTTTTTCGGAGAAGTTCCTAATCTAGGAGGCCTAAAAGATCTATCGATTCTAAGTTTAGATTTCAATAATTTTGGGAGCAGCTCAAATAATGACCTTGATTTCATCATATCTTTGAAAAATTGTAGCAAACTTGAAAAATTAAGTTTTGCTGCCAACAAATTTGGAGGAATTTTGCCCAACTCCATTGGAAATTTGTCTACCCAACTCTCTTTTCTATATCTGGGTGGCAATCAAATATATGGTACTATTCCTGACACTTTAGGAAAGTACACAATTTTAAATGGCCTGGGTCTCGAATACAACAAATTCTCAGGCACCATTCCAACTTCATTTGGGAATTTGGGTGAGATGAAAAAATTAGCTATGGATGGAAACCAACTCTCAGGAGAGATACCATCTTCCTTAGGAAACCTTAGTGAATTGATTACGCTAGGGATTTCAGGGAATATGCTAGAAGGAAAAATTCCTACCACAATTGGAAACATGAAAAGTTTGCTAAGCCTAGACCTTTCAGAAAATAATCTCAATGGAGTTATACCCTTTCAGATTTTTGGCCTTTCTTCTTTGTCCATTTTATTAGACTTATCTTACAACTCATTAGATGGATCTTTGCCTATTGAAGTGGGAAAGCTTAAAAACCTTGGCACTATGGATATCTCTAGAAATAATCTTTCTGGAGAGATTCCTTCAACCATAGCAGAGTGTACAAGTATAGAATACCTTAATTTGCAAGGGAATTCCTTCATTGGGCTCATGCCTTCTTCGCTGGCTTTGATGAAAGGTCTTACACATTTAGATATGTCTCAAAACAACCTATCTGGACCAATTCTAATCGGCCTACAGAACATTTCTCTTCAATACTTAAATTTTTCCTTCAATATGTTTGATGGTGAGGTGCCAACAGAAGGCGTTTTTAGCAATGCAAGTGCAGTATCAGTGGTTGGGAATATCAATCTTTGGGGGGGTATTTCAGAGCTACACTTAGCACCGTGCCCTAAGAAAGTTGACAAGCAAAGAAAACACAATTTGAAGCTCATAAGTATAGTGATTTGTGTGGCCTTTCTTATCCTAGTGATATTTTTGTTTACTTTCTATTGGAGGTATGAACAAAACAAGAAATCAACTTCAACTTCACCTAGAATTGAACATTTTCCCAAGGTGTCATATCAAAATCTACACGTTGCAACTGAAGGTTTCTCCGCCAAAAACTTGATTGGATCTGGGAGTTCTGGATCAGTATATCAAGGAAGGCTAGAATCAGAAGATAAAGTTGTTGCAATTAAGGTATTGGACCTACAAAAGAAGGGAGCTGAAAAGAGTTTCATTTCAGAATGCAATGCATTGAAAAACCTAAGGCATAGGAATTTGGTTAAAATTTTAACATGTTGCTCAAGCATTGATTCCAAGGGGCAAGAATTTAAGGCATTGGTATTTGAGCACATGTCAAATGGAAGCCTTCAAAAATGGATGTATTCTGATCAAGAAAATGCATGTGGGTCAACATTGGATTTTCTTCAGAGATTGAATGTTATATATGATGTTGCCTTAGCACTACATTATCTTCATTATGAAAATGATCAACCTATTGTGCATTGTGACTTAAAGCCCAGCAATGTTCTACTTGATGACGATATGATGGCTCATGTAAGCGATTTTGGACTAGCAAGACTACTTGCTACCCTTAATGGCACTTCCCAAAAGCAAACAAGTATATCCGGAATAAAAGGGACAATTGGCTATGCCCCTCCAGGTACAATTTATTATTATCTTGGCTTGAAGCTCTTGTAAATTTCATTTCATTTCTTAAATTATTTTAATGTTTTATTTTGTTAGTTTCAGACAATTAATTTCTAAATATTAACCATAGTCTAACATGCATATTTCAGAATATGGAATAAGTTTTGAGGTATCAACACAAGGTGATGTATATTCGTTTGGTATTCTTATTTTGGAAATGCTAACCGGAAAAAGACCAACGGATCAAATGTTTGGAGATGACCACAATCTTCGTAGCTACATCAATTCTGCATTTCCGAACAATCTTTTGGAGATTGTGGACACAGCTCTTGTGCCCCAACAAATACAACAAACAACAATAGTAGATGGAGGAGAAATTGCGGTGGAGGAGGTGGCTCATGTACATCCCAACCATGAGAAGACTCTAGTGTCACTATTTGAGATTGGACTTGCTTGTTCAGTACATTCTCCAAAAGAAAGGATGAATATGATGAGTGTACTGAGGGCGCTAAATCAACTTAAAAATGCTTTTGGTCTTGGGGGAACAAGTCGAAATTGACTGCAACAAAGATTATTGAGTTTGAAATGCCACTTTAGATGTGCTATTATTGTAAATTTACGGGTTAATAAAATTCCTCACATCTCATCAACTATATTTCAATCTCGTATCTTCTCTAAGACTTCTTTTGTGAACAAAGAAAGTAAACCAATGTGCTTGAATAAATTATTACTTTGGTTCTGTGAATCATGCAGTTATTTCTTCAGCGTCTAATTTTAAATTGCCATTTGCAACATTATTATGTGCTGCTATATTGCCAATTTTCTTCTTATAACTGCCTTTCTTGAGGCCCAACAAATTGCAATTTGTAATAGGAAACCAAATTAGACAGAAGGTTGCTTTTGCCCATTGCACTCCTACAAGATAGGGCTTTTAACATTCCTTTTTTGGCACTTTTAATGTCCAATAGGGACGTTTATGTGAGCAACGTAGTTTATTTTTGAAATAACGTCCTTAAAAAAAGGACGTCTAAAGTGAGAACTTTGGATGTCCCAAATGAAGAAAATAGATGTTTAAAGTTCCTGTATAGGAGACGTTAGACATCCCTATTCTCAATAGAGACATGTAAAATCCTTACTTTAGACGTCTCTAATTGGAACGTCTACCCTTTTCTCCGTTTGGAATTTTTAAAGGGGGAATCTTTAGGCTTCTCAATTGAAATTTGAGATGTCTAAACTCTACTTTAGGTATTCTAATTTAAATTTGGGATGCCTAATATTTCAATTTTGCTGCTTTATTTACAAAAATATCACCGCCTCTATGTTTTTACTTTCCTTTTTGAAAAAGGGACATCTATAGGGCTAGTAATATCTTCAACTTCTATTGTGTTGATATTTAAGAAAAGCAAAGAACAAATAGATCATGTTTAATTGGTTCGAAAAATGAAAAGAAACTGGAGTGTATATTGAAAAATAGAAGTCAGATCCATCATTAATATTGATTGCAGTACAGTTCTGAATAAAAATGAGAGATAATGCAAATGCAACCTCAGGCGCAACAAAAGAAAATTTCAATTTGTTTTTTAAATTTGTTAAAAAGATATTACAAAGCTAAATCAGACTGAAAAGTGTCAACAACAAAATCAGGGGTAGTACTAAACAGATGGATGCCATAAGCAGTTGCTCGTGCCTCTCTTGCCAATCGGTCAGCAGCAACATTCAATTCTCTGCAACACCAGACAGGGTTCACATTCCAATCCTGGTCCAGTCTACTACGTACTTCATACAGGAGGTCCCTCTCTGGATGGTCTTCAGTCCATCCTTTGGAAAGAAGTTCCACAACTTCCCTGCTCTATCAACACGTTTTTGCCATTTCATCTCCCATGGCCTATTCAAACCCCAAAAGACTGCCTATAACTCAGCATGCAAGCTATTTCCGTTACCTATTTTAAACATGAAACCATCCTTAACCGAGCCTTCATGATTTTTTGCAATCCTACCACATATGATGCCAAACTGTTCATACCAACAATAGAGCCATCAACGTTTTACAACCCCGACAGGAGGAGGGTAGCATCTAGTCACCTTATCTCTTCTTATACAATCCACATACAATTTCTCTTCCGAGCACCTCACTACTGCTCTTGTTTGCACCAAAACTTGCAAACGACTCTCAAGCACACCTCGAAAATTCCCGCATTCATGTTTAACCATATTTGACTACTCAAAACAATAAACCAAGCCGACCATCTAACACCCATTACTTCACATTTCTGGTTAAGGTTCCATTCCACCATGTAATAGGTTGGGACAACGAGAAAAACCTGGCACATAAATGGTTTAGCACTGTACAGAAGTGAAATCAAAGGTTCTCATTTTATTAAATGTTGCATATGATCTATATATATACACTGAGTTATACGTATGAACTAGACAAGCCGTTCCTACTCTAAGACTTTCCTACATTAGCTTCTGTCGGCAAGGCACCATATTTGACTAACTCTAACACTCCCCCTCAAGTTGGAGCATATATATTAATCATGCCCAACTTGTTACAAAGATATTTAACTCGTGTCCCATGTAAGGCTTTTGTCAGAAGATCTGCCAGTTGATCATCGGATCGTATGTGTCCTGTAGATACAATATTTTCTTTGATCTTATCATGAATAAAATGACAATCAATTTCAATATTTTTGTTCGTTCATGGAACACAGAATTTGAAGCTATGTGAAGTGCTGCTTTATTGTCACACCATAGTTTTGCAAGCAATATCGTGGTAATGCCAATTTCCTTCAAGAGTTGAAATACCCACACAATTTCTTGTACTGACTGTGACATGGCTCTGTATTCTGCTTCTGCACTTGATTTTGACACAACTAATTGCTTCTTACTTCTCCAAGATATCAAATTTCCACCAACAAACACACAATAACCGGTAGTGGATCGTCTTGTGGCTTTAGATCCTGCATGATCCGCATCACAGAAACATTCGACTTTAGTGTGCCCATAATCTGTATAAAGAATACCAAGACCTGGAGAACCTTTCAAATAATGTAAGATATGTTCTAAAGCTTCCCATTGTGCCACTATTGGTGATACCATGAATTGGTTGAGTCTACTGACTGAGAAGGTTATATCAGGACGAGTTACTGTTAGATAATTTAGTTTCCCAATAAGTCTTCTATATCTCTTAGGAAATGGAAACGGTTTTAATTTCTCTGGATCAATCTTCTTCTTCAAATCATCAGGAAGCTCATCAAACATACTAGCATCAAGATCTAGAAAGGGATTCGGAATCATGGGGATGCTGCTTGGTGCAGCTCCAAGTTTTCCAGTCTCCTTTAAGAGATCGAGAACATACTTTCTTTGAGTCAAGAGAATACCTTTCTTGCTTCTCAAAACCTCAATACCAAGGAAGTACTTTAATGATCCCAAATCTTTAGTCTGAAAGTGAGAGTTCAGGAAGATTTTAAGTTCTGAGATTCCAGAATAATTACTTCCTGTAATCACAATATCATCAACATATACTACGAGAAGAATCATGCCTGCATCAGATTGTTGGTAGAACACAGAGTGATCACACTTGCTTTGACGTAACCCAAACTTCTTGACCACATTACAGAACTTATCAAACCAGGCTCGAGGACTTTGCTTTAGACCGTACAGTGACTTTCGGAGGTAGCACACTTTCCTATTCTCCCCCTGAGCAACGAACCCAGGTGGTTGCTCAATATAAACTTCTTCCAGAAGATCGCCATTCAAGAAAGCATTCTTAACATCTAATTGATACAAATCCCAATGATATGTGGCCGCCAAAGATACAAGAAGACGAACTGAAGTGAGTTTGGCTCCACGAGAGAAAGTCTCAAAATAATCAAGACCATAAGTTTGGGCATAACCTTTTGCAACAAGGCGAGCTTTTAGTCTTTCCAAAGAACTATCAGCCTTAGTCTTAACAACAAATACCCATTTATAGCCAATAGCTTTCTTGCCAGGAGGGAGATCAACAAGAGTCCATGTACCAGCTGTTTCCATTGCCAAGAGTTCTTCTTCCATTGCGGCACGCCAACCAGGGTGAGCTAGGGCTTGGTGAAGAGTTGTAGGGGTGGATATGGAATCAAGGGTGACCACAAGTGAAGAAGAAGTAGGAGACAAATGCTGGTAGGACACGAAGGAGGATATAGGATAGGTACAGTTAGCATATCTTGTGGGAGTATAACGAGGACGAGTTCCTTTTCGAAGGGCAATAGGTAGGTCAAGTGAGGGATCAACAGCAGAATCAGGAACAACTGGATTAGAGGCAGCAATAGGAGGATCTAGGGGATCAGGAACAGAAACCAAGGTGTCATGACCAGAATCCGTTGGCGAAGCAGTGATTGGTGACGGTGAAACGTTGATTGCATCAGCATCATTGATGATATCAGGTTCTGGTACAGCAACCTGTACTGGTGAGAGTGGGACACGATAAACCAAGACATCATCAAACTCAGCAATGACAGATGGAGACTCAGAAGAGGTCGAAGATGTGAAGAAAGGAGAAGACTCATGAAAGATTACATCAGTGGACACAAGGTAACGACAGAGATCTGGAGAGTAACATCGATAACCTTTCTGAATTCTAGAATAACCAAGGAACACACATCGTAGGGACCTGGGATCAAGTTTACTGACACTTGGACGAACATCCCGAACATAACAAACACAACCAAAGATTTTTGGATCAATAGGAAACAGCTTAGCGGTGGGAAACAGAATGGAATACAGAATATCCCCACTAAGAACAGCCGAAGGCATGCGATTTATGAGAAATCAGGCTGTAGAAACGGCATCGGCCCAAAAACTTTTAGGGATGGAGGAATGAAACATGAGAGCTCGAGCAGTTTCTAATAGATGTCGATTCTTTCTTTCAGCAACACCATTTTGAGCGGGGGTATCAACACAAGAAGATTGGTGAAGAATACCATGACTTTGCATATACTCGGTGAATGGGGCAGAAAAATATTCTTTTGCATTATCACTTTGTAAGATTTTCACAGGAGTGTTAAGCTGGGTTTGAATTTCAGCACAGAAATGACGAAAGTGAGTAAATAATTCAGAACGCTGTTTCATTAAGTAAAGCCAAGTGGTTCGAGAAAAATCATCAACAAAAGTGACAAAATACCGATAACTAGATTGAGACATGATTGAACAAGGACCCCATACATCAGAATGCACTAACTCAAATGGGGACGCAACGCGTTTATTGACGCGAGGTGCTAAATAAACACGATGGTGTTTGGCAAATTGACAGGATTCACAATTTAAAGTAAACACAGAAGAGAATTGAGGATACAATTTTCGGAGAGATGACAGAGACATATGACCTAGACGACAATGAATTTCAAACAGAGATGACCCACCAGAACAAGCAATAGAACGCGGTACCTGATCATCAAGGATGTAATGACCACCGGATGCATAGCCCTTACCAATAACATGCTTCGTCATGAGATCCTGAATCAAACAATGGTCAGGAAAAAGTGTGATAAAACAATTGAATTGTCGAGTAAGTTTGCTAGGAGATAAAAGATTAAAAGCAAGATCAGGAACATGAAGGACAGAGGATAAAGCAATAGATGGGGTAGGTCTGATAGTGCCACATCCGAGAACACGAGAATAAGAAGCATTAGCAATTGTTATACTAGAGGGGTTGGCATAAGGTGTATACGAGGAGAACAAATTTTTGTTACTTGTCATATGATCAATTGCACCGGAATCGATAATCCACTTTGACGAACAAGTGGCAAGGCTAGAAGTGATGTTACCTGTAGCAAGAGCACCTGAAGATCTAGACTTAATTTCCTCCATCATCAAACAACGAGATGTACCAAACAGCAAAGGTGAAATAACAACAAACTCTCAAAGCAAGAACAAGATAATTACACAATCATAAACTGCAGCAACAATCTGAAATATCCCAAATGAGGCTTTAAGGTCCTCCAACTACAATAACAAACGTCACACTAGTGATCAAGTGGAAATTTCTCACAACCAAAAAATATCCCAAACGATGAACAGAAGCCTCCAGATGAACAGTAACAGTGCTAGATGAATAGTAATCGTGAGTGAATAGTACCTCAGATGAATAGCAACCGTGAGTGAATAGTTCCTCATATGAACAGTAACCGTGAGTGAATAGTACCTCAGAGATTTTTTTTAAAGAGGGACCCACACGGAAGAAAAACACCGAAAGAGTTCACGTATAACACTTTCTCAACAAATATCCAAAAGTGATTGCAACCACGGGACCCGCAGATATATTAAACCAATATTACCTTAATCAAGGCAAGGGACCCACGGACAGAAATACTAGCTCAGAAAATGAAGTTAGTAACCAATTTGCAATCCACGAACGTTGAAACTGAAAGCGAAGAGCAAAGTGCAGAAAATCAAATGGTGCCGGATGGCCACGAAACTTCAGGAGGAGGAAGAGGAGGTTCAGTCGATCAGTGCGCTGCAAACGCCACCGTGAACGGAGGTCGGAGCAAGCCACAAGTGCCGCCCGTGTGTTGGAGCGCCGGAGGAGGGGGCGGCGCGTGACTGGCCACGCGCAGTCAGAATGCAATCGGAGATGGGTGGATGGCCGATCTTGGGGTGGAGAAGATAGTGACCAGGCGCGTGTGTGCAATTGGAGCTTTGACGACAACAGATCTGAGAGGGAAGAGAGCTTACTCACCGGAAAAAATGGAGTTTTCACCGGAAAAAAAAATGAAGCCAGAAATGAAACGAAGAAACGAGGCTCTGGTACCATGTACAGAAGTGAAATCAAAGGTTCTCATTTTATTAAATGTTGCATATGATCTATATATATACACTGAGTTATACGTATGAACTAGACAAGCCGTTCCTACTCTAAAACTTTCCTACATTAGCTTCTGTCGGCAAGGCACCATATTTGACTAACTCTAACAAGCACAATGGCATTCCATCCATCCTTCGCATGTTGACAGTCACGAAGAGCATGCAAGGTGTCTTCGGTTTGTCCTCCACAAAAAGCACAACATGGGCTATCCTGCAGACCCCTCTTAACTCTTGACAAATTAGTTAGCAATCGCCCCCTGCAACATAGCCAAAGAAAATGTTTGCAACGTTGAGGAGCTGAGGTCTTCCAAATCAGGCGCCAAACTCCATTACAACGTGAAGAGCCCTGCCCACACAGTAAATTATACACTGAACGCACCACTTGAGGGTAGCTTCCATATTGGGGTATCCACCATGCCCCCATTCTTAGAAGCACGGGCTTGATTAATACATTGCAAAATCGCAGTTGGAGGAACACCATTCAATTTTGACCAGTCCCACCCAGTCGAGGCAGTGAGAAAATCGGCCACAGTTAATTCCCGCATACTATCATCAATACGACTCAATGCATAATTATTTAATTTGTCGTGATTTGGTAACCATGCCAAGCAACCAGAGGAATTCTCCTTTGTAAGTCAGTTCCCCCACCAGGAAACTCCTACACTTCTTATCAATGTCATTGCAAGTGTCAACAGTTAAGAAGGTCGACTGCATAGTATGCGCTGGTATGGCCGAAGCTACTGACGAAACCAACGTATGTCTAGCTACCAAAAATAGAGTCTTGGTCCTCCAATTTGATGTCGAGGATCACGCAAGTACTTTCCCAGATCAGCGACTGGGGTGAAACCCAGAAGCTCACTAATCTTCTTCCTTCTGATATGATTAACGTTGTGATAAAAGAATATCTTAAACTTTGATGCATTTACTTATTCACCTAAAGCGAACATAAATCATCTAGGTATGCCTTAATAAAACCTGTCCGTTTAAAACTCGTTTTTGTAAAAAGTATTAAATCATCTGTAAAGGAAAGATGAGAAATTGTGTTACCATTGTTTTCACCATGAACAGCCGCCAGTGCCCAATCCTCACATCACTCTGTATGAGATGTAACAACTTTTCCATGGCCAAGACAGATAAATATGGTGACAAATGATCTTCCTGTCTAATACCTTGATTAGGATGAAAACTTGGGCCTCTTGAGCCATTTTACAAAACCTGCATTTTTTATAAGGATATATTTTATAATTAAATAAGTTTAAGTTCTAAAATATATTTGATTAAATTTATTAATATTCTATACTTATTTAATTATATTTTATATATTTTTTCTAGCCTTTGATTAATTATAGGATGAAAGGGTTTTTGATATAAAAGTTACTCATATCCTAATTTATTTTACAGGAAATATTATAAGCTTCAAGTGAAAACAAAATATCAATATAACATATCTATATTATATGATAATCGATAAAAAAAAAAAAGAGATAAACTAAGATATTGAGATTGAAACACACATATAGGAAGGCAATATATACCTATATATATGTTAGGCGAAGTAAGAGGGAGATGTGCTCTATTTTCCTAGTTGGTGATGGCAACACAAGCGTTCAAAATTTAGATGGAGGGAGATTAAAGTTTGGAGATGCAGAAAATCTACAACCAGGATGAAAATTCAGCATTGAGCTTTTATTTCTCCTTTCTCTTCTCTTCTTTCTTTTGTCTTTTTATTTTGTCTTTGGTTAGCTATTATTTTAGTCATGACAAAGTTTAGTTTATGTAGTTAAACCCTTGTTTTAGATTATTTAGTTTGATTATGGATTAGTGGATGGTGATTTCTTCTTTTAATTGCTTTATTATTATATTTTTTGATTTAATTGTGTACTTGATTATCTTGAAACAAGAAACATCTTATTGAGATTATTTTGATATTCTAAAAGAGTCTAAACATAGGAAATTTAGACTAGACCTTCAATTGAATAGTGTAGAATTAGGTTTTTGGATTTAATTTGTTTATAAGATAGACATATACCTACCAGCCCTACATAGTTTCATTAGGTTTACATTTAAATTAATCCAATTAAGTACTAATTACCTAAAATATTAGGGATTAACATAATCGGAATGCCTTTTAATGAATTGAAAGACACTCTTAGATATATAAGAGTCCTAGACTGACAAATATAACTTTAAATACAATTAGATGGAGAAATTAGACACTAAAAAATAACCAAAGCTATAATAATCTAAGTTACCACATGAGATCTAGAATCACCCTTATTCTTAGCTTCAGTTATAGTTAGATTTATTTTTCTTTACTTTTTAGTTAGCTTTTATTACTACTTTCTATTCAAATTGTGTTGACTCAATTTAAGTAAAAGTGTAAAGTCATTGCTCAATGACATTGTTGGTACCAAGTTCTCACGAGAAATATATCTTACTCATTCTTTATTACTTGATATGGCCCGTGCACTTGTGGAGTCTTTAGGCTCTATATTGTGTGCCAATCAATTTTCACCATAGACAAGCAAAATTTGACAATCTCTATAAATCGCAATGACACCCCTACCTCAAGAAGGCATTCTAATACAAATTTCCATCGCACACGATCATAGCATAAGTGTGCTAACATTCTAGCTAGGAACTTTCATAGTTTAGATTGTGAGTTTTGTGCCTTTGATCATCCTCCACCTTCATGTATGAATGTGTTGGATGATGAGAGGCTTAATGGCTGTAAGCTGATCTTTCTTTCCATGTAAGCCGTTTAGTAATGCAGTATAGTTTTTTTATTCAAGAAAAAAACACTATACATTCATAAATGGTTCTCCCTCCGGTCCTTAATGTATTACCCACTTTCTTTTGGATCAGGGGTGCCTGATGTGCACTTCCCTGATACGCGCTTGTTGTGTGGCCCATTTAGGGTTCTTCCCAAATGTATTTTTCATGGTTCTTTACATCATTATATTCTACATAAAATGAGTGACATTTTGATACTTTATAGGCAAAAAATGGAACTGTTTTCAATCTTTTATGGTTTTTCAAAGATTTAGTACTCAAAGTGGAAAAGAAATGTACCGCTTTAAAAAAAATGCACTGAAACTTTGAGAAATCATAAAAATTTGAAAAAAATTCTATTTTTTGCCTATAAAATATTAAAATGTCACCCATTTCATGTAGAATATAATGATCCAAATAACCATGAAAAATACATTTGGGAAGAGCCCAAAATAGACCGCGCAGCAGGTGCGCATCATGGGAAGTGCACATCAGGCACCCCTGATCCCTATCTTTTAGTGATAAATGGTTGGCTATGCAAACAAGTATGCCTAAAGCTTCACTCAGAAAAATCTCAGCACATGGCTTAAAAATATTTAAGATAGAACTCAAAGCCAAATGCAGCTCAAACAAAATGTGATGATTAATTTCAGTCCATATCTCACATTTTCAAGAAAAATCAAATTTAGGGAAAGAAGTCAAACACTAAGGAAATTCGGAGGCGAGATTACCATACTCTTGAACCTCTCTTATACCAAAACAGAACCTTTAAAATTTACCAAATTTCAACCAGCACCACAGCATTTAAGAAAAACAATGCCATTGGAATAGGTCCGAATTCTAATGCTTCTCTTTTCAAACCAGCCCCCCTTTTTAAAACCAAATTTGAAGTCAATAGTTATATCTTCCATGTGATGGTGATGTTTGAGCTGTTAACTAGAGTGAGCCTATCACTAGAGCCGGGAATACGGGCTGGCCTGGTCCTACAGGGGTTCGGGCTTAAATGAGCCAGCTCGTTTAGGCCCATTTGCTAAAAAGTATCATATTTTTTAGGCCGTGACCCTACAGGGCTGGCCCTTCACAGGCTCGGGCTTAAACTCATTCTAATTCAAAAAAAAAATTTCTTTTTCAAGATTTACAATTTATTTATTATTTTGCTTTAAATCAAGATATATTATTTTTAAAATTCATAAAGTTTTAGTTAAAATAATCATCTAATGTCCAAATTAGCCTAATTTTTACAATTTAAATTAATAAACCATTGTAGAAAATAAAATAAATCAAACCAATTAATAAGTATTTGTCTGTTATTAACACTCTATTAGGTATTTAGGTGTCTCTCATATTGATAACTTGATATAATGATATTATATTTATTAATTTATTTTTAAAATATCTTAAGCAGGCTTAAAAGGGCTGGCCCTCAGGGCTTTAAGGCCAGCCCTACAGGGCTTACGGTCCTACAGGACCGGCCCTTTTAGACCCGTTTTTCTTTTTAGCCTCTAAATCATAAACCCAACTCTTGAAGGGCTTGGGCCTAAACAGGCCAGTCCGACGGGCTCGGCCCGAATTCCCGGCTCTACCTATCACCTAGTCTTTTTTTTTTCTTTTTTAGTCTGGTCCATTTACATATACGTCATACATATGGGTGACCTTATATACCCTACTGCTTAATATTTATATCAAATTGTGCATGATTAATTCGTCGTCCATATATGTACGTTATCAATGCATAACTTAATACTTTCTTAGCCAGAATAAATGGATGACTGACTGAATCAATTATAATGTGTGTGCTGTACAAACTAATACGGCAAATTAATTAGTACTCTATTTAAAATTTAGTTGCGTGTTATAATTAAAAATATATCATTTAAGAAATAACGTTATCTGAGAATCGCAATGTTCAAAGAATGTCCCTATCTCCATGAGGTTCTGTGAAGGCCACATATATTCCAACAATTAATGTTTCGGTGTTTGTGGACTTCTAAAGAATACAACACACGGAAAACAGATTTAACATTAATATTTTAGAAGAAAGAGAGTTAACTAAACCCTAAAATAAGTTTTAGTCTTTTTAATTAATTTCAAGAAGTAATTACATGCAAATTATTTTTAATTAATTAATTTATTACTTTTATCCAGATCTGTATTTTACTTGCCCCCTTTGGTTAAATTTATTATTTTTGGGGATATTATAAAATGCATACACAAGAATATTTATAATTCAAAATGTTTCCACTTTTTATTAAGTTTTGCTTATCATAATTCACGATTTAAATTTTTTTTTTTCGAAGAATGTCACAATATCTATGATGACGTGAAAGCTATATATTAAAGTAGTCTTCGAAATTGTGTGTCTTATTAAAGCAGCACCATTTGAATATATGAATCCACAAAACTATTCACGCTCTCCAGCATAACCATGGCTTTTGCCTCCATTTCATTTTCCTTTCTTTCCAAATGCTACCTTCAACAATTAATCCTTGTCATCTCCTATCTAAACTTACTTTGGTTCCAGCACGTCAGAGCTATACCTCGAACAAGACTGATTATTTCGCATTGATAAAATTTAAAGAATCAATAATTGATGATCCTGATAAAATCTTGAGCTCTTGGAACAGTACAAGCCACTTCTGCAGCTGGACTGGAATCACATGTGGCCGCAAGCATCAGCGAGTCACCAAGTTGAATTTGGCAGGTTATGTTGGTAAGATCATATCACCTCACGTTGGCAATCTCTCTTTCTTGAGAAATCTCTCCCTCCCAGACAACAATTTCCATGGAGAAATCCCACAAGAGTTGGGACGTTTGTTCAGGCTAAAGTCACTCGTTCTCTCAAACAACTTATTGACAGGGGAAATCCTTGGAACTTGACGAGTTGCACTGAATTGAGGATATTGTTTTTGAATGGAAATAGTCTTACTGTTAAGATACCATATCAGCTGGGGGCTCTTCAGAAGGTTGAAAGGTTGCAGCTTTAGCTCAACAATTTAAGTGGAGAAATCCCATTGTCTCTATGGAATCTTACTTCCCTCACCCATATTTCAATTGCTTATAATGACATAGTTGGAAGCATACATGGAGAGACAGGCCGCTTGAAGAACTTAATATTTTTTGGAGCAACAATGAATAGTATGTCAGGTGCACTTCCTTCTTCAATTTACAATCTATCATCTCTCACTCTAATAGCATTTTATGAGTCCCACATCAGGAAATCTCACAAGTAGAGTGAAGTTTATAAGTTCAAGAGATTCTCTCTCCTAATAGGCTAGTCTTTTGGGATGCGCTCTCCCTTTGGGCTTGTGATAATCACATTGGCTCTTTTATTGAGAGCCCGATGTTCAAGGAAAGGGCTACCCACGGTGGGTTCTGACTGGTTGGAGGCCGAGTAAAGTGTCGTGGTGTGGAGCCATTGGGGATGCCAGTTTTCAAGGGAGTAACTATGTTATGAGTCCCATATCATGGGGGCCAAATATAACATTCCTATGCCACAAGCTCATTTACAGCTTGCAGAAAAATGTTGACTATCTGCATCAAATCAAGTAGTTAAGTGGTTGGCGGTGATTGTGAAGACAGGGAATAGTCCTCTCTCCTTTGTGCAGTTTGCATTGACACCTCTGTGGGTAGTCCTTTCCGTAAATATCGGGTTCTCAATAAAAGCACCAATGTGATGATTACAAGTCCAAAGGAAGAGTCGATCCCAAAAGACTAGTCTATTGGGAGGGAGAGACCCTTGAACTTATAAACCCTACTCTACTTATGAGATTTCCTGACGTGGGACTCATAACATAGCAGTAGCATAAAACAATTTGAACATGACTTGGCTTTCATATAACATATTCTCCACCCTTCCAAATCTAGAATATTTTGCCATAGGTGGTAATCAAATCTATGGTACAATACCAGATTCCATCACAAACGCATCTTCTCTCCAAAGGTGTGATTTTTTTGTTAACTATTTTGTTGGGAAAGTTCCCAATCTTGGAAACCTGAAAGATCTACAGTATCTAAATTTAGCATCTAATAATATTGGGAACAGCTCAAATAGTGACTTTGATTTCATGACATCTTTGGAAAATTGTAGCAAACTTGAAATTTTAGGTTTGAGGTACAACAAATTTGGAGGCATTTTACCCAAATCCATAGGAAATTTGTCTGCCCAACTCACTGAACTATACCTGGGTGGTAATAAGATATATGGTACTATTCCTGTAATCCTGTTACTTTAGGAAAGTACACAATTTTAACTAGCTTAGATCTTGAAAGAAACGAATTCTCAGGCATCATTCCAACTTCTTTTGGGAATTTAGGCGAGACAAAAACATTATATCTGGATGGAAACCAACTATCCGGAGAGCTACCAGCTTCCTTAGGATACCTTACAGAATTGATTGAGCTAATGATTTCAAGGAATATGCTTGAAGGAAAAATTCCTATCACTATTGGACACATGAAAAGTTTGCTGATCCTAGACCTTTCTGAAAACAATATAATTTTAGTGGAGCTATACCCACTCAGATTTTTGTTCTTTCCTCCTTGTCCATTTTATTGAGCTTATCTCACAACTCATTGAATGGATCTTTGCCTATTGAGGTAGGAGTGCGTAAAAACCTTGGCACTTTGGATTTCTCTGAAAATAATTTTTATGGAGAGATTCCTTCGACCATAGGAGAGTGCATAAATATGGAATACCTTAACTTACAAGGAAATTCCTTCAATGGGCCCATGCCTTCATCGCTAGCTTTGATAAAAGGCCGTACACATTTAGATGTATCACGAAACAACCTTTCTGGATCGATAATAGTAGGCCTGCAGAACATTTCTTTTCTTAAATACTTGAATATTTACTTCAATATGTTTGATGGTGAGGTGCCAACAGAAGGAGTTTTCAACAATGCAAGTTCAATATCAGTGACTGGAAATATCAATCTTTGTGGGGGTATTTTTGAGCGGCACTTACAGCCATGCCCAAAAAAAGTTGAAAGGCAAAGAAAACACAAGGAAGCTCATGGTTATTCTGATTTGTGTGGCTTTTTCTCTGTTATTGTCATTTTTGTTTGCTTTCTATTGGAGGTGTGCAAGAAACAAGAAATCATCATCAACTTTACTTACAGTGAAACAATTTCCCAAGGTGTCCTATCAAAATCTACACATTGCAACTGAAGGTTTCTCCACTAACAACTTGATTGGATTTGGGAGTTCTGGTTCAGTATATAAAGGCAAGCTAGAATCAGAAGACAAAATTGTTGCAATAAAGGTGTTGGACCTTCGAAAGAAGGGAGCTGAAAAGAGTTTTCATTTCAGAGTGCAAAGCATTGAAAAACACGAGGCATAGAAATTTGGTAAAAATTTTGACATGTTGCTCGAGCGTTACTTACAAGGGAGAAGATTTTAAGGCATTGGTGTTTGACTACATGTCAAATGGAAGCCTCAAAAAATGGTTGCATCCTAATCAACAAGGTGCATCTCGGTCAACATTGGATATTTGTCAAAGATTAAATATTATATATGATGTTGCCTCTGCACTACATTATCTTCATTATGAAAATGAGCAACCAATTGTGCATTATGACCTAAAACCTAGCAATGTCCTTCTTGATGATGATATGGTGGTTCATGTGAGTGGTTTGGGTTAGGAAGACTAATTTCCACCCTTAATGGCACTTCCCAAAAGCAAACAAGCACATCTGGAATAAAGGGGACCATTGGCTATGCTTCTCCAGGTACAATTTATTACTCCATTTAGTCTTTTTTATAAGTATCTTTTTTCTTGGTTGAGCAAAACGAATTGGTGGTTGAGATTAGTTAAAAGCAATAAATATGCCAAAAATATCATATTTCTTTCAAATCTGCCCCTATTTATGAAAAGAGTATAGGAGAGAGAGTGAGTTAAGAATATGAGAGAGGATAAGTATGATTAAATGAACGGGAATATATGGTGAGTGGGGGATAATTAATATATAGATATGTATTTAATATGTGTAGAAAAGAAAAAAGAAGTTTAAATTTTGAAACGCAAAAAACAAGTTGCTTATATTAAGGACCAGCCTCAAAAGGGAGAAAGTTGCTTATAAAAAGACTAGATGGAGTATTATTTTAGCTTGAAACTTTGGTAAATTCCATTTGTTTTTATGAAATATTTTTCTTTTTATTTGATTGGTTTATAGAATATCTAAACATTAACCTTAGTCTAACATCTTAGAGTATGGAATGAGTCATGAGGTATCAACAAAGAAGGTGATGTATATTCTTTTGGTATTGTTATTTTGGAAACGTTAACCAGCAAAAGACGAACATACCTTATATTTGAAGATGGCCACAATCTTCATAACTACACCAAAACTGCATTTCCAGACAATATTTTTGAAAATTGTGGACATAGCTCTTGTACCCAAACAAATACAGCATGCAACAGTAGCTGTAGGAGAAATTAGAATGGAGAATGTGGCTTATATACATCCCAACCATAAGAAGGCTCTAATTTCATTATTTGAGATTGGATTTGCTTGTTCAATAGAATCTCCAAAAGAAAGGATGAACATGGTGGGAGTATTAAGGGAGCTAAATCAAATTAAAAATTCTTTTGGTCTTGCGAAAACAAGTCGAAATTGACGCCAAACAAAGAATGAGCTTGAAATGCCATTTTATATTAGATATGCTGTTATATTTTGAATTTTTGTGCTAAAAAAATTCCTTACAGACAATGAATTATATTTCAATCTCATATCTTCTCTAAGAATCTTCTTTTGTGAACAAAGAAAAGTCAAGCAATGTGTTAGAATAAATTATTACTTTGGTTTGTGAATGTCTAATTAAATTGCTATCAGCAACATTAATTACAACATGATGCTATAATGTGAATTTTCTTCTGATAATTGTCTTTGCTGAGGCTCTACATTACATGACACTCGACAAATTGCAATTTGTATACAGATAGTAATTCTCACGCCTAAAATTTGGCCTCCCGTGATAGTAATAGGAGGAAAAATGATATGGAGTTGCCATCAAAATTTTAAAACTAGGATAATTTTGAAAACTTTTAATCTTTTTTTTTTAAAAAAAAATTAGGTATTCTCCCTCATGCGTAACATGATCTGGTATTTACTGCACGATAATATATCCTAGAGTCGATGTTTTTTTTTTTTTATCCGGTTGATGTGTCATGTGATCATTTGGTTGTTTCAATGGATGCCGTTAATAGCAAATTAAAGTTTTTACAAACTTTCTATAAATATAATAGATTGTATCTTTTTGTTTCAAACCACATAAATTGGACCATAAGAATTGTAGTTGTGCAAAATAAAGGCCTTGTATTATCTCCCCGTGTAGACATTGAGCAGTAACCTTTGAACAACTGGAGATTGCAATTATTATTTTCTAGTGTGCCTATTATTGGGTTAACAATTCCAAGTGAGTTAGTGATTAGTAATGTGTCATTATTTAAAAAAAAAAAAAAAAAAGGAAGGTCAGCTAGAAAGGCACGTTTCACGAATAAATTTTGGTTGTTTAATAATCATAATACATGTACACTTTTACTGCGTAAAACTAATTAGTCCATTTGGGTTCTTCATTTCTTAACTGAAATTTGAATTGATATCAAAACTATAGTTTGATGCAATCAAAATTTAATTAAACAGGCATCATAAATATATAGGCCATGAAAATGGTATAATAGCAAATCAAGGTTGTTCCATATAGATTCAATCAAATTAGTGATTAGATATTAAATTTTCTTGTTTCATTTAAACTGAAAAAACCAAATAAGGATGAGTGAAGATTAATTTAAACAAAAGCAAAAGTAGTAAATCTAATATTTTTAAGATTTCAATTGGTAAAAATAACCTAGAGTGGTTAATCCCTTCTTTAAGGTTTAGAGCATGTATTTACCCAAATAAAAGCACTTAATATTGGCTTATTAATCTAGAGTTTTGATGGATATAAGTATTTTCTAATCACTTATATCTCTCCCTCGAATTAAAATGTTATTCCTAACCAATTTACTCAAAAAGATAATAAATGTCCAAATTAACTCTAATAAGATTATATGGATTTAATAGCTATATTCCTATCCTATTAGTAAATTAGAAAAAAAAAATTCTAATATCACATTGCTTAATCCTATAATCCAAATAAGATCTCTTTCCCAAGAATAATCAAAATTCTCTAAATTCATACTTAGTAGTGATCAAGTACTAAGTAAACAAAATAGCATTAAGCAAAATTAATAGTTTAAACATACTCAAATCCTCAAATTAGTTCATAACTACTCCAAGTTCAAAGAAAATTTAGCCAGCTTTAATCAACATTTTCTGCAAAAAGTTCAGAATCAATTGACATAATTAAAAGGATGTAGTTGTCCAAAAAAAAAAAATTAAAAGGATGTAGAACTGAAGCAAATCAACTCTGTTAAGTAGACAAAACCGAAGCACAATCCAACAAAGGTTCCTCCTCTGGTCTTTTGACTTTGAAAGAAGAATCCTCAACTGAAGCTGCTCAAATGGTGCTCTTCTTCCTCTGATGCTGATCTCACGATCGGCCAAAATAGAAAGGAAAACCATTCTTTCAATAGCCTCCTTCCTCCTATCAGCAACCGTCGATCTCCATGAGAAAGAAGAATAATAGCACCGGCGTTCAACTCTGCTTCATTCGGCTCATCCAATCGGTGTCCATGCTTCGTCGGAGTAGAAGAATAACGGTCGCCGGCGGTATCTCACAGGAACGATCTCTCTTTCTCTCGTCTCTACACTCTGCCTTCGGTGATGATGATTGTGGCTGTTTCCGTGAAGCTTGGCATTCCGGTTTTTCTCTTCCAAAGAAAACGATGATCCTCGTCTCCAACCCAGCCGCCTCCAGAGACGATGAACAGTGCAAATCCCAATCAACTGCTTTCCTTCCTCTTTCTCTCAGCTCGTGTCTTTCTCTTGGCGCGGCTAGGTTAGATGGCTCCTCCCAAAACGCTGTCGTCCTTGTAGCAGCTCATAGGAGTCTTCAAAATGGTATTCAAAGAAGCTGCCTCAACCTCCCACGTGGCCACGTCCCATGACTCCTGGTGGCAAAAAGAAAAGAACAATATAATAACATAGAAAGGAAAAGATAGGAAAAGAATTTTAAAATTGTAAAATCTCAAATTAAGCTTATTACTAAGAGTTGATAAGAGAAAGATGAAACTTGATAAGTAATTTATAACTCATTTTTTTGGAAACACCTGATTTAAAATTTTGCAATTTCAGATTTCTTTTTCTGTTTTTTCCCCTAAAATGAAAGGAAGGGAAATGAATGAAAATGAAACAAAGTAATATATATATATATATATATCTTACTGTTAATTATTATTATTATTATTATTATTATTTATTATATATATATATATATCCTAAACTAAACTATTTCTATTTTATTTTAAATCAAAGATATTTATTATCTAGATCCCACAAATAATGTATCACTTTGATTTGATCTTATCATAAATAAATCTCATAGAAATCTTCCAAAATTACATAGATAACTCTCCAAATATCTTCAATATATACTTTAAATATATGAAAATACAAGAGTTACATTAATAGAAAATTGGCTTTTTAGACTGTCACATTTAGACCGGTTATAGAGGATAAGGTCTAAAAAAGATTACCAGTGGCAGTTTTGTAATTATAGATAACTTTTAAGATTGGTTTTTAAAATAACTGGTCTAAAATATATTATTTAGACCTGTTATATACAAAACCGGTCTAAAATATAAAATCATTTAAAAATTGAATTTCTTTTAACTTTTAAGACCGGTTGAAATGAATAACCGATCTTAAATAGCAAATATTTTAGACCCATTTTTTGTAAAACTGGTCTAAAATGTGTTTTTAAGACCCGTTGTTAGTGACAACCGGTCTTAAATGTGTTTTCTTGCAAAATTCCTAGCCTTGATCCCACGCTCTCTGAACCATTCTTCTAGTATCACCATCCATTTCTCTGTGAGCTCTGTCCCTACTTGTTTTGAACTCCTCCATCACGCCCTATTCCTGTTTTGGTCAGCACCACCGGTTCGTTGATCACCGTCATTCTCCTATGCTGCTCTCATCGTTGTGTGCCCACATCACTGTTCTTTGATCATCATCGCGCTCCTCCCTCGTCACCTCTATTCTCAGCCATGACATTCTCCTCTGCAGTGATTTCCCTTTGTCAGTGCCGTGAATTTGAAGACTTCATTTTAATCTCAATCGACGCTGCCGTGACTTTGGCTAGAAGCTCACTCCTTAGTCTTCAATCAGGTTAGTGTTCTATTCTTGAGTTGTTGTTCAATAATCACTAATGTCCATTGAAAATGGCCCTTGATGTTGTTTTGAGCACTTAATTCCTAGTTTATATGCTATGACTTGTACATCCCTGCGATATTATATTTGGCTTGGAGTAATACCATTCTAAGTTTTGTTTTAATTAATGTGATTGTTTGATTGTCAGCGTTATTGGTTTGTTTAAACAATATTGTTTCAAATGATGCATGTCAGAATTAGCTGAAACCTTATGCATATAAACTGAATAGCTTTGCAACGCAAGTTTTAACATGTATCTATATTCCTTTATTATGAAATATTGCTTAGTTCTTATCATGCCAAAATTTATTGGTATATTGCTACAAGTGTAGTTATTGTCTTATGGTATGCATGCTTCTTAATTTTGTTGAAATCCCTAAAACTGTATTGTTGTTGTTTTTGTCTATCCTTTTGTTGTTGGATAGGTTGCTACAAGATGTTGAAATATATGGATCGTATTTGGATAAATGTTAAACGGACGAGTGTTGAATATGATAATGGGGTGAGGAATTTTTTAGACTTTGCTAGAAGAAATGTCGATGATGAGAGTATGATGTTTTATTGCCCTTGTGTAGTATGTTTGAATGAGAGTCAACTAAGTGCTGCAGATCTATATACACATTTAATTTATGAAGGATTTTGTAAAAGTTATACAGTATGGGTATGGCATGGTAAAGAATTAGAAATGCCAAGTTCATCTCAATAGGAAGGAGTGGCCTTTGATGATAATGACACGGCTATGGATGATCAGATAGAGGATATTATTTGTGACGTAGGAGAAGAGGCTTTTAAGCAATCACATGCATATAGCAATCACATGCACCGTCAACCCTTGCCACATCATCAAGCCCAGTCATCTTCCACGTCATCATCACCGACAGCTCATCCAGTCCCTGACTGCCACATGTCACTATTAGCCACATCAGCATAACGGTCAGCCAGTATTTTGTTAAAATTACATTTTTGTGCCCTAGATTCTGCTAAATTGACAATTAGGTCCCTAGAGTCTCTGAAATTACATTTTGACCCCTAGATTCTGCCGAAATTACATTTCAGACCCCTAAACTTCCTAAAATTACAGTTTAACCCCCAGATTCTGCCAAAATTACATTTCAGACCCCTGAACTTCCTGAAATTGCATTTTAACCCCTAGATTCTGCCAAAATTACATTGTTGCCCCAATAAAATCCTTCCCCTACCCTTCTGCCTTGTACCTAATAACTACGTACATAAGTCATAACATGTCAAATAAACTACAAAATGCCTCCAAGACACAGGAATAGACACGAGATTGAGATGGAGGAGATGAGACACCGGATACAAGAACTGGAGGCCACTATAGCAGAACAGCAAGCCTTGCTCGAAACTCATAGAGAGCACTCAGAAGATGATTTGAACAGCCACAGTTCGTCATCTCCTGATTACCGTCATCATCCTCGATAACAACCATTCCGCCTTAATGACATTAAGGTAAACACACCTGAATTCGAGGGAAGACTCCAGCCGGACGAATTCATCGACTGGCTACAAACTGGTTAATGAGTCTTTTAGTACAAAGAGATTCCTGATGAGCATAAAGTTAAAATTGTCGCTATCAAACTAAAGAAACATGCCTCCATGTGGTGGGAGAATCTCAAGAAAAGGCGTGAAAGAGAAGGAAAGGGCAAGATACGAATTTGGGACAAGATGCGATGAGTGCTCTCATGTAAGTTTCTTACCGAAAATTATTATCAAGATAATTTCCTTCAATTACATAATCTCCGCCAAAAGGCTATGTCTGTAGAGGAATATACCAGAAAATTTGAGAAACTTATGATGCAATGTGATATACAAGAAAAGGAGGAGCAAACAATAGCTCGTTATCTCAGAGGGTTAAATAAGAACATCGCCCAACCAGTACAACTCCAGCAATACTGGACTCTGGACGACGTCATTCATTTAGCCATCCATATCGAGAAGCAGTTGCCCAGAAGGCCTCCGAACCAACCGTCTTCCTCAACCAGAATTCGTATTGATGGGTGTAAGCCACAAATGCATCATCCTAGCTCTTCAAGCATGCCTCCACCTAAGGCTACTAGGGAATTCAACTCCAAAGCACCTAAGTGCTTCAAATGCCAAGGGTTCGGTCATATAGCTTCTAACTGCCCTAACCGCAGAGTTGTCACCATTCTTGAAGGGGAAGCTTCTGCAGTATTTGAAGAAGAAAGGGAGCCTATGTCGGAAAAAGAACCAATATTTGATGAGGAGCCAGTATTTGATGAGGAAGTTACTCCTGCTGATCACGGTAAATCACTTGTGATTAGGAGAAGCCTGCCTACAACAACTGTGAAAGAAGATCCTTGGCTATGTCACAACATTTTTCATACTCGCTGCACTACTCAAGGTAAAGTCTGTGACGTTATAATTGACAACGGAAGCTGTGAAAATGTAGTTTCCAACTATATGGTAGAAAAGTTGCAACTACAGACTCACAACCATCTGTGCCCTTACAAGCTCTAATGGCTTAACCAGGATAGCGAGGTAAGAGTTTCAAAATGATGCCTTATTATTTTTTCTATTAGTAAAAGGTATCATGATGAAGTTTGGTGTGATGTTGTTCCCATGGATACCTGTCATCTTCTTCTGGGGAGACCTTGGCAATATGATCGACATGTTTTGTTTGACAGTCACACAAGCACATATTCCTTCCAGAAGGATGGCGTGAAGATCCAGCTCACTCCTTTGCCACCTGATAAACACAATAAAGGCAAAAATGAGTCCAAACCATTAGTGTCTTTAGTCAAAAAGTTGACCAAAATAGAAAGCCAAGTAATGGGTTTTCTTCTCTTGCTCGAGGCAAATAAGGGAACTAAAATTCCACCTGAAATGCATCCATTATTAGATGAGTTTCCTAATATGATTCCAAATGAAATTCCGCCAGGATTACCACCCATGCGAGACATTCAACATGCTATGGATTTCATTCCAAGAGCAATAATTCCTAATCGGCCATCTTACAAAATGAGTCCTCGAGAAAATGCTGAAGTTCAAAGCCAAATTGAAGAATTGTTGAAAAAGGGATTAATCTAAGAAAGTGTCAGCCCTTGTGCTCCTAGTTCCCAAGAAAGATGGAAGTTGGAGAATGTGCATAGATTGTCGTGCAGTCAACAAGATCACAATTAAGTATCAGTTTCTGATACCCAGACTTGATGACATGCTTCACCAGTTATATGGCTCTACTACTTTCTCTAAGATTGACCTTCGTAGCAGATACCATCAAATCCAAATTTGCCCCGGAGATGAATGGACGATAGCTTTCAAAACTAGAGATGGGTTGCACGAATGGAATGTGATGCCATTTGGGTTGACAAATGCTCCTAGTACATTTATGCGCCTAATGAATCAGGTCCTTCGCCCTTTTTTTGGCAAGTTTGTTGTTGTTTACTTTGCAACATTCTTATCTACAGCAAAAGCCTAGCGAACCATTTGGAGCATTTACAACAAGTGTTACAAGTTCTTCGAGAGCAAAAAATTTATGCTAATTTGACGAAGTGTATTTTCTTGACAAATGAGGTCATTTTTTTGGGTTATATTATAACTATAGAGGGTGTACAGGTTTATCCAAGCAAAATTGAGGCCATTAACAGTTGGTCAACGCCTAAATCTATCCAAGAAGTTAGAAGTTTCCATGGATTAGCCTCTTTCTATAGGTGGTTCATTCGAAACTTTAGTTCCATTGCCACACCCCTCAGGGATTGCATCAAGGGAGACAAGTTCCAATGGACAGAGAAAACTCAGAAACTTTTTTAAGAACTGAAGAAACGCTTGATAGAAACTCTTGTACTAGCCCTTCCTAATTTTGACCAAGTGTTTGAGGTCAGTTGTGACGCCTCTAACACTGGAATTGGTGCCATCCTGAGTTAAGAAGGCCATCCAATTGCTTTCTTCAGTGAGAAGCTTAATGATGCTAAGCTCAAATATTTTACCTATGATAAGGAATTTTATGCCATTGTTCGTGCTCTACAACATTGGAGTTATTATCTCCTAAATAAAGAGTTCATACTCTTTTCTGATCATGAAGCCCTCAAGTATCTAAACTCTCAGCAAAAGATCAATCGTAAGCATGCGCGTTGGAGTAAAATCTTACAGTCTTATCCATTTCTGATAAAACATAAGGCTAGAATTTTAAACTCAGTAGCTAATGCTCTTAGCCGCCGTCATGCATTACTATCAACAATTCAAGCCAAAGTTGTTGGGTTTGAATGCATCAAGGAGTTGTACCAGGATGACCCGGATTTTCATGGAATGTGGGAGGCGACTGTAGGTCAACCTTTCTACCAATATTACAAACACGATGAGTTTTTATTTTGAGGTAAAACCCTGTGCATCCCTCAGTGTTCTTTGCGGGAGGCAATAATTTGGGAAGCTCACGATGGAAGTTTAGCTGGTCATTTTGGTAGAGATAAATTAGTTGCTCTAGTTAAAGAGAATTTCTACTGGCCAAGACTTGAACGAGATATCAACAGGCACATACAGAGATGCAGAATATGTCATTTGGCCAAAACCAAGGGTCAAAATACAGGATTATACATGCCTTTACCAGTCCTAGAAGCACCATGGGAAGATGTAAGCATGGATTTTGTGCTGGGATTACCATGAACTCAGAGGCAGAAAGTTTCTGTCATGGTGGTTGGGGATCAATTTTCAAAGATGGCCCATTTTATTCCTTGTCAGAAGACTAATGATGCTATGCAAGTTGCTGAACTGTACTTTAAAGACATTGTTCGTCTCCATGGCATTCCTAAGACTATCATGTCTGATCGTGATGTTAAGTTTCTTAGCCATTTTTAGAGAACTCTCTGGAAAAAGATGGGTACTAAACTTCAGTTTAGTAGTGCTAGTCACCCTCAAACGGACGGACAAACAGAAGCTATAAACAAGATTCTTGGCAATCTTCTACGAAGCTTTATTGGAAAGAATTTGAAGCAGTGGGATCTTCTACGAAGCTTTATTGGAAAGAATTTGAAGCACTGGAAAGTGCCCTTTTGAAGTTGTTTATAGCACTCCACCTCTCAATCCATTCGACTTGATTCCTTTAGCTAGCAAACAGTATTACAGTGTAGATGCAGACCAAAGGGCTAAAGAAATCAAGAAACTACATAAGCAGGCCTGAGATAGGATCTAGAAGCAAAATTTGAAAATCAAAGCACACAGGGACAAGCATCGAAAGCAGCAAATTTTTAATGTAGGAGACTTGGTTTGGATACATTTGTGGAAAGAACATTTTCCTAAACAATAGAACGCCAAGTTGTCTCCCCGAGCTGATGGTCCATTCAAGATTGTGCAGAAAATTAGCAACAATGCGTATAAAGTGGAATTGTCTGGTACCTACGGTGTTTTAACCACTTTCAATATTGCGGATCTATCTCTGTATGTTGATGACCCTGTCGATTCCAACTCGAGGACGAGTCCTGTCTAACCGCGGGAGGATGAAACAGTAGCAAAACATTCGGTGTAATGCGGTGGTTGTGGTGGAGTTGTTGGCTGTCTTTTGACCAATTAACTCCCTTTTGACTGATTAAATCATGTCTCTTTTTGCTTTAGTTTAATCATGGTGTTTTAAGTTCATCATTATGTCTCTTTCTTAGCAGTATAAATAGGTATGTTGAGGTTCATTGTAATTCATTCAGTTTTTGCATTAAGAACAGAGTGTATGGTTTCTGAACCAAAATCTCTTATTAGGTCAATTATATTCATCACTAGGTCATTCCTTAAGTGGTCCTTAATGGGCCATATAAATTTTCGGGCGTGAAGTGGGAAGATTCTTCATAAGCATTGTATGCCCCAAAAATAGCTGTCTGGGCTTGCGCACCAAATGAACCAACTAAGGGCAATTTAGCCCAAAAGCATGAAGGGAATTCAATAAGACCTGACTCTTGAAAGCCCAATAAGAGCAACTCCAAAAGGCCGACAAACTCGAGCTAAGATTACAACGCCCATGATGATCGGTAAAACCAACCAGCTGAAGAAAGCTCTAGAATCTGAGGAAAACAGGATGATCATGCCTATCTTGATCTTGAAATATAGTAAGTCACAGACCAAGAAAATGGGGGGATATAATATAACAAACCTTCAATACAAAACGGGTGGAGTTCTTTAAGGATGGAAGAGACAAAAAACCATTTGTGGTGCTTGGAGCCTTGGAGCTTACCATACCTTTCCTTGTAATCAAAAGCAATGAACGATCAATAATACGAGTTCTTTATTCATAGCTCTTAATCTGATGAATTTTGTGTGCTATTGGTGACCCCTGTCAATTAGATCCATTCCTAACCTAAATTTGGTCAAATAATTTGGCACCATTTGTGGGGTCCTAACAACAAGTTTTCCAAAAATATCACCCTTCTACCTAACTGTCTTTCTTTCCTTACCCCTTGCCTTACTAACCATGACAGAAGTAGTTGTCAGACATGAGGTGAGCATCGCCGAACTAGCCAAGTTGGTGAGGAACCAAACTGCACGACTATTTGCATAAGCCATGCTGATTGCATAACATGATAAATGTACTTGCAGCATGAAAGCCGCCTTCATTGTCTAGAAGAGGAGAGTGCAAACCTGCAAGACCAAGTCACATCACTCACCACGCAGGCTACCCCTAGTTCACAAGGCAATTCTCATCCGTGGTCATTTTGCTCGTTCGGCCATAGAGCATGCCTTTGGAAAATTTGTCAGATATAGGCGAAACAGTACCATGAATGTCAATCTAACTAATGAAACTCCTCTTACAGACATTGGAGTTAGCCAGGTTGAACTACTAACACAACAGGATGCACCTCGCACCACTAAGGAAGGTCCTCATGCTGACCAAGAAAACCCTATTGATGGACAGGAGGACCCACCCATTAGTTAAGGAACTTCTCCTAACCTAGTAGGTGTCAATGACGTACCTGATGGAGAAGCACAAAGAATAGCCACCAACCTCTATTAGCGGACGCACCACCTAATGGTACATTAGACGACAGCGGCTGGAAGATAAAGTGCAAAGAGTTGGAAGTTATGATACTCTGGTTACCTGACATACCATTACTCATGAAGAAGAGTGCCCCCGATAGCTTCGCATACTCCCATTCATAGGCAACATAGCATTGATTAACATGCCCAAGAAGTTTACATTCCCTCAAATTCACCATTATGATGATACGATGGATCCATATGAGCATATGGCCCAATATTGTCAGAGAATGCATACTATGGCAGTACCAAGGGAGTTACGGGAAGCCTTCATATGCAAGGGTTTCAGATCAAGTTTGGTCAAACTAGCATTAAGGTGGTTTACCAACCTGTCTACCAATGCAATAGCCTAAATGAATTGTTTGTCAAACCAGCATTAAGCATTTGTTTGCTAGTTTGAATGACCTGTTTGTCCAACCATTATTGAGCAACTAGAAACTCAAGAAAAATTCAAACTACTTGTACAAAGTAATCCAAGGGAAGCACGAATCATTGTGTGACTTTGTAGGTAGATTTAACAAAGGGAATATCAACATCTTGAGTTATGATACCGTTATCGCAATCCCGACATTCAAAAAGGGCCTCCTCCCCAACTTTGACTTGTATAATTGTTGATTAATTTAATGTAATCAACAAAAGTAACTCCTAGTAATTTTTTAAAATTCCCATCCAATGATTATCTATTAGGTCAGCTACTTTTCACATAATATAGACCCACAGGCATTTGAACCAAATTTGATGCCCATAAAATAGTTTATTTTTATGATTCTAGTCTCTGTTTTTTTTTAATGAAATCATACCTGTTTTCATAGAAGAGTACACATGATAAGAAGAAACAAACCTAAGCCTAGCAAGATAATACAAAATATCAACAGTAATTATTTATATAGTACAAATGTTGTGCAAAGAATTACCTCCACCCCTTTTTCTATTTGTCATATAAGAGATAATTAAGCTGATTAATCAATTTGATATGCTTTCTGCTAATCAGGTTAGTCAGATTATGAATACAATCAAAGGGCTGCCTTTCCTACCTAAAATCCATTTGTTCCGTTGGAAACTTTGTACTGAGGCTCTTCCAACTAGGACTACATAGAAGGATCATTATCATTATATGAATGTGGAGCTAAACTGTGAATTTTGTTGAAACAATGACGAGTCATTAATTGTCTCTTCTTTATTTTCAATTCTCCTGGTCTTTTGGCGGTATAGTACGGAACGGAATTAATGAACTCTACGCATGTCAAGGGATGGTTAGGGAGAGAATGAATAGTAACCTGCCTCATATGCAACTCTTGATATGCTAATTTTATACAAGACTCTCTCAAGTCCTTATTATAGTAAATGTTCAATAAAGTTATAGAACCGAATTTTTTTTGTTAACAATCTATCACAAGATTTTATTTTTGGTAGAACACAATGACGCTAATCCATATAATTGACCCCAACCAATGGGATAATACTTTATTGTTGTTGTTTATCTAACTAACTATAAAATTTTCTAACTAATTAATTAAACTCCTCTAACTAATGACTTTAATTGAGGGCAGTTTTGACATGTAAAGTTGTTATTACACGTTATTACATGTAAAGTTGCTGCTAATCCGAAGTCCTTGCCTATAATTGCGAGTCATATGTGATTCTAATTGTTTTTTTTGGCCAACAATGTTTCCAGTCTTTTTAACATATACGTCATAGATGGATGACCTTATATTATTTATATTATTATGGGCATGATTAATTTGCTGTCCGTTGTCAATGGATAACTTAATATTATTTGGCCTGCATAAATGGATGATTGACTGAATTATAATGAATATTTATTATATTATAATGGGTATGATTAATTTGCCGTCTGTTATCAAAACTGTAATTTTCTTCTTTGATTAGGTTTATTTTTTTTAGCATTTTTATGGATATGAGAAAAGGTATACACATGATAATTTATTCGGACAAACAAATACACATGATAATTTATTATTCAAAATAGTTTTTCCCTTTTATTGAATTTTACTTGTTATGATGATATGATCCGAGATCTAATTTTTGGAAATCAATGCTCAAAATAAGAAGACTTGTATGTATGTGTGTGTGTGTACACGTCATAATGTCAGGCATATATATTTCATGACCTTCTGTTTTTCAACGCAACGAAGGTTTAATTTTGTAGTATTGCCCTGTCGTTCCCATTTCAGTCCAAATACATAGAAGCATTAATCCTTATATTATATTTATAATATATTGGGTATGATTAATTTTCCATCCGTTATCAAAGCTGTAATTTTCTTCCTTGATTAAGTTTATTTCTTCTAGTATTTTTTAAGGATATTATAAAGGTATACACATACAAACGAGACATATTATGTGGCATTGGTCAAGTTTAAAGAATAAATTAAATAGTGGGTGATCCTAACGTAATCTTGAGCCCTTGGAACAACTTGTGCAGCAGAACAGTTCAAACAGATGTTCCAATCGCATAAATCAGTATGCATGTCTTGATCTCCCTGTGTCCCTTTCACTACTTGTAATTAAGGACAAACTAAAGCTCCTATAAAAGCAGCACCATTTCAACATATCAATCGGCAAAAAACCATTCATGCTCTTCAACAAAACCATGGCTTTTGCCTCCATGTCATTGTCATTTCTTTCCAAATACTACCTTCGACCATTAATCCTTATCATCTTCTACACAAACTACCTTTGCTTCAAGCATGTTAGCGCTACATCAAATGAGACTGATTTTTTGGCATTACTCAAGTTTAAAGAATCAATAACTGACGATCCTGATGAAATCTTGAGCTCTTGGAACATCTCGAACCACTTCTGCAGCTGGACTGGAATCACATGTGGCCACAAGCATCAGCGAGTCACTGTGTTGAATATGGAAGGTTACCATCTGCGTGGGATCATACCGCCTCACGTTGGCAATCTCTCTTTCTTGAGAAATCTCTCCCTCATAAACAACAATTTCCATGGAGAAATCCCACCAGAGTTGGGACGTTTGTTCAGGTTAAAGAAACTCTGGCTCTCAAACAACAAATTGACAGGACAGATTCCTTGGAACTTGACGAGTTGCACTGAATTGAGGGTCTTGTTTTTGGATGGAAATAGTCTTACTGGCACAATACCATATCAGCTGGGTGCTCTTCATAAGCTTGAATGGTTGCAGCTTGTTATCAACAATTTAACAGGAGAAATTCCATTGTCTATATGGAATCTTACTTCCCTTACCGTTCTTACAGTAGGCAGAAATAATTTGGAAGGAAGCATACCGGAAGAGATAGGCCACTTGAAGAAGTTGACATTTTTTACAGCGCTAGAGAATAGTTTGTCAGGTGCTCTTCCTTCTTCACTTTTCAATATATCATCTCTCACTCTGATATCAGTAGGAGAAAATCATCTCAGTGGCACTCAACTTCCGAACAACATGTTCTCCACCCTCCCAAATCTAAGATATTTTGCCATAACTGGTAATCAAATTTTTGGTCCAATACCAAATTCTATCACAAATGCATCTTCACTCCAAGCTTTTTGGATTTCTTCAAATCTTTTTTTCGGAGAAGTTCCTAATCTAGGAGGCCTAAAAGATCTATCGATTCTAAGTTTAGATTTCAATAATTTTGGGAGCAGCTCAAATAATGACCTTGATTTCATCATATCTTTGAAAAATTGTAGCAAACTTGAAAAATTAAGTTTTGCTGCCAACAAATTTGGAGGAATTTTGCCCAACTCCATTGGAAATTTGTCTACCCAACTCTCTTTTCTATATCTGGGTGGCAATCAAATATATGGTACTATTCCTGACACTTTAGGAAAGTACACAATTTTAAATGGCCTGGGTCTCGAATACAACAAATTCTCAGGCACCATTCCAACTTCATTTGGGAATTTGGGTGAGATGAAAAAATTAGCTATGGATGGAAACCAACTCTCAGGAGAGATACCATCTTCCTTAGGAAACCTTAGTGAATTGATTACGCTAGGGATTTCAGGGAATATGCTAGAAGGAAAAATTCCTACCACAATTGGAAACATGAAAAGTTTGCTAAGCCTAGACCTTTCAGAAAATAATCTCAATGGAGTTATACCCTTTCAGATTTTTGGCCTTTCTTCTTTGTCCATTTTATTAGACTTATCTTACAACTCATTAGATGGATCTTTGCCTATTGAAGTGGGAAAGCTTAAAAACCTTGGCACTATGGATATCTCTAGAAATAATCTTTCTGGAGAGATTCCTTCAACCATAGCAGAGTGTACAAGTATAGAATACCTTAATTTGCAAGGGAATTCCTTCATTGGGCTCATGCCTTCTTCGCTGGCTTTGATGAAAGGTCTTACACATTTAGATATGTCTCAAAACAACCTATCTGGACCAATTCTAATCGGCCTACAGAACATTTCTCTTCAATACTTAAATTTTTCCTTCAATATGTTTGATGGTGAGGTGCCAACAGAAGGCGTTTTTAGCAATGCAAGTGCAGTATCAGTGGTTGGGAATATCAATCTTTGGGGGGGTATTTCAGAGCTACACTTAGCACCGTGCCCTAAGAAAGTTGACAAGCAAAGAAAACACAATTTGAAGCTCATAAGTATAGTGATTTGTGTGGCCTTTCTTATCCTAGTGATATTTTTGTTTACTTTCTATTGGAGGTATGAACAAAACAAGAAATCAACTTCAACTTCACCTAGAATTGAACATTTTCCCAAGGTGTCATATCAAAATCTACACGTTGCAACTGAAGGTTTCTCCGCCAAAAACTTGATTGGATCTGGGAGTTCTGGATCAGTATATCAAGGAAGGCTAGAATCAGAAGATAAAGTTGTTGCAATTAAGGTATTGGACCTACAAAAGAAGGGAGCTGAAAAGAGTTTCATTTCAGAATGCAATGCATTGAAAAACCTAAGGCATAGGAATTTGGTTAAAATTTTAACATGTTGCTCAAGCATTGATTCCAAGGGGCAAGAATTTAAGGCATTGGTATTTGAGCACATGTCAAATGGAAGCCTTCAAAAATGGATGTATTCTGATCAAGAAAATGCATGTGGGTCAACATTGGATTTTCTTCAGAGATTGAATGTTATATATGATGTTGCCTTAGCACTACATTATCTTCATTATGAAAATGATCAACCTATTGTGCATTGTGACTTAAAGCCCAGCAATGTTCTACTTGATGACGATATGATGGCTCATGTAAGCGATTTTGGACTAGCAAGACTACTTGCTACCCTTAATGGCACTTCCCAAAAGCAAACAAGTATATCCGGAATAAAAGGGACAATTGGCTATGCCCCTCCAGGTACAATTTATTATTATCTTGGCTTGAAGCTCTTGTAAATTTCATTTCATTTCTTAAATTATTTTAATGTTTTATTTTGTTAGTTTCAGACAATTAATTTCTAAATATTAACCATAGTCTAACATGCATATTTCAGAATATGGAATAAGTTTTGAGGTATCAACACAAGGTGATGTATATTCGTTTGGTATTCTTATTTTGGAAATGCTAACCGGAAAAAGACCAACGGATCAAATGTTTGGAGATGACCACAATCTTCGTAGCTACATCAATTCTGCATTTCCGAACAATCTTTTGGAGATTGTGGACACAGCTCTTGTGCCCCAACAAATACAACAAACAACAATAGTAGATGGAGGAGAAATTGCGGTGGAGGAGGTGGCTCATGTACATCCCAACCATGAGAAGACTCTAGTGTCACTATTTGAGATTGGACTTGCTTGTTCAGTACATTCTCCAAAAGAAAGGATGAATATGATGAGTGTACTGAGGGCGCTAAATCAACTTAAAAATGCTTTTGGTCTTGGGGGAACAAGTCGAAATTGACTGCAACAAAGATTATTGAGTTTGAAATGCCACTTTAGATGTGCTATTATTGTAAATTTACGGGTTAATAAAATTCCTCACATCTCATCAACTATATTTCAATCTCGTATCTTCTCTAAGACTTCTTTTGTGAACAAAGAAAGTAAACCAATGTGCTTGAATAAATTATTACTTTGGTTCTGTGAATCATGCAGTTATTTCTTCAGCGTCTAATTTTAAATTGCCATTTGCAACATTATTATGTGCTGCTATATTGCCAATTTTCTTCTTATAACTGCCTTTCTTGAGGCCCAACAAATTGCAATTTGTAATAGGAAACCAAATTAGACAGAAGGTTGCTTTTGCCCATTGCACTCCTACAAGATAGGGCTTTTAACATTCCTTTTTTGGCACTTTTAATGTCCAATAGGGACGTTTATGTGAGCAACGTAGTTTATTTTTGAAATAACGTCCTTAAAAAAAGGACGTCTAAAGTGAGAACTTTGGATGTCCCAAATGAAGAAAATAGATGTTTAAAGTTCCTGTATAGGAGACGTTAGACATCCCTATTCTCAATAGAGACATGTAAAATCCTTACTTTAGACGTCTCTAATTGGAACGTCTACCCTTTTCTCCGTTTGGAATTTTTAAAGGGGGAATCTTTAGGCTTCTCAATTGAAATTTGAGATGTCTAAACTCTACTTTAGGTATTCTAATTTAAATTTGGGATGCCTAATATTTCAATTTTGCTGCTTTATTTACAAAAATATCACCGCCTCTATGTTTTTACTTTCCTTTTTGAAAAAGGGACATCTATAGGGCTAGTAATATCTTCAACTTCTATTGTGTTGATATTTAAGAAAAGCAAAGAACAAATAGATCATGTTTAATTGGTTCGAAAAATGAAAAGAAACTGGAGTGTATATTGAAAAATAGAAGTCAGATCCATCATTAATATTGATTGCAGTACAGTTCTGAATAAAAATGAGAGATAATGCAAATGCAACCTCAGGCGCAACAAAAGAAAATTTCAATTTGTTTTTTAAATTTGTTAAAAAGATATTACAAAGCTAAATCAGACTGAAAAGTGTCAACAACAAAATCAGGGGTAGTACTAAACAGATGGATGCCATAAGCAGTTGCTCGTGCCTCTCTTGCCAATCGGTCAGCAGCAACATTCAATTCTCTGCAACACCAGACAGGGTTCACATTCCAATCCTGGTCCAGTCTACTACGTACTTCATACAGGAGGTCCCTCTCTGGATGGTCTTCAGTCCATCCTTTGGAAAGAAGTTCCACAACTTCCCTGCTCTATCAACACGTTTTTGCCATTTCATCTCCCATGGCCTATTCAAACCCCAAAAGACTGCCTATAACTCAGCATGCAAGCTATTTCCGTTACCTATTTTAAACATGAAACCATCCTTAACCGAGCCTTCATGATTTTTTGCAATCCTACCACATATGATGCCAAACTGTTCATACCAACAATAGAGCCATCAACGTTTTACAACCCCGACAGGAGGAGGGTAGCATCTAGTCACCTTATCTCTTCTTATACAATCCACATACAATTTCTCTTCCGAGCACCTCACTACTGCTCTTGTTTGCACCAAAACTTGCAAACGACTCTCAAGCACACCTCGAAAATTCCCGCATTCATGTTTAACCATATTTGACTACTCAAAACAATAAACCAAGCCGACCATCTAACACCCATTACTTCACATTTCTGGTTAAGGTTCCATTCCACCATGTAATAGGTTGGGACAACGAGAAAAACCTGGCACATAAATGGTTTAGCACTGTACAGAAGTGAAATCAAAGGTTCTCATTTTATTAAATGTTGCATATGATCTATATATATACACTGAGTTATACGTATGAACTAGACAAGCCGTTCCTACTCTAAGACTTTCCTACATTAGCTTCTGTCGGCAAGGCACCATATTTGACTAACTCTAACACTCCCCCTCAAGTTGGAGCATATATATTAATCATGCCCAACTTGTTACAAAGATATTTAACTCGTGTCCCATGTAAGGCTTTTGTCAGAAGATCTGCCAGTTGATCATCGGATCGTATGTGTCCTGTAGATACAATATTTTCTTTGATCTTATCATGAATAAAATGACAATCAATTTCAATATTTTTGTTCGTTCATGGAACACAGAATTTGAAGCTATGTGAAGTGCTGCTTTATTGTCACACCATAGTTTTGCAAGCAATATCGTGGTAATGCCAATTTCCTTCAAGAGTTGAAATACCCACACAATTTCTTGTACTGACTGTGACATGGCTCTGTATTCTGCTTCTGCACTTGATTTTGACACAACTAATTGCTTCTTACTTCTCCAAGATATCAAATTTCCACCAACAAACACACAATAACCGGTAGTGGATCGTCTTGTGGCTTTAGATCCTGCATGATCCGCATCACAGAAACATTCGACTTTAGTGTGCCCATAATCTGTATAAAGAATACCAAGACCTGGAGAACCTTTCAAATAATGTAAGATATGTTCTAAAGCTTCCCATTGTGCCACTATTGGTGATACCATGAATTGGTTGAGTCTACTGACTGAGAAGGTTATATCAGGACGAGTTACTGTTAGATAATTTAGTTTCCCAATAAGTCTTCTATATCTCTTAGGAAATGGAAACGGTTTTAATTTCTCTGGATCAATCTTCTTCTTCAAATCATCAGGAAGCTCATCAAACATACTAGCATCAAGATCTAGAAAGGGATTCGGAATCATGGGGATGCTGCTTGGTGCAGCTCCAAGTTTTCCAGTCTCCTTTAAGAGATCGAGAACATACTTTCTTTGAGTCAAGAGAATACCTTTCTTGCTTCTCAAAACCTCAATACCAAGGAAGTACTTTAATGATCCCAAATCTTTAGTCTGAAAGTGAGAGTTCAGGAAGATTTTAAGTTCTGAGATTCCAGAATAATTACTTCCTGTAATCACAATATCATCAACATATACTACGAGAAGAATCATGCCTGCATCAGATTGTTGGTAGAACACAGAGTGATCACACTTGCTTTGACGTAACCCAAACTTCTTGACCACATTACAGAACTTATCAAACCAGGCTCGAGGACTTTGCTTTAGACCGTACAGTGACTTTCGGAGGTAGCACACTTTCCTATTCTCCCCCTGAGCAACGAACCCAGGTGGTTGCTCAATATAAACTTCTTCCAGAAGATCGCCATTCAAGAAAGCATTCTTAACATCTAATTGATACAAATCCCAATGATATGTGGCCGCCAAAGATACAAGAAGACGAACTGAAGTGAGTTTGGCTCCACGAGAGAAAGTCTCAAAATAATCAAGACCATAAGTTTGGGCATAACCTTTTGCAACAAGGCGAGCTTTTAGTCTTTCCAAAGAACTATCAGCCTTAGTCTTAACAACAAATACCCATTTATAGCCAATAGCTTTCTTGCCAGGAGGGAGATCAACAAGAGTCCATGTACCAGCTGTTTCCATTGCCAAGAGTTCTTCTTCCATTGCGGCACGCCAACCAGGGTGAGCTAGGGCTTGGTGAAGAGTTGTAGGGGTGGATATGGAATCAAGGGTGACCACAAGTGAAGAAGAAGTAGGAGACAAATGCTGGTAGGACACGAAGGAGGATATAGGATAGGTACAGTTAGCATATCTTGTGGGAGTATAACGAGGACGAGTTCCTTTTCGAAGGGCAATAGGTAGGTCAAGTGAGGGATCAACAGCAGAATCAGGAACAACTGGATTAGAGGCAGCAATAGGAGGATCTAGGGGATCAGGAACAGAAACCAAGGTGTCATGACCAGAATCCGTTGGCGAAGCAGTGATTGGTGACGGTGAAACGTTGATTGCATCAGCATCATTGATGATATCAGGTTCTGGTACAGCAACCTGTACTGGTGAGAGTGGGACACGATAAACCAAGACATCATCAAACTCAGCAATGACAGATGGAGACTCAGAAGAGGTCGAAGATGTGAAGAAAGGAGAAGACTCATGAAAGATTACATCAGTGGACACAAGGTAACGACAGAGATCTGGAGAGTAACATCGATAACCTTTCTGAATTCTAGAATAACCAAGGAACACACATCGTAGGGACCTGGGATCAAGTTTACTGACACTTGGACGAACATCCCGAACATAACAAACACAACCAAAGATTTTTGGATCAATAGGAAACAGCTTAGCGGTGGGAAACAGAATGGAATACAGAATATCCCCACTAAGAACAGCCGAAGGCATGCGATTTATGAGAAATCAGGCTGTAGAAACGGCATCGGCCCAAAAACTTTTAGGGATGGAGGAATGAAACATGAGAGCTCGAGCAGTTTCTAATAGATGTCGATTCTTTCTTTCAGCAACACCATTTTGAGCGGGGGTATCAACACAAGAAGATTGGTGAAGAATACCATGACTTTGCATATACTCGGTGAATGGGGCAGAAAAATATTCTTTTGCATTATCACTTTGTAAGATTTTCACAGGAGTGTTAAGCTGGGTTTGAATTTCAGCACAGAAATGACGAAAGTGAGTAAATAATTCAGAACGCTGTTTCATTAAGTAAAGCCAAGTGGTTCGAGAAAAATCATCAACAAAAGTGACAAAATACCGATAACTAGATTGAGACATGATTGAACAAGGACCCCATACATCAGAATGCACTAACTCAAATGGGGACGCAACGCGTTTATTGACGCGAGGTGCTAAATAAACACGATGGTGTTTGGCAAATTGACAGGATTCACAATTTAAAGTAAACACAGAAGAGAATTGAGGATACAATTTTCGGAGAGATGACAGAGACATATGACCTAGACGACAATGAATTTCAAACAGAGATGACCCACCAGAACAAGCAATAGAACGCGGTACCTGATCATCAAGGATGTAATGACCACCGGATGCATAGCCCTTACCAATAACATGCTTCGTCATGAGATCCTGAATCAAACAATGGTCAGGAAAAAGTGTGATAAAACAATTGAATTGTCGAGTAAGTTTGCTAGGAGATAAAAGATTAAAAGCAAGATCAGGAACATGAAGGACAGAGGATAAAGCAATAGATGGGGTAGGTCTGATAGTGCCACATCCGAGAACACGAGAATAAGAAGCATTAGCAATTGTTATACTAGAGGGGTTGGCATAAGGTGTATACGAGGAGAACAAATTTTTGTTACTTGTCATATGATCAATTGCACCGGAATCGATAATCCACTTTGACGAACAAGTGGCAAGGCTAGAAGTGATGTTACCTGTAGCAAGAGCACCTGAAGATCTAGACTTAATTTCCTCCATCATCAAACAACGAGATGTACCAAACAGCAAAGGTGAAATAACAACAAACTCTCAAAGCAAGAACAAGATAATTACACAATCATAAACTGCAGCAACAATCTGAAATATCCCAAATGAGGCTTTAAGGTCCTCCAACTACAATAACAAACGTCACACTAGTGATCAAGTGGAAATTTCTCACAACCAAAAAATATCCCAAACGATGAACAGAAGCCTCCAGATGAACAGTAACAGTGCTAGATGAATAGTAATCGTGAGTGAATAGTACCTCAGATGAATAGCAACCGTGAGTGAATAGTTCCTCATATGAACAGTAACCGTGAGTGAATAGTACCTCAGAGATTTTTTTTAAAGAGGGACCCACACGGAAGAAAAACACCGAAAGAGTTCACGTATAACACTTTCTCAACAAATATCCAAAAGTGATTGCAACCACGGGACCCGCAGATATATTAAACCAATATTACCTTAATCAAGGCAAGGGACCCACGGACAGAAATACTAGCTCAGAAAATGAAGTTAGTAACCAATTTGCAATCCACGAACGTTGAAACTGAAAGCGAAGAGCAAAGTGCAGAAAATCAAATGGTGCCGGATGGCCACGAAACTTCAGGAGGAGGAAGAGGAGGTTCAGTCGATCAGTGCGCTGCAAACGCCACCGTGAACGGAGGTCGGAGCAAGCCACAAGTGCCGCCCGTGTGTTGGAGCGCCGGAGGAGGGGGCGGCGCGTGACTGGCCACGCGCAGTCAGAATGCAATCGGAGATGGGTGGATGGCCGATCTTGGGGTGGAGAAGATAGTGACCAGGCGCGTGTGTGCAATTGGAGCTTTGACGACAACAGATCTGAGAGGGAAGAGAGCTTACTCACCGGAAAAAATGGAGTTTTCACCGGAAAAAAAAATGAAGCCAGAAATGAAACGAAGAAACGAGGCTCTGGTACCATGTACAGAAGTGAAATCAAAGGTTCTCATTTTATTAAATGTTGCATATGATCTATATATATACACTGAGTTATACGTATGAACTAGACAAGCCGTTCCTACTCTAAAACTTTCCTACATTAGCTTCTGTCGGCAAGGCACCATATTTGACTAACTCTAACAAGCACAATGGCATTCCATCCATCCTTCGCATGTTGACAGTCACGAAGAGCATGCAAGGTGTCTTCGGTTTGTCCTCCACAAAAAGCACAACATGGGCTATCCTGCAGACCCCTCTTAACTCTTGACAAATTAGTTAGCAATCGCCCCCTGCAACATAGCCAAAGAAAATGTTTGCAACGTTGAGGAGCTGAGGTCTTCCAAATCAGGCGCCAAACTCCATTACAACGTGAAGAGCCCTGCCCACACAGTAAATTATACACTGAACGCACCACTTGAGGGTAGCTTCCATATTGGGGTATCCACCATGCCCCCATTCTTAGAAGCACGGGCTTGATTAATACATTGCAAAATCGCAGTTGGAGGAACACCATTCAATTTTGACCAGTCCCACCCAGTCGAGGCAGTGAGAAAATCGGCCACAGTTAATTCCCGCATACTATCATCAATACGACTCAATGCATAATTATTTAATTTGTCGTGATTTGGTAACCATGCCAAGCAACCAGAGGAATTCTCCTTTGTAAGTCAGTTCCCCCACCAGGAAACTCCTACACTTCTTATCAATGTCATTGCAAGTGTCAACAGTTAAGAAGGTCGACTGCATAGTATGCGCTGGTATGGCCGAAGCTACTGACGAAACCAACGTATGTCTAGCTACCAAAAATAGAGTCTTGGTCCTCCAATTTGATGTCGAGGATCACGCAAGTACTTTCCCAGATCAGCGACTGGGGTGAAACCCAGAAGCTCACTAATCTTCTTCCTTCTGATATGATTAACGTTGTGATAAAAGAATATCTTAAACTTTGATGCATTTACTTATTCACCTAAAGCGAACATAAATCATCTAGGTATGCCTTAATAAAACCTGTCCGTTTAAAACTCGTTTTTGTAAAAAGTATTAAATCATCTGTAAAGGAAAGATGAGAAATTGTGTTACCATTGTTTTCACCATGAACAGCCGCCAGTGCCCAATCCTCACATCACTCTGTATGAGATGTAACAACTTTTCCATGGCCAAGACAGATAAATATGGTGACAAATGATCTTCCTGTCTAATACCTTGATTAGGATGAAAACTTGGGCCTCTTGAGCCATTTTACAAAACCTGCATTTTTTATAAGGATATATTTTATAATTAAATAAGTTTAAGTTCTAAAATATATTTGATTAAATTTATTAATATTCTATACTTATTTAATTATATTTTATATATTTTTTCTAGCCTTTGATTAATTATAGGATGAAAGGGTTTTTGATATAAAAGTTACTCATATCCTAATTTATTTTACAGGAAATATTATAAGCTTCAAGTGAAAACAAAATATCAATATAACATATCTATATTATATGATAATCGATAAAAAAAAAAAAGAGATAAACTAAGATATTGAGATTGAAACACACATATAGGAAGGCAATATATACCTATATATATGTTAGGCGAAGTAAGAGGGAGATGTGCTCTATTTTCCTAGTTGGTGATGGCAACACAAGCGTTCAAAATTTAGATGGAGGGAGATTAAAGTTTGGAGATGCAGAAAATCTACAACCAGGATGAAAATTCAGCATTGAGCTTTTATTTCTCCTTTCTCTTCTCTTCTTTCTTTTGTCTTTTTATTTTGTCTTTGGTTAGCTATTATTTTAGTCATGACAAAGTTTAGTTTATGTAGTTAAACCCTTGTTTTAGATTATTTAGTTTGATTATGGATTAGTGGATGGTGATTTCTTCTTTTAATTGCTTTATTATTATATTTTTTGATTTAATTGTGTACTTGATTATCTTGAAACAAGAAACATCTTATTGAGATTATTTTGATATTCTAAAAGAGTCTAAACATAGGAAATTTAGACTAGACCTTCAATTGAATAGTGTAGAATTAGGTTTTTGGATTTAATTTGTTTATAAGATAGACATATACCTACCAGCCCTACATAGTTTCATTAGGTTTACATTTAAATTAATCCAATTAAGTACTAATTACCTAAAATATTAGGGATTAACATAATCGGAATGCCTTTTAATGAATTGAAAGACACTCTTAGATATATAAGAGTCCTAGACTGACAAATATAACTTTAAATACAATTAGATGGAGAAATTAGACACTAAAAAATAACCAAAGCTATAATAATCTAAGTTACCACATGAGATCTAGAATCACCCTTATTCTTAGCTTCAGTTATAGTTAGATTTATTTTTCTTTACTTTTTAGTTAGCTTTTATTACTACTTTCTATTCAAATTGTGTTGACTCAATTTAAGTAAAAGTGTAAAGTCATTGCTCAATGACATTGTTGGTACCAAGTTCTCACGAGAAATATATCTTACTCATTCTTTATTACTTGATATGGCCCGTGCACTTGTGGAGTCTTTAGGCTCTATATTGTGTGCCAATCAATTTTCACCATAGACAAGCAAAATTTGACAATCTCTATAAATCGCAATGACACCCCTACCTCAAGAAGGCATTCTAATACAAATTTCCATCGCACACGATCATAGCATAAGTGTGCTAACATTCTAGCTAGGAACTTTCATAGTTTAGATTGTGAGTTTTGTGCCTTTGATCATCCTCCACCTTCATGTATGAATGTGTTGGATGATGAGAGGCTTAATGGCTGTAAGCTGATCTTTCTTTCCATGTAAGCCGTTTAGTAATGCAGTATAGTTTTTTTATTCAAGAAAAAAACACTATACATTCATAAATGGTTCTCCCTCCGGTCCTTAATGTATTACCCACTTTCTTTTGGATCAGGGGTGCCTGATGTGCACTTCCCTGATACGCGCTTGTTGTGTGGCCCATTTAGGGTTCTTCCCAAATGTATTTTTCATGGTTCTTTACATCATTATATTCTACATAAAATGAGTGACATTTTGATACTTTATAGGCAAAAAATGGAACTGTTTTCAATCTTTTATGGTTTTTCAAAGATTTAGTACTCAAAGTGGAAAAGAAATGTACCGCTTTAAAAAAAATGCACTGAAACTTTGAGAAATCATAAAAATTTGAAAAAAATTCTATTTTTTGCCTATAAAATATTAAAATGTCACCCATTTCATGTAGAATATAATGATCCAAATAACCATGAAAAATACATTTGGGAAGAGCCCAAAATAGACCGCGCAGCAGGTGCGCATCATGGGAAGTGCACATCAGGCACCCCTGATCCCTATCTTTTAGTGATAAATGGTTGGCTATGCAAACAAGTATGCCTAAAGCTTCACTCAGAAAAATCTCAGCACATGGCTTAAAAATATTTAAGATAGAACTCAAAGCCAAATGCAGCTCAAACAAAATGTGATGATTAATTTCAGTCCATATCTCACATTTTCAAGAAAAATCAAATTTAGGGAAAGAAGTCAAACACTAAGGAAATTCGGAGGCGAGATTACCATACTCTTGAACCTCTCTTATACCAAAACAGAACCTTTAAAATTTACCAAATTTCAACCAGCACCACAGCATTTAAGAAAAACAATGCCATTGGAATAGGTCCGAATTCTAATGCTTCTCTTTTCAAACCAGCCCCCCTTTTTAAAACCAAATTTGAAGTCAATAGTTATATCTTCCATGTGATGGTGATGTTTGAGCTGTTAACTAGAGTGAGCCTATCACTAGAGCCGGGAATACGGGCTGGCCTGGTCCTACAGGGGTTCGGGCTTAAATGAGCCAGCTCGTTTAGGCCCATTTGCTAAAAAGTATCATATTTTTTAGGCCGTGACCCTACAGGGCTGGCCCTTCACAGGCTCGGGCTTAAACTCATTCTAATTCAAAAAAAAAATTTCTTTTTCAAGATTTACAATTTATTTATTATTTTGCTTTAAATCAAGATATATTATTTTTAAAATTCATAAAGTTTTAGTTAAAATAATCATCTAATGTCCAAATTAGCCTAATTTTTACAATTTAAATTAATAAACCATTGTAGAAAATAAAATAAATCAAACCAATTAATAAGTATTTGTCTGTTATTAACACTCTATTAGGTATTTAGGTGTCTCTCATATTGATAACTTGATATAATGATATTATATTTATTAATTTATTTTTAAAATATCTTAAGCAGGCTTAAAAGGGCTGGCCCTCAGGGCTTTAAGGCCAGCCCTACAGGGCTTACGGTCCTACAGGACCGGCCCTTTTAGACCCGTTTTTCTTTTTAGCCTCTAAATCATAAACCCAACTCTTGAAGGGCTTGGGCCTAAACAGGCCAGTCCGACGGGCTCGGCCCGAATTCCCGGCTCTACCTATCACCTAGTCTTTTTTTTTTCTTTTTTAGTCTGGTCCATTTACATATACGTCATACATATGGGTGACCTTATATACCCTACTGCTTAATATTTATATCAAATTGTGCATGATTAATTCGTCGTCCATATATGTACGTTATCAATGCATAACTTAATACTTTCTTAGCCAGAATAAATGGATGACTGACTGAATCAATTATAATGTGTGTGCTGTACAAACTAATACGGCAAATTAATTAGTACTCTATTTAAAATTTAGTTGCGTGTTATAATTAAAAATATATCATTTAAGAAATAACGTTATCTGAGAATCGCAATGTTCAAAGAATGTCCCTATCTCCATGAGGTTCTGTGAAGGCCACATATATTCCAACAATTAATGTTTCGGTGTTTGTGGACTTCTAAAGAATACAACACACGGAAAACAGATTTAACATTAATATTTTAGAAGAAAGAGAGTTAACTAAACCCTAAAATAAGTTTTAGTCTTTTTAATTAATTTCAAGAAGTAATTACATGCAAATTATTTTTAATTAATTAATTTATTACTTTTATCCAGATCTGTATTTTACTTGCCCCCTTTGGTTAAATTTATTATTTTTGGGGATATTATAAAATGCATACACAAGAATATTTATAATTCAAAATGTTTCCACTTTTTATTAAGTTTTGCTTATCATAATTCACGATTTAAATTTTTTTTTTTCGAAGAATGTCACAATATCTATGATGACGTGAAAGCTATATATTAAAGTAGTCTTCGAAATTGTGTGTCTTATTAAAGCAGCACCATTTGAATATATGAATCCACAAAACTATTCACGCTCTCCAGCATAACCATGGCTTTTGCCTCCATTTCATTTTCCTTTCTTTCCAAATGCTACCTTCAACAATTAATCCTTGTCATCTCCTATCTAAACTTACTTTGGTTCCAGCACGTCAGAGCTATACCTCGAACAAGACTGATTATTTCGCATTGATAAAATTTAAAGAATCAATAATTGATGATCCTGATAAAATCTTGAGCTCTTGGAACAGTACAAGCCACTTCTGCAGCTGGACTGGAATCACATGTGGCCGCAAGCATCAGCGAGTCACCAAGTTGAATTTGGCAGGTTATGTTGGTAAGATCATATCACCTCACGTTGGCAATCTCTCTTTCTTGAGAAATCTCTCCCTCCCAGACAACAATTTCCATGGAGAAATCCCACAAGAGTTGGGACGTTTGTTCAGGCTAAAGTCACTCGTTCTCTCAAACAACTTATTGACAGGGGAAATCCTTGGAACTTGACGAGTTGCACTGAATTGAGGATATTGTTTTTGAATGGAAATAGTCTTACTGTTAAGATACCATATCAGCTGGGGGCTCTTCAGAAGGTTGAAAGGTTGCAGCTTTAGCTCAACAATTTAAGTGGAGAAATCCCATTGTCTCTATGGAATCTTACTTCCCTCACCCATATTTCAATTGCTTATAATGACATAGTTGGAAGCATACATGGAGAGACAGGCCGCTTGAAGAACTTAATATTTTTTGGAGCAACAATGAATAGTATGTCAGGTGCACTTCCTTCTTCAATTTACAATCTATCATCTCTCACTCTAATAGCATTTTATGAGTCCCACATCAGGAAATCTCACAAGTAGAGTGAAGTTTATAAGTTCAAGAGATTCTCTCTCCTAATAGGCTAGTCTTTTGGGATGCGCTCTCCCTTTGGGCTTGTGATAATCACATTGGCTCTTTTATTGAGAGCCCGATGTTCAAGGAAAGGGCTACCCACGGTGGGTTCTGACTGGTTGGAGGCCGAGTAAAGTGTCGTGGTGTGGAGCCATTGGGGATGCCAGTTTTCAAGGGAGTAACTATGTTATGAGTCCCATATCATGGGGGCCAAATATAACATTCCTATGCCACAAGCTCATTTACAGCTTGCAGAAAAATGTTGACTATCTGCATCAAATCAAGTAGTTAAGTGGTTGGCGGTGATTGTGAAGACAGGGAATAGTCCTCTCTCCTTTGTGCAGTTTGCATTGACACCTCTGTGGGTAGTCCTTTCCGTAAATATCGGGTTCTCAATAAAAGCACCAATGTGATGATTACAAGTCCAAAGGAAGAGTCGATCCCAAAAGACTAGTCTATTGGGAGGGAGAGACCCTTGAACTTATAAACCCTACTCTACTTATGAGATTTCCTGACGTGGGACTCATAACATAGCAGTAGCATAAAACAATTTGAACATGACTTGGCTTTCATATAACATATTCTCCACCCTTCCAAATCTAGAATATTTTGCCATAGGTGGTAATCAAATCTATGGTACAATACCAGATTCCATCACAAACGCATCTTCTCTCCAAAGGTGTGATTTTTTTGTTAACTATTTTGTTGGGAAAGTTCCCAATCTTGGAAACCTGAAAGATCTACAGTATCTAAATTTAGCATCTAATAATATTGGGAACAGCTCAAATAGTGACTTTGATTTCATGACATCTTTGGAAAATTGTAGCAAACTTGAAATTTTAGGTTTGAGGTACAACAAATTTGGAGGCATTTTACCCAAATCCATAGGAAATTTGTCTGCCCAACTCACTGAACTATACCTGGGTGGTAATAAGATATATGGTACTATTCCTGTAATCCTGTTACTTTAGGAAAGTACACAATTTTAACTAGCTTAGATCTTGAAAGAAACGAATTCTCAGGCATCATTCCAACTTCTTTTGGGAATTTAGGCGAGACAAAAACATTATATCTGGATGGAAACCAACTATCCGGAGAGCTACCAGCTTCCTTAGGATACCTTACAGAATTGATTGAGCTAATGATTTCAAGGAATATGCTTGAAGGAAAAATTCCTATCACTATTGGACACATGAAAAGTTTGCTGATCCTAGACCTTTCTGAAAACAATATAATTTTAGTGGAGCTATACCCACTCAGATTTTTGTTCTTTCCTCCTTGTCCATTTTATTGAGCTTATCTCACAACTCATTGAATGGATCTTTGCCTATTGAGGTAGGAGTGCGTAAAAACCTTGGCACTTTGGATTTCTCTGAAAATAATTTTTATGGAGAGATTCCTTCGACCATAGGAGAGTGCATAAATATGGAATACCTTAACTTACAAGGAAATTCCTTCAATGGGCCCATGCCTTCATCGCTAGCTTTGATAAAAGGCCGTACACATTTAGATGTATCACGAAACAACCTTTCTGGATCGATAATAGTAGGCCTGCAGAACATTTCTTTTCTTAAATACTTGAATATTTACTTCAATATGTTTGATGGTGAGGTGCCAACAGAAGGAGTTTTCAACAATGCAAGTTCAATATCAGTGACTGGAAATATCAATCTTTGTGGGGGTATTTTTGAGCGGCACTTACAGCCATGCCCAAAAAAAGTTGAAAGGCAAAGAAAACACAAGGAAGCTCATGGTTATTCTGATTTGTGTGGCTTTTTCTCTGTTATTGTCATTTTTGTTTGCTTTCTATTGGAGGTGTGCAAGAAACAAGAAATCATCATCAACTTTACTTACAGTGAAACAATTTCCCAAGGTGTCCTATCAAAATCTACACATTGCAACTGAAGGTTTCTCCACTAACAACTTGATTGGATTTGGGAGTTCTGGTTCAGTATATAAAGGCAAGCTAGAATCAGAAGACAAAATTGTTGCAATAAAGGTGTTGGACCTTCGAAAGAAGGGAGCTGAAAAGAGTTTTCATTTCAGAGTGCAAAGCATTGAAAAACACGAGGCATAGAAATTTGGTAAAAATTTTGACATGTTGCTCGAGCGTTACTTACAAGGGAGAAGATTTTAAGGCATTGGTGTTTGACTACATGTCAAATGGAAGCCTCAAAAAATGGTTGCATCCTAATCAACAAGGTGCATCTCGGTCAACATTGGATATTTGTCAAAGATTAAATATTATATATGATGTTGCCTCTGCACTACATTATCTTCATTATGAAAATGAGCAACCAATTGTGCATTATGACCTAAAACCTAGCAATGTCCTTCTTGATGATGATATGGTGGTTCATGTGAGTGGTTTGGGTTAGGAAGACTAATTTCCACCCTTAATGGCACTTCCCAAAAGCAAACAAGCACATCTGGAATAAAGGGGACCATTGGCTATGCTTCTCCAGGTACAATTTATTACTCCATTTAGTCTTTTTTATAAGTATCTTTTTTCTTGGTTGAGCAAAACGAATTGGTGGTTGAGATTAGTTAAAAGCAATAAATATGCCAAAAATATCATATTTCTTTCAAATCTGCCCCTATTTATGAAAAGAGTATAGGAGAGAGAGTGAGTTAAGAATATGAGAGAGGATAAGTATGATTAAATGAACGGGAATATATGGTGAGTGGGGGATAATTAATATATAGATATGTATTTAATATGTGTAGAAAAGAAAAAAGAAGTTTAAATTTTGAAACGCAAAAAACAAGTTGCTTATATTAAGGACCAGCCTCAAAAGGGAGAAAGTTGCTTATAAAAAGACTAGATGGAGTATTATTTTAGCTTGAAACTTTGGTAAATTCCATTTGTTTTTATGAAATATTTTTCTTTTTATTTGATTGGTTTATAGAATATCTAAACATTAACCTTAGTCTAACATCTTAGAGTATGGAATGAGTCATGAGGTATCAACAAAGAAGGTGATGTATATTCTTTTGGTATTGTTATTTTGGAAACGTTAACCAGCAAAAGACGAACATACCTTATATTTGAAGATGGCCACAATCTTCATAACTACACCAAAACTGCATTTCCAGACAATATTTTTGAAAATTGTGGACATAGCTCTTGTACCCAAACAAATACAGCATGCAACAGTAGCTGTAGGAGAAATTAGAATGGAGAATGTGGCTTATATACATCCCAACCATAAGAAGGCTCTAATTTCATTATTTGAGATTGGATTTGCTTGTTCAATAGAATCTCCAAAAGAAAGGATGAACATGGTGGGAGTATTAAGGGAGCTAAATCAAATTAAAAATTCTTTTGGTCTTGCGAAAACAAGTCGAAATTGACGCCAAACAAAGAATGAGCTTGAAATGCCATTTTATATTAGATATGCTGTTATATTTTGAATTTTTGTGCTAAAAAAATTCCTTACAGACAATGAATTATATTTCAATCTCATATCTTCTCTAAGAATCTTCTTTTGTGAACAAAGAAAAGTCAAGCAATGTGTTAGAATAAATTATTACTTTGGTTTGTGAATGTCTAATTAAATTGCTATCAGCAACATTAATTACAACATGATGCTATAATGTGAATTTTCTTCTGATAATTGTCTTTGCTGAGGCTCTACATTACATGACACTCGACAAATTGCAATTTGTATACAGATAGTAATTCTCACGCCTAAAATTTGGCCTCCCGTGATAGTAATAGGAGGAAAAATGATATGGAGTTGCCATCAAAATTTTAAAACTAGGATAATTTTGAAAACTTTTAATCTTTTTTTTTTAAAAAAAAATTAGGTATTCTCCCTCATGCGTAACATGATCTGGTATTTACTGCACGATAATATATCCTAGAGTCGATGTTTTTTTTTTTTTATCCGGTTGATGTGTCATGTGATCATTTGGTTGTTTCAATGGATGCCGTTAATAGCAAATTAAAGTTTTTACAAACTTTCTATAAATATAATAGATTGTATCTTTTTGTTTCAAACCACATAAATTGGACCATAAGAATTGTAGTTGTGCAAAATAAAGGCCTTGTATTATCTCCCCGTGTAGACATTGAGCAGTAACCTTTGAACAACTGGAGATTGCAATTATTATTTTCTAGTGTGCCTATTATTGGGTTAACAATTCCAAGTGAGTTAGTGATTAGTAATGTGTCATTATTTAAAAAAAAAAAAAAAAAAGGAAGGTCAGCTAGAAAGGCACGTTTCACGAATAAATTTTGGTTGTTTAATAATCATAATACATGTACACTTTTACTGCGTAAAACTAATTAGTCCATTTGGGTTCTTCATTTCTTAACTGAAATTTGAATTGATATCAAAACTATAGTTTGATGCAATCAAAATTTAATTAAACAGGCATCATAAATATATAGGCCATGAAAATGGTATAATAGCAAATCAAGGTTGTTCCATATAGATTCAATCAAATTAGTGATTAGATATTAAATTTTCTTGTTTCATTTAAACTGAAAAAACCAAATAAGGATGAGTGAAGATTAATTTAAACAAAAGCAAAAGTAGTAAATCTAATATTTTTAAGATTTCAATTGGTAAAAATAACCTAGAGTGGTTAATCCCTTCTTTAAGGTTTAGAGCATGTATTTACCCAAATAAAAGCACTTAATATTGGCTTATTAATCTAGAGTTTTGATGGATATAAGTATTTTCTAATCACTTATATCTCTCCCTCGAATTAAAATGTTATTCCTAACCAATTTACTCAAAAAGATAATAAATGTCCAAATTAACTCTAATAAGATTATATGGATTTAATAGCTATATTCCTATCCTATTAGTAAATTAGAAAAAAAAAATTCTAATATCACATTGCTTAATCCTATAATCCAAATAAGATCTCTTTCCCAAGAATAATCAAAATTCTCTAAATTCATACTTAGTAGTGATCAAGTACTAAGTAAACAAAATAGCATTAAGCAAAATTAATAGTTTAAACATACTCAAATCCTCAAATTAGTTCATAACTACTCCAAGTTCAAAGAAAATTTAGCCAGCTTTAATCAACATTTTCTGCAAAAAGTTCAGAATCAATTGACATAATTAAAAGGATGTAGTTGTCCAAAAAAAAAAAATTAAAAGGATGTAGAACTGAAGCAAATCAACTCTGTTAAGTAGACAAAACCGAAGCACAATCCAACAAAGGTTCCTCCTCTGGTCTTTTGACTTTGAAAGAAGAATCCTCAACTGAAGCTGCTCAAATGGTGCTCTTCTTCCTCTGATGCTGATCTCACGATCGGCCAAAATAGAAAGGAAAACCATTCTTTCAATAGCCTCCTTCCTCCTATCAGCAACCGTCGATCTCCATGAGAAAGAAGAATAATAGCACCGGCGTTCAACTCTGCTTCATTCGGCTCATCCAATCGGTGTCCATGCTTCGTCGGAGTAGAAGAATAACGGTCGCCGGCGGTATCTCACAGGAACGATCTCTCTTTCTCTCGTCTCTACACTCTGCCTTCGGTGATGATGATTGTGGCTGTTTCCGTGAAGCTTGGCATTCCGGTTTTTCTCTTCCAAAGAAAACGATGATCCTCGTCTCCAACCCAGCCGCCTCCAGAGACGATGAACAGTGCAAATCCCAATCAACTGCTTTCCTTCCTCTTTCTCTCAGCTCGTGTCTTTCTCTTGGCGCGGCTAGGTTAGATGGCTCCTCCCAAAACGCTGTCGTCCTTGTAGCAGCTCATAGGAGTCTTCAAAATGGTATTCAAAGAAGCTGCCTCAACCTCCCACGTGGCCACGTCCCATGACTCCTGGTGGCAAAAAGAAAAGAACAATATAATAACATAGAAAGGAAAAGATAGGAAAAGAATTTTAAAATTGTAAAATCTCAAATTAAGCTTATTACTAAGAGTTGATAAGAGAAAGATGAAACTTGATAAGTAATTTATAACTCATTTTTTTGGAAACACCTGATTTAAAATTTTGCAATTTCAGATTTCTTTTTCTGTTTTTTCCCCTAAAATGAAAGGAAGGGAAATGAATGAAAATGAAACAAAGTAATATATATATATATATATATCTTACTGTTAATTATTATTATTATTATTATTATTATTTATTATATATATATATATATCCTAAACTAAACTATTTCTATTTTATTTTAAATCAAAGATATTTATTATCTAGATCCCACAAATAATGTATCACTTTGATTTGATCTTATCATAAATAAATCTCATAGAAATCTTCCAAAATTACATAGATAACTCTCCAAATATCTTCAATATATACTTTAAATATATGAAAATACAAGAGTTACATTAATAGAAAATTGGCTTTTTAGACTGTCACATTTAGACCGGTTATAGAGGATAAGGTCTAAAAAAGATTACCAGTGGCAGTTTTGTAATTATAGATAACTTTTAAGATTGGTTTTTAAAATAACTGGTCTAAAATATATTATTTAGACCTGTTATATACAAAACCGGTCTAAAATATAAAATCATTTAAAAATTGAATTTCTTTTAACTTTTAAGACCGGTTGAAATGAATAACCGATCTTAAATAGCAAATATTTTAGACCCATTTTTTGTAAAACTGGTCTAAAATGTGTTTTTAAGACCCGTTGTTAGTGACAACCGGTCTTAAATGTGTTTTCTTGCAAAATTCCTAGCCTTGATCCCACGCTCTCTGAACCATTCTTCTAGTATCACCATCCATTTCTCTGTGAGCTCTGTCCCTACTTGTTTTGAACTCCTCCATCACGCCCTATTCCTGTTTTGGTCAGCACCACCGGTTCGTTGATCACCGTCATTCTCCTATGCTGCTCTCATCGTTGTGTGCCCACATCACTGTTCTTTGATCATCATCGCGCTCCTCCCTCGTCACCTCTATTCTCAGCCATGACATTCTCCTCTGCAGTGATTTCCCTTTGTCAGTGCCGTGAATTTGAAGACTTCATTTTAATCTCAATCGACGCTGCCGTGACTTTGGCTAGAAGCTCACTCCTTAGTCTTCAATCAGGTTAGTGTTCTATTCTTGAGTTGTTGTTCAATAATCACTAATGTCCATTGAAAATGGCCCTTGATGTTGTTTTGAGCACTTAATTCCTAGTTTATATGCTATGACTTGTACATCCCTGCGATATTATATTTGGCTTGGAGTAATACCATTCTAAGTTTTGTTTTAATTAATGTGATTGTTTGATTGTCAGCGTTATTGGTTTGTTTAAACAATATTGTTTCAAATGATGCATGTCAGAATTAGCTGAAACCTTATGCATATAAACTGAATAGCTTTGCAACGCAAGTTTTAACATGTATCTATATTCCTTTATTATGAAATATTGCTTAGTTCTTATCATGCCAAAATTTATTGGTATATTGCTACAAGTGTAGTTATTGTCTTATGGTATGCATGCTTCTTAATTTTGTTGAAATCCCTAAAACTGTATTGTTGTTGTTTTTGTCTATCCTTTTGTTGTTGGATAGGTTGCTACAAGATGTTGAAATATATGGATCGTATTTGGATAAATGTTAAACGGACGAGTGTTGAATATGATAATGGGGTGAGGAATTTTTTAGACTTTGCTAGAAGAAATGTCGATGATGAGAGTATGATGTTTTATTGCCCTTGTGTAGTATGTTTGAATGAGAGTCAACTAAGTGCTGCAGATCTATATACACATTTAATTTATGAAGGATTTTGTAAAAGTTATACAGTATGGGTATGGCATGGTAAAGAATTAGAAATGCCAAGTTCATCTCAATAGGAAGGAGTGGCCTTTGATGATAATGACACGGCTATGGATGATCAGATAGAGGATATTATTTGTGACGTAGGAGAAGAGGCTTTTAAGCAATCACATGCATATAGCAATCACATGCACCGTCAACCCTTGCCACATCATCAAGCCCAGTCATCTTCCACGTCATCATCACCGACAGCTCATCCAGTCCCTGACTGCCACATGTCACTATTAGCCACATCAGCATAACGGTCAGCCAGTATTTTGTTAAAATTACATTTTTGTGCCCTAGATTCTGCTAAATTGACAATTAGGTCCCTAGAGTCTCTGAAATTACATTTTGACCCCTAGATTCTGCCGAAATTACATTTCAGACCCCTAAACTTCCTAAAATTACAGTTTAACCCCCAGATTCTGCCAAAATTACATTTCAGACCCCTGAACTTCCTGAAATTGCATTTTAACCCCTAGATTCTGCCAAAATTACATTGTTGCCCCAATAAAATCCTTCCCCTACCCTTCTGCCTTGTACCTAATAACTACGTACATAAGTCATAACATGTCAAATAAACTACAAAATGCCTCCAAGACACAGGAATAGACACGAGATTGAGATGGAGGAGATGAGACACCGGATACAAGAACTGGAGGCCACTATAGCAGAACAGCAAGCCTTGCTCGAAACTCATAGAGAGCACTCAGAAGATGATTTGAACAGCCACAGTTCGTCATCTCCTGATTACCGTCATCATCCTCGATAACAACCATTCCGCCTTAATGACATTAAGGTAAACACACCTGAATTCGAGGGAAGACTCCAGCCGGACGAATTCATCGACTGGCTACAAACTGGTTAATGAGTCTTTTAGTACAAAGAGATTCCTGATGAGCATAAAGTTAAAATTGTCGCTATCAAACTAAAGAAACATGCCTCCATGTGGTGGGAGAATCTCAAGAAAAGGCGTGAAAGAGAAGGAAAGGGCAAGATACGAATTTGGGACAAGATGCGATGAGTGCTCTCATGTAAGTTTCTTACCGAAAATTATTATCAAGATAATTTCCTTCAATTACATAATCTCCGCCAAAAGGCTATGTCTGTAGAGGAATATACCAGAAAATTTGAGAAACTTATGATGCAATGTGATATACAAGAAAAGGAGGAGCAAACAATAGCTCGTTATCTCAGAGGGTTAAATAAGAACATCGCCCAACCAGTACAACTCCAGCAATACTGGACTCTGGACGACGTCATTCATTTAGCCATCCATATCGAGAAGCAGTTGCCCAGAAGGCCTCCGAACCAACCGTCTTCCTCAACCAGAATTCGTATTGATGGGTGTAAGCCACAAATGCATCATCCTAGCTCTTCAAGCATGCCTCCACCTAAGGCTACTAGGGAATTCAACTCCAAAGCACCTAAGTGCTTCAAATGCCAAGGGTTCGGTCATATAGCTTCTAACTGCCCTAACCGCAGAGTTGTCACCATTCTTGAAGGGGAAGCTTCTGCAGTATTTGAAGAAGAAAGGGAGCCTATGTCGGAAAAAGAACCAATATTTGATGAGGAGCCAGTATTTGATGAGGAAGTTACTCCTGCTGATCACGGTAAATCACTTGTGATTAGGAGAAGCCTGCCTACAACAACTGTGAAAGAAGATCCTTGGCTATGTCACAACATTTTTCATACTCGCTGCACTACTCAAGGTAAAGTCTGTGACGTTATAATTGACAACGGAAGCTGTGAAAATGTAGTTTCCAACTATATGGTAGAAAAGTTGCAACTACAGACTCACAACCATCTGTGCCCTTACAAGCTCTAATGGCTTAACCAGGATAGCGAGGTAAGAGTTTCAAAATGATGCCTTATTATTTTTTCTATTAGTAAAAGGTATCATGATGAAGTTTGGTGTGATGTTGTTCCCATGGATACCTGTCATCTTCTTCTGGGGAGACCTTGGCAATATGATCGACATGTTTTGTTTGACAGTCACACAAGCACATATTCCTTCCAGAAGGATGGCGTGAAGATCCAGCTCACTCCTTTGCCACCTGATAAACACAATAAAGGCAAAAATGAGTCCAAACCATTAGTGTCTTTAGTCAAAAAGTTGACCAAAATAGAAAGCCAAGTAATGGGTTTTCTTCTCTTGCTCGAGGCAAATAAGGGAACTAAAATTCCACCTGAAATGCATCCATTATTAGATGAGTTTCCTAATATGATTCCAAATGAAATTCCGCCAGGATTACCACCCATGCGAGACATTCAACATGCTATGGATTTCATTCCAAGAGCAATAATTCCTAATCGGCCATCTTACAAAATGAGTCCTCGAGAAAATGCTGAAGTTCAAAGCCAAATTGAAGAATTGTTGAAAAAGGGATTAATCTAAGAAAGTGTCAGCCCTTGTGCTCCTAGTTCCCAAGAAAGATGGAAGTTGGAGAATGTGCATAGATTGTCGTGCAGTCAACAAGATCACAATTAAGTATCAGTTTCTGATACCCAGACTTGATGACATGCTTCACCAGTTATATGGCTCTACTACTTTCTCTAAGATTGACCTTCGTAGCAGATACCATCAAATCCAAATTTGCCCCGGAGATGAATGGACGATAGCTTTCAAAACTAGAGATGGGTTGCACGAATGGAATGTGATGCCATTTGGGTTGACAAATGCTCCTAGTACATTTATGCGCCTAATGAATCAGGTCCTTCGCCCTTTTTTTGGCAAGTTTGTTGTTGTTTACTTTGCAACATTCTTATCTACAGCAAAAGCCTAGCGAACCATTTGGAGCATTTACAACAAGTGTTACAAGTTCTTCGAGAGCAAAAAATTTATGCTAATTTGACGAAGTGTATTTTCTTGACAAATGAGGTCATTTTTTTGGGTTATATTATAACTATAGAGGGTGTACAGGTTTATCCAAGCAAAATTGAGGCCATTAACAGTTGGTCAACGCCTAAATCTATCCAAGAAGTTAGAAGTTTCCATGGATTAGCCTCTTTCTATAGGTGGTTCATTCGAAACTTTAGTTCCATTGCCACACCCCTCAGGGATTGCATCAAGGGAGACAAGTTCCAATGGACAGAGAAAACTCAGAAACTTTTTTAAGAACTGAAGAAACGCTTGATAGAAACTCTTGTACTAGCCCTTCCTAATTTTGACCAAGTGTTTGAGGTCAGTTGTGACGCCTCTAACACTGGAATTGGTGCCATCCTGAGTTAAGAAGGCCATCCAATTGCTTTCTTCAGTGAGAAGCTTAATGATGCTAAGCTCAAATATTTTACCTATGATAAGGAATTTTATGCCATTGTTCGTGCTCTACAACATTGGAGTTATTATCTCCTAAATAAAGAGTTCATACTCTTTTCTGATCATGAAGCCCTCAAGTATCTAAACTCTCAGCAAAAGATCAATCGTAAGCATGCGCGTTGGAGTAAAATCTTACAGTCTTATCCATTTCTGATAAAACATAAGGCTAGAATTTTAAACTCAGTAGCTAATGCTCTTAGCCGCCGTCATGCATTACTATCAACAATTCAAGCCAAAGTTGTTGGGTTTGAATGCATCAAGGAGTTGTACCAGGATGACCCGGATTTTCATGGAATGTGGGAGGCGACTGTAGGTCAACCTTTCTACCAATATTACAAACACGATGAGTTTTTATTTTGAGGTAAAACCCTGTGCATCCCTCAGTGTTCTTTGCGGGAGGCAATAATTTGGGAAGCTCACGATGGAAGTTTAGCTGGTCATTTTGGTAGAGATAAATTAGTTGCTCTAGTTAAAGAGAATTTCTACTGGCCAAGACTTGAACGAGATATCAACAGGCACATACAGAGATGCAGAATATGTCATTTGGCCAAAACCAAGGGTCAAAATACAGGATTATACATGCCTTTACCAGTCCTAGAAGCACCATGGGAAGATGTAAGCATGGATTTTGTGCTGGGATTACCATGAACTCAGAGGCAGAAAGTTTCTGTCATGGTGGTTGGGGATCAATTTTCAAAGATGGCCCATTTTATTCCTTGTCAGAAGACTAATGATGCTATGCAAGTTGCTGAACTGTACTTTAAAGACATTGTTCGTCTCCATGGCATTCCTAAGACTATCATGTCTGATCGTGATGTTAAGTTTCTTAGCCATTTTTAGAGAACTCTCTGGAAAAAGATGGGTACTAAACTTCAGTTTAGTAGTGCTAGTCACCCTCAAACGGACGGACAAACAGAAGCTATAAACAAGATTCTTGGCAATCTTCTACGAAGCTTTATTGGAAAGAATTTGAAGCAGTGGGATCTTCTACGAAGCTTTATTGGAAAGAATTTGAAGCACTGGAAAGTGCCCTTTTGAAGTTGTTTATAGCACTCCACCTCTCAATCCATTCGACTTGATTCCTTTAGCTAGCAAACAGTATTACAGTGTAGATGCAGACCAAAGGGCTAAAGAAATCAAGAAACTACATAAGCAGGCCTGAGATAGGATCTAGAAGCAAAATTTGAAAATCAAAGCACACAGGGACAAGCATCGAAAGCAGCAAATTTTTAATGTAGGAGACTTGGTTTGGATACATTTGTGGAAAGAACATTTTCCTAAACAATAGAACGCCAAGTTGTCTCCCCGAGCTGATGGTCCATTCAAGATTGTGCAGAAAATTAGCAACAATGCGTATAAAGTGGAATTGTCTGGTACCTACGGTGTTTTAACCACTTTCAATATTGCGGATCTATCTCTGTATGTTGATGACCCTGTCGATTCCAACTCGAGGACGAGTCCTGTCTAACCGCGGGAGGATGAAACAGTAGCAAAACATTCGGTGTAATGCGGTGGTTGTGGTGGAGTTGTTGGCTGTCTTTTGACCAATTAACTCCCTTTTGACTGATTAAATCATGTCTCTTTTTGCTTTAGTTTAATCATGGTGTTTTAAGTTCATCATTATGTCTCTTTCTTAGCAGTATAAATAGGTATGTTGAGGTTCATTGTAATTCATTCAGTTTTTGCATTAAGAACAGAGTGTATGGTTTCTGAACCAAAATCTCTTATTAGGTCAATTATATTCATCACTAGGTCATTCCTTAAGTGGTCCTTAATGGGCCATATAAATTTTCGGGCGTGAAGTGGGAAGATTCTTCATAAGCATTGTATGCCCCAAAAATAGCTGTCTGGGCTTGCGCACCAAATGAACCAACTAAGGGCAATTTAGCCCAAAAGCATGAAGGGAATTCAATAAGACCTGACTCTTGAAAGCCCAATAAGAGCAACTCCAAAAGGCCGACAAACTCGAGCTAAGATTACAACGCCCATGATGATCGGTAAAACCAACCAGCTGAAGAAAGCTCTAGAATCTGAGGAAAACAGGATGATCATGCCTATCTTGATCTTGAAATATAGTAAGTCACAGACCAAGAAAATGGGGGGATATAATATAACAAACCTTCAATACAAAACGGGTGGAGTTCTTTAAGGATGGAAGAGACAAAAAACCATTTGTGGTGCTTGGAGCCTTGGAGCTTACCATACCTTTCCTTGTAATCAAAAGCAATGAACGATCAATAATACGAGTTCTTTATTCATAGCTCTTAATCTGATGAATTTTGTGTGCTATTGGTGACCCCTGTCAATTAGATCCATTCCTAACCTAAATTTGGTCAAATAATTTGGCACCATTTGTGGGGTCCTAACAACAAGTTTTCCAAAAATATCACCCTTCTACCTAACTGTCTTTCTTTCCTTACCCCTTGCCTTACTAACCATGACAGAAGTAGTTGTCAGACATGAGGTGAGCATCGCCGAACTAGCCAAGTTGGTGAGGAACCAAACTGCACGACTATTTGCATAAGCCATGCTGATTGCATAACATGATAAATGTACTTGCAGCATGAAAGCCGCCTTCATTGTCTAGAAGAGGAGAGTGCAAACCTGCAAGACCAAGTCACATCACTCACCACGCAGGCTACCCCTAGTTCACAAGGCAATTCTCATCCGTGGTCATTTTGCTCGTTCGGCCATAGAGCATGCCTTTGGAAAATTTGTCAGATATAGGCGAAACAGTACCATGAATGTCAATCTAACTAATGAAACTCCTCTTACAGACATTGGAGTTAGCCAGGTTGAACTACTAACACAACAGGATGCACCTCGCACCACTAAGGAAGGTCCTCATGCTGACCAAGAAAACCCTATTGATGGACAGGAGGACCCACCCATTAGTTAAGGAACTTCTCCTAACCTAGTAGGTGTCAATGACGTACCTGATGGAGAAGCACAAAGAATAGCCACCAACCTCTATTAGCGGACGCACCACCTAATGGTACATTAGACGACAGCGGCTGGAAGATAAAGTGCAAAGAGTTGGAAGTTATGATACTCTGGTTACCTGACATACCATTACTCATGAAGAAGAGTGCCCCCGATAGCTTCGCATACTCCCATTCATAGGCAACATAGCATTGATTAACATGCCCAAGAAGTTTACATTCCCTCAAATTCACCATTATGATGATACGATGGATCCATATGAGCATATGGCCCAATATTGTCAGAGAATGCATACTATGGCAGTACCAAGGGAGTTACGGGAAGCCTTCATATGCAAGGGTTTCAGATCAAGTTTGGTCAAACTAGCATTAAGGTGGTTTACCAACCTGTCTACCAATGCAATAGCCTAAATGAATTGTTTGTCAAACCAGCATTAAGCATTTGTTTGCTAGTTTGAATGACCTGTTTGTCCAACCATTATTGAGCAACTAGAAACTCAAGAAAAATTCAAACTACTTGTACAAAGTAATCCAAGGGAAGCACGAATCATTGTGTGACTTTGTAGGTAGATTTAACAAAGGGAATATCAACATCTTGAGTTATGATACCGTTATCGCAATCCCGACATTCAAAAAGGGCCTCCTCCCCAACTTTGACTTGTATAATTGTTGATTAATTTAATGTAATCAACAAAAGTAACTCCTAGTAATTTTTTAAAATTCCCATCCAATGATTATCTATTAGGTCAGCTACTTTTCACATAATATAGACCCACAGGCATTTGAACCAAATTTGATGCCCATAAAATAGTTTATTTTTATGATTCTAGTCTCTGTTTTTTTTTAATGAAATCATACCTGTTTTCATAGAAGAGTACACATGATAAGAAGAAACAAACCTAAGCCTAGCAAGATAATACAAAATATCAACAGTAATTATTTATATAGTACAAATGTTGTGCAAAGAATTACCTCCACCCCTTTTTCTATTTGTCATATAAGAGATAATTAAGCTGATTAATCAATTTGATATGCTTTCTGCTAATCAGGTTAGTCAGATTATGAATACAATCAAAGGGCTGCCTTTCCTACCTAAAATCCATTTGTTCCGTTGGAAACTTTGTACTGAGGCTCTTCCAACTAGGACTACATAGAAGGATCATTATCATTATATGAATGTGGAGCTAAACTGTGAATTTTGTTGAAACAATGACGAGTCATTAATTGTCTCTTCTTTATTTTCAATTCTCCTGGTCTTTTGGCGGTATAGTACGGAACGGAATTAATGAACTCTACGCATGTCAAGGGATGGTTAGGGAGAGAATGAATAGTAACCTGCCTCATATGCAACTCTTGATATGCTAATTTTATACAAGACTCTCTCAAGTCCTTATTATAGTAAATGTTCAATAAAGTTATAGAACCGAATTTTTTTTGTTAACAATCTATCACAAGATTTTATTTTTGGTAGAACACAATGACGCTAATCCATATAATTGACCCCAACCAATGGGATAATACTTTATTGTTGTTGTTTATCTAACTAACTATAAAATTTTCTAACTAATTAATTAAACTCCTCTAACTAATGACTTTAATTGAGGGCAGTTTTGACATGTAAAGTTGTTATTACACGTTATTACATGTAAAGTTGCTGCTAATCCGAAGTCCTTGCCTATAATTGCGAGTCATATGTGATTCTAATTGTTTTTTTTGGCCAACAATGTTTCCAGTCTTTTTAACATATACGTCATAGATGGATGACCTTATATTATTTATATTATTATGGGCATGATTAATTTGCTGTCCGTTGTCAATGGATAACTTAATATTATTTGGCCTGCATAAATGGATGATTGACTGAATTATAATGAATATTTATTATATTATAATGGGTATGATTAATTTGCCGTCTGTTATCAAAACTGTAATTTTCTTCTTTGATTAGGTTTATTTTTTTTAGCATTTTTATGGATATGAGAAAAGGTATACACATGATAATTTATTCGGACAAACAAATACACATGATAATTTATTATTCAAAATAGTTTTTCCCTTTTATTGAATTTTACTTGTTATGATGATATGATCCGAGATCTAATTTTTGGAAATCAATGCTCAAAATAAGAAGACTTGTATGTATGTGTGTGTGTGTACACGTCATAATGTCAGGCATATATATTTCATGACCTTCTGTTTTTCAACGCAACGAAGGTTTAATTTTGTAGTATTGCCCTGTCGTTCCCATTTCAGTCCAAATACATAGAAGCATTAATCCTTATATTATATTTATAATATATTGGGTATGATTAATTTTCCATCCGTTATCAAAGCTGTAATTTTCTTCCTTGATTAAGTTTATTTCTTCTAGTATTTTTTAAGGATATTATAAAGGTATACACATACAAACGAGACATATTATGTGGCATTGGTCAAGTTTAAAGAATAAATTAAATAGTGGGTGATCCTAACGTAATCTTGAGCCCTTGGAACAACTTGTGCAGCAGAACAGTTCAAACAGATGTTCCAATCGCATAAATCAGTATGCATGTCTTGATCTCCCTGTGTCCCTTTCACTACTTGTAATTAAGGACAAACTAAAGCTCCTATAAAAGCAGCACCATTTCAACATATCAATCGGCAAAAAACCATTCATGCTCTTCAACAAAACCATGGCTTTTGCCTCCATGTCATTGTCATTTCTTTCCAAATACTACCTTCGACCATTAATCCTTATCATCTTCTACACAAACTACCTTTGCTTCAAGCATGTTAGCGCTACATCAAATGAGACTGATTTTTTGGCATTACTCAAGTTTAAAGAATCAATAACTGACGATCCTGATGAAATCTTGAGCTCTTGGAACATCTCGAACCACTTCTGCAGCTGGACTGGAATCACATGTGGCCACAAGCATCAGCGAGTCACTGTGTTGAATATGGAAGGTTACCATCTGCGTGGGATCATACCGCCTCACGTTGGCAATCTCTCTTTCTTGAGAAATCTCTCCCTCATAAACAACAATTTCCATGGAGAAATCCCACCAGAGTTGGGACGTTTGTTCAGGTTAAAGAAACTCTGGCTCTCAAACAACAAATTGACAGGACAGATTCCTTGGAACTTGACGAGTTGCACTGAATTGAGGGTCTTGTTTTTGGATGGAAATAGTCTTACTGGCACAATACCATATCAGCTGGGTGCTCTTCATAAGCTTGAATGGTTGCAGCTTGTTATCAACAATTTAACAGGAGAAATTCCATTGTCTATATGGAATCTTACTTCCCTTACCGTTCTTACAGTAGGCAGAAATAATTTGGAAGGAAGCATACCGGAAGAGATAGGCCACTTGAAGAAGTTGACATTTTTTACAGCGCTAGAGAATAGTTTGTCAGGTGCTCTTCCTTCTTCACTTTTCAATATATCATCTCTCACTCTGATATCAGTAGGAGAAAATCATCTCAGTGGCACTCAACTTCCGAACAACATGTTCTCCACCCTCCCAAATCTAAGATATTTTGCCATAACTGGTAATCAAATTTTTGGTCCAATACCAAATTCTATCACAAATGCATCTTCACTCCAAGCTTTTTGGATTTCTTCAAATCTTTTTTTCGGAGAAGTTCCTAATCTAGGAGGCCTAAAAGATCTATCGATTCTAAGTTTAGATTTCAATAATTTTGGGAGCAGCTCAAATAATGACCTTGATTTCATCATATCTTTGAAAAATTGTAGCAAACTTGAAAAATTAAGTTTTGCTGCCAACAAATTTGGAGGAATTTTACCCAACTCCATTGGAAATTTGTCTACCCAACTCTCTTTTCTATATCTGGGTGGCAATCAAATATATGGTACTATTCCTGACACTTTAGGAAAGTACACAATTTTAAATGGCCTGGGTCTCGAATACAACAAATTCTCAGGCACCATTCCAACTTCATTTGGGAATTTGGGTGAGATGAAAAAATTAGCTATGGATGGAAACCAACTCTCAGGAGAGATACCATCTTCCTTAGGGAACCTTAGTGAATTGATTACGCTAGGGATTTCAGGGAATATGCTAGAAGGAAAAATTCCTACCACAATTGGAAACATGAAAAGTTTGCTAAGCCTAGACCTTTCAGAAAATAATCTCAATGGAGTTATACCCTTTCAGATTTTTGGCCTTTCTTCTTTGTCCATTTTATTAGACTTATCTTACAACTCATTAGATGGATCTTTGCCTATTGAAGTGGGAAAGCTTAAAAACCTTGGCACTATGGATATCTCTAGAAATAATCTTTCTGGAGAGATTCCTTCAACCATAGCAGAGTGTACAAGTATAGAATACCTTAATTTGCAAGGGAATTCCTTCATTGGGCTCATGCCTTCTTCGCTGGCTTTGATGAAAGGTCTTACACATTTAGATATGTCTCAAAACAACCTATCTGGACCAATTCTAATCGGCCTACAGAACATTTCTCTTCAATACTTAAATTTTTCCTTCAATATGTTTGATGGTGAGGTGCCAACAGAAGGCGTTTTTAGCAATGCAAGTGCAGTATCAGTGGTTGGGAATATCAATCTTTGGGGGGGTATTTCAGAGCTACACTTAGCACCGTGCCCTAAGAAAGTTGACAAGCAAAGAAAACACAATTTGAAGCTCATAAGTATAGTGATTTGTGTGGCCTTTCTTATCCTAGTGATATTTTTGTTTACTTTCTATTGGAGGTATGAACAAAACAAGAAATCAACTTCAACTTCACCTAGAATTGAACATTTTCCCAAGGTGTCATATCAAAATCTACACGTTGCAACTGAAGGTTTCTCCGCCAAAAACTTGATTGGATCTGGGAGTTCTGGATCAGTATATCAAGGAAGGCTAGAATCAGAAGATAAAGTTGTTGCAATTAAGGTATTGGACCTACAAAAGAAGGGAGCTGAAAAGAGTTTCATTTCAGAATGCAATGCATTGAAAAACCTAAGGCATAGGAATTTGGTTAAAATTTTAACATGTTGCTCAAGCATTGATTCCAAGGGGCAAGAATTTAAGGCATTGGTATTTGAGCACATGTCAAATGGAAGCCTTCAAAAATGGATGTATTCTGATCAAGAAAATGCATGTGGGTCAACATTGGATTTTCTTCAGAGATTGAATGTTATATATGATGTTGCCTTAGCACTACATTATCTTCATTATGAAAATGATCAACCTATTGTGCATTGTGACTTAAAGCCCAGCAATGTTCTACTTGATGACGATATGATGGCTCATGTAAGCGATTTTGGACTAGCAAGACTACTTGCTACCCTTAATGGCACTTCCCAAAAGCAAACAAGTATATCCGGAATAAAAGGGACAATTGGCTATGCCCCTCCAGGTACAATTTATTATTATCTTGGCTTGAAGCTCTTGTAAATTTCATTTCATTTCTTAAATTATTTTAATGTTTTATTTTGTTAGTTTCAGACAATTAATTTCTAAATATTACCCATAGTCTAACATGCATATTTCAGAATATGGAATAAGTTTTGAGGTATCAACACAAGGTGATGTATATTCGTTTGGTATTCTTATTTTGGAAATGCTAACCGGAAAAAGACCAACGGATCAAATGTTTGGAGATGACCACAATCTTCGTAGCTACATCAATTCTGCATTTCCGGACAATCTTTTGGAGATTGTGGACACAGCTCTTGTGCCCCAACAAATACAACAAACAACAATAGTAGATGGAGGAGAAATTGCGGTGGAGGAGGTGGCTCTTGTACATCCCAACCATGAGAAGACTCTAATGTCACTATTTGAGATTGGACTTGCTTGTTCAGTACATTCTCCAAAAGAAAGGATGAATATGATGAGTGTACTGAGGGGGCTAAATCAACTTAAAAATGCTTTTGGTCTTGGGGGAACAAGTCGAAATTGACTGCAACAAAGATTATTGATCGAGTTTGAAATGCCACTTTAGATGTGCTATTATTGTAAATTTACGGGTTAATAAAATTCCTCACATCTCATCAACTATATTTCAATCTCGTATCTTCTCTAAGACTTCTTTTGTGAACAAAGAAAGTAAACCAATGTGCTTGAATAAATTATTACTTTGGTTCTGTGAATCATGCAGTTATTTCTTCAGCGTCTAATTTTAAATTGCCATTTGCAACATTATTATGTGCTGCTATATTGCCAATTTTCTTCTTATAACTGCCTTTCTTGAGGCCCAACAAATTGCAATTTGTAATAGGAAACCAAATTAGACAGAAGGTTGCTTTTGCCCATTGCACTCCTACAAGATAGGGCTTTTAACATTCCTTTTTTGGCACTTTTAATGTCCAATAGGGACGTTTATGTGAGCAACGTAGTTTATTTTTGAAATAACGTCCTTAAAAAAAGGACGTCTAAAGTGAGAACTTTAGATGTCCCAAATGAAGAAAATAGATGTTTAAAGTTCCTGTATAGGAGACTTTAGACATCCCTATTCTCAATAGAGACATGTAAAATCCTCACTTTAGACGTCTCTAATTGGAACGTCTACCCTTTTCTCCATTTGGAATTTTTAAAGGGGGAATCTTTAGGCTTCTCAATTGAAATTTGAGATGTCTAAACTCTACTTTAGGTATTCTAATTTAAATTTGGGATGCCTAATATTTCAATTTTGCTGCTTTATTTACAAAAATATCACCGCCTCTATGTTTTTACTTTCCTTTTTGAAAAAGGGACATCTATAGGGCTAGTAATATCTTCAACTTCTATTGTGTTGATATTTAAGAAAAGCAAAGAACAAATAGATCATGTTTAATTGGTTCGAAAAATGAAAAGAAACTGGAGTGTATATTGAAAAATAGAAGTCAGATCCATCATTAATATTGATTGCAGTACAGTTCTGAATAAAAATGAGAGATAATGCAAATGCAACCTCAGGCGCAACAAAAGAAAATTTCAATTTGTTTTTTAAATTTGTTAAAAAGATATTACAAAGCTAAATCAGACTGAAAAGTGTCAACAACAAAATCAGGGGTAGTACTAAACAGATGGATGCCATAAGCAGTTGCTCGTGCCTCTCTTGCCAATCGGTCAGCAGCAACATTCAATTCTCTGCAACACCAGACAGGGTTCACATTCCAATCCTGGTCCAGTCTACTACGTACTTCATACAGGAGGTCCCTCTCTGGATGGTCCTCAGTCCATCCTTTGGAAAGAAGTTCCACAACTTCCCTGCTCTATCAACACGTTTTTGCCATTTCATCTCCCATGGCCTATTCAAACCCCAAAAGACTGCCTATAACTCAGCATGCAAGCTATTTCCGTTACCTATTTTAAACATGAAACCATCCTTAACCGAGCCTTCATGATTTTTTGCAATCCTACCACATATGATGCCAAACTGTTCATACCAACAATAGAGCCATCAACGTTTTACAACCCCGACAGGAGGAGGGTAGCATCTAGTCACCTTATCTCTTCTTATACAATCCACATACAATTTCTCTTCCGAGCACCTCACTACTGCTCTTGTTTGCACCAAAACTTGCAAACGACTCTCAAGCACACCTCGAAAATTCCCGCATTCATGTTTAACCATATTTGACTACTCAAAACAATAAACCAAGCCGACCATCTAACACCCATTACTTCACATTTCTGGTTAAGGTTCCATTCCACCATGTAATAGGTTGGGACAACGAGAAAAACCTGGCACATAAATGGTTTAGCACTGTACAGAAGTGAAATCAAAGGTTCTCATTTTATTAAATGTTGCATATGATCTATATATATACACTGAGTTATACGTATGAACTAGACAAGCCGTTCCTACTCTGAGACTTTCCTACATTAGCTTCTGTCGGCAAGGCACCATATTTGACTAACTCTAACACTCCCCCTCAAGTTGGAGCATATATATTAATCATGCCCAACTTGTTACAAAGATATTTAACTCATGTCCCATGTAAGGCTTTTGTCAGAAGATCTGCCAGTTGATCATCGGATCGTATGTGTCCTGTAGATACAATATTTTCTTTGATCTTATCATGAATAAAATGACAATCAATTTCAATATTTTTGTTCGTTCATGGAACACAGAATTTGAAGCTATGTGAAGTGCTGCTTTATTGTCACACCATAGTTTTGCAGGCAATATCGTGGTAATGCCAATTTCCTTCAAGAGTTGAAATACCCACACAATTTCTTGTACTGACTGTGACATGGCTCTGTATTCTGCTTCTGCACTTGATTTTGACACAACTAATTGCTTCTTACTTCTCCAAGATATCAAATTTCCACCAACAAACACACAATAACCGGTAGTGGATCGTCTTGTGGCTTTAGATCCTGCATGATCCGCATCACAGAAACATTCGACTTTAGTGTGCCCATAATCTGTATAAAGAATACCAAGACCTGGAGAACCTTTCAAATAATGTAAGATATGTTCTAAAGCTTCCCATTGTGCCACTATTGGTGATACCATGAATTGGTTGAGTCTACTGACTGAGAAGGTTATATCAGGACGAGTTACTGTTAGATAATTTAGTTTCCCAATAAGTCTTCTATATCTCTTAGGAAATGGAAACGATTTTAATTTCTCTGGATCAATCTTCTTCTTCAAATCATCAGGAAGCTCATCAAACATACTAGCATCAAGATCTAGAAAGGGATTCGGAATCATGGGGATGCTGCTTGGTGCAGCTCCAAGTTTTCCAGTCTCCTTTAAGAGATCGAGAACATACTTTCTTTGATTCAAGAGAATACCTTTCTTGCTTCTCAAAACCTCAATACCAAGGAAGTACTTTAATGATCCCAATTCTTTAGTCTGAAAGTGAGAGTTCAGGAAGATTTTAAGTTCTGAGATTCCAGAATAATTACTTCCTGTAATCACAATATCATCAACATATACTACGAGAAGAATCATGCCTGCATCAGATTGTTGGTAGAACACAGAGTGATCACACTTGCTTTGACGTAACCCAAACTTCTTGACCACATTACAGAACTTATCAAACCAGGCTCGAGGACTTTGCTTTAGACCGTACAGTGACTTTCGGAGGTAGCACACTTTCCTATTCTCCCCTTGAGCAACGAACCCAGGTGGTTGCTCAATATAAACTTCTTCCAGAAGATCGCCATTCAAGAAAGCATTCTTAACATCTAATTGATACAAATCCCAATGATATGTGGCCGCCAAAGATACAAGAAGACGAACTGAAGTGAGTTTGGCTACAGGAGAGAAAGTCTCAAAATAATCAAGACCATAAGTTTGGGCATAACCTTTTGCAACAAGGCGAGCTTTTAGTCTTTCCAAAGAACTATCAGCCTTAGTCTTAACAACAAATACCCATTTATAGCCAATAGCTTTCTTGCCAGGAGGGAGATCAACAAGAGTCCATGTACCAGCTGTTTCCATTGCCAAGAGTTCTTCTTCCATTGTGGCACGCCAACCAGGGTGAGCTAGGGCTTGGTGAAGAGTTGTAGGGGTGGATATGGAATCAAGGGTGACCACAAGTGAAGAAGAAGTAGGACACAAATGCTGGTAGGACACGAAGGAGGATATAGGATAGGTACAGTTAGCATATCTTGTGGGAGTACAACGAGGACGAGTTCCTTTTCGGAGGGCAATAGGTAGGTCAAGTGAGGGATCAACAGCAGAATCAAGAACAACTGGATCAGAGGCAGCAATAGGAGGATCTAGGGGATCAGGAACAGAAACCAAGGTGTCATGACCAGAATCTGTTGGCGAAGCAGTGATTGGTGACGGTGAAACGTTGGTTGCATCAGCATCATTGATGATATCAGGTTCTGGTACAGCAGCCTGTACTGGTGAGAGTGGGACACGATAAACCAAGACATCATCAAACTCAGCAATGACAGATGGAGACTCAGAAGAGGTCGAAGATGTGAAGAAAGGAGAAGACTCATGAAAGATTACATCAGTGGACACAAGGTAACGACAGAGATCTGGAGAGTAACATCGATAACCTTTCTGAATTCTAGAATAACCAAGGAACACACATCGTAGGGACCTGGGATCAAGTTTACTGACACTTGGACGAACATCCCGAACATAACAAACACAACCAAAGATTTTTGGATCAATAGGAAACAGCTTAGCGGTGGGAAACAGAATGGAATACAGAATATCCCCACTAAGAACAGCCGAAGGCATGCGATTTATGAGAAATCAGGCTGTAGAAACGGCATCGGCCCAAAAACTTTTAGGGATGGAGGAATGAAACATGAGAGCTCGAGCAGTTTCTAATAGATGTCGATTCTTTCTTTCAGCAACACCATTTTGAGCGGGGGTATCAACACAAGAAGATTGGTGAAGAATACCATGACTTTGCATATACTCGGTGAATGGGGCAGAAAAATATTCTTTTGCATTATCACTTTGTAAGATTTTCACAGAAGTGTTAAGCTGGGTTTGAATTTCAGCACAGAAATGACGAAAGTGAGTAAATAATTCAGAACGCTGTTTCATTAAGTAAAGCCAAGTGGTTCGAGAAAAATCATCAACAAAAGTGACAAAATACCGATAACTAGATTGAGACATGATTGAACAAGGACCCCATACATCAGAATGCACTAACTCAAATGGGGACGCAACGCGTTTATTGACGCGAGGTGCTAAATAAACACGATGGTGTTTGGCAAATTGACAGGATTCACAATTTAAAGTAAACACAGAAGAGAATTGAGGATACAATTTTCGGAGAGATGACAGAGACATATGGCCTAGACGACAATGAATTTCAAACAGAGATGACCCACCAGAACAAGCAATAGAACGCGGTACCTGATCATCAAGGATGTAATGACCACCGGATGCATAGCCCTTACCAATAACATGCTTCGTCATGAGATCCTGAATCAAACAATGGTCAGGAAAAAGTGTGATAAAACAATTGAATTGTCGAGTAAGTTTGCTAGGAGATAAAAGATTAAAAGCAAAATCAGGAACATGAAGGACAGAGGATAAAGCAATAGATGGGGTAGGTCTGATAGTGCCACATCCGAGAACACGAGAATAAGAAGCATTAGCAATTGTTATACTAGAGGGGTTGGCATAAGGTGTATACGAGGAGAACAAATTTTTGTTACTTGTCATATGATCAATTGCACCGGAATCGATAATCCACTTTGACGAACAAGTGGCAAGGCTAGAAGTGATGTTACCTGTAGCAAGAGCACCTGAAGATCTAGACTTAATTTCCTCCATCATCAAACAACGAGATGTACCAAACAGCAAAGGCGAAATAACAACAAACTCTCAAAGCAAGAACAAGATAATTACACAATCATAAACTGCAGCAACAATCTGAAATATCCCAAATGAGGCTTTAAGGTCCTCCAACTACAATAACAAACGTCACACTAGTGATCAAGTGGAAATTTCTCACAACCAAAAAATATCCCAAACGATGAACAGAAGCCTCCAGATGAACAGTAACAGTGCTAGATGAATAGTAATCGTGAGTGAATAGTACCTCAGATGAACAGCAACCGTGAGTGAATAGTTCCTCATATGAACAGTAACCGTGAGTGAATAGTACCTCAGAGATTTTTTTTTAAAGAGGGACCCACACGGAAGAAAAACACCGAAAGAGTTCACGTATAACACTTTCTCAACAAATATCCAAAAGTGATTGCAACCACGGGACCCGCAGATATATTAAACCAATATTACCTTAATCAAGGCAAGGGACCCACGGACAGAAATACTAGCTCAGAAAATGAAGTTAGTAACCAATTTGCAATCCACGAACGTTGAAACTGAAAGCGAAGAGCAAAGTGCAAAAAATCAAATGGTGCCGGATGGCCACGAAACTTCAGGAGGAGGAAGAGGAGGTTCAGTCGATCAGTGCGCCGCAAACGCCGCCGTGAACGGAGGTCGGAGCAAGCCACACGTGCCGCGCGTGTGTTGGAGCGCCGGAGGAGGGGGCGGCGCGTGACTGGCCACGCACAGTCAGAATGCAACCGGAGATGGGTGGATGGCCGATCTTGGGGTGGAGAAGATAGTGACCAGGCGCGTGTGTGCAATTGGAGCTTTGACGACAACAGATCTAAGAGGGAAGAGAGCTTACTCACCGGAAAAAATGGAGTTTTCACCGGAAAAAAAAATGAAGCCAGAAATGAAACGAAGAAACGAGGCTCTGGTACCATGTACAGAAGTGAAATCAAAGGTTCTCATTTTATTAAATGTTGCATATGATCTATATATATACACTGAGTTATACGTATGAACTAGACAAGCCGTTCCTACTCTAAAACTTTCCTACATTAGCTTCTGTCGGCAAGGCACCATATTTGACTAACTCTAACAAGCACAATGGCATTCCATCCATCCTTCGCATGTTGACAGTCACGAAGAGCATGCAAAGTGTCTTCGGTTTGTCCTCCACAAAAAGCACAACATGGGCTATCCTGCAGACCCCTCTTAACTCTTGACAAATTAGTTAGCAATCGCCCCCTGCAACATAGCCAAAGAAAATGTTTGCAACGTTGAGGAGCTGAGGTCTTCCAAATCAGGCGCCAAACTCCATTACAACGTGAAGAGCCCTGCCCACACAGTAAATTATACACTGAACGCACCACTTGAGGGTATCTTCCATATTGGGGTATCCGCCATGCCCCCATTCTTAGAAGCACGGGCTTGATTAATACATTGCAAAATCGCAGTTGGAGGAACACCATTCAATTTTGACCAGTCCCACCCAGTCGAGGCAGTGAGAAAATCGGCCACAGTTAATTCCCGCATACTATCATCAATACGACTCAATGCATAATTATTTAATTTGTCGTGATTTGGTAACCATGCCAAGCAACCAGAGGAATTCTCCTTTGTAAGTCAGTTCCCCCACCAGGAAACTCCTACACTTCTTATCAATGTCATTGCAAGTGTCAACAGTTAAGAAGGTCGACTGCATAGTATGCGCTGGTATGGCCGAAGCTACTGACGAAACCAACGTATGTCTAGCTACCAAAAATAGAGTCTTGGTCCTCCAATTTGATGTAGAGGATCACGCAAGTACTTTCCCAGATCAGCGACTGGGGTGAAACCCAGAAGCTCACTAATCTTCTTCCTTCTGATATGATTAACGTTGTGATAAAAGAATATCTTAAACTTTGATGCATTTACTTATTCACCTAAAGCGAACATAAATCATCTAGGTATGCCTTAATAAAACCTGTCCGTTTAAAACTCGTTTTTGTAAAAAGTATTAAATCATCTGTAAAGGAAAGATGAGAAATTGTGTTACCATTGTTTTCACCATGAACAGCCGCCAGTGCCCAATCCTCACATCACTCTGTATGAGATGTAACAACTTTTCCATGGCCAAGACAGATAAATATGGTGACAAATGATCTTCCTGTCTAATACCTTGATTAGGATGAAAACTTGGGCCTCTTGAGCCATTTTACAAAACCTGCATTTTTTATAAGGATATATTTTATAATTAAATAAGTTTAAGTTCTAAAATATATTTGATTAAATTTATTAATATTCTATACTTATTTAATTATATTTTATATATTTTTTCTAGCCTTTGATTAATTATAGGATGAAAGGGTTTTTGATATAAAAGTTACTCATATCCTAATTTATTTTACAGGAAATATTATAAGCTTCAAGTGAAAACAAAATATCAATATAACATATCTATATTATATGATAATCTATTAAAAAAAAAAGAGATAAACTAAGATATTGAGATTGAAACACACATATAGGAAGGCAATATATACCTATATATATGTTAGGCGAAGTAAGAGGGAGATGTGCTCTATTTTCCTAGTTGGTGATGGCAACACAAGCGTTCAAAATTTAGATGGAGGGAGATTAAAGTTTGGAGATGCAGCAAATCTACAACCAGGATGAAAATTCAGCATTGAGCTTTTATTTCTCCTTTCTCTTCTCTTCTTTCTTTTGTCTTTTTATTTTGTCTTTGGTTAGCTATTATTTTAGTCATGACAAAGTTTAGTTTATGTAGTTAAACCCTTGTTTTAGATTATTTAGTTTGATTATGGATTAGTGGATGGTGATTTCTTCTTTTAATTGCTTTATTATTATATTTTTTGATTTAATTGTGTACTTGATTATCTTGAAACAAGAAACATCTTATTGAGATTATTTTGATATTCTAAAAGAGTCTAAACATAGGAAATTTAGACTAGACCTTCAATTGAATAGTGTAGAATTAGGTTTTTGGATTTAATTTGTTTATAAGATAGACATATACCTACCAGCCCTACATAGTTTCATTAGGTTTACATTTAAATTAATCCAATTAAGTACTAATTACCTAAAATATTAGGGATTAACATAATCGGAATGCCTTTTAATGAATTGAAAGACACTCTTAGATATATAAGAGTCCTAGACTGACAAATATAACTTTAAATACAATTAGATGGAGAAATTAGACACTAAAAAATAACCAAAGCTATAATAATCTAAGTTACCACATGAGATCTAGAATCACCCTTATTCTTAGCTTCAGTTATAGTTAGATTTATTTTTCTTTACTTTTTAGTTAGCTTTTATTACTACTTTCTATTCAAATTGTGTTGACTCAATTTAAGTAAAAGTGTAAAGTCATTGCTCAATGACATTGTTGGTACCAAGTTCTCACGAGAAATATATCTTACTCATTCTTTATTACTTGATATGGCCCGTGCACTTGTGGAGTCTTTAGGCTCTATATTGTGTGCCAATCAATTTTCACCATAGACAAGCAAAATTTGACAATCTCTATAAATCGCAATGGCACCCCTACCTCAAGAAGGCATTCTAATACAAATTTCCATCGCACACGATCATAGCATAAGTGTGCTAACATTCTAGCTAAGAACTTTCATAGTTTAGATTGTGAGTTTTGTGCCTTTGATCATCCTCCACCTTCATGTATGAATGTGTTGGATGATGAGAGGCTTAATGGCTGTAAGCTGATCTTTCTTTCCATGTAAGCCGTTTAGTAATGCAGTATAGTTTTTTTATTCAAGAAAAAAACACTATACATTCATAAATGGTTCTCCCTCCGGTCCTTAATGTATTACCCACTTTCTTTTGGATCAGGGGTGCCTGATGTGCACTTCCCTGATACGCGCTTGTTGTGTGGCCCATTTAGGGTCCTTCCCAAATGTATTTTTCATGGTTCTTTACATCATTATATTCTACATAAAATGAGTGACATTTTGATACTTTATAGGCAAAAAATGGAACTGTTTTCAATCTTTTATGGTTTTTCAAAGATTTAGTACTCAAAGTGGAAAAGAAATGTACCGCTTTAAAAAAAATGCACTGAAACTTTGAGAAATCATAAAAATTTGAAAAAAATTCTATATTTTGCCTATAAAATATTAAAATGTCACCCATTTCATGTAGAATATAATGATCCAAATAACCATGAAAAATACATTTGGGAAGAGCCCAAAATAGACCGCGCAGCAGGCGCGCATCATGGGAAGTGCACATCAGGCACCCCTGATCCCTATCTTTTAGTGATAAATGGTTGGCTATGCAAACAAGTATGCCTAAAGCTTCACTCAGAAAAATCTCAGCACATGGCTTAAAAATATTTAAGATAGAACTCAAAGCCAAATGCAGCTCAAACAAAATGTGATGATTAATTTCAGTCCATATCTCACATTTTCAAGAAAAATCAAATTTAAGGAAAGAAGTCAAACACTAAGGAAATTCGGAGGCGAGATTACCATACTCTTGAACCTCTCTTATACCAAAACAGAACCTTTAAAATTTACCAAATTTCAACCAGCACCACAGCATTTAAGAAAAACAATGCCATTGGAATAGGTCCGAATTCTAATGCTTCTCTTTTCAAACCAGCCCCCCTTTTTAAAACCAAATTTGAAGTCAATAGTTATATCTTCCATGTGATGGTGATGTTTGAGCTGTTAACTAGAGTGAGCCTATCACTAGAGCCGGGAATACGGGCTGGCCTGGTCCTACAGGGGTTCGGGCTTAAATGAGCCAGCTCGTTTAGGCCCATTTGCTAAAAAGTACCATATTTTTTAGGCCCGTGACCCTACAGGGCTGGCCCTTCACAGGCTCGGGCTTAAACTCATTCTAATTCAAAAAAAAAATTTCTTTTTCAAGATTTACAATTTATTTATTATTTTGCTTTAAATCAAGATATATTATTTTTAAAATTCATAAAGTTTTAGTTAAAATAATCATCTAATGTCCAAATTAGCCTAATTTTTACAATTTAAATTAATAAACCATTGTAGAAAATAAAATAAATCAAACCAATTAATAAGTATTTGTCTGTTATTAACACTCTATTAGGTATTTAGGTGTCTCTCATATTGATAACTTGATATAATAATATTATATTTATTAATTTATTTTTAAAATATCTTAAGCAGGCTTAAAAGGGCTGGCCCTCAGGGCTTTAAGGCCAGCCCTACAGGGCTTACGGTCCTACAGGACCGGCCCTTTTAGACCCGTTTTTCTTTTTAGCCTCTAAATCATAAACCCAACTCTTGAAGGGCTTGGGCCTAAACAGGCCAGTCCGACGGGCTCGGCCCGAATTCCCGGCTCTACCTATCACCTAGTCTTTTTTTTTTCTTTTTTAGTCTGGTCCATTTACATATACGTCATACATATGGGTGACCTTATATCCCCTACTGCTTAATATTTATATCAAATTGTGCATGATTAATTCGTCGTCCATATATGTACGTTATCAATGCATAACTTAATACTTTCTTAGCCAGAATAAATGGATGACTGACTGAATCAATTATAATGTGTGTGCTGTACAAACTAATACGGCAAATTAATTAGTACTCTATTTAAAATTTAGTTGCGTGTTATAATTAAAAATATATCATTTAAGAAATAACGTTATCTGAGAATCGCAATGTTCAAAGAATGTCCCTATCTCCATGAGGTTCTGTGAAGGCCACATATATTCCAACAATTAATGTTTCGGTGTTTGTGGACTTCTAAAGAATACAACACACGGAAAACAGATTTAACATTAATATTTTAGAAGAAAGAGAGTTAACTAAACCCTAAAATAAGTTTTAGTCTTTTTAATTAATTTCAAGAAGTAATTACATGCAAATTATTTTTAATTAATTAATTTATTACTTTTATCCAGATCTGTATTTTACTTGCCCCCTTTGGTTATATTTATTATTTTTGGGGATATTATAAAATGCATACACAAGAAAATTTATAATTCAAAATGTTTCCACTTTTTATTAAGTTTTGCTTATCATAATTCAAGATTTAAATTTTTTTTTTTCGAAGAATGTCACAATATCTATGATGACGTGAAAGCTATATATTAAAGTAGTCTTCGAAATTGTGTGTCTTATTAAAGCAGCACCATTTGAATATATGAATCCACAAAACTATTCACGCTCTCCAGCATAACCATGGCTTTTGCCTCCATTTCATTTTCCTTTCTTTCCAAATGCTACCTTCAACAATTAATCCTTGTCATCTCCTATCTAAACTTACTTTGGTTCCAGCACGTCAGAGCTATACCTCGAACAAGACTGATTATTTCGCATTGATAAAATTTAAAGAATCAATAATTGATGATCCTGATAAAATCTTGAGCTCTTGGAACAGTACAAGCCACTTCTGCAGCTGGACTGGAATCACATGTGGCCGCAAGCATCAGCGAGTCACCAAGTTGAATTTGGCAGGTTATGTTGGTAAGATCATATCACCTCACGTTGGCAATCTCTCTTTCTTGAGAAATCTCTCCCTCCCAGACAACAATTTCCATGGAGAAATCCCACAAGAGTTGGGACGTTTGTTCAGGCTAAAGTCACTCGTTCTCTCAAACAACTTATTGACAGGGGAAATCCTTGGAACTTGACGAGTTGCACTGAATTGAGGATATTGTTTTTGAATGGAAATAGTCTTACTGTTAAGATACCATATCAGCTGGGGGCTCTTCAGAAGGTTGAAAGGTTGCAGCTTTAGCTCAACAATTTAAGTGGAGAAATCCCATTGTCTCTATGGAATCTTACTTCCCTCACCCATATTTCAATTGCTTATAATGACATAGTTGGAAGCATACATGGAGAGACAGGCCGCTTGAAGAACTTAATATTTTTTGGAGCAACAATGAATAGTATGTCAGGTGCACTTCCTTCTTCAATTTACAATCTATCATCTCTCACTCTAATAGCATTTTATGAGTCCCACATCAGGAAATCTCACAAGTAGAGTGAAGTTTATAAGTTCAAGAGATTCTCTCTCCTAATAGGCTAGTCTTTTGGGATGCGCTCTCCCTTTGGGCTTGTGATAATCACATTGGCTCTTTTATTGAGAGCCCGATGTTCAAGGAAAGGGCTACCCACGGTGGGTTCTGACTGGTTGGAGGCCGAGTAAAGTGTCGTGGTGTGGAGCCATTGGGGATGCCAGTTTTCAAGGGAGTAACTATGTTATGAGTCCCATATCATGGGGGCCAAATATAACATTCCTATGCCACAAGCTCATTTACAGCTTGCAGAAAAATGTTGACTATCTGCATCAAATCAAGTAGTTAAGTGGTTGGCGGTGATTGTGAAGACAGGGAATAGTCCTCTCTCCTTTGTGCAGTTTGCATTGACACCTCTGTGGGTAGTCCTTTCCGTAAATATCGGGTTCTCAATAAAAGCACCAATGTGATGATTACAAGTCCAAAGGAAGAGTCGATCCCAAAAGACTAGTCTATTGGGAGGGAGAGACCCTTGAACTTATAAACCCTACTCTACTTATGAGATTTCCTGACGTGGGACTCATAACATAGCAGTAGCATAAAACAATTTGAACATGACTTGGCTTTCATATAACATATTCTCCACCCTTCCAAATCTAGAATATTTTGCCATAGGTGGTAATCAAATCTATGGTACAATACCAGATTCCATCACAAACGCATCTTCTCTCCAAAGGTGTGATTTTTTTGTTAACTATTTTGTTGGGAAAGTTCCCAATCTTGGAAACCTGAAAGATCTACAGTATCTAAATTTAGCATCTAATAATATTGGGAACAGCTCAAATAGTGACTTTGATTTCATGACATCTTTGGAAAATTGTAGCAAACTTGAAATTTTAGGTTTGAGGTACAACAAATTTGGAGGCATTTTACCCAAATCCATAGGAAATTTGTCTGCCCAACTCACTGAACTATACCTGGGTGGTAATAAGATATATGGTACTATTCCTGTAATCCTGTTACTTTAGGAAAGTACACAATTTTAACTAGCTTAGATCTTGAAAGAAACGAATTCTCAGGCATCATTCCAACTTCTTTTGGGAATTTAGGCGAGACAAAAACATTATATCTGGATGGAAACCAACTATCCGGAGAGCTACCAGCTTCCTTAGGATACCTTACAGAATTGATTGAGCTAATGATTTCAAGGAATATGCTTGAAGGAAAAATTCCTATCACTATTGGACACATGAAAAGTTTGCTGATCCTAGACCTTTCTGAAAACAATATAATTTTAGTGGAGCTATACCCACTCAGATTTTTGTTCTTTCCTCCTTGTCCATTTTATTGAGCTTATCTCACAACTCATTGAATGGATCTTTGCCTATTGAGGTAGGAGTGCGTAAAAACCTTGGCACTTTGGATTTCTCTGAAAATAATTTTTATGGAGAGATTCCTTCGACCATAGGAGAGTGCATAAATATGGAATACCTTAACTTACAAGGAAATTCCTTCAATGGGCCCATGCCTTCATCGCTAGCTTTGATAAAAGGCCGTACACATTTAGATGTATCACGAAACAACCTTTCTGGATCGATAATAGTAGGCCTGCAGAACATTTCTTTTCTTAAATACTTGAATATTTACTTCAATATGTTTGATGGTGAGGTGCCAACAGAAGGAGTTTTCAACAATGCAAGTTCAATATCAGTGACTGGAAATATCAATCTTTGTGGGGGTATTTTTGAGCGGCACTTACAGCCATGCCCAAAAAAAGTTGAAAGGCAAAGAAAACACAAGGAAGCTCATGGTTATTCTGATTTGTGTGGCTTTTTCTCTGTTATTGTCATTTTTGTTTGCTTTCTATTGGAGGTGTGCAAGAAACAAGAAATCATCATCAACTTTACTTACAGTGAAACAATTTCCCAAGGTGTCCTATCAAAATCTACACATTGCAACTGAAGGTTTCTCCACTAACAACTTGATTGGATTTGGGAGTTCTGGTTCAGTATATAAAGGCAAGCTAGAATCAGAAGACAAAATTGTTGCAATAAAGGTGTTGGACCTTCGAAAGAAGGGAGCTGAAAAGAGTTTTCATTTCAGAGTGCAAAGCATTGAAAAACACGAGGCATAGAAATTTGGTAAAAATTTTGACATGTTGCTCGAGCGTTACTTACAAGGGAGAAGATTTTAAGGCATTGGTGTTTGACTACATGTCAAATGGAAGCCTCAAAAAATGGTTGCATCCTAATCAACAAGGTGCATCTCGGTCAACATTGGATATTTGTCAAAGATTAAATATTATATATGATGTTGCCTCTGCACTACATTATCTTCATTATGAAAATGAGCAACCAATTGTGCATTATGACCTAAAACCTAGCAATGTCCTTCTTGATGATGATATGGTGGTTCATGTGAGTGGTTTGGGTTAGGAAGACTAATTTCCACCCTTAATGGCACTTCCCAAAAGCAAACAAGCACATCTGGAATAAAGGGGACCATTGGCTATGCTTCTCCAGGTACAATTTATTACTCCATTTAGTCTTTTTTATAAGTATCTTTTTTCTTGGTTGAGCAAAACGAATTGGTGGTTGAGATTAGTTAAAAGCAATAAATATGCCAAAAATATCATATTTCTTTCAAATCTGCCCCTATTTATGAAAAGAGTATAGGAGAGAGAGTGAGTTAAGAATATGAGAGAGGATAAGTATGATTAAATGAACGGGAATATATGGTGAGTGGGGGATAATTAATATATAGATATGTATTTAATATGTGTAGAAAAGAAAAAAGAAGTTTAAATTTTGAAACGCAAAAAACAAGTTGCTTATATTAAGGACCAGCCTCAAAAGGGAGAAAGTTGCTTATAAAAAGACTAGATGGAGTATTATTTTAGCTTGAAACTTTGGTAAATTCCATTTGTTTTTATGAAATATTTTTCTTTTTATTTGATTGGTTTATAGAATATCTAAACATTAACCTTAGTCTAACATCTTAGAGTATGGAATGAGTCATGAGGTATCAACAAAGAAGGTGATGTATATTCTTTTGGTATTGTTATTTTGGAAACGTTAACCAGCAAAAGACGAACATACCTTATATTTGAAGATGGCCACAATCTTCATAACTACACCAAAACTGCATTTCCAGACAATATTTTTGAAAATTGTGGACATAGCTCTTGTACCCAAACAAATACAGCATGCAACAGTAGCTGTAGGAGAAATTAGAATGGAGAATGTGGCTTATATACATCCCAACCATAAGAAGGCTCTAATTTCATTATTTGAGATTGGATTTGCTTGTTCAATAGAATCTCCAAAAGAAAGGATGAACATGGTGGGAGTATTAAGGGAGCTAAATCAAATTAAAAATTCTTTTGGTCTTGCGAAAACAAGTCGAAATTGACGCCAAACAAAGAATGAGCTTGAAATGCCATTTTATATTAGATATGCTGTTATATTTTGAATTTTTGTGCTAAAAAAATTCCTTACAGACAATGAATTATATTTCAATCTCATATCTTCTCTAAGAATCTTCTTTTGTGAACAAAGAAAAGTCAAGCAATGTGTTAGAATAAATTATTACTTTGGTTTGTGAATGTCTAATTAAATTGCTATCAGCAACATTAATTACAACATGATGCTATAATGTGAATTTTCTTCTGATAATTGTCTTTGCTGAGGCTCTACATTACATGACACTCGACAAATTGCAATTTGTATACAGATAGTAATTCTCACGCCTAAAATTTGGCCTCCCGTGATAGTAATAGGAGGAAAAATGATATGGAGTTGCCATCAAAATTTTAAAACTAGGATAATTTTGAAAACTTTTAATCTTTTTTTTTTAAAAAAAAATTAGGTATTCTCCCTCATGCGTAACATGATCTGGTATTTACTGCACGATAATATATCCTAGAGTCGATGTTTTTTTTTTTTTATCCGGTTGATGTGTCATGTGATCATTTGGTTGTTTCAATGGATGCCGTTAATAGCAAATTAAAGTTTTTACAAACTTTCTATAAATATAATAGATTGTATCTTTTTGTTTCAAACCACATAAATTGGACCATAAGAATTGTAGTTGTGCAAAATAAAGGCCTTGTATTATCTCCCCGTGTAGACATTGAGCAGTAACCTTTGAACAACTGGAGATTGCAATTATTATTTTCTAGTGTGCCTATTATTGGGTTAACAATTCCAAGTGAGTTAGTGATTAGTAATGTGTCATTATTTAAAAAAAAAAAAAAAACAGGAAGGTCAGCTAGAAAGGCACGTTTCACGAATAAATTTTGGTTGTTTAATAATCATAATACATGTACACTTTTACTGCGTAAAACTAATTAGTCCATTTGGGTTCTTCATTTCTTAACTGAAATTTGAATTGATATCAAAACTATAGTTTGATGCAATCAAAATTTAATTAAACAGGCATCATAAATATATAGGCCATGAAAATGGTATAATAGCAAATCAAGGTTGTTCCATATAGATTCAATCAAATTAGTGATTAGATATTAAATTTTCTTGTTTCATTTAAACTGAAAAAACCAAATAAGGATGAGTGAAGATTAATTTAAACAAAAGCAAAAGTAGTAAATCTAATATTTTTAAGATTTCAATTGGTAAAAATAACCTAGAGTGGTTAATTCCTTCTTTAAGGTTTAGAGCATGTATTTACCCAAATAAAAGCACTTAATATTGGCTTATTAATCTAGAGTTTTGATGGATATAAGTATTTTCTAATCACTTATATCTCTCCCTCGAATTAAAATGTTATTCCTAACCAATTTACTCAAAAAGATAATAAATGTCCAAATTAACTCTAATAAGATTATATGGATTTAATAGCTGTATTCCTATACTATTAGTAAATTAGAAAAAAAAATTCTAATATCACATTGCTTAATCCTATAATCCAAATAAGATCTCTTTCCCAAGAATAATCAAAATTCTCTAAATTCATACTTAGTAGTGATCAAGCACTAAGTAAACAAAATAGCATTAAGCACAAATTAATAGTTTAAACATACTCAAATCCTCAAATTAGTTCATAACTACTGCAAGTTCAAAGAAAATTTAGCCAGCTTTAATCAACATTTTCTGCAAAAAGTTCAGAATCAATTGACATAATTAAAAGGATGTAGTTGTCCAAAAAAAAAAAAATTAAAAGGATGTAGAACTGAAGCAAATCAACTCTGTTAAGTAGACAAAACCGAAGCACAATCCAACAAAGGTTCCTCCTCTGGTCTTTTGACTTTGAAAGAAGAATCCTCAACTGAAGCTGCTCAAATGGTGCTCTTCTTCCTCTGATGCTGATCTCACGATCGGCCAAAATAGAAAGGAAAACCATTCTTTCAATAGCCTCCTTCCTCCTATCAGCAACCGTCGATCTCCATGAGAAAGAAGAATAATAGCACCGGCGTTCAACTCTGCTTCATTCGGCTCATCCAATCGGTGTCCATGCTTCGTCGGAGTAGAAGAATAACGGTCGCCGGCGGTATCTCACAGGAACGATCTCTCTTTCTCTCGTCTCTACACTCTGCCTTCGGTGATGATGATTGTGGCTGTTTCCGTGAAGCTTGGCATTCCGGTTTTTCTCTTCCAAAGAAAACGATGATCCTCGTCTCCAACCCAGCCGCCTCCAGAGACGATGAACAGTGCAAATCCCAATCAACTGCTTTCCTCCCTCTTTCTCTCAGCTCGTGTCTTTCTCTTGGCGCGGCTAGGTTAGATGGCTCCTCCCAAACCGCTGTCGTCCTTGTAGCAGCTCATAGGAGTCTTCAAAATGGTATTCAAAGAAGCTGCCTCAACCTCCCACGTGGCCACGTCCCATGACTCCTGGTAGCAAAAAGAAAAGAACAATATAATAACATAGAAAGGAAAAGATAGGAAAAGAATTTTAAAATTGTAAAATCTCAAATTAAGCTTATTACTAAAAGTTGATAAGAGAAAGATGAAACTTGATAAGCAATTTATAACTCATTTTTTTGGAAACACCTGATTTAAAATTTTGCAATTTCAGATTTCTTTTTCTGTTTTTCCCCCTAAAATGAAAGGAAGGGAAATGAATGAAAATGAAACAAAGTAATATATATATATATATATATCTTACTGTTAATTATTATTATTATTATTATTATTATTATTTATTATATATATATATATATATCCTAAACTAAACTATTTCTATTTTATTTTAAATCAAAGATATTTATTATCTAGATCCCACAAATAATGTATCACTTTGATTTGATCTTATCATAAATAAATCTCATAGAAATCTTCCAAAATTACATAGATAACTCTCCAAATATCTTCAATATATACTTTAAATATATGAAAATACAAGAGTTACATTAGTAGAAAATTGGCTTTTTAGACTGTCACATTTAGACCGGTTATAGAGGATAAGGTCTAAAAAAGATTACCAGTGGCAGTTTTGTAATTATAGATAACTTTTAAGATTGGTTTTTAAAATAACTGGTCTAAAATATATTATTTAGACCTGTTATATACAAAACCGGTCTAAAATATAAAATCATTTAAAAATTGAATTTCTTTTAACTTTTAAGACCGGTTGAAATGAATAACCGATCTTAAATAGCAAATATTTTAGACCCATTTTTTGTAAAACTGGTCTAAAATGTGTTTTTAAGACCCGTTGTTAGTGACAACCGGTCTTAAATGTGTTTTCTTGCAAAATTCCTAGCCTTGATCCCACGCTCTCTGAACCATTCTTCTAGTATCACCATCCATTTCTCTGTGAGCTCTGTCCCTACTTGTTTTGAACTCCTCCATCACGCCCTATTCCTGTTTTGGTCAGCACCACCGGTTCGTTGATCACCGTCATTCTCCTATGCTGCTCTCATCGTTGTGTGCCCACATCACTGTTCTTTGATCATCATCGCGCTCCTCCCTCGTCACCTCTATTCTCAGCCATGACATTGTCCTCTGCAGTGATTTCCCTTTGTCAGTGCCGTGAATTTGAAGACTTCATTTTAATCTCAATCGACGCTGCCGTGACTTTGGCTAGAAGCTCACTCCTTAGTCTTCAATCAGGTTGGTGTTCTATTCTTGAGTTGTTGTTCAATAATCACTAATGTCCATTGAAAATGGCCCTTGATGTTGTTTTGAGCACTTAATTCCTAGGTTATATGCTATGACTTGTACATCCCTGCGATATTATATTTGGCTTGGAGTAATACCATTCTAAGTTTTGTTTTAATTAATGTGATTGTTTGATTGTCAGCGTTATTGGTTTGTTTAAACAATATTGTTTCAAATGATGCATGTTAGAATTAGCTGAAACCTTATGCATATAAACTGAATAGCTTTGCAACGCAAGTTTTAACATGTATCTATATTCCTTTATTATGAAATATTGCTTAGTTCTTATCATGCCAAAATTTATTGGTATATTGCTACAAGTGTAGTTATTGTCTTATGGTATGCATGCTTCTTAATTTTGTTGAAATCCCTAAAACTGTATTGTTGTTGTTTTTGTCTATCCTTTTGTTGTTGGATAGGTTGCTACAAGATGTTGAAATATATGGATCGTATTTGGATAAATGTTAAACAGACGAGTGTTGAATATGATAATGGGGTGAGGAATTTTTTAGACTTTGCTAGAAGAAATGTCGATGATGAGAGTATGATGTTTTATTGCCCTTATGTAGTATGTTTGAATGAGAGTCAACTAAGTGCTGCAGATCTATATACACATTTAATTTATGAAGGATTTTGTAAAAGTTATACAGTATGGGTATGGCATGGTAAAGAATTAGAAATGCCAAGTTCATCTCAATAGGAAGGAGTGGCCTTTGATGATAATGACACGGCTATGGATGATCAGATAGAGGATATTATTTGTGACGTAGGAGAAGAGGCTTTTAAGCAATCACATGCATATAGTAATATGTGCAGTGATGCTGAGAAGCCGTTGTACCCGGGATGTAAAAAAGACCAATTGTTGAAAGCAATATTGAAATTGGTGAGCTTGAAAGCACAACATGGATGGATCGACAAGAGTTTTTCAGAAACGCTTGAGGCTTTTAAGGACATGCTTCTAGATGATACTGTGTTGCCTTGTCGATACTATGATGCTAAGAAAATACTGTGTCCACTAGGGATGAAGTATAAAAAGATCCATGCATGCCCTAATGATTGTATATTATATAGAAAAGAGCATGAAGAGAATCAACAGTGTCCGATATATGAATTCCTGTGGTACAAATCAAATAACGCCTTTGCAAAAGTGTTGTGGTATCTTCCAATCATACAAAGGTTCAAGTGCTTGTTTGCTAATGAAAACAATGCAAAAAATTTGAGATGACATTGGATGAAAGGATATCTGATGGAAAGCTTCAACATCCGGCTGATTCTTCTCAATGGAAGAAAATCGATCAATTATTTCCTTACTTCGGCGACGAACCTAGGAACCTTTGGCTTGGGCTTAGCACGGATGGCATTAATCCTTTTGGCAACCTAAGCAGTATATATAGTTCATGGCCTATTATGTTGGTAATTTACAACTTATCTCTTCTATTATGCATGAAATGAAAGTACATTATGTTGTCTATGTTGATTTCAGGGTCAAAACAACTCGGAAATGACATAGATGTATTCTTAGAACCCTTAATCGAAGACTTGAAAGAGTTGTGGGACAAAGGTGTTGATTTTTTTATGTGAACAAGAAGGAGCTTTTTAAAATGCGAGTTATGATCTTTTGTACTATAAATAACTTCCCTGCATATGAAAACTTGTTAGGATATAGTGTTAAAGGCCATAAGCATATCTGATTTGCGAAGAAGGCACATGCTACAATCAACTTCAACATGGAAGAAAAACGGTTTATCTTGGCTATAGGAGATTTTTTATATGGGGCCACCCATATCGTAGATTAAAAAAAGCTTTTTTTTGGTAAACAAGAGTTTGAAGATGCTCTGAAGGCATTGACTAGGGAGCAACTTTATGAAAAGGTGCAAAATATCAATGTTATCTTTGCTAAGACTACAAAGAATAGTAATAAAAAAAATAAATGGAAAAAGAGGTTTGTCTCTTCAATCTTCCCTATTGGCCCAATCTTGATGTGAGATACTGTATTGATTTCATGCATATAGAGAAAAAAGTATGTGATAGTATTGTTGGAACACTGCTTAACATATAAGGTAGTTCTAAGGATGGCGTGAAGACAAGATTAGATTTGCAAGAAATGGGAATACAAGAAGACTTGCATCCAAGGCCATATGGTAAGAGAGCTTTTTGTCCTCCAGCTTCTCATATACTTTGTCTAAGGTTGAGAAAGAAGTTTTTATGAGTGTTTACATGGCATCAAAGCTATTTCAGGGTATTCTTCAAATTTTAAGAAGCTTGTATCAATGAAATACTTGAAGTTAGTAGGGCTAAAGTCTCATGATTGTCATGTCTTAATGAAACAACTACTCCCAGTAGTTATTCGAGGCATTGTCGAATATGATCATCAACATATTTTGACTAGACTTTGTTTCTTCTTCAATGCTATTTATAGTAAAGTCATTGAGACAGAAAGAATGGATGAACCAAAAAATAAAGGATATCTATCTTGTGCCAGCTTGAGAAACTTTTTCTTCCTTCTTTGTTTGACATCATGGTACATCTAACTGTTCATCTAGTGAGGGAGATAAAGTTGTGTGGCCCTATCTATTTATGATGGATGTACCCAATTACAATAACTATGAAAATTCTAAAAGGGTATATGAAATGCACATAAGCCTGAAGCATATATTATTCAGAAATATATTTCTGAAGAAGCCATGGAGTTTTGTCAAGATTAATTGTCAAATGTAAGACATGTTGGGCTTCCTGAATGTCATGATAAAGAAGGGGGTAGACGTGGGGCTTCAATAAAGAGTGTGGATACTGATGAATAGCAACAAGTCTACTTGTACATCTTGAATAATGTTGATGAAGTTCAAGATTACATTAATGCTCTAAAGAAATTGTCCGAAAAGGAAATAGTCGAACGACTGAACAAAGGTTAATTAGGGAGCATAACAAAACTTTTGTACATTGGTTCAAACAAAAGGTTGACTGAGAAAAATGTGTCTCTGATACAATTAAATGGTTAGCACGTGGTCCTGAGGTTGATGTCATAAGTTGGACTTCATTTGTGATTAATGGTTATACGTTTTATACGAAGTCCCTAGATGATAGGAGCACCGTCCAGAACAATGGTGTTATGTTAGTGGCTGAATCTATGCACTTTTCTAGTTCGAAAGATAAGAACTCTAGATTGGCAGCCTTACCATATTATGGGGTTATTAAAGAGATTTGGGTGGTTGATTATGTTAAAATTAAATTTTTCATTTTCAAATGCATGTGGGTTGATGTCAACCATGGCGTGATGATTGATCAGTTAGGATTTACATTGGTTGATTTGAATAGTAAAAATTTTGAAGATGAACATTTTATTATGGCATATCAGGCGAAACAAGTATTCTATATTACCGATCAGGCAAATAAAATGTGGTCTATAGCTCTCCAAGGAAAAAGGATTGTTGACATTAATCAGGAAAGTCCTTCAATGAATGATCTTCTTGAGACTCATTCTTTTCCTAAGAAGATGAAACAGCACAAGAAACGATCATTATCAAGGGATATGGGAGGATATCCCTTTATAAACTACTTTGAAGGTTAGCTAGCTAAAGTAATTATTATGAATTATATTTAAATTATGTATATTATATTATTTTTTTATATATATAAAACTACTGTTTTTGTTGTCATCATATGAAAATGAAGGATATGAGGTGTCCTAGTGTAGATGCTCTGGAGCCATCTAGTGATAATCAGTGATGGATTACTGTTTGTTGTACATATTCTTTCTCGGTAAATTTCTCTATCATCAATTAAAGTGTTTTGATTATATTATTAGCTAAAGTTTTGATTTCTTTTGTCAAATTGTAATATTAAAACAGAGGAATAAAAATGTGTGGTAGCATACCTTAATTTTTCAATTGTATGTGATAATGTGTTGATTTTCAACGATTTATTGTTATTGCTTCTATGGAATGAAGTCGGGGTGTACGTAGGAAGAATAATGTAAGTTACACCATTTGAAATTATATTCTAAAATGCTTGACGAAATGTGAATGTGTAAGAGAATAATTTATTTGGAGTGTAGGAAGAATGATTTATTGTTGTTGCTTCTATGGAATGTGCATGAGGTGTAGGAAGAATGATATAAGCATTACACCATCTAGTAATGCTTGATGAAAATGCTTCTGTATAAGGTGTTTGTTATAACGTGCAAGAGAAGAATTTATTTGGATGTCATTGAAATGATTGCTTGCTAGGTAAAATATTTTAACAAAGGAAATGACTTGCTAGGTAACGTTTCAAAAGGAATAAAATTTTCAAAAAACACAATGGAAACTTTTTAGACCGGTTATTTATACAAGCAGTCTAAAAAATGATATTTTAGATCGGTTGTCTATGAAACTGGTCTAAAAAGTCATTCTTTTAGACTGGTTATTTCAATAATAAATTTAAAATGTCTTTATTTTTAGACCGGTTGTATAAATGACCGGTCTAAAAACTTATTTTTTAGACTAGTTTCTTAACTGGTCTAAAAAGTAGTAGACTCTTTAGACAGCGTTGTATCAAGACCAAATCCGGCACCGGTCTAAAATATCATTTTTACCTGGTCTTAAAAGTGAATTTTTCACTAGTGTTATCACACCCCCACACTTGCATCAAACTCTTGTTCTTGAGATTTCAAAAATGTAAAACAATAAAAAAAATATGGAAGCAAGATTCTCAAATCAAACACTACAAAATTGAAACAATTCAAATTTTCAAAAATGAAACTTTCTTATAACTCTTTTTCATCTTCTAAAAATGCAAGTAGCAAAGCAATTAATTTTGGAAAAAATAACTCTCAATAAGATGTCATTCATAAGTTAATTGTTTTCACTCTTCTCTCAAGATAATAAAAGGCTTGTATTTCACTTAACTCCACTTATTACAACTTATCTACTATAGTCTTGTTTCTCATCTCCCACTATTTTATCCAATTGCATGCTCTAATCAGAACGATTTTCAAGGGTTGCAATGAAAAAAGGTAGGATAATGAAATAAAAAAGACAAATGGAGGAATACTTTGGGTGTTCAGAAATTCATTGACAAACATGAGAAAAATAAGGAATAGCAAATATTTTTTTATCTAATCAAGAGTTTTTCCCCTCGAAGTTTAGAGGGCAAAAGGTTTTCACATCTCTCGATAAGTGCACTTCTAACTCTTTTGTTTTCTTTTCTATATACCACTTTTGAGATGCAAAAGATCTATAGCACGGATGAAAATTTGGCATTAAATTTTTGTTTCTCTTTTCCTTTCTTTTCTTTCTTTTGTCTTTAGTTAGCTATTATTTTGGTCATGACAATATTTAATTTATATAGCTAAACCCTTGTTTTGGATAATTTAGTTTAATTATGTATTAGTAGATGACAATTTTTATAGTTAATTGCTTTAATATTATATTTGTTGATTTAATTGTATGCTTGATTATCCTAAAATAAGAGAAATACGATTGGGACTAGTTTGATGTTCTAAAGGAGCCTAACATAGGAAATTTAAATTGGACCTTCGATTAAATCATATAGAGTTAAGTTTTAGACTACATTTGTTGTAGGATAAACATATACCTACCGGCTCTACATAGTCTCATTAGGCTTGCGATTAAATTAATCTAATTAATTACTAATCATCTAAGACATTAGGGATTAATATAATTGAAATGACTTCTAGAGGATTGAAAGACACTCTTAGGTAATTAAGAGTCCTAGACTAACAAATATAACTTTAAATACAATTATGGGGAAGAATTAGACATTAAGAAGTAATCAAGGCTATAATAATTCAAGTCACTATTTAAGATATAGAATAACACTTATCCTTAGTCTTAATTATTCAAATTGTGTTGATTCAATTTAGGTAAAAGTGTAAATTTACTGACCAAAATAATAGCTAACCAAAAATAAAATAAAAATACAAAAGAAAGAAGAGAAACAAAAACTCAATATTGAATTTTCATTCATGTTATCGTTCTTCTGCATTTCCAAACTTTAATCTTCTTCTATTAAAGCTCTTACCTTATTATCACCAACCAAAAAAGTAGAACATATCATCCTCTTACTACCGCCCGAACGCCCGAATATATTCAGACTACTGCCCGCATATATACACATGGAAGGCTCTCAATTTGATCATGCCATCCCCTGTTTCACGTCTTTTTATCCTTTTCAATCAAATATATACTTTTTTTTTTTGTGATTCTTCTGCTTATCTCCTACTTTTCCTCTTATACATATACATACATATATGTATGTATATGTATATTATATTCATTTGCTGCATCTTCACATATCTTTATATATATATTCTTAATTTTCCTCTTTTAATCTAATATCATATAATGTAGATATATTATATAATATTTTATTTTCACTTGAGTCTTTTAATATTTCCTGCAAAATAAATAAAAATATGAGTAGAATTTATATCAAAATATCTTTTTATCCTAGAATTAATTAAATGATAGAAAAATGTGTAAAAGATAATTAAATAGCTATAAAATATTGATAAATCCAAATACTATATCCTAAAATATACACATTCTTAATTATAAAATATATACTTATCATCATCCTTTATGATAATAAAATAAGCCACTAGTTATCCATTATCACTACTTAAAAAAACTTTAACATCGCCTTTCCATATCAATTAAAGAAAAAGAGCAACGTTATAAAAAAGGTGGTGACATTTTTTTAAAAAATTGGATTTCGGAGGAGTTTTTCCTTCAGTAAAGGAGAAAAACGATGTAGTATCTCATCTGAAGGTTAAAAGAAAAAAAGAAAAGAAGACAAAGGGTGTGTTCGGATTAGTTTTTAGAAAATTGCTTCAAGAGGCACTACTACAAAAAGATCAAAAGGTAGCGCACATTTTGTGGCCCTTCTTTAAGAAGCGCCACAGCTGCCTTTTTTATTTTTCATTTTTTATTTTATTTTAATTTTAAATACCAACTGTGGCGCCTAATAAACCAGGCGCCACAGCTGATTAGACCAAATGTGGCGCCTGCCAAGGCAGGCGCCACACTTGGACCAGCTGTGGCGCCTGGAATTACCAGGCGCCACAGCTGGTGTATATAATTTAAAAAAAAAAAAAATTTTTTGACCAGCTGGCCACCACGTGACCAGCTGGTTGTGCATATATTCAAAAAAAAAAAAAAAATTATACCCATTGTGGCGCCTAAGAAAGCAGGCGCCACATTGGGTTATATGTTAAAAAAAAAAAAAAAAATTTAACCCATTGTGGCGCCTAAGAAACCAGGCGCCACAATGGGTTATATATTAAAAAAAAAAAAATTTATAACCTATTGTGGCGCCTAAGAAACCAGGCGCCACAATAGGTTATATATTTAAAAAAAAAAAAATTTTTTTTTGACCAAAAATTAATCCCAAAGCAAGTTATATATTAAAAAAAAAAAATTTACCACCAGCTGTGGCGCCTGGGCAATCAGGCGCCACAGCTGGTTATATATTAAAAAAAAAGAAAATTTTTTTTGACCATTTTAATGGATTACGCTATCCACTTCCCACCAATCACAATTCCCCCCCACCCCCACCCTTATCTTTTTTCCCCTTCCCGCGGAGTAGTCTCCCTCCTTCTCTTTTATTTTGACTCATCTCACTTTAATTATTCCCTCCTCTCTTACTTTCGATCAATCTGTAAGTTCAACTTGCGTTTTCTTTTTATTAATATTTTTTTCAGGTTGTTCTGCGTTTTTTTTTTAATGGCATGCTTGCGATGCTGTTTTTCCCTGTTAAGACACGCATATATGCATGTATATATATTTTCGGCCATGTCCGTGGGTGAAGATCTGTACTAGAAATAATAGTGTATCTCATTTAGAAATAATATTTAAATTTAAATTGATGAGAGTTGCTAATCTAATAATCCGTGTGTTGCCATGCGTCTCTCTCTCTGTCGGATTTTTCTTTTAGTGTGGACCATCTCTAGTTTTGTTTCTAGATGGAGTATGTTTCTAGATGCATGGAGTATGTTTTCAAAAATAAAAAACCAGAACGAAAACTTTTTTTTTTTAAAAAAAACACCTACTGTGGCGCTTGGCCAGCTAGGCGCCACAGTAGGCAGACCTCCTGTGGCGCCTGGCTGGCCAGGCGCCACAGGAGAGTGGACCTTCTGTGGCGCCTGGCCGGCCAGGCGCCACAGGAGGTATGCCTCCTGTGGCGCCTGGCTGGTCAGGCGCCACAGGAGGTTATTTAAAAAAAAAAAAATTTTAAAAAGCTGTGGCGCTTCCAAGCGCCACAGCTTCTTTTAGTGGCATCTAGATAGGTGGCATTTCGCAAGCGCCACAGTTAATGCAATTTTAAGCGCCACAGCTTTGCTTTTTTGTAGTAGTGAGGAAAAGTGAAGAATAGTTTTTGAAGAATAAATTTTTAGCAGAATAGATTATGAGAAAAAAGTGATTTTGATTAAATAAGAATGTTTGGATATTATGATCATAATAGCTTTTTTTTCATGGTCAAATTACTAAAAAGGATATTAAATTTTGTGATAATAAGATTATATGTTATATATTATTTAACATTAAATTTCATCATAATAAGTACCAAAAATGAAATAAATTTGTCTACAAAATTTAAATTATGAGAGTGGTTGGATTAGCTTTTGGATAAAAATTACATATATGAAAGTATAAAATTCCATTTCAAAATTTTTTAATTATGAAAAAGATAATATTTTCATTATGAACAATTGATATTTTAATTATGAAAAAAAAAATATTTCATTTTAAATAGATACCTGATTTCCCATATTACAAAATTTTTATGTCCATGACATTATCTCATTTTTAATTTTTTTTTAATTTTTTCTTTATCCCTTTTGTTGGCCAGAAAAAAAATAGTCTTTGTTTCTTCTATTTTTCCTTCTTGCGTCATCAGATGCAGTGTCATCGGAAGGTAATAAAGAATCATTCATTGAGTTGATGGAGGACAAAAAGAGGGGAGAGAGAGGGAGACAGAAAAAAAGAGAAATGAAGAAAAGGAAAGAGAGATGGGATAGGGCAGAAAAGTAACAAGAACAGTAATAATTTTTTAGCCCTCAGCGACAACCAAAAAAAAAAATGGCTTCTTCTTGAAACCATGGTTTTACCACAAAAACCATGGTTTGGTTCAAAAATGGAGTTATGCAAAAAGGTTGGGTGTTCGGATGTCTTTTGACAAAACCAAGGTTTTGTCAAAAAAGAACCTTTTCTTTGATATCCAAACATACACTAAAAGATTACACCGATTTCGATGAGCGAAGTAGTTTTGAGTTATCGCGTTGGTTTTCAGTATAAATAGTTTTACATTATTTCATCGGTTAGTGTTGACCAACGTAATAAATCAAAATAAAAAAAACTAATAAAGTTGGGGATTTTATTTTTCATAGTTTTACGGTTATTAATTTCTAAGTGTGTTTGGATTAACTTTTAGAGAATGACTTCTTGAGAAAAATTGAAAAAATTAATTTTGGAGAATAGCTTTTGAAAAGGGGAAAAAAGTTGGCTTCTCCAAAACCATGGTTTCAGGAAAAAAAAGTACTCCTGCAAAAATTTAAGATGTTTGAGTACCTTTTGGCAAAACCATGGTTTGGGGCTCAAAAAGCGCTTTTGTGATGTTATCCAAACATAGGGGTGCATTGGGATTAGCTTTTGGAGAAAAAATGAAAAAGGTTATTCTGGGGGAGAATATATTTTGGAAAATGACTTATGAAAAAGTATTTAAAAAGAAAAGCTTCTGGAAAATAATAGTTTTCAACCCTCAAACCATATTTTTCAGTCAAAACCATGGTTCTCCTGAATTTGAGAGTGTTTGGGTAGCTTATCCCAAACCATGAGTGTTTGGCAACTTCACTTTTAAAACCATGGTTTGGGCCAAAATCATAGTTTCAAATTACAATTTTCACTTGCCGTCGCATTCTCCTCTCTTGTCACCACTCCACACTCCTTCTTCCCCATCATTGCCGGCAGCTCCTTAGCATTTTCCACCTATCTACACCATTCCTCCACCGTCATTGCTACTTTCGGTCCTCATTGTCATATCTCACATTTTAATCCTAGAAGCTCAAATATATACAAGCCTGAATTGAATAGGCTACCTAGTCAAGTTGGGCAAAAATCCTAAAAATACCCTAAAAGATAGAATGATTTTCAGGGACTATATTATTCGGCCTTTCTGAATAAAAGTTAAGCATACCCAAATGACAAATGTGACACTAGTCATTGGTGTTTTTGTCATTTCTAATGTTTGTTATCTTCTCTTTTCCTCTCCTTGTTAATACTTTGTTTGATGCTTGGAAATTAAACTTGAATGAATGATATAGGTAATCTTAGTTCGACTCTTGAAACATGCATTTGACAATTTATTAATTGGTTTGAAGGTTTTTAATCTTTGGAGAGTTGATTATGTGAAGGCGGAGGAGGCAGTATATATGTTAATAAATTACATTAGTGTAGTTGTTCCAGTAAATTGAAGAAAACGCAGGGCGATTTGATTTGATAGGCAAATATATTTTGATGAAATTAAAGTTGGAATTGACAAACTTGTTAAATATGTTAAATTGATTCTACCACTGACTTAGTGCGTATACGCATTATGAGTGTAATTATTATGTGGAAACCCAACCAACCAATGTAAGTCAATGCAAATGGCAATAATAATGGAGTTTGTGAAGTAATTACAGACAGTACAAGAGCACTTAATTTGGATGCATTATATTGTTTCTAGTTCACCACTGTCTTTTTCAAAGACTGACACTACAAAAAGAAAAAAAAGGGTATTAGAGACGATTTCCATCGTTAAAAATATTAGTGATGGAATTTCTTTCTCTAATTATGTCGCTAATCTGTTAACGGAAAAAAATGTTCTGTTCCTAAAAAGGGTGTTACTAATTATGTTTAGCGACGGAATTTTCAATTTCATCGCAAATTTAGAGATGTATTAGCGAAGGAAATTCCATCTTTAATCTACGATAGATATTCCGTCCCTAATGACAATTTCCGTCACTAATTTGTGGAATAGCCTAATTTCATTTTTGCAATAGATTAATGACGGAAATTCCATTACTAATTTTTGAGATAGAACAAAATTATCTCCAAAATTAGTGGCGAATTTGTGACGGTTTTGAGACGGAATAGCGACGGAATTTAGTGATGAAATTTAGTGACGGCTTTGAGACGGATTAGCGACAGAAATTAGAGACAGAATATTTTCCGTCGCTAATCCATCCCTAAATGAAATTAGCGACGGAATAATTCTGTTTCTAATTTCCGTTGCTAATCTATCTCTAATTCCGTCTCTAAAGTTAACGACATATTTATTGACGGTTTAGAGAAGGAATAATTCCGTCGTTAATTTCTGTCTCTAATTCTCTATTTTTTTTGTAGTGTGACTGGAAATTGTGTTATATTATATCAACTTACTATACATGTTGTATTGTTTATAACACCTTTTAAAACTCTTTATATTTCAACTTCAATATGTAGGGGTGTAGGGACAGATAATCATAATTTCTATGCCGCATTTCCAATTTATATATTTTTCTCTTTTTATTGGGATATGTAATTTTTTTAAAAAATAAATCTAGGCGCCGGTACATTGCATGGAGAATTTTTATTGATTATAACTTAATTTAGAGTAAAATGTAATGACAACCCTTCTAGTTTACATAAATTACAAAAGCTTAACCTCCGTTTTTAAACCATATGTAAAACTCTTTAGAAATTAAAAGGTCTGTTCACCTCAATTGTGTCATTAACCATATGTCTCATTACAACATTTTAGGTGTAATTAAAATAATTTTCCTTTATTTGTTCTTTATAAGGCCAAATATTTGTTGTTAAGTTTTTTGGGAAAATTCTAATTAAATCCAACTAAAATATCACAATCCTAATTCAAGCGTGCACTTTTATTGAATTCCAAATCAGGACAAAATGTCTAATTAGGGATTTCTAAATCTTATAAATCTACCTTAATGCCCCTGATGTTTAATAGGTTGCCAATATATATATATTTATTTATTTATTCTTCTACACACACTCTCTCCTTTCTTCCATTCCTTTTACTCATTTTTCTTTCATGTCCTCTCCTTCTCTTTCCTCTACTTCCTTTCTTGTCGTTTTCATTCTTTTTCTCTTGTCTACACGTTGACATATGTCCCCAGAAAAGTCTCATTAAACTATCAATGCACATCCTTCCTATTCATCTACCTAGATCGTGATTCCTGTTAAGGTAATTCCCAGTCAAATATGTGTGAAAAAAATGTAGTATAAATTGTAGGACCGAGTTGGCTAATTGGGCTCCCGGAAATGGTCACTGGTAAGTAAAAAGAAATGAAGGGAAACTGCAGCTCTCTAAAGCCATCAAAAGAAATTGAAGCTGCATATTAGGAAACTCCTAGGAGTCTGTTTCTGTTGTGTGTGTGTATATATATATAATAATAAAAATCTCCTAGAAGTCGCATTTTGGGTAAACTCAAGGTATCCACCACTGATAATGATGGCTAATCCCCTCACAAAGTAGACTTTTTGAAGGAGAACCTCTCTATACACACCGTCTGGAATCAAACATCTAATTCATCACTATAATTGGGATTTTATGGTTGATATATTAGAATAATCATAAAATTAATTTAAAATCCAGAAATTAATGCAGAAAATTCATGATTTGAGGATGGATCGTAAAGACAAGGATATAGACAGTACGTCGAGGTAGATTCTAAGCCCTGATGATGAAGTTGATGAGAGAGAGTGCGAAGACTGTGGGAGAAAGACGGATTTATGACGGAGAGAGAAGAAAGGACGTGCTAAGTCAAAATTAAGGGGCATTGCAGTAAATTTATAAGATTCAACAATTCCTTATTAGGTCTTTTGGCCTAATTGTGAATTTGTTGAAAGTGTGGGCCTGAATTTAGATTTTAATATTTTAATTTGACTGGATTTAGTTGGGATTTTTCCAAGTATTTTGTGCAAACAGAAATTTTTATTAAGTTTAAATAAGAGAAAAGAGATTCAAAATAAATCTTTATTATCACTCACACTAAAAAAAACAGCTTATACCAATGAAATGTCAATTACCGATGGATTAGTGATAGAAAAAGAATTATCAACGGATTATATTTTACATGACAAATTGATTTACCAATGGAATTTCAATTCCATCTGAAATTCTCAATGAAAATTCTGTCGATAATTTGCCTACAGTGAATTTCCTCGGTAAATTACTTGGGTCATGAATCGTAAATCTTATTATAAAGTTCTAGGGGTAATTAAAATAATTTTCTTTTTTTCATGCTCTGTACGTTGCCATTTGACGTTTGATTATTTTTATTGTTTATTAAATTATTTATTTATTTATTTATTATCGAGACACATATATTTCACGAGACGGATCCATGTGCGTCCCTTTCCATATAATCCACAAAAGTACAAAACCATTCACGCTCTTCAGCATAATCATGGGCTTTGCCACCATTTCATTCTCATTTCTTTCCAGATGCTACCTTCAAGCACTAATCCTTATCATCTTCGCCTAAACGAACTTGCTTCTCTTCCAACATGTCAGAGCCACATCACATGCGACTGATTATTTAGCATTTCTGAAGTTTAGAGTATCAATAACTGATGATCCTCGCAAAATCTTGAGCGCTTGGAATAGTTCTTACCACTTCTGCAGCTGGACTGGAATTACATGCAGCCACAAGCATCAACAAGTCACCAAGTTCACTTTGGGAGGACATCATCTTGGTGGGATCATATCGCCTCAAGTTGACAATCTCTCTTTCTTAAGAAATCTCTCCCTCTCAAACAACAATTTCCACGGAAAAATCCCACCAGAGTTAGGACGTTTGTTCAGGCTAAACACACTTTCTCTCAGACAACACGTTTACAGGAGATATATATTCCTTAGAACTTGACGAGTTGCACTAAATTGAGGGTCTTGTATTTGCATATGAATCATCATGCTGGAACAACACCATATCAGCTGTGGACTCTTTAGAAGCTTCGACAATTGGAGCTTGCTATCAACAATTTAACTGGAGAAATCCCATTGACTACATGGAATCTTACTTCCCTTACCGTTCTTACAATAGGCAGTAATAACTTGGAAGGAAGCATGCCAAATGAGATAGGCCACTTGAAGAACTTGAAATTTTTGCCGCAATCATGAATAGTTTGTCCAGTGCTCTTCCTTCTTCTCTTTTGAATTTATCATCTCTCACTTTTATATCAGTAGGAGAAAACCATCTCAATGGCACTCAACTTCCAAACATGTTCTCCTCCCTCTCAAATCAAAATTATTTTGCCATACGTGGTAATCAAATTTTTGGTTAATACCGAATTCCATCACAAATGCATCTTCACTCCAAGTTTTTGAGATTTCTTCAAATCATTTTGTCGGAGAAGTGCCCAGTCTAGGAAGACTAAAGGATCTAACGTTTCCAGATTTAAGTTCCAATGGTTTTTGAAAAACTGTAGAAAACTTCAATTTGTAGTTTTGAGCTGCAACAAATTTAATTTGGATCAGGGGTGGGTACTACGTCCCCGGATGCACCTCCTGCTGCACCCCCATTTTGGGGACTTTCTCAAATGTATTTTTTATAGTTCTTTAGATTATTAGATTCTACACGAAATTGGCAACATTTTGATATCTTATGGGCCAAAAAATGGAATTGTTTTCAATTTTTTTTATGATTTTCTAAAGATATTTCAGAAAAAGGGTACAATTTTCTTTTTCACTTTGAGCACTGAATCTTTGGAAAAGCATAAAAAAATTGAAAATAGCTCCATGTGTTGCTTATAAGATATCAAAATGTCTCGCATTTCATATAGAATTTAATTATTTAAAGAACCATAAAAAATACATTTGGGAAGGCTCCCAAAATGGGGGCACAAGACCCATCCTTGATCCAACAGATGGATTTGGAGGCATTTTACCAAACTTCGTAGGAAATTTGTCTACCCAACTCACTGAGCTATTCCTGGATGAAAATCAGAGGAAAGTACACAGCTTTAACTATCTTGAGTCTTAATTATAACAAATTATCAGGAACCATTCCAACTTCCAGCTTCCTTAGGAAACCTCAGTTAAATGATTACGCTAAGCATTTCAAAGAATATGCTTGAAGGGAAAATTCCTACCACGATTGGAAACATGAAAAATTTGCTAAGCCTAGACCTTTCTTGAAACAATTTGTGACCTTCCTGGTCCAGCCCATACGCAATATTGGGGGCATAAAACTCATTCCATTGAATTGAATAATAGGAATATACAACAACAATCCACTGTTATGACCAGACCATATATATATATATATATATAATACCTGATACAAGAAACTAAAATAACAAGTCACTGACCTATTTATACAATTACACAACTGCCCCTACTTACACTCCCCCTCAAGTTGAGGACGATATATGTTAATAGACCTTAACTTGCTCAATAGATGTTTCTACACATCCTAGCTCACTACTTTTGTTAATAAATCTGCCGTTGTTCCTTTGACCAAACATGCACCAAATCAATCACTCCCTTCTCCAATTTCTCCCTTACATGGTGACAATCGATTTCGATGTGTTAAGTACACTCATGAAACACCGGATTGTGTATCGCTGCTTTGCTATCACAGAAGATCCTCACAGGAACTTTATGCTGAATGTCAAGATCTCCAAGTAACCCAAGTGCCCAAACAATCTTAGAAGTTGCCATTCTAAGAGATCTATATTCTGATTCTGCCGATGACTTGGAAACAATACTTTGCTTCTTTGTGTTCTACATTACTAATGAACCTCTAAACTTTAGTAGATAGCCGGTGATTGATCTCCTTGTTGTTCTACAAGCGGCCCAGTCAACGTCACAATAGCATTCCAGTACCAACTCACCTTTTGAGCTTAGCAAAATTCCTTGTCCTAGACTGCCTTTCAAGTACCGAATGACATTTATTGCAGCTGCATAGTGTGCCTTTGTAGGTTGTTGCATAAACTTACTAAGCGTCTGCACAAAAAATGAGATGTTAGGACGAGTCATAGTCAAGTGTATGAGCTTACTAATTAATTTCCTATATCTATCTGGATATCGATACATATCCTCCTTCTTGTCCTTTCCTTCTTCTTAGGCCATTAGTTTCTGATTTTGAGCCAAAGGTACCATAAGTGGTTTGCAACCACTCATACCTGTCTCACACAACAAATCAAGAACATATTTCCTTTGACATAACATAATTCCTCTCTTAGATTTAGCTACTTCTATGCCAAGAAAATATTTCATTTGTCCTAAATCTTTAATTTTAAAATGTGTATGCAAAAGGGCCTTTGTTTCGTTTATCCCTTTTTCAAAACTACATGTTATGAGCAAGTCATCTACATAGACTAAAACCATAACTATACCATCATCATATCTCATAGTAAACAAAGAATAATCATTTTTACTTTGTGTAAAACCTCCATGTTTTAATGTTTGAGATAGTTTTCGGTTCCACTGCCATGAAGCTTGTTTCAAGCCATAGAGGGATTTTCTTAATTTGTATACCATGTGCTCCCCCTTTCTATCAAATCTGGGAGGTGGTTGCATGCACACCTCCTGATGCTACTAAATTTTAAATATGCACCGCAAGTGTATGGGCCGTAGAAATAGTATAATAGCAAATCAAGGTCATCCCACAGAGATTTAAGGTAATAAATACTTAAGCATTAAAATTCTCATTTTCATTTAAGTTGAGCAAATCAAAGGAAGAGATTGAAAGACAAATTAAGATAATGCAAAAGAAACAAATCTAATGATTTAAAGACTTCAATTGTTGAAACAACCTAGAGTGGCTAATCCCTTCTTTAAGTCTTAGAGCATGTATTCACCCAATTAAAAGCACTTAATATTAAATTGTTAATCTAGAATTTAAATGAATATAAGTATCTTCCAATCACTTATACTCCTCTCTCAAGTTAAAATTGTTATTCCTAACTAATTTACTCAAGAGGCAATAAATGTCCAAATTCACTCTAATATGATTATATGGGTCCAATAGGTATATTTCTATCCTATTGGAAAATTAGAATAAATTCTAATCCCACATTACTTAATCTTTATAGTCCAATTAAGATCCCTCTCCCAAGGTTAATATAATTTCCCCAAATTCATACTTAATGTTGATAAAGCACTAAGTAGACAAAATAATTCAAAATTAAGTAAACAAAAATAATACTAAGTATAATTAATTAGTTCATACATGCTCAAATCCTCAATTTAGTTCATAGCTACTCTAGATTCAAAAACAATTAGCCACACATTGCTATCAACAAAGTCATCATCTCAGTAAAACCAAAATTCAGATTCAGATTCATGAAGGCAAGAGAAACAAAAATAATCACTGTGAAACGTGTCTCCTCTCCCTCTCTCGCCTCCTTTGTTCTGGTTCGCGGTGAAGAAGCTCCAAGAGAACTGAACAGTAATGGTCCTCAACCAGCTGCCTCCTCCGATTCAGCTCCCTCTAATTTCCTCTTCTCTTTTTCTCTCCTCCCACACGCCTCGACAGGTGATGATGATCAATTGTATAGAATGGCGCCTCCTTTTTTTTTTTTTCTGTGCGGCTACCCCTCTCTGTTTTCTTTTCTGTACTGGTTCTTCAGTGTTTCGATTCAGTTGCTGCAATCAAGAAGGATGACCAGTTCATACACCAGCTGATGCTCCTAACAAGAAAGCCCACTCCACCGTCAAGCTTGTCGAACCTGGGGAAGAAAAAGATGAACCAGAAGATAATAACAGCTCCCCAGGTCCCACCTTCGACGATGCTCTCTTGTAGCTGCTTCTCTCTGGTTCACTGGTTCGCCGAAGATCTCTGCTCTGTGAAGCTGCCTTCGATAGATGATGACGATGACCTCCAATAGATATTGCGGCTCTCCCTGTGTCTTCAGTCCGTAGATTCCTTTTATCCCTTAGGTCTTCAATTCCAGTTGTGATGAAAAACGGTGTCGTCCTCCTCTTTTAAATCAACTCTGTTCAATTAAATTGCTCCCCCAAATGCCAACAGTACCGTATCACTAAGAAAAGAAAGACAATTAACAAAAGCTACAATAGAATAATAATAATAACAATATCTTAATTCTTTTATTTTCTTTTATTTTTTTAAACTATTAATATTAATTTACTGAAACCATATTTAGTTTTAGTTAAAATTATAATATTTATGGAGATATCCCCAAATCATGTACCAAATTGATATTTTTTTTCCAAATCTCAAGGAAATCATCTTAAATTAGCATTGATTACTCTCCAATTATATCAAAATATGTCTCAAATATATTAAAAAGGGGAAGTTATCACCTCCTCATTGAGGCCTCCCTAAAGCAGTATGCACATCCATTTGATATAATTTCCAATCATTAATCGTAGCTCATTTTAAAACAAGATGAATAGTAAGCATTTTTACTATGGGGAAAAGGTTTCATAATAATCAACACCTTCCTTTTGACTATATCCCTTTGCTACTAGTCGTGCTTTATACTTATCTATCTTACCATTTGAGTCATATTTAATCTTATAAACCCATTTACATCCTATGGGTTTCTTGTCTTTGGGAAGAGGAACAATTTCCCAAGTTTTGTTACTCTCAAGAGCATCCATTTCAATTTTCATAGCCTTTATCCATTCTGGATTTTTAATGGGCTCATGGTAACTAAGGTTCATCTATTGAATCAATGCTACACAAAAAGGACATATGATTAGATGAGACATTATCATAAGAAACATATTGTTTAATCGGGTATGCACATGTTCCCTTTTCCTTTTTATAGTTTTCTGCTGTAAGTGTTGAACATATGTAATCTTTAGACTAAATGGGAGGCCTTTTAGTTCTAGTGGGCCGAGACTCACCATGCCCCAAATTAGACTAATTGTCCACATTCATTGGAGATTCATCTAAATGTTCCTGCATGTTAGGATCAACTGATATAGTCCATATATACCTTATTTTGTTTATCAAAAGTACTCATAGGGTCGTCTAAATCAAACCAAAACATTCCCTTTAATTCCTAGTTAATTTCTTTGTCATTATATTGATAATTGTCTCAAAAGGGGTACTTATTCTCTATGAAACTCACATGCCTACTCACAAATAATTTACTAGTCTTAAGATCAAGCAAAAGAAAACCCTTTCTATTCTTAGGATATCCCAAAAACACACAAGATTTTTGCTCTGGGCTATAATTTATCATCACCAACCAGATCTGTTCCAAAGGCTTCACATCCAAAGGCTTTTAAATTTGAAAGATCCGCCTTGTTTCCATATACAATTTGAAAGGGGTTTTATATCCTAATAGCTTAGAAGGAATTATATTAACACGGTCAGTGGCCATTTTCGCGCATTCCCCCCAAAATCTAATAGGGACAGCAGGTTGTAGGATTAAACTTCTTGCTATTTGTATGATGGTTATATACTTTCTCTCTACAACCCCATTTTGTTCAAGGGTGTAGGGACATGTCAATTCATGTATGATCCCCTTCTTTTGGAAATACAATTTTAACTCAGTGTTTATAAATTTTGTCCCATTATCACTATGCACATGTTTAACAGAAACAGAGAATTGATTCAACACATATGCATAGAAATTTTTAATGTAAGTCATAGCATTTGATTTGGACCTCATAAGAAATATCCATGTTGACCTAGAATAGTCACCAATAATGGTAAGAAAGTAATGGAAGCCTTGGTGTGTAAGGGTCTTATATGGACCCCATATATCAATATAGATCAGTCCAAAACATCCTTTTTGTTTTAATGCAACAACGAGTGAAAGGAAACTTGGTTTGTTTGGACCGAACACAAATTGAACATTCTTTATTCATATACATTGTATCATTACTTACAATATCCAAGTATTTCATCACATAAGTAGGTGCATAACCTAACCTTTGATGCCATAAATCCACTTGGGATGACTTACAAGCACTAGTATTATTATCGGAAACATGAAGAACCTTATTATTGCAAGAAATATGAACAAAATTCATAACATAGAATCTCTTTTCAACTTTAAGCATGTATAAGCCTCCAATTTCCCTACCAATCAGTTGGATTTTCCTATCCAGAAGGCCCTGCATTATGCCTAAGTTAGGAAAAAACGAGGCCATGCAATTATGTTCTTTAGTGAGTTTAGACATTGCTATCAGATTAAAATGAAGCTGTAGGGCATACAACACATTATGCAAGATCATATCATCAATTATTTGTGCATTACCTATATGAGTTACTGGAACATGACTTCCATTAGGTATTTTAATAGTTCTAATGGGTCCACTATATTCTCTAAAGTCATTCAAAAGATTCAAATCTCCTACCATGTGTGTTGTGGCACCAAAATCAATAATCCAATTATTATGTAATTTAGAGAAATTCGGAACACTCAAACCTGTACCAATCAAGGAGTGAACTGTGGATTCCTCATCACGTTTCAGCAGCTCCAAGATGCATTCATATTAAGACTGGGTGGAAGTAGGAGCTGCCATGTTTACTGCAACACTTGCTGCCTCAGATCGTGGACACGAATCTTTAATTCATTGACTTGTTTCCTTTATTTGTCTTCCCTTAAAATTTGGGGGGTAGCCTGCAATCTGTTAGCAAGTTTCCTTTGAATGCCCCTTTTTATGACAGTGTGAACATTCCAGGCTATTTCCACCACAACCTCTCCCTTTTTGTCTGCCCCTCCCCTAGTTATCATTGCTATGCTTTCAATAGAGGAGTTTATTTCATTATTAACAATGAAACTCTGTGTTTCATCTTGTAATATCATACAATAAGCATCATTGACTGAGGGAAGAGGAGACATCAATAAGATTTGACTCCTTACTTGACTGTATGACTCGTCTAAACCTATCAAGAATTGTAACATTCGTTGTTCTTGAATTAAATCTCTCTGAGCCTTGGAAGCCTCACAGGTACATGACAATATTGACAATAATGCAGATTACTCTTCCCACAATTCTCTAAGTTTGGAGAAATAGATAGAGAAAAACATACCTCCTTACCTAAGAGAATTGATTTCACGATACAACGTGAAAATCCGGGTCCCATTCTTATTATCAAATCACTCTTTCAAATCTATCTAGATGCGATCCGCACTCTTCAAGAAGAAGATTCCAATTGAGAGCACCTTTGAGATCGATCTGATTAACTGTGAAAGAACTACGGTATTACAGCAGTCCCATTAATCATGCAAATATTTATCAAATGATTCCTTCTTGCAGCCTCCATCAATGAAGCTGAGTTTTTGTCATCCTAGGAGAGCAATTTTCATTGCACGACTCCACACCGTATAGTTCTCCGTTCCAGTAAAAACATGTGGCACCAGCGTTGATGATTGCATATCATACGAATGCAAATAAATTGGGTGTGTGAACGGCAGATTCGCAGCAAAAGTCTTCTCAGCCTCGCTACTCATGGCTCAAATTCCTTAATCAAATCTCTGATCGGGTGTGCAAGCAATAGATTCGCGACAAAAATTATGGCAGAAATCTTCTCAGCGTTGCTACACACAGCTAGGATTTCTTGATCGAATCTGAGATTGAGGATGAGATTGTGACTATGATCTTGGATCGAATCTGAGATCAAGGCTGAGATCTTGGAGCTTCTTTGATTTTCTTGGATCGGGTTTGCTATTGGGTTAGAACCTGGGGCTCTTGTATCAATGGAATTATACCCCTGCAGATTTTTAAACTTCCATCTTGTTCAATTTATTAAGCTTATCTCACAACTCATTGAATGGATCTTTGCCTATTGAGGTACGAACACACAAAAACCTTGGCACTTTGGATATGATAAAGACCTTTGTCATAGTGTAATATCTCAAAATTCACACATTGAAGATCTAGTGTATATTTGTTTCAATAAATAGAATAAATGGTGAATTTTGATGAATTAGAAAATGTTGCTAGTGAAATTTCCCGTGAAGCAGGGAGATTGTTATGTGGTTTTGGATGATCAAATGATGTCCAATAGGTGTGAAATTTTCCAAAATGAAACTAGACATTCCAAGCTTTAATTTAATAGTTATATGAATTATTTGGACCTGTATACTAAGAGTTACGTATTTTTGAAGTTAGCCAAGTGAAACTAGCAAGTTTTTGTGGCAGTGTCCAATAAATATTAATTCTGGAATTCTATGCTTCCAATTGGCTAAAGAAAATATTTTTCCATAAAAATAGACTTAGTGAGGGTCACATAGCCTTTGGAATCACTGCAATTGGACATCTATAAATAAAGATATGAATTTTCAAAGTTTGACGAAAATTCTGCCAGGTGAGAAAATCACAAAATGTAAGGGTAAAATGTTAATTTGCCATATTAGGCAAGAAGATAAATATTTTCCCTTTTCTAGAGCTTCATGTCATCCAAAAGAGGTAGGAGGACGAAAAAAATAATTAATTGGGACTTTATATTTGTTTAGAGCAATTTTTGGGAGAGGTGATCAAAGGAAAAAAAAGTCTGATAACATAAGTCAACTTTTGCAACTCCAATTTAAAATTATGTGGAAGAGGATAAAAAGGAATAATTGAAGACATATTTTACTCTTTCCCAATATGTATTTTCGGTCAACGATAATGAGGAAAGATAAAAGATGATCATTCATATTAATTGGCATGTGTTTAAATTGCCATAAAATATACAAAAGAAAGGAGGAGTAGGATATTTATTTACAAACTTTTATCTTTCCTATAAGCTTCATTTTCGGTTAAAGCTGAATCAAAGAGAGAGGGAGAGCCATACGAAAGTGGAGCAAGAAGAGAGAAACAAGAAGAAAACTTAGCTTATCTTGATGATTATTGATAGTTGTTGCTTGGTTGTTTGATGATTTGGTTGGTTGATTTTGCTTTGTTTTAGAATTTTGGATGATGAAACCCTAGAATATTATGCTACCCAATTTTTCATGAAACATGTTTATTAAGTGTTTAAGTAGTTAATCTTATGATCATAAGTGAAAAGGAAGTGGTTGATCTAGAGAAATGAAGAAAACCCAACTTATTTTCTAGGGTCCTGATTTTCGGTCAAGTACAGAACCATAGGAAAGAGCTAGAATTTTGTAATTTTGATAGTTTTATTGGATTTATAAGGGGAAATTGTGTAGGAATACATGTGTTCATAATTTTTGGATGATTGTTTGCAAATCTAGAATTTTTAGAAATACAGGGGAAATGCTGTTCAATTTGATTCCTGAAGGCACACTAGTACAAAATTTCCTTTTTAGACCGCCATATTTAGAGCGGTTATAGTGGATAAGGTCTAAAAAATTTGACCGGTGGTAGTTTTGTAATTATATAGAACTTCTAAGACCGATTCTTAAAAAAACCGGTCTTAAAAAAATTATTTAGACCGGTTATAAATAAAACCGGTCTAAAAATATCAAAATATTTAAAAAATTAAAATTTTTAAACTTTTAAGACCGGTTATTATTAATAACCGTCTTAAATATCAAACATTTAAGATCGGTTTTAATAAAATCCGGTCTTAAATATGAAAATTTTAAAAATTATTTTTTCCCACCCTTTTAAAACCGGTTTTATATATACCCGGTCTACAAAATCGACCGTAAATTTTTGAATCTCCTCTTTGTCGCGCCTAAATTTTTATCTCTAAATCTGAAACCTCTTTTCTTGGTGCGATTACTCTGTGAGCTCGGTCATCTTCGCTTGATCTCATTCTTATGTTTGTTGCTGCGGTGCTCTCACCCTTGTACTGAATGAGTTTGTCGCCACCACAACCTTGCTTGCTCTGATCTCCTTCGTCATGAATTTTCTCTTTCCCTGTGACATCCATCCTTCATCGCAACCTACCTTGGCAGCCTCACTTCTTTATTGCCATGAACTACTTGCTCCTTTACTTTGACCCAGAGATGCGTGAAGAAGATACAACTAATGTTATGATGTTTGAATAAACTTTCCTTTTAAACGCTTAATTAATTTGTAAACTAATTTTTGAGTATCTACTGCAAGGTGGCAATAGATGAAAGAGGAAGAAGAAGGTGCAGAGTGAAGCACCTCACTTAAAACAGTTCTTTGTCTTCTTTCTTTACTAGTGGAACAAGGGTCATGAAGAGAATAGAGATCCTATTTGGATTTTTTTAAGGGTTTTATTGTAGGTGTAAATGGTATACATACTGATATATACCGAGTTGAGTGTGTGGTCGGTCTCTGGGGGATCCTATCTGCGAAATTGCTCTGTTTGCTTTTTTTAATTTCGTCTTTGGTTTTTCTTCTTCCTTATGGTTGTGCCAACATAGTTTCATAGTTTCAACTAAGAAATTGAATATGAATACAAAGTTAAACTTATGGGTGTGTTTGAATTTTGTTACAAGAGCTATTCATTATCTTTCTACATTGTTTGATGTTCTTAGTGAACGATATAGGAATTCAGGTTTTCAGAAATTTTAGCAGTGGGATTCACAGGGAAGGTGTTTTTGTGAAATTTGATAGTGGTAATTTGCTTGGAAGTATCCGTAATCAATTTTTCACTGTAATCCATTATACTCATATGTACGTTTGACTACAAAAAATTTTTTTAAGACTAGTTATTTTAATAACCGATCTTAAAAGTCATACTTTTAAGACCGGTTATTAAAATAACCGGTCTTAAAAGTCTTGAAAAAAAATTTTTTAGACCGGTTTTTAAACAACCGGTCTAAAAAGTCCAGATTTTTTAAACCTGGTCTTCGAGCAACCGATCTTAAAAAGTGATTTTTAAGACCGATTTTGTTAACCGGTCTAAAAAATAGCAGACTTTTATGACCGACTGTATCAAGAACGGATCCAAAACTGGTCTAAAATGTCATTTTTAACCAGTCTTAAAAGTGATTTTTCCACTAGTGGCGGTGTTATTGTGAAATGAATCTTTACAGGGTTAAAGTAGAGATGTAGAGCTTTAATGTGATCGGTGGATAATAATTTTTGGACTAGTATACTAAAAGATATGGGTTTTTGAAGTTGTGCCCTATTTCTGGAATACAATCTGGAACAGTAGAGGTTTGGCAAATTTTAGGGAATAATGTGGTTGTAATGACCATACTTAGGTATTTTTCTATGAAAATACACTTAAAGAGCTTTATCAGGCTTTGGAATCAATCAATTTGGAGTTTACTAGAATTAATTATGATTTTTTAAAGTTGACTAAAAATCTGCCAGTTATTTTGGAAAACTTTGAAATTACATTGTGCAGAGTTGACTGTGTAGGAATTTTTGAAATTGTGATAGATAACCAATAAACTGTGATTAAAGGTAGTAATAGTTTAAGTAATTACTAGTTACTTGTAACTTTAATTTTATAGGAATCAGAAATAGCTTAAGCCGTAACAAGAGTTTAGGATAGACAGCGAAACTGGAAAAGGACTTAGGTAGTAACTCTATCTTTCATAAACTATATGAATATTAATATGTTTGTGTATGTTATCTTCTATAATATTGGCACTATTTTGCCGAGTATGGCATTGTGTAAGTAGGCACATTTATAGAGGTTTACGGATAGTGGGGAAGTAGCTCTGACTCATATGCACATGCCGCGATGTTTGTATTATGTTGTATTACATAGGGCCTGTCATATTTATCTCTCACATTTTATATGACTGGTTGTATGTTACTATTGAGATTCATTTGAATCTCACCCTTTTTCAAATTCAAAAATATTCCAGCAGAGGGTAGTGGTTTAAAGGTAAAAAACGTCAACATAGCAATTGAGGGTTCCAGTGAAGATTCATGAGCTTACTTTGGTTATCCTAGTGCTAGTTAATTTTGAGGATATTGTGTACATATATTTTTCAAACCCTATGGGGAATTTCCTGTATTATAAACAAGTACTTAATGTCAGTATGTTTCCGCTATTTCTGTATGCCTTATGGAATTGTTCACTTATTGCTCTGTGAATATCAAAATGTTAAGGGGTTTGACATTTTTGGCATTAGAACCAAAAGTGGTTATGGTATTATTGGAATAGTATACTAATATGGTCTTGTTTGCATAGTGACGGGAAATATGCTCCAACGACATTGACAGTGTGAGAGATATCACTCCTCTCAATGAACCAGCATCCCCCAGAGCAGTGGATCCCAAAGGGACAGCTATACATGGAGTACTGGGCACCAGGTAGTGCCAGAATAAGGAGGACGACCAAGAAGAGATTATGGATGAGACCATTATATGGCCCAGAGTCAAGGCTAGTATCACTAACCAGGTCATTGATAGGAGAGTTGGAACATTTGTTGTCAGATGGATTTGAGGAGGACCCAACCATAGTTGACATCTCCTGAGCGGAGATAGTACATGTGCTATATGACCTGCAGCTAGACAAGGAGCTGTGGGAATATTTGTAAGGTAGGTATAGACGAGTAGTACGAGCATATGATACCCTAGTAGATCAACCTTGCCTACCTAGATGCAGTAGACACTATATACAAGAAGCAGATGCTGTTGGAGATTGATCTGCCAGACGAGTTCTGTATCTTCACTACTATAGGTTTCTTTCTAGATACAAACTTTTGGAACTAGAAGAAGAATGCCATAGTCGAGAGAGGCCTGAATGACCACTTTTAGAAGTTCATGGAGTATTTGACCAGTTATGTATGGTGATATATGTTCCAGGAGTGATCTGTGGTATTGATGTAGTATTTTGGGTGACCGAAGGTAGCCGGCACACTTTTTGAGACAAGGGCAGCCACAGGGAATCAGTGGTCAAAAGTGGATAGAGCCAATCTCTGTGTTTTGTGCAAGTACATAGAAAGTTAAGAGTACTTAACTCAGGGCAATCATGGGATAGGTGACCCCCTTGGAAGCTCTATATATAGTTAGGATTTGATGTGTAAATTAAAAGTGACAAGGACTTATTGTACAATAGTTTTAGGACATATGATGTGTAGTACTTTCCCTAACTACTGTATATACATGTTATATGCTATGTATGACAAACTTGTATACCCAAAATTTTTATGAAATGACATAAATGCCCTTACATTCATATGAAATTCATTTCTTCTCTATTTTTATATAGTGAAATACAAACGACCGCGCAATAAACCATGAGGGGGGCATAATAATGCAGTACCAAACCCTCAACCTGACCCAATACAATAGATATCGGGTATGCTCACACAGCAACAGGTAACAATGAATGATATAAGGGGAGAGCTGTGGGAAGTGCAACAAAGACAGGATCGTCTAGAAGAACTAGTGAGGGAAGACTGTGAGCCTAATCTGCCTAAGGGACCTCAACCAGAAGATCCCTTGCTTGATCCTAAGGCTAATATTCTTCAGACTTAGGTAAGAAGATTTAATAAATAATAACTTCCTGTATTAGAGGGAAATTTGACCCACAGCAAGCTGAAGATTGGTTGCCATGGTTAGAGAAGATATTCAACATCCTGTTATGCCTTGATGAAATTAAAGTCCTCTTGGCAATTTATAAGCTTAAGGGCGATGCAGATAGACGGTGGAAGAATACCGAACGGATTCTTTTGGGGAGGAATATTCTGGTGACATGGGAGTTATTCCAAGAAAAGTTTAATAAGAAATATTTTTCCCGTTTAGTTAGGGAGGAAAAGGAAAAAGAATTTCTGAATATACAATAAAGAGATAGAGAGAGCTTTGACAAGTACCTAGCTCGCTACATCTGGTTGTCTCGATATTCTATATACCTTAAATATCGGGATGATGAGGAGTAGAGCTTAAACATGATGATACAAGGGCTAAAGCTAGAGCTGAAAGATAAACTTGTTTCCAAACATTTCACTGAGTTCAACAAGGCAGTTGAAGAATGCCGTATCACCGAGAACAACTTGTTGAGCTTGTATTCTGCTAAATACAACAGTAACAAGGTTGCACCTGGTAGTGGGCACTACTACAAAAAAAGCTTTTAACGTCCCTTTTATGGGGCCTTTTAGTGTTTAGAAATAGGGGGATGTCTATTTGAGCGATGTAGAAAAAATTGTCAATAACGTCCATAAAACAGGGGACATCTATAGTCTGTACTTTAGACGTCCCCACTTCAAATTGGGGATGTTTAAAGTGTGCCCCCCCAAATTTAGACATCCCTATTTTAATGTGGGGATGTCTAAACTAACGTCCTAAGAGTTTTACGTCCCTTTTTGTTTAAGGACGTTAAAATTTTTTTCTTCAAATGGCCTTTTATATATATACTTCATTGTCTGGAAAATTTAAATTGTAGAAATAGGATAGAAGAAAATATTGCATAAAATAAAATGGAAACAACAACAGTTCAACACTATCTAATAAAAATGCTATCCAACAATCTAATGCTATGTACAACAATAACTCTAATTATATATACAATATATAGAACCACCACAAAGTGTGTCCTCTATGTACACAAACTACTAATTAATTAACTAATATAAGTAAAAACTTTACTCTGGTATACATTGAAGAAGATGTCCAGCCAAAAAGTCTCTGATCAAATTAATGTCTTCATATAAGTAGGCATCTTCATTGTCAAAAATTTGCAAATTACAAAATAAGCTTAGATGAAATAATGAATCAAGTGAATGAATTAATTTGCAATTGAATTACAATGCCAAAAATATTATCCTTTGAGAATGAAGAAGTGATTACTTGTTAAAAATCTTTCATAATGTCACTCTAAATGATGTTATATATATAAAGTAAGACATAATATCCATATTTCTAGCTGCCAGGCTGTCGAGGGCAGTATAAATCAAAAGCAAATGGTTAAAATCAATAAAGGCATATTTAAAATGACCGTCAATTAAAAGAACTTGATTTAAAACTACGTACCTTTGGATATGACCATTTCGGGTGTTTGCCACCTTTACGATTGCATGGCATGCCAAGGACTCGATATGTCTGGGTTGCCCCAACATTAAAATGAAAATCAATAAAAATTAGAACAATTCATTTAAGTCAAGAATAAAGAATCAATGAAATACAAACAAAATAACTTACATGTTGAAGACAGTTTTTGTTTATGTGTCTGGCCTTTTACGCAAAGAATCAAACCAGTAAACTGTGTTGAGCTGAGGACAGAGAACACACAAACTCCAGTGGTAATTATAACAACATATACAGATTAAAATGAAGTTAGATGGTGGGAAATTAGTAATTAGGATTCCTTATAATTAGGGATTCCTCATTATTAGGGATTGTGATTGATATCAATCATCATAATGAGCCATTAATGTAGAGGCTCCTCTCTTATATATAAATACCCTACATCTATACATGAATATATACATCTTTTAGAGAATAGTTTCTACAGATGGCAAGGCAATTATTTATTAAAAATCTTAAATTGACAAAATTAAAATACGTACCCTTGAACAATTTGTACTAGATAACAACGATAGTTGTTCTCTCCCATTGTGTAGCCCGCATCGTGAATCCTTTCTTGCACTATATTCTTATCCCTTGTCGTATTTTTAGACACAAGAATCCATATAAATCATGTCTTTGCATGTCAATGTATATACGACGGAAGGAGCTATAATAGAATTAAAATGATGAATGTATTAGGTAGTGAATATATGAAACCAAAAAACCACTTCACTAAATAAAGAAAAAAATGGGAAATAAAAAACTTATAGGATTGCAAATTTGACCCATCCTACATCTATCTCCTCCAACTTAATGAACTGTTTAAGGTCTTCTTTATCAATTTGAAGGGATACTCTAATTTTTGGCCCACAATCCCTAGATCCATATGTAAATCAATCTGGTGAATGCCTTTATAGATATGCTGTAGTCGTGCTAAGAAGGGCCATTTTCCTGCTTCTTGCTCGTTCTTTTAGAACATAAAAAAACATATTGTTAATAGGATGCAAATAGATCTCAAGTAAAAGTGAGGTAGTTCCTACCATTGGAGGTGTTGCCGCTGAGCCAATAAGATTTATAGGCCAAAGGATGAAAGATCCTCTCATCTGACCATATTGTTAATAGGATGCAAATATATCTCAAGTAAAAGTAAGGTAATTCCTACCATTAGAGGTGTTGCCACTGAGCCAATAAGATTTATAGGCAAAAGGATGAAAGATCCTCTCACCTGACCAATCGTGGCAACCTTGTCATCAGGAATAGGGATAGTTGTACCTTCTTCCCCCTCTCGAACACACGTCACAGTCACCCTACGTAAATGCTGTGAAATTTGCTGATGATGGTGGATGGCAGCTTGTATGTGAATGAGAGCATCTGCAACTACACACAGTGGTAGGGTATCCAAATAGAGGATGGAAGGTTCTCTCAACTCTGGAGTGGGAGAAGGACCGCCAAGTGGTTCCTTCAGTGGGTTGTAACTTCCTTTGGTGCTGTAGAAGGCCGGAGATGAATAGGTTCTACACTCAGAAGCTTCCATATGCGATTCAAACATCTTTGTCATTTCAACCGTAGCTTAGGCAACAGCTCAAGACACAGCTCTGGCAACAGCTCTTATCGGAGCTTGTCGCAAAGGTTGGCCTCTAGCTCTTGTGAGACTTCCTAAGGAATCTTGGCCACAAGCTCCCTACTGAGTTCAGCTTGTGACGAATAAGAATGTGAGCCTCGACAAAAATACTTCACGACATGAACTCCCTCTGCCTCCCTTCGAAAATGATCGGGGTGATATGCCTTCCCAATCGCCATTGACAAAATGTTCATCCGTCTACTTGGAGTGAACGAACCTTGGCTACTATGATTTTTGAGTTCATCTCGTAGTATCAAAGTTATCATAAATGAAAATTAAGCAGTCCCAATATGAAAAAAACTTTGAATTTATGCTCTAACTACTTACAATCCTTACGGCAACCTCAGCAATAGTTGGATTTATATACTTCCCGCCCTTAATCCTCCCTACTTTCCATTTTTTTTAACATGGAGGATGTGGCGGGGCCTGGACCACAACACTAGGATCTGATGTGGCTGCTTCCTTTATTTTCTCCATCTCTTTTGCCATCACCCTTCGGTCAAGCTTTTGATAACCACCACAAGATATGCAATGATGATACTTATTAGCTGCTTTCCTCTTTGTATTTGCTGCACTTAATTCCTGTGAAAGGAAAACAATGAACACCGAATCAATAATGTCAACTATATTCAAATAAAACACTATGATAAAAGAAATTTTATCAAAAAGTTAGGATCTTCTCATGATGCCATAAACAACCTTCAGTCCTTTGGAGATAAATACGAATAATGCTGACATGGATCCTCACCCCTCAGGTCCCCTCGAATGTACTTTTGTGTAAGCTTGTTCTTGAAATCTTTCTATCGTAGACGAACCTCCCTCATCCACTCCTTGTACATCACCGCTGTGTTAGAGACATAGAAGGTTTGCTACAAGGTAAAAACATAAGATAATTATATTTGAAGCAATAGGAATAAAGCTATAAATGCAGATGTATCAAAACTTATATACCAAAAGTTGTTGCCAAATCATGTCTTTCATTTTTTGTGGAACCAACTTCCAATTATCATAGATAATGTGAACTTTGCTTCAACACAAATAACCTAAATAGCTAATGAAATGGTCTTCCTCCAGACCAATTAGTTTCACATTGTCATCAAAGCCAATATGCAGCCTCTCCCGTTGATGTTGATGACGTGTTACCAATGCTCCCATTTTTGTGTTGCCTCTAACCCTTCTTCTCACAACGGGTTCACAGCTATCCATTTCATTGTCCTTATCACTTTGTGAGTCACTAGAATTGTCCATAATCCTGTAAGCACAAAAATCATTGTCAGATAGGTGAATAAATTGTAATTAAATGAATAAACTAACTAGTTATAAAACAAACAACACATATTACTATTTTTTAAGTTAAGCTCTTACTCTATATTGTTTCCCATATTCCTTTACCATGATCATTTCTTACATCATATTCTTCATCATCTACCAATTCTACTTTACTTGTTGTAGGTGGATTGATTATGAAAGGTGGTGTGTCATCAAGGTTAAAGGTCGGATTACCATGCTTCTTTTTTTTACTTTGAAGTACAATGGAAATTTTTTTATTTGCAGGATCTATTCACATAAAACACTTGTTTCGCCTGACTTGCAAGAATGAAGGGCTTATCCCTATAACTACTCTTTGAAGATCATCTGAGACAAATCCAAATTATTGATATATTACCACAGCATTATTGCTAACCCACTTACATTTGAATAAATCAACTTTGAACTTGTTGTAAGTAATTTCCTATATTTCTTCTAGCACTCCATAATAGGCCATGGATACTAATATGGGGTTTTTGTCTTTTGACTGGAAAAGTGCATGGCTTTAGCTTCTACCATCACCCTACTATTTTGTATAGTACTTCTGTCATCTTGGTCTTATGTGTAGAAAGAATACCCATTTATATCATAACCGGTCCAAGTAATGAAATGAAAGAAAGGCCCTAAGCTAGCTACTTTATTGTCTCAGACACACCAGTCTCATGTGAAACCTTTTCCTCAAACCACTCTATGAATGTCTTGTTTTGCTTAATAGCAATATGCATCTCATTCTTCCTTGGATTCATGTTCTTCAATCTCTTTTTGTGTTCATCTATGTACGGTTGAACTTCTTCTATGTTATTCAGGATATACAAGTGTGGTTGCAACACCTCTTCATGAGGCATATTCTTTACTCTCAGTTCTTATGTTCCCTTGCTTCTCCCCTCTTCATGCCCAGATTGTTCCTTCTTCCCTAATAGATAATCGCTACAAAAGTCCATACCTTCTTCAACTACATATCTTTCAATTATTGAGGCTTCTGGTCAATAGGGATTTTTAGAATACCCTTTTAAGATCTTCATGTATTGCTCGAAAGGGTACATCCACCTCAAGTAAACTAAACCGCAAAGCCTTACCTCCCTTACCAAATGAACTATCAAATGCACCATTATATCAAAAAATGAAGGAAGAAAGTGCATCTCTAATTGGGATAATATAATATAACCCTTAACTTCCAGTTCATCCAGCTTTTTAGTGTCAATGACTTTGTTACAGATAGCATTAAAGAAAACACATAATCTTATCACAGTGGTCTGAACTTCATCTTTTACAATGCCTCTAATAGCTATTGGTAATAGTTGTTGCATCAACACATGATAATCATGGGACTTTATTCCCACTAACTTCAAATCGTCTTTTGGCACACACCTTCTCACATTCGAAGAATACCCTTGTGGCACCTTAATTTCATGCAAACACCCATAAAACTTCTTTTCTCAGATTTTAATACTGTATACGCTTCTGGCTTTATGTATGTCCTCCTACCATTATCTTTTAGTTATGGATGTAACCGTTCTCTTTTTCCCATATCATACTAATACTATCCTTAGTCTTCCTTGGTATGTGCAAAAGCATATTGACAAGGCTATCACAAACATTTTTCTCCACATGACATCAATACTGTGTCTCACGTCAAGACTACATCAATATGGAAGATCAAAGAAAATTGATCTCTTCTTTCATATTTTCTTCTCACCCACAGTCTTCTAATTTTTACAGAATAAGACATTGATAAGTTTAACCCGACTGTAAACTCCCTCTCCGATTAATGCCTTTAGAGCCATTCCATGCTCCGGTAAGCCGTTAAAATGCTTTCATAACCTACGATACGGGTGGAACCTCTTGTGACCAAGGTAGACCATTTTTCTTCCATGCTTAAGTTGATTGAAGTAAGTGTCTGCTTCATAGATCGGACATGCTTTATGCCCCTTCACACTGTACCCTGACAAGTTTTCGTATGTAAGGAAGTCATTTATCGTGGTAAAAATCATTACACACAGCTTAAAGGACTCCTTCTTATATGCATCAAACACATCTACGCTTTCCTCCCACAACTACTTCAAGTCCTCAATCAAAGGCACCAAGTAGGCATCAATACCATTCCCTTTTAGTTTTGATCCAAAAATCATCATATAAAGCATTACATATTTTTGTTTCATATAAAGCCAGTGAGGTAAGTTATATATTACGAGGAGTACCGGCCATACACTGTGTGTGCTATTAAGAGTTCTATATGAATTGATGCCATCCGTATAAAGCCTAAGCCAAAGGTTTCTCGGCTCACTGCCAAATTCAGGGAACATTTCATCTATTTTCTCTCACTATGGAGAGTCAGCTGGGTGCAAAAGATATTTTCTGTCGGATATTCTCTCATCTGAATGCCAACTCAAAAAACACTCTAATGGAGATTGACAGTGCATATGATCAACCTTTAGACGTCCCCTTCCCAGATGGGGACGTCAAAAGGTTAACATTAGATGTCCCCAGATGTTCTGGGGACATCTTAAGGAGATTTAGACATCCCCAGTTTGACTGGGGACATCTAAAGCCATCTGAATCTATCTTTTGGCACGATATTCAATTATTTTAGAGCGGAAAGCTGTCCAATTCTCACCTATAATTACAAATATACCACCGGCTATATTTTGGGTGTCCCTTTTTAAAAAAGGGACGTCCTTTAGGGTAGCAATATGTATATTCTGTAGTAATAGGGGGTTCATCCCATAAACATAAGGATCAGGGTAGACTATCCAGAGGGGATAATAAAAGGCCAAACCAGGTTGGAGGCCACAGAGGCCAGAGTTCCATAGGAAGTAGAACTTGCTGGCATTGTCATAAGCCATACCACCCTGGCAAAACTTGCAATAGTGCTCCATTAAGGCAGGATCCTGCTAGATAGGCCACTTGTTATGTATGCCATAAACAAGGGAATTTTGCCAGAGATTGTTCACAGAAGCACTAGCCAGAGGAGACGAGGCACAAAGTTCTAGGCAGGGTCTATGCAATAACACAAGAGGAAGCTAAAATGTCTCCTAAACTGATACAAGGTACAGTTTCTCTTAATGGTAATTTAGTTCAAGTCATGTATGACTCATGTGCTAGTCATTTATTCATTGTATATGATTGTGTGAGATGGATAGACTTGAGGGTACACAAATTCCCATATGACCTAGTTGTATCTACACCCATGGGTGTTAGAGTTGTCACAGCCAATGTGTGTAACACCCCAAATTTTATTCACCAATATGCTTTGTAATTATTTGAAGTATTTAAGGGAGTGAAATGGTGAATATTCATAATCTTGGAATTTAAGAAGCTAGTAAATTTCCATTTTCATGAGAATTGGACTAGAATAAGTTATGAAATTATAATTTTTGGGTGTTCCAAAAAGCCTAATTTTGAAGCCCAAAATGTAATAATCAAAAAGCAAAATGTTTGGCCCAATATTAGTCCTAATTTCGGCCAAACAAAGAAAGAAAGGAATAAGCTTCAAATTAAATCGAAGAAATATTATGGCAAAATCGTAAATTTTCAAACAAAGAATAAGATTAATTATTTTCCAATTAATTGAAGTTAATTTCAATTAATTAAGGAAAATAAAGGGTAAATATATATTTGGCACAATCTTGGTCAAATAAATCAAGGTTTGAAAAGAGAAGATTGGACTTGTACATAAATGAATTAAAGAGACTACGGAAAATGTTGGAGCAATAATTATTTCCCTCTTCTTTGTTCATTTTTCCAATTATAGGAAAATAGGAAGGGAAATAATTGTTTGAATCATAAACATGCCAAGTGGTATCATCTAAAGCCGATGGATTTAAATAAGAGTTTATTAAATTTTGAGCACATGTTAATTAAGATTAAAATAACATAAACTTGTACATGTGGTTGGACTAATGGGATGAAGCCCAAATGGGGTTTGTGAAGGGACCCTTAGGCGTCATTTTGGGCTAAGGAAAGAGAAGGAAAACTAGTTCCAATGGAATGTGAAGCTTATGACATGTTTATGTAGAGATAAGCCCAAGTACATAATCACATGTCATAATTAATTAAACTAATATTTATTAAAAGAAAGATGAAGAGATATTATTAAGGCCTTGTCTTCATCTTTTCTTCTCCCATTTCACGCCAAGAACAGGGGGGAGATAAGCTTGAGAAAACTTAGAGAGAGGAAGCTCAAGATGCAAAAATCAAAGGTAAGCTTTGTGATTTCAAGTGTCTAAGCCTCATAACTTGTGTAATAGCTTCTCTAAGTTCTTGATCTTCATGAATAATCACCTGTAGCAAGCAAATTGTCAAGGTTGAAGAGAGAGAGTGGGATGCCTAGAGAGAGAAATTCCAAGGATCAAGAGTTAATTTCAAGAACTTTAAATCCTTTGGTGTATTGATATTATTGTTGTGGTTCTTGGCTTGATTTGTATATTGTTTGGTTATTTTGTAAATTTGGGATGTTGAAACCTTAAGGGTTTAAGCTGCCCAAATTTTCTCAAATCATGTCTACTGAGTGTTTAAAGGGTTAAATAAGTGGTTAGGAGTATAAAGAAGCAAGCTTTAAAGGTTAAATTTCAAAATCACAATTTTCCTTTTTCCTTGAGCATGTTTCGGCAAGAGCTGGAAATAGGGTTTAGGGCTAGAATTTCATTAAGCCAATAGATCCATGGTGTTCAAGAGGGAAAATTGTGTAGAGTTGATGTTGATCACTTTGTGAGAAAAGCCTTAGAAAGTGAAATTACAAAAATACCCCTGAAACCTTAATTAGAGGCTATCAAGGGCAAAATTGTCATTTGGAGTGATTTTGAGCAAACTGAGGTTAAAAATGGATTCTACAATAAAACTGTGTAGGAATAGCCTGGGTCAAAATTTTTGGAAAAGTATGGTCAGACCTGATAAAAAGCAGCTTAGATTGGGTCCCTTAGGGGCGTTTTGGTAATTTTGCAGTTTTAGACTGATATAACTAACAAAAGTAATTTAGAAGAGTCTAAAGTGATACATGAATAGTTATTAACCTAATTCTTGTAAACTTGGATTTTTAGGACCAATCTGTTGAGCACAAGCTTGATCAAATTAGGAATTGATTCGTGTTACAAAAAGAGACATAAGGTAGTAACTCTATCTCTTATACATTATGTGAATATTGATATCTGTATGTTACCATATTCTGTGATATGAACACGGTACCTAGGGCACATTACCTCATAGGGCACATTACCTAGCTAACCAAAGATAAAATAAAAAGACAAAAGAAAGAAGAGAAAAGAAATAATAAACAAAAAATCAATGCCGAATTTTCATTCATGTTATCACTCTTTTACATCTTCAAACTTTAATCTTCTTCTATTAAAGCTCTTGTCTTATCATCACCAACCAGAAAAGTAGAACACACCATCCTCTTACTACTACCCGCATATATACAGACTGCGGCCCGCATATATAAAGATGGAAGGCTCTCAATTTGATCACGTCATCCCCTCATTCCCCTGCTTCATGTCTCTATCCTCTTCATTCAAATATATACTTTTTTTTTGTGATTCTTCTGGTTATCTCCTACTTTTCCTCTTATATATATATATATATAATATTCATTTGCTGCATCGTCACATATCTTTATATATATATATATATATATATTCTTAATTTTCCTCTTTTAATCTAATATCATATATTGTAGATATATTATATAATATTTTGTTCTCACTTGAATCTTATAATATCTCTTACAAAATAAATTAAGATATGAGTAGATTTTACTTGAAAATATTTTTTTATCCTAGAATTAATTAAATGATAGAAAAATATGTAAAAAATAATTAAATAGCTATAAAATATTGATAAATCCAACTACTATATTCTAAAATATACACATATTTAATTATAAAATATATACTTATTAGTCATCCTTGATGATAATAAAATAAGCCACTAGCTATCCATTTACTCCTAAAAAAAAGACCTTTTCATATCAATTAAAGAAAGAGAGCAACTTTATAAAAAAGGTTATGACATTTTTTTAAAAAATTGAATTTCGGAGGAGTTTTTAGGTCGGTAAAGGACAAAAGGGATGTAGAGTATCTCATCTGAAAAAGACAAAAAGAAAAGACTAAAAGACAACACCGATTTTGACGGGCGAAGTAGTTTTGAGTTTTTTTTTACTTGAAATATTGCTTTTTCATTAATGCAAAAAGGGATAACATCAAAATAGTGTAGAATTATCCTTGGGTTGAAATGATCCATCACAATTTATCTTTAACCAGTCTCCGAGAGGGGGAAGCCATTTGGCGGGATGGTTGTTGGGGATCTCTGATATTGTGGGATATTGCACTGGTATAGTTTGAGGTACTCATGCACTGCCCTTGAAGTATGCTCAATAACCGCTCTTGGATTCGGGGTTTTATGAAGGAAAACCACTTCATTTCTTTCCTTCCAGATGAACCGTAGTGACCACAGAAATATTATAATATTTGGCTGGTCTAAATCTTCATTGGTGCATAACAACTTAGTGAGCCAGGCCATGCAAGGGTTGGTATCATACTGCTCAACACGCATGGAAATTGTACAACCAAACCAAACACATCTAACCTAGGGGCAAAAGAGGAAAAGGTGTTCGATTGTTTCTAGTTCAGTCAAACAAATGGGGAAGAGAGGATTCACAGAGCTATAATGAAAAAACAAAGCATTTTTAGTTGCTATAGCATTATTGGAACATCTTCATAGGAAATGAAGAATTCTGGATACCGTTTTAATGCTCCATAGTTTTGACCATAAATAACCTGGGATTGACCTTGAGACACTCGCTCGGCCGAGTATTGATGCAATTCCATTTCAACAATTGACTCTTATAGCCAAGTTTGACAGTGTAAATAAAATACTTAGTGTACATCCATATCAATTTGTCCTTATGTGTTGGGTGGCTGATTTTAATTTCCTAGATAAGGGGAGAGACATCCTCTAGAACAATATCATTGAGCAGTGCAATATCCTAATGTCCATCTATTTTAATAGAGTCCACAGATAAGTTAGGAACAGACTCGGTATTAAGGCAGGTTTGTAAAGAATTACCTGGCAGCCCTGATATCCAATGATCAAGCCACACATAGACTGATTTACCATAACCAATTAACCAATGACTTTGCTGTTCCAGTAACTCTCTTCCCGTTAGGATGCTTGACCAAATCCAAGATGCTCTGTACCCCTTCTTTGCAGTCATGAAGGTACCATTTGGGAAATAAATCCCTTTCAAAACTTTAAACCACAGAGAGTTCTCCTCTTGAGTGAGTCACCAAGCGGTTTTTGCAAGTAAAGCATCATTAAGAGCTACAAAATCCTTAAAGCCCATCCCCCCTTTAGATTTAGGGGTTTTCATCAAAGCCCAAGATTTCCAGTTAATATTATTCCCTGTATCGGTTTCCCCTGCCAAAAGTTGGAGATTAATCTATCTAAATCAGTACATGCTTTAATTAGGAATTTGAAACATGTTATCGAGTAGACTGGGATATCATTTACTACAGCTTTCACCATAACTTCTCGGCCAGCAAAAGACAACAAGTTTCTTTTCCAACCTTGGACCTTCTTTCCCACTCTTTCTTTGACATAGGCAAGAGCTTGTTGCTTGGATTTCCCCTTACATTGGGAATGCCTAGATATTTTCCAGGATTCTCGAAAATGGGGATTCTTAGAATCTGACTTACTTGAACCTTAACACTATCTGGGGTATTTTGTGAGAATATCATACCTAATTTAGATAGATTTGCTAGTTGTCCTAAGGCAGTGCAATATGTATACAGTAAATGTGCAAGTCTATGGCAGTTATATGGGTTAGCATTCATGAAGAAAAGAGAGTCATCAGTTAAAAAAGTATGGGATAGAGTAGGACCCTGGTTTGAAAGTTTAATCGCCTTTAAATTATTCATGGTGATCTCCTTTGTAAGTATGCTAGATAAAACTTCTGCAACTAAGATAAAAAGGTATGGGAAGATAGGGTCCCTTTGCAGTAATCCATGACCAGGGGTGAAAGAACTGATAGTTCGGCCAGATAAGCACACATTCATGTGGACTGAAGACACACAAGCCATAATAAGATTAACCCACCTCTCACAGAAGCCAATTTTCTACATCACGACTCTTAGAAAATCCTATTCGATGTGATCGTAGGCTTTACTCATATCCATCTTTAAAGCAAACTCATATTTATTGCCTAACTTCTTCCTTTATAAGTAATGAAATGCCTCATGTGCTACAACTATGTTATCATGAATAAAGCACCCAGCCACAAGAGCTCCTTAAGTGTCTGAAATGCACTTTTGTAGTGTTAATTAAGGCGGTTGGCAAGTAATTTTGAGACAATTTTGTATGAGAAGTTGCATATGCCTATTAGCCGAAACTGAGATATCATTTCTGCCTTCTCAACCATAGGGATAAGCACAATATTTGAGTCATTAAGCTGCCTAAGATTATTCTTCCCCCTGAAGAAGTCTTTAACCAGCTCAATGACACTTCCTGCTACTTTATTCCATGCTTGTTGGTGGAATTTGTCATGGAATCCATCTGGCCCAAGTGCCTTTGTTCTACCTAGCTGAAATGCAGCTTGTTTAACTTCATCATTAGTCACCGAAGCCATTAGCGATACATTATCTACATCAAAAATTTTACACTCTACATATTACAGAATATTAGAGAAATCATAGGGGTTATAAGCTAAAAACAGAGTCATGGAATAATCAGTGATGTGCTCATCAGCAATGTCATTTTCATTGTCTACCCATACTCCATCATCTTTTCTTAGTCTTAGGATAGTGTTCTTACAGTGTCACTGAATAGTTGACACATGGAAGAATTTAGAATTACAATTACCTGCTTTCAGCCAAGCAATACGGGATCTCTAGCACCAATACTTCTCCCTATCCCAAGTCTTCTCAATCTCTACTTGGATTTCTTCTACTCGTTGGAGCTTTTCCTTAGTAAATTCATCCTCTAGACAGGTAGCTAGTTCCCATTTAAGACAATTGATAAGCTTATAGCAATTAGGGAACACTTTACTGCTTCAGCAAATCAGGGCTTTTTGACAATTATCTAGCCTCAAAACAAAGTTTGCAATTTTATCTTTCTCTAGATTCTCCACCCTATTCCACCCTTGTCAAACAATATCACAAAAGTCTGGGCGTTCAACCCAGCTGCATTCAAATTTAAACACATATGGAGTATGAGTACTAGAATGGCATAAATCTATTAAGAGCATATGATGATCTGCCCCGATAGGTTCCAGGTGAAAAACCTGGACTTTTGGCAAGCATTCTCTGAGTTCAACATTTGCTAAAGCTCTATTAGTTATTTCTTTCATGTGGGCCTCATTCAAGCGTCTATTATTCTAGGTGTATGCCGATCCATTATATCCCATATCCATTAAGCAACAGATCAAAATTTGGATCTGGAAGCTCAATATCTTATTAATAGCTTTTGGAGAGCCTCCCCATTTTTCACTTTGTGCAGCTAATTCATTAAAGTCACCAGTACAAAGCCAGGGCCTATCAATATGTCTAGAGATTGAAGTGAGTTTCTCCCGTACATTTTTCTTCTTATACTCTTTTAGTGGGCTATATATACAAGTTAAGAATTTAGGTACTGGTACATGGATGATGTTGCTTGATGATTGTAGGATATCAACGTTAATTGCGTCTGACCACCATTCTGCCAGTTCTCCACTTAAGTCCACTGGGTTAATTATCCAGTCTTCAACAAAGCTATACCTTCTTTGAATTTTTTGACTACTTTTTCTTGTTGTTTGGTTTCCATTAGGAAAACTAAAAGGGTTTTTTTTGCCAACCTCTTGCTAGTTATTGACTGTCAAGGCCACCCCTATGCCTTGACAGTTCCATAAGATGATCATCATGGCACTTGGAGGGCTATTTTAGGCCAACCATGTCCAGATCCTCACAATGATGCTTTGATTCTTCCACTTTCAACAGTATAGTCGATTCATAATGAGGAGGGTAAACAGGAGAATGTTGAAGATGGGGGTTCTTACCTCGCATGCCCTATTTGATTCTTCGGACATGTTTCTTTTTGGGAGGTGTCTTCTTCGTTATTTCTAGCTTCCTTTGCTCTAATTCCTAGACTTCACTTCATTTAGCTCTCTTGATTAACGGGGGATCTTCAATTTCAAGAGGGATCTCTTGAGCTTTACCCCACCAAGCTTGCCTACCACAGCGGAGACCGGAGAGGCTGGTATGTACGGGATGATTATTTTCCCAGTACTATTAATTTCTTCTTAAAGCTCTACAATCGATCCTTGGTATCCTCCTGCGGATTTTACTGTGTTGACATTGTCTACTTTACTTGTTTGTCCTTTCTTTCTTGGGCTAGATCCGCAGGGGTGTGTAATTGGAGACTTGACCCATTTAGCACATTAGGCTTTGCCTCCTGACCCCTCTTGACTTGCACTGATGAGCTCTTTTTCCTTGAATGAGCCCACTTGCAACCTGCTTTGTTCCAAGTCCTGCTTTATATTGGATGGCACACCACGTAGGTTTGGCTGCCTTTGTGATGTGCAGTTATTCCTACCAAACTATTGCTCCCACCTTGAGGCGAGAGGCGTCTACTACCCCATACCAACTTGTCAGAATCACGCACATCTTCAAACGTGAGGCTACGCACCACTGTAGAAGGCCTCTGTTTCTATTCACAATATCCATCCTTCACCGTTAACACAATCTCTTCCATAAATCTTGGAGTTGAACCTTTTAGGTAACTTCCATATAACGTTTCTTCATCAACAATCATTTCTAAGTTTAAGCACAACCTCTGTTCATGGCCAAATTTTCCACACTTATAGCAAACCGTCAGAAGTCTTTCGTATTTAACCTCTTCCCATGTTTCATTCTTTGCTTCTTAAGAAACCCAAAATCTAACTAATAAAGGTTTATTAATATCAAGCAAGACCCTGGCTCTGAGGAAAGTTTGAAATATACTGCTGTTCTTGTGGGGATTTTCTACCATAACCACTTTTCCAACCAATGAACCCATTTTTATGGCATTTGTGTAGTTCATATATCCAAAGGGTAGTCCGTGAAATTGTACCAAAAAAGGGCATTTGTCAACAAGCAGCAAGGGCATCCAAAGAGAGGATGGCAGGTTCTCCCGGTGCTGGAGTAGGAGAAGGGCCGCCAAGTGGTTCCTCCACTGGGTTGTAACTTCTTTTGGTGTTATAGAAAGCTGGGGATGAATGGGTTTTATGCTTGGAAGTTGCCATCTGTGATTCAAACATCTTCATCATTTCAGCGCGTAGCTCAAGCATCAGCTCAAGACATAGCTCTGGCAATAGCTCTTATCGGAGCTTGTCACAAAGGTTGGCCTCGAGCTCTTGTGAGACTTCCGGATAAATCTTGGCTACAAGCTCCCTACTGGGTTCAGCTTGTGATGAATAAGAATGTGAGGCTCGGCCAAAATACTTTATGACACGAACTCCCTCTGCCTCCCCTCGAACATGATCGGGGTGATCTGCCTTCTCAATCACCATTGACTAGATGTCCATCCGTCCACTTGGAGTGAATGAACCTTAGCTACTATGATCTTCTGGTTCATCCTTCAGCATAAAAGTTATCATAAATGAAAATTAAGCACTCCTATTATGAAAAATAATTTGTACTTATGCTCTAACTACTTACAATCCGGGTGGCAACTTCAGCAACAGTCAGATTTATGTACTTCCCACCCTTAATCATCCCTGCTTTCCATTTTTTGTGATATGGAGGAGGTAGCAGGGCCTGAACCACAATGCTATGATATGATGTGGCTACTTCCTTCAATTTCTCCATTTCTTCTGCCATCATCCTTCACTCAAGCTTCCAATAACCACTACAAGACATGCAATGTTGATACTTAATAGCTGCTTGCCTCTCTGCATTTGCTACACTTAATGCCTATGAAAGGAAAACAATGAACACCAAATCAATAATGTCAACTATATTCAAATAAAACATTGATGACAGAAATCTTACCAAAAAGTTTGGATCTTCTCGTGATGCCATAAACAACCTCTAGTCCTTTGGAGAGAAATACGTATACTCCTGACATGGATCCTTACCCCTCTGGTCCCCTCGAATGTAATCTCATATAAGCCTGTTCTTGAAATCTTTCCATCGTAGATGAACCTCCCTTATCTACTCCTTGTATATCACCGTGGTGTTAGGGACATCATAGGTTTGCTGCAAGGTTAAAACATAAGTTAATTATACTTGAAGCAATAGGAATAAATATATATATGCAGATGTATAGAAACTTATATACCAAAAGTTGTTGTCAAATCAAGTCTTTAGTTTTTGGTGGAACCAACTTCAATTATCATAGATAATGCGAACTTTGCTCCGACCCAAATAACATAAGTAGCTAATGAAATGGTCTTCCTTCGGACCAATTGGTTTCATATTATCATCAAAATCAATATGCAACCTCTCCTGTTGATGGTGATGACGTGCTACCAATACAGGCAATTTTGTACTGCCTCTAATCCTTCTTCTCACAGTGGGTTCAGGCCTATTTATTTCATTGTCCCTATCACTTTGTGAGTCACTAGAATTGTCCATATTCCTGTAAGCACAAAAATCATTGTCAGATAAGTGAATAAATTGTAATTAAATGAATAAACTAACTAGATATAAAACAAACAGCACACATTAATATTTTCTAAGTTAAGCTCGTACTCTATATTGTTTCCCATATTTCTTCACCATGATCATTTCTTACAGCATATTCTTCATCATCTAACAATTCTACATCACTTGTTGTAGGTGGATTAATTGTGAAAGGTGATGTGTCATCAAGGTTGAAGGTCGGATCACCATGCTTCTATTTTTTACTTTGAAGTACAATGGAACTTTTTTTATTTGCACGATCTATGACATAAAGCACTTTTTTCGGCTGGCTTGCTAGAATGAAGGGCTCATCCTTATAACCTGCTCTTTCAAGATCAACTGAGATAAATCCAAATTGTTGATCTATTACCACAACATTATTGCTAACCCACTTACATTTGAATAAAGCAACTTTGAACTTATTGTAAGTAATTTCCCATATTTCTTCTATCACTCCATAATAGGCCATGGATGCTAATATTGGGTATTTGTCTTTCGAACTAGAAAAGTGCATCGCTTTAGCTCCTACCATCACCCCACTATTTTGCATGGTACTTCTGTTATCTTGGTCTTTTATGTAGAAAGAATACCCATCTATATCATAACCGCTCCAAGTAATGATTTGAAATGAAGGCCCCTAGGCTAGCCACTCTATTGTCTCAGACACACCGGTCTCATGCAAAAAAAATTTCTGAAACAACTCTATGAATGTCTTGTTTTGCTCAATAGCAATCTGCATGTCATTCTTTATTGGATTCATGTTCTTCAATCTCTTTCTGTGTTCATCTATGTACGGTTGAACTTTTGCCATGTTATTCAGGATATAAAGTTGTGCTTGCAACACCTCTTAATGAGACATAGTCTTCACTTTCAGTCCTCGCGTTCCCTTACTTCTCCCCTCTTCATGCCAAGATTGTTCCTTCTTCCTTGATAGATAATCGTTGCAGAAGTCCATAGCCTCTTCAACTACATATCTTTCAACTATTGAGGCTTCTGGTCGATAGGAATTTTTAGAATACCCTTTTAAGATCTTCATGTATCACTCAAAAGGGTACATCCACCTCAGGTAAATTGGGCCGCAGAGCCTTACCTCCCTTACTAAATGAACTATCAAATGTACCATTATATCAAAAAATGATGGAGGAAAGTGCTTCTCTAATTGGGACAATATAATATAACCCTCAGCTTCCAGTTCATCTAGCTTTTCAGTGTCAATGACTTTATTACAGATAGCATTAAAGAAACCACACAATCTTGTTATAGTGGTTCTAACTTCATCTTTCATAATACCTCTAATGGCTACTAGTAATAGTTGTTGTATCAACATATGATAATCATGGGACTTCATTCCCACTAACTTCAAATCGTCCATTGACATGTACCTTCTCACATTTGAAGAATACCCTTATGGCACTTTAATTTCATGCAAACATCCACACAAACTTCTTTTCTCTGTTTTTGATAGTGTATGCACTGCTGGCTCCATGTATGCCCTTCTACCATCATCTCTTAGCTATGGATGTAACTATTCTCTTATTCCCATATCAACAAGGTCTAGTCTCACACTAATCCCACCTTAGTCTTCCTTGGTATGTGCAAAAGCGTACTGATAAGGCTATCATAAACATTTTTCTTCACGTGCTTCACATTAATACTGTGTCTCACGTCAAGACTACGCCAATACGGAAGATCAAAGAAAATTGATCTCTTATTCCATATGTTCTTCTCACCCGTAGTCTTCTGATTCTTGCCAAATAAGACATTGATACGTTTAACCCAACTGTAAACTTCCTCTTCGGTTAATGCCTTTGGAGCCATTTTATGCTCCGGCAAGCCGTTAAAATGCTTTCTTAACCTACGATATGGGTGGAACCTAGGAAGGAACCTCCTGTGACCAAAGTAGACCATTTTTCTTCCATGTTTAAGTTGGTGGAAGTGAGTATCTGCTTCATAGATCAGACATGCTTTTTACCCCTTCACACTGTACCCTGACAGGTTTCCTTACACAAGGAAGTAATTTATCATGGTGAAAATCATTGCACGTAGCTTGAAGGACTCATTCTTATATGCATCAAACACATCTACGCCTTCCTCCCATAACTTCTTCAAGTCCTCAATCAAAGGCACCAAGTAGACATAAATATTGTTTCCTAGCTGTTTTGGTCCAGAAATCATCATAGAAAGCATTACATACTTGCATTTAATACAAAGCCAGGGAGGCAAGTTGTATATTACAAGAAGTACCAGCCATGCACTATATATGCTATTAAGAGTTCTATACGAATTGATGCCATCAGTACAAAGCCCAAACTGAAGGTCTCTCAGCTTGCTGCCAAATTCAGGGAACATTTCATCTATTTTCTTCCACTGTAGAGAGTCATCTGGGTGCCTCAGATATTTTGCGTTGGATATTCTCTCATCCGAATGCCAACTCAACTTCTTCGCTTTTTTTGTAGTCCCAAACAAATGCTTAAAGCATGGTATTATTAGAAGATACCACAAAACCTTAAAGGTTGGCTTTTAGTTGTCCCATCGCCACAACCACCATCTTTCTTCACTTTGTATTATGCAGTTTGACACTTAGGGCACTCACTCAGACCTTCATACTCCTTTCTATACATCATGTAGTCATTAGGGCAAGCATGTATCTTTTTATACTCCATACCCATCGTAGATAGGATTTTCTTGGCCTCATACATACGATTTGGAAGTATATTATCGTCCGAAAACAAATCACACAACAGTTCAAGCAGCAATGTGAAACTACTATCAGTCCACCCACAAGTTGCTTTTAAGTTAACCAAATGTAATGTTCCTGTCAGTCGTGTGTACTTACTCCCAGGAAACAACAGTGTCTCTACATTACTCCGCAGGCTGTCATATTCATGCGACTGCGCAAAGGATTCTACCTCAACATCGTGAATCATTCTCTCCATTCTATCTTCATCTATGACATCAACAGCTTCCTTCTTGTGCGACGGACAATCAGTTACTTCCTCACCATGCCATATCCACCTTGTGTATCGAAGATTTATTCCATCACAAAGTAGGTGATCCCTTATAACTTCAACATCTCGTGTTCTCTCATTTAAACAATTGACACAAGGACAAAAATACATCCCATTTTTGGCTGGAGCATTCCTTCTAGCAAATTCAATAAAATATTCAACCCCATTCTCATATTCTTTACTTGTTCTCAAAGCATTCATCCAACTATGATCCATTTTGTTACCACCTACGCCATTCCCATTTACACTCAAGTTTAGAATAATTGTCAAACAGGGATTGCCTTTTACTATTTTCTTTTACAAAATTTTGGCAGCATTTCCCCTTAAAAATGAGACATCCCAAAATCAAGATAACAAACCATCTCAGCTTAATTTAAGTGAAACTAAGCTCATTAAAGCAATTCATACATATTCAGGACAATGTCAGCACGTCAAATCCAACAATTTCACTAAAGCAATGAAACTTTGAAGTCAAATTAAATACATGCTTTTCTTTGAAACTAAAAAGAAAAAAATGAAGCAATAATAATTAAACAAATAACAACTTCAATTTCTAATTATGTTTATGTCTTCAAACATTTATGTTACAATTTAACTTTTACTTCAAATGTTGAGTAGGCTCACATATGTACAAGCTTATAGTTATTCACATTTAACCATATCATCACTTATCTTCTCATATTTAAAAAATGAGCAAGTTAAAAAATAAAGAAACCCAATACCACCAATAACTAACTTAATGTTATTAATTGATACAGAAGTAAAAGAAATTAATACAAAAAATTTTCCAACAAGCAAAATTAATAAATTACTCTTTAACTAAAGCGTCCAATTTACTTTTTCTGGTTTGCAACAACTTGTTGGACAAGAGAACTATTTTAGTTCCAATGACTCAACAATTGACTTTAGAATATAACTTACTGGCCAAAGAGATTCTTACAACTCTACTTGTTATGATCATGGAACATATTTGTCAAGATATATGATCATGGAACATATTTGTCAGGAGAACTATTTTAGTTCTAATGACTCAACAATTGACTTTCAAATATAACTTACTGGCCAAAGAGATTCTTACAACTCTACTTGTTATGATCATGGAACATATTTGTCAAGATAAGTGTAGACTACTCTTTAACAAATTGCAAATCTGAATAGATAACAAACAAATAAATTTTTTCCCTTGCAAAGTTATAAATATAAGAAGATAAGTATATTTTAACTTTTATGAATTCTAAGGCCTCAATAACAACACATTTAAAGTACCAATTATATAGACCAATTAGATAGAGAATGAAGATGATGCATGAAGGCATGGTTGGGAACCAACCTGTAGCAGACAGTTTAGAGGGAGACAAACCACGATGGTGAGAGGGAAGACGACGGTTATGACAATGACAGCAAACCTATCAACGGTGTAATGCCTAGCAACAGTGACAATGACGAGTAGGCACAATGGTTGAAACAGAGGGTAAGATGGAGGAGCAAGAACAAAGCACATTTAGGAAATTTTGGAGAAAGGAAACAGAGAAAGGAGAGGAAGAACACACATGGAGAATTAAAAGGGGTTGTAGACTTGTTAGAGAAAGAACACGGAGAAAGGAGAGGGAGAAAGCATATAGAGAATTAAAGGCGGTTTTAGAATTTTTGGATAAAGAAGATGGAGAAGTGAGAGGGAAAATGAAGATGCAGAATTGAAGGGGTGGGTGGCTGCCTTTAGGCATCCCCAGTCAAAATTGGGGATGCCTAAACTAGGCTTTCTAACACCATCACCTGTACTGGTCATGTCGACCAGTGCATGTAAAGGAACCTTAGACGTCCCCAGCCCATTTAGGGATGTCTAAGGTTAAACTTTAGACATCCCCAACTGTGCTGGGGACGTATAAGCTGCCCTTAAACATCCCCAGCCCAGTTGGGGACGTCTAAGGTTAAACCTTAGACATCTCCAATTAGGCTGGGGACATCTAAAGGTCCCCAATTTCTGACAGCACATGCCGTTGTCATGTCGTCAAAGCAAGACAAAAGGAAAAGGATACGGCGGACTAGGAGAAGCTGCCACTCACACTTCCCAATTAAATTGTCCACTATCTTCTTCTTCTTTCTTTATCTCTTTTGATGTTTTGCCTTTCATTTCATTCTCTCTGCTTTTGAACAACCCATTCTCATCGATCACTTCCCCCCTTTCTTCTTTTCTTTTATTTCACTCCTTCGGCCTAGCTTTTTCTCCCACCAATTTTTAGATTCTTCAATCTTTCAAGAGATGAGAGAAAGAGAGAGAGGACACATATATGATATATATAATATAGAGCCATTCAATCTTAAGTTTGAATCACATATATTTTTATTTGATCTTGCATATCATATATATCATATAATGATTGGTGTTGCAGTATATTATATTATCATCATGTATGATTTCTTTTAATTTTGTTACCTTTCAATATTAAAAATACCCATAAAATTCTCTAATGGAGACACCTTTAGATATCCCAAGCTGTTCTGGGGACATCTTAGGGCTTTAGATATCCCCAGTTTGACTGGGGATGTCTAAATCTATCTTTTGGCGTAAGATTCAATTATTTTAGAGCGTAAAGCTGTCCAATTCTCACCTATAATTATAAGTATGCCACTGGTTATATTTTGGACGTCCCCTTTTAAAAAAAGGGACATCCTTTAGGGTAGTAATATGTATATTATGTAATAGTGTTTGCCCAAAGTAAGGACATAGATGTGTAGAGCCCAAAGAGACAATTCCAACTATGCATCAAACGTGTCAAACGGAGTTCAAATGAGGGAGAAATGAAGGAAAGAAGTTCGTGGGTCGCCTATCACAGCTGCGACTTGAGCCACGACTTAAGCCATGATTTAATCAATGAAAAAGAAGTTTTCAAATCAAATAAAAGCCATGGATTTGTAGTTTTCTCAACTACGATTCTGAGACATCAAGAACAAAAAAACAGAGCTAAAATAAGGGAGATATGGCCTTCCGAAGTTGGCGGGTCGTGATGACCCGCCGGAGCTCCAACCGGGTCGAGTTGACCTGGCTAGAGGTTGAAAAGGATGATGTGGCAGTCAACGCCATGTCATCGGTCAACCAAAGCCACGTGGCGCCAATGAAAGGTCACCATGCAGCATTCAGAGCCACGTCAACATTAGTCAACGTTGGTCACATCATCTGTTGACCATCCACGTTGACCAAGACACGTCAGCGCCACGTCATCACTACTTCAATGAGGTTAAGGGGTTGACTAGTCAACCATTGACCGGTCAATAGTCAAAGTTGATAGGTAAAAAAAAAGACAGATGGCGTGTGGGGCCCACTGGGTCTACTATTTGACATGTGGTAGGCACCGTCAGAGAGAGGACGGCACATGGAGTCATTGGAACCAGCACGTGTTACTGGCGCATGGCCGCAAGGTGGTGTGTGGAGGTCACGTGCCTCCTTGAGAGTGGCCAATGTTGGATTTTTTCAATCTTTCAAGATTGTTTGATCCAGACACCTTTAAGGGTAGTGTTTAGGCGTGTGGGACCTTCGATTAAGACTTGGTTTGTTCCTAAAAACCCCTAAATTCGAGAGCTTCAATTTTATATATAATTTTCATATATTTGAAGTAAATTTGGTTGTGATTTGAGTCAAAAAGGTGCTTATATACAATTAGAGATTCCCAAAAAATGTTGAATTGAGTAAATGATGATTCTATTATTTTTGGAATAGGTTAGCTTACTTATTAAGATTATTTCAGCTGCAACATAAGGTTAATGCTGCAAGATTCTTTAAAGTGAGAGTTTATTCAAATGAGTTTTTGAATATAAGATCTTATCCAACCTTGACTCAAACTTTTAGAGATAAAACCTGAAAATTGCAGCAACTTAAAATTATAAAATAATGACAAGTCTTCCCATGTTTTTAACCACATTGATCCAGTTGGGATTGAAGCAGTAACTTCTAAAGTCAACCCTTTATAAAAAATGTTGTGACAAAGGACAAAACAAATAGAGATGTGAGAATCATCTCATCAAGTGGGAGGTATGCTGCAAATACATCCAAATGAATGGATGTAAACATGCCAAAAAGGATCTTGACATTGTAGCTAGATGTTGCATGAGTTCATATGGTCAGAAGGGCCTATGAGAAGGAGAACCTAGTTAAGAGACAACAATATGAGATAAAGTTTTTAAATGTTCTTTTTCATTGAATTTAATGATTAAATTCTTTATTTTTGGAATTGAATTAAGCATATTCTCTTCTTGTTTTCATGAACATTCATGTTGATTAGATGATATTATATTATTATCTTCTTAGTATAACTGTCTTTGATTGAGTGGGAGTTTCTAGAATGTGTCTAGAAATCCAAAGGGGAATGTGTTCAATAAAGACTATGGTTAAAAGGGTGATGAGCTAACTAGCATAATTGGGATGGGAGTCAACATAGTTGTCTACTAAACATGAAACTAGTGAATTTATTATCTAATTATCCTTTGTCTTACTTGAACAGATATGATTTTGTATACCATAATCGTCTAAGTGACCAATTATGACCAAGTCTGTTTGACTGAGCTTATAAAGACAAGCTCAATAGAGATGACTATAGAGTTAAAAACTCTCAAATCTTTTTTCATTCAGGAAGAATGAGATGTCAGGGACATCCTACCAACTAGTCTTCAGCATTTAGAGGCTGAGGCAACCGAAGGATACAAAAAGTTTATGCTATCAAGCATAGAAAGAACAACATTGCTCAGACTTATGATGTTATGAGCAATGTAACCTTATCTAAGCCATGTGGATAGTGTTGGAAGATAGTAAAATAGATGATCTTCTTCCATAAAGTTAAAACTAAGTTAAGTTTTAACATAGTGTATTAAGTCCTAACATGTCATTTAGGCAACACTTCAGGCAAATGTCAAACTAAAAAGTTGAGATAAATACAATGCCAAGTTCTTTCTAACAAACAACAAGTATATGTTGTGACAAGATGTCTTACAGTGAGTGGGAGTAAACTATGTCTCCTAGTGAGTGGGAGTAAGATATGCCTTCCAGTGAGTGGGCGTATACAAAAGTAAATACTGCTCCTGATATGAATATTGTCACCTTTGGCAATATGATTCACCACATTGAACTTAAGTGTGAAAGACTAAAGGATCCAAGATCCATCAGTCAGGCGAACTTAGCTAAAAAGTGGGAGGATTCATCCTCTAAGCATAAGGGCAAGAAACCTATGAGGAAAACTTGATCTAGAGGAGGTCAATGGTTTCTACAAAGATGAAAGGCTGCATTGACAATCCTTTAAGGGTTGTAAAAGTAGCAATCCACATAAGGAGTAGATGTTTCAAAGAAGCATATGGCTTCATGTCAGATACAAAGCAAGAAAGAGAAAGAATCAAGGGATTGGGACTTGCACATTAACTCTGCATAGATAAACCACCCTGATTCACTCCATGGAATTGTAACCAATAAAATCACATTCTTTTTAAGGATAAAAGATTCCATTTCTTGCCACAGTACACATTGATCGAAAGAAATGATCAAACTAGCAAAAGAGTATTTGCTAAATAACGTGTTCTAAAGGGTTAATACCCTTATGAATAAGTTGAGAACTTATTTTACCTGGCAAAAAAGACAAAGAAATATTTTTGAGAAAATCCACTGCAATTGCCAAATTATGACGTTAGTGAACCAATGAACATAAGGGAAAACATAGAGCTTGGTGTTTCATTAACGTCATGGACATTTCTCGAAGTACAATAATGTTTACTTGATGTTTGGCAAGTGTGAAGCTATTAGATAATGGCTAAACTAGCCAAGAATCAGTTAAACTAAAAGGATATGACCTTTCGAACTAACAAGGGTTAAAGACACCCACGTGATTAGTTCAGGCTGCCTGTGTACAAGAAAGGCATTGTTGGGCAACTATCAATACCTAGAACCCTTCAATATAATAGAATTATTGAAATGGAGAGATGGACCTCTACTTGACATGGTTAAGTAAAAAATGGCATAAGTGACACTATTAGCCATATGTTGGTATGTAAACTCACAGCTATTATCTTCACACTTAACCAAATGCCCTCTATGTCAGTCACAACCTTACCCCGTGAATCATGGATAGGGATTAGGCACAAGCTCGTTAAGACCATAAGGGTCAACAACTTTATATCCATAATTTTTCCTATGAGTAAGGAAGATTGGGGTCAAGGTATACAAGGTATCTCTTTGTGAGATGGCCTGAGAATTTGATAAGACACATCTTTATTAGTGAAAATGATGGTGGTTCAGTGACTGTGAGAAACTTCAAGACACAACATTCATAAAATCCAAATTTCCTAACAGGAAATGAGCATTAATCATACTGAATCTCTTTAAGAGATTCACAGTAACAAGGAATAGCCAAGTGTTCCTAAGTTCACTGATCCGAGTGGGAGGGTTGAGACCATTTTCACAATGAAAGATGTAAGAGGTAAGTTACGAGAGGATTACCTCACTCATACATAGGAAAAAATCCTATGAAATCCACCTCGGAGCAAATTGTCATCCAGTGAATGACTATAAGGGGATAGATTCCCTAATAGATTAAATGCTCTCTTCATCATTTAGAAGGTAATGATAACTACCTATAAGTGTCTGAAAGACATTAGAAGGACCTGCTAAGAATAATTACGAAAGTGTCATACAGGAGAATATGGATTCTTTTTTGAACTAGCCAAGTATATGTTTAGGCAATTTGTCACCTAGTTAGGAGACGATTGGGAACAAGTAGGTTCTCAAATCTGTTGGAGCAATATAAAACCTAAAACACTTAGTGGATAAGGGGGTACTACAATGGAAGGTTATCCGTTATGTGTTTTAACTCTGAACTTTAGCTATGACAACAAGCTTAGTCTTGAAATTACATCAAGATGATGTAAAGGCCGCTTTCCAATTCGAAAATTTTGAAAATTGGATAATGAACTCTACATGAAACAGCTTAAGGGCTTCATAGAAACAATCACCCAGATAGTAGTATATGAAGTTTCACAAGGTTAAAGCCTCACCAACTTTGATATAATCGAAGAACACTACATGAGTGTCAAACAGTCTAGTGATGATTCTTTGTGAAGTCATTCTTTGTCAAATGACATATGTTTAGCTAAAACAAATGTCAAGGGAGTCAAAGGAATAAAGGATTAGAGAATCCTTAAATCCTGAGTTGAAAAAAATTATGGGTTGAACAAATAATAACTTGAATGACAAGGTAAACGGAGATTGCACAAGGAAGATACAATCTTTACCACCAAAGACATGTACAAGTGTGATCCTTAGGCATCTTAGGATGCCAAACTATAAACCCATGGACACCCCTGAAGTCAAGGGCATAAACCTAAAGAGGTTACATGTCCTATGAGGAATCCAACATATAAAAGGCGGATAGAGTCCCATGTGAAACTATGGTTGGTAATATGAATGTACACATTGGTGTACATAAGACCAAATATTTTTTGTCGGACTTGGAAGCTATTTTTGATCTTGCTGTGAAATAGATTATGAGAATAACCATGGATTAAGTTGTCAAGACAACAACTTTCCTTTGAAAGGATACTCCAATACAAGACTTAGGCAAATGGTAATGGAGTAAGGAAATGTACAAAGTACTTTTCCTGTTATCCATGGAAATAGAACACAAAGCGTGTTCTACCATCATTCAAAGTGCCTTATGGCTAAAGTAATTCCTATGAGAGACTAAGAATGAATGGTGGATAGAAGGATCCAAATGATAGCATCTTATAATGAGGATCCTAAGTATCGCAGCAAGGTGAAACATACTTTTTGATATATCTCTATGAGAGATATGCTTTCAAAGAGGGAAAGCGACAGTGCAATGACCTTCTACTGACGAAATATTGATAGATCCCCTTATTGAGCCTATAGCTTGATATTTATTGAGTTAGTGAAAATCTTGCGGCGCAAATAAAATGTAAGGTCGTGAACTTCTTTTATATCACTACTACAAAAAGGTAAAGCTGTGGCGCTTATAATTGCATTAACTGTGGCGCTAGAGAAGTGCCACATATCTGGACGCTACTAAAAAAAGCTGTGGCGCTTGGAAGTGCCACAACATTTAAAAAAAATTTTTAAAAAAAAATACCCTCCTGTGGCGCTTGTTTGAGGAAGTGCCACAGGAGGGGGTCCTATTGTGGCGCTTGCATCAGCAAGCCCCACAGGAGACCCCCCTCCTGTGGCACTTCCTCAAACAAGCGCCACAAGAGGGTCCTTTTTTTCTTTTTTTTCTTTTTTCTTCTTCTTCTTCTTTTTTTTCCTGTGGCCCTTTTTTATGCTTCCTGATTGTGAAGCTTTATATAAAATGAGTGGCTTTCATATTTATCATCTCCACAAATTGTCAATCTTTCTATTTTATATTTCAACCTATTATATATATATATATAATTTTCACATTTAAAATTCAAGTTCCCCAACAATAACGTTCTTATATTAATACTCTCCAAAGCTAACATAAAAAATATCACAATACAAGAACTTGATATGTGAACACAGAATATCAACAACTAATTAAGTAAATTAAAAGATTACTAAAAAACGCAAGCTTGTCGGCAAAAAAAAATTAAACAAAGCAAAAAGGCAAACGAAACAAAGCAAGCTAGAAAGAAATAGTCTTCTTCTTACAAATCTATTAATTGACCAGCGCAGGGAGTGGGAGACCACGTTGGTGACGCTAGCTTGAGTGACGAGTGAGCGTTTGAGTGTGTTTTTTAGTGTGAAGATGATAGGAAATGGAGGGAGGGGGCCGACAGATCCACTAAGAAGATGAGAAAGGGAAAGTAATTTAATGGATGAGAGAGTAGTTAAATAATTAAAGTGGAGTAGTAGTCAAAAAGAGAAGGAATGGGGGACGGACACGGAACTACTGCGCAGGAAATGAAATAATTAAGAGATATACACTATCCATTTGAAATTTTTCCTTTTTTTTTTATAAAAATAGGCAAGTGTGGCGCCTAACTAATTAGGTGCCACACATTGCCTCATCAGCTGTGGCACCTAGGCATTAGGCGCCACAGCTGATATATATATCATGTGTGGCGCCTAGGCATTAGGCGCCACACATGAAATATTATATATCATGTGTGGCGCCTAATGCCTAGGCGCCACACATGATATATGATACAGCTGTGGCGCCTGGTGGGTCAAGCACCACAGCTGCTTGTGTGGCGCCAAGTGTGGCGCATGTGTAGGCAGGCGCCACATTAGGCATCCCCAATTGTGGCACCTAACCTATTAAGCGCCACAGCTGGTACCTAAAATAAATTATACAGGTTAAAAATAAAAAAAGGGAAGCTGTAGCACTTGTTTAAAGAAGTGCCACAAAATGTGCGCCACCTTTTATCCTTTTTGTAGTAGTATATGAAGATAAAAGAAATAGTATATCTATTATGGGTAAATACATATAAGGTATACAATTTTGTATCTTGTACAGGCCCAAAGAGGTTGGTTCACTCACACGAACAACCATCTTCCCATGTTTTACAGGGGGCATGGGAGGGTAAGATGAGCAAATGATCACCATGAGATGGTTAAGAAGAATCTTTGCGTTTGAGTCGGCTCAGTTAGACTGAGATGAGATCTATATGTGTACATATACACATAAAATGGATTGGAGCAAGAATACAGACTTGTAGCCAAGCAAAGAACTCTTTTTCACAAATGAGATTGTAAAAAAGATATTGTGAAAAAGAAAGTTCTGGTTCAAATGTTGAGTACATTTTGGAACTAATGTCTGTACAGTGAAAGAGAAAGAAATCGACGTATACCACAAACCATTCACGGTTGCATGCAATTCATACTGCATGTGCTTGAGAGTTAGACTGCAACATGGGATGTGGGTGAAAGATCCCTAATTCACTACAGTATGAGTCCCAGGAAGGAAGAATCCTTCCACGATGCCCTTAAGACTTAGGCGGCATCATGAAAGCTTGGTTTGGTGATAGCTACTTTAGCTGAAGCTCTATATGATCACACTTAATTAGGTCAAAACGAGTGAAAACTAGGAAAGCGAACAAGTTAAGATGGACTGATGTTTAGTCAAAAAGGAAGATTTACTCCTAGATACATAAGATGTGCTAGTCTCTGTGGTCGACCCCTTACTAGCTCTATGTGTAGCTTGTAAGTGCAGATACTATGTGCATGGAAGGAAATATGAGTTAATCAACATATTAACTCGAGAGGGATTAGATATGCCATGAGTAATATGTACGGGAGAATCTGGGGTATTTGGGGCAATGAATATATAGCTTACAGATACAAAGGGTGACCATGGATGTTGATTCGGTATGAGAGATTTCTAGTATCACAAGCACCAAATCTTAGACACGTTTTGCCCACGCAGTCACGGTAGATGCCAAGTATGAAATAGGAAATAGTAACGGATGCACGATGGGAGGCACATCAAGTGCGAGTGGGAGATGTTGGCCTTTGGGTCCAAGTCCGCCCTTGATGGGCCAGACTATTTGATTAGGATATAAGCAGCTTAATCAAATAAGAATAAAATCAGCATTAATTGTAGATTGGGGAATAATTCAGTAATAATTATGAGATTGTTAATTGAGGAACAAGTCACCATAATTAGGAAATTAATTGAGAATCAATTAATTAATTACTATCTTGGAGGGCAAGAAGGAGTACACACGTTTCCTAATTAGAGGCCACCCTAAACCACCATAAATAGGAGGTGCCTCCTTTAGTTATTCCTCACCCATGCTATTGAGTTTTCTAGCAATCTCTTCTCTCCTACCATCTTTCTTGTTATGGTGATCTACTGTGCAAATCACAATTAGGCTCTAGTATTCTAATAATTGTGTGGGCACTATTATGGAACATTGGAGCTTTGAACCAAATATGAATATGAGTTTGCCCTGGTACTCTAGTTCTCTCTCCCCTTATATTTTTTCTACAAAATTCAAGAAAGCGGACTACAATTTGATGTGATAGGCAACTATTATGATGGAAGTTGGAATTGACGAACTTGTTGCATACGTTAAATTGATTCTACCACAAAATTCCTATGCATTTCTTTCAAATATCTAAGGGTGGTGGTTAGTGTGAATGTGTGATTATTAGATAGAAAACCTTTTTTTTTTGTCCCAACTGATTTCCGAAGTTTCTTAATGTGATGTCAAACACCTGTGAATGGCAATACTAATAGTTTCACACCATTTTGTTTGAGTGAGTCAACTCAACTAATTTGGATGCATTGTTCTGTTTCTAGTCCAACATTATCTTTCTTAAAAGGCTGACTGGAATTTGTGTTATTGTGTATCATTATCACACAAGTTTATTATATTGTTTTCACTCCACTTTATTTGAGTCAGTCAACTCAACTTTATTTTGGATATGCACACATTATTATATGTTGCATAATTTATTGTGTAGATTAAATATTTAATGTTATATATGTTTTTTAAATATTTGCTAAGTTGTTTAAAAGATGAATGTATCGTTAAGCACTTTTTTTATGCGAGTGAGATGAATATCATCTACTCTAATATGAGCTATGTTGTTTAAAAAAATATGTGTAAAAATTGAGACTTATAACTGAAGATGGCGGAAGTGCTACTTTTATTGAAATAACCCATTTATTAAGGTCAAACATATTTTTATATTCTTTAAACAAACAAAAAAAGGACATGAAATAATTTTGGATTAAGGGGAAAAAATACCCATTAATTTTTCTCAAAAGGGCACCAAGCAAAATAAACTTTTTTAAGGTACAAAAGTGCCCATGACTTCTCAAAATTGGGCAAAAATGTCCACACCGTTAATTAGTACAAGCGTCTGTTAAGGGGACCAACATTATTACTTTTTGAGGTGCAAAAATACCCATGAGCTTTTCTTAAAAGTGCACCTAGTACCATAAACTTTTTTTAATTAGGTGCAAAAGTGCCCATGAACTTATCAAAATGGGGCAAAAATGCACATAACATTAATTGGTACAAACTTCTTTTTTGTAGAACCCACATTATTGTTTTTTAATGATTATTTAATTTTAAAAAAAAAACACTCCACCCCCTTCCCCACCTCTCTTTCCATCCCGTGAAACCCTTCCCACTTCGGCGATTTGCTCTCCATTGAGAGATTGAGAGGGATGAAAAGTGAATCGTTGGAGTGGGGAGGGTCTCACTGGAGAGGAAGAGGGGTGGGGAAGAGGGAGAGAGGGAGTGGAGAGGTTTTTTTTTAAAAAAATTAAATAATCATTAAAAAAAATAATATGGGTCCCACAAAAAAGAAGTTTGTACCTATTAACGGTGTGTGCATTTTAGCCCTATTTTGAGAAGTTCATGGTCACTTTTGCACTCAAAAATAGTTAATGATGCTGGGTGCACTTTTAAGAAAAGTTCATGGGTATTTTTACACATCAAAACATAATAATCTGGGTCTCACAAAACAAACGTTTGTACCAATTAATGATGTGGACATTTTTGCCCCATTTTGAGAAGTTCATGGGCACTTTTACATATAAAAAAAAGTTTATAGTGCGGGGTACACTTTTAAGAAAACTTTTTGGAGATTTTTGCACCTTAACCAAAAATTAATTATTGACTAATTTTCTAATACGATGTACCTTGTTTCTCAATCCTCTTTCAACAATTAATGCTAATTTATTTATCTTTACTTAATTGTGAAGTTTTCTTCTTAGCAAATAATAGTCCAACATATCAAGGACGAATCTAGATTCAAAGTCGAACTAATGTGTATGTGTGTGTGATAAGTCCAAAAGCAATTGGTATATATTCAATGTTTGCGCGTTATATATATAAAGAAAGTCGAGATAAATAAATAGGGTTGGTTGCGTATGAAACCGGAAAATTGAGGAGGAAACTAATAATATTGAAGGATTTCTTTTATTTTATTGAAGAATTCGTTGTCTAGGTTTCGACAAATTGGGATAGATTTTCAAATGTTCAAAGTAATTTAATCGACTGGATTTAGAAAAACATTTATATACTTTATTCTTTTGGGAAGAGAATTCAGCTCTAGTTTAAATAACAATTAAAAATTCAAATTTTAAATTTAAATCTTAAATTTAAAATTCAAATCTAAATCCTAAATCAAATTGTAGGATATCATATCTCCTATTTTATTCAGATACTGCAGATAAATAAATATATCTTAATTCTAATGGATAAATGTTCTGATTACATATCCTTAATGGATAACCTAATTAATAATAATAAAATCCTAACTAAATCTTCTTCCATACTCCCCGTGAAGTGTTTCCTATAAAAAAGAAGAAAGAGAGTAACTAGGAAGGGAAAGTATGTTGAAAATTCGGCCCTGTTTGGTATGAAGTACTTGAGGGTAGGGAGTGGGATTGGATCAGGGATTGAGTCATAATATATCGTTTGGTATGAGGGACTATGGGTAATCAGGGATTGGCAGTACCACGAAAGTGGGATTGCTGCAAAACCACCTCCCCCTGGTATTGTGTTTTGAATCCCGGGATTGCAAAATTATGAAGACAAAAACATCCTTAATTAAAATATTTCCAAACAAAAATAACCCTAATTTTAACTTAGAATCAATCCCTCTAACATAATCACTCCCTCTTTTTCTTTCCCCTCACCATCGACATTTCATCTTCTTTCTCCAATTTCAACCTTTCTTCATCACAACTTATGACAACCTATAGCGCAAACATGTCATAAGCTTTAATTTCTCTATGTCCATGAAAAGTAATTGATAGAGACTCTTCTGTAAGCATGAAACAAATAAGGGCATCAATATGAGGCTGATCATTACAATATTAACAATTAACTACAATTAATGCAGTAGAGCACAAAGCATTTCTTTAATCGCACAGCTATTACCTACTTCGATTGCCCAAAAAAAAGTCAAATAATTGTGAATAGAGATGAATATTGACTTTCAATATCATGAAGGATCCGAATTGAGTTGATCAATCCAATTTTTGCCAAGCGTCTCTCTCCTGGTCCGTTCGTCATCGCATTCGTGATTTAGGGTATGGGTGTTTAGGTCTTTTCATAATTAGTGGTTATTTATTAAATAAGATAAATGAAATTATTCCCTTCAATTATTACTTCGTACCAAACATATTTTTAAAGCATTAATCCCAGTCCTTATCCCTGTCCTTATCCCAATCCCAATCCCAGTCCCAATCCATCAAAATTCAGTAGCACGTACCAAACAGGGCCAAGCAACTAATTAGTATTCAAAACTTGGTCTTAATGAAAGCATAATGGGATCAAGATCTTCTGGAGAGATGCAGATTTTATAAAGGCAACTCGGTAAGAGTAAATGAGCAACAACTACAAGGAGATGACGTCGTTCAAACGTAAGTGGATGGATTAGTAATCAGCGATGGAAGCAATAATGTATGTGGAGATGTGCTATGGGGCATTGGACACGCATGGATTGTGGGTTTTACTTGCAAAATTACAAAAGTCCCGCCTACAATTGCTGAAATGATTGCAATTCTTCAAGGGCTACAACTGTGTTGGAATAACGGGTATAAAAGGGTCATTTTTATCACTGATTGTTGTAAAGGCATAAACTTAATTACTAGGGGATGCAGCACCCAACACCTATTTCGAGATATTGTGGAGGATGTTAGAAATATCCTATGTAGACAATGGCAGGTTCAGATTTAATACACCCTACTGGAGGAGATCACGATGGTAGACAAACTAGCTAGGATGTCTCATTCATCATTGGAAAGTTTTTGTATTTTTGATCAATCACCAGACATTATGTTTGATGGACATTATGTTTGATGGGGAGATCAACATGTTGGATCAAACTTTGTAGTAATTAGCCCTTTCGAGCTATGACTTCCAATTTCTAATAAAAAAAATGAAAGACAACACATCTAGGGAGTAGGGCACAAATAATTTACTTTAAATAGGATTAGAAGACCGAGATAGAGAAATATGTCAAAGAAATAAATGGGATTGGTTAGGTTTGAAACGGAAAATTTATGAGAAATGCAACATATTTTTTTATTTGATTTTATTGCACGAACTCTTTCTTTTTGGTTACAAAGGCAAGCAAAGCTTAAAGGATAAAAAACCTATGCACTAGGTCCTATAGAATGGTCCTGTGATAGCACACCACAGTCTAGAGCAAAAAGATGATTACATTCCGTAGGGGAGATCTCCAAGTCCCAGTCCCTATAAATGAGAGATCCAGTATCCAAAATGACATTATATAATGGGTGATCGGTCCTACAGTTTGACAATAATAAATGGATAGCCTGAAGAGAATATGTGAAGAGCCTAATCTTTGTTAGGCCCATCTATTTGCATAAATGAAGTCCTTTTGGATTGCATGAATTTTCACAGCAGTTGGGAAAGTATGTCCTAACTTCTGTTGAAATCCACGTATCCAATTACCATATTGGTCGTGAATGACACTTCTGTAAGAGGCCTAACCCCCACTGAGTGTGGAGCCATCAACATCTACACCAATGAAGCCTGGATCTGGCAGTTGCCAGTAAAGTACCCCTATCTCTGGAACTTAGAAAATCTGATGATGAAAACATCCGCTCTCCACTCCTTCCAAAAGATGATGTAAGCATCTGTTAACTATCTCTTTTGGATTATCCACTTTCCCTTTGAACGCTTGATTGCAACGGTTCTTCCATAGGAGCCAGCATTTGGTGCTGAATACTCTTTGCTATGACCATCTAGCCATCCTCCTGTTTCCTGGCGTATACTATAAGTTCCACTGGAGCCATTCCTACAAATTACCAGAAAAAAAGATAGTATAATATATGGGGTTAGTTATAGAGGACCACACTCTCTGAGCTTGCTCACAATCTCTTAACACATAAAGAATGCTCTCATTACTCTCACACTGAAAAGGACAAGTGTTTAGAACGCTCAGATTATGTCTTACTCTTATCTCATTAGTTGGAAGCCTCTCATGGAATACTTGCCACATAAAGAGTTTGACTCTTTCAGGAATTACCCAGTGCCATAAATTCCTCCAATGAGGTTGATAACTATGGGTATGCTGGTGGTAGATTCTTTCATAAGCTGAATTCACACTAAATTTACTGTCGAGAGCATTCCACCAACAAACTACATCATCCTCAGTGCTTGTAGGAGGGGACACCATCATTATCTTATCTACGACCCAATTAGGAAGAAAGGTTTCCCATTTCGCTCTATCCCAATTGCCCGTCTTTGATATAAAGGAAGTTACCAAAGCATCCATATGAAGCAGGTGCATATTCCTATCGATGAAATATATTAGAGGCTTGTCTACTGGGGCCTAGCATTCCTGCCAAGCTAGTGTGTTTCTACCACTTCTTAATTTTTTCCCTAGGTCCCTTTTGAAATCATCCCAGACTGCCACTACTCCACTCCACATAGTTGATTGATTACACCACCTCTACACTTGTGGAACCAAAGCCAACTGACATGAGTATTTCGCATGAAGACATTTGACCCATAAGGCTTCAGGTTTAGTGATTAGACCCTAGCACAATTTCATTAGAAAAGCTTTGTTTTGGCAGTGTAGGTCCTTTATTCCCAAGCCTCCTTCACACTTCTTTTGTTTTAGAACATCCCATGCTACTAGATGCAATTTCTTGGATTCATCATGCTGGTTCCAAAAGAAGTCTCTACTTGTTTTTCAATTTTAGATAACACCCCCTTTGGAACAAGAGTTGATTGCATCTAGTATTATGAAATGGCAGATAAGACTGATTTGATGAGGATCGTGCAACCTGCCATGCGTAGATGTTGTCCTTTCTAGTTACTCAATTTCTATCGGACCTTCTAGAGAATCGGAGCAAAAGTCATCTTAACCATACGTTTATGAAGGAGAGGAACTCCCAAATATTTCCCAAGGTCGGCCGTCAGTCCAATCCCCACAATCTAGCTCATCTCATATGCCTTATTAAAATGGATATTTCTGGACTCAAACAATTTAGATTTATTCAGATTGATCATATAGCTTGAAACTTGACAAAACAGTTCCATGACATTTCGTATCTCTTCCACCTGCTCCGTTGAGGCTTCACCAAAAAGAATTAGATCCTTTGCGAAGAAAAGATAGGAAATCTGAGGTCCAGAAGTGCTTAGTCGTAAGGGGCTCCAGTTCCCTATTTCAACCTCCTAGTGGATTAACTGATCGAGTAATTCCATGCATAGGACAAACAAATACGGACTTAGAGGGTTTCCCTGTCTCACCCCGCTTGAAGGATTGAAACTATCTGAGGCTACACCATTCTAGATAATGCTCATGGAAGTAGATGAAACACAACACATAATCAACTTGACAAAGTCAGCTACCCAAACCTACTGTGAAGAGTGAATTCCAAGAAACGCCAATCTAGCCTGTCGAAAGCCTTTTCCATATCTACTTTCATTGCTATGTAACCCTTCTTGCCTCTCTTGATTCTCATGGAATGGATTGCCTCCTGAGCTATAATGATATTATACACTCCCTATCTTCACGCAATAAAGCTACACTAGTTCTCTACCACAAGACGACTCATGACACCTTTAAAGCGATTAGCAATAACCTTGCTAACAATTTTGTAGCTCACATTGCACAAAGAAATAGGTCTAATATCCCTCAATGATGTAGGTTGATCAATCTTTGGAATCAAAACAATGTTTGTCTGATTTATCCCATGAATATGCTTGGGGTTTGCAAAGATGCTGGTCACCAAGTCACATATCTTCTACCCCACCAAATTCCACTGGTTTTGGAAGAAATGGGGGTTCAAGCCATCTGGACCCGGTGCTTTGAAAGCTCCCATCTCAAATGATGCATTCTTGATCTCAATTGGAGTTACATGTCTTTCAATGAATTGTAATTGCTGAGGTTATAAGGTTGGGAATTGGGTTGGCCAGGGAGAGAAGGGAGAATATATGTTGTCCACCAAATAAAGTTTCTAAAACTAATCAAGGGCCATATCTCTCAACAGTTTTTCATCAGTGACCCAGTGACCATTATTGTCTTGCAAAGCTTCGATTTTACATCTTTTCCTCTTGGCTATTGCATTGCATAAACTCTTTAAACACAACAAAAAAACACTTGATTTCTGATGGAATTTATGATGAAATTTTTTTCATGGCAAATTCCGACAAAAATTCTGTCAGATTGTTTTCCGACAGAATTTTTGTGGTAAATTTAGCAACGGAATTTTCGATGAAATTTTTTTCGTGGCAAATTCTGACGGAATTTTAGATAGAAAATTTTGACTGAAATTTTCGTGGGAAATTGCCACGGAATTTTTCCGTCACAAATTCCGTGGCAAAAATTAAAATTTTTTATTTTTTTAAAATAATATTTATAAAATTAAAATATTAATTATTAAATAATTCTATTTAACCTTAATTATTAAAATTATATTATTATTTATTAATATTATATTTAAAATTTTCTACTAAAATAGTATTTATGCTATTATTATATTATTTTATTTAAAAATAAATTATATGTTATTACTATTATATTTATAATTTTATATTAAAAATAATATTTATAATATTAAATTATTCTTTATTAAGTAATTTTAATTAAAAATTTGTTTAATTAGATATATAAATATTTTTTTACGCTTTTATTAAATTTTTCATTATTTTTAATAATATTATATTTAATTAATAATTAATTATTTGTAAATAATTAATTAATTATATGTATGTGTGTGTATATGATAATATTATATATATAATGATATGTAATAATATGATAGGTTTATTTCGGCGCAACTGGCAAAGAATCACACGTGAAGGTGTCGACAGCCTGAGGCCGCGGGTTCGAATGGGACGAGAGGCATTTTCAGGAATTATGATATGCAAACACGTGGCAGTTAGGGGACACGTGGTGCATTGAGGAGCAAACACGTGGCATTTGAAAATTTTAAAAAAAAATTGCGACAGAATCTGTTCAGTCAAAAATTCAATATTTTTTTTAAGCGACGGAACAGATTCCGTCAAGAAAGCTGATTTCGTGGCAAATTCCATCGGAAATTCAATATTTTTTGTGGTGGAAAGGGATTCATGGGGCCCATATATAATGTATCACTTTGATCCTATTTACAAGTCTCTTTTAACTAAATCTCACATACCAAGGAGAGATAGTTAATTCAATGATTATGGGGTAAATTTTCAACTATGCTCTCATTTATGAATGAGTACTTTTCAACTTTTTCTTCTCTATCTATCTTTAAATTATTTCTTCATTGGTACAATAAATATGGGTAAAATTGTCATGATCTCATTTACTACACTAAAATTAGACTTATAAATAGAACCAAAATTTTTTAATAAAAAAATACTTATAAATAAAACCAAAGTATACGTTACAAGCTCATTTACAGTTTGCAAAAAAATGTTGACTATCTGCATTAAATCACGGGAAAATTTAGGACAAATGCAAAATATTTTCTTTTTATTTGATTTTATTGCGCGAACTCTTTGAAAGGGATTGGTGGGGGCCATATTTAATGTACCTATCCAACAAGCTAATTTACAGCGTGGAGAAAAATGTTGACTATTTGCATCAAATGACCGGAAAATTTAGAAGAAATGCAAAATATTTTGGGAGAATTGTCCAAAAGTACCTTTGAACTAAATTAATTGCTGATTGCTATCAAGTGTACAAACGATCTTCCGTGTGTGCAAGTGATCTTCCATTTTGTGCAAACCATCTTTCGTGTGTGCAAAAATCTTCCATATAAATGTGCAAACAATCTTCTGTTGTGTGCAAGATATCTTCTGTTATATGCAATAGATCTTCCATGGTAGCATTCAGCAATTAATTTGCAAAAAGATATTTATCAGCAATTCTCCTAAATATTTTCTTTTTATTTGATTTTATTGCACGAACTCCTTGACCTTGAGAGGTATTCGTATAGGCCATATATACTGAATGCAACAAGCTCATTTACAGCTCCAAGAAAAATGTGAACCAACGTTGACTATCTGCATCAAATCACCGGAATATTTAGGACAAATGCAAAATATTTTCTTTTTATTTGATTTTATTGCGCGAAATCTTTGAAAGGGATTCGTGGGGGCCATATAAAACGTGTGCAACAAGCACATTTACAGGTTGCAGAAAAATGTTGACTATTTGAATCAAATCACCGGAAAATTTAGGATTCAACCTTAAACATTCAAATTAAATATGAATGGTTCTTAGTGGTGAATATCGGTTATATTAGGACTGCAACTGGTTCCTATAATCATACGATCTTGAATTCCACTCTGAAATCAATCCAATTTCACTTATGCACATATATCTCCTCTCAAACTTCGACTTAATACTGAATCTCAACTATTCATTTAATTATCCGGCGGTAATGATGATGGGTTGAGAAAGAAAATGAGAAAGAGAATCCTAATCACTGAAGTAGCTTCAAAAATTCGCCAACAGAATCAACCGAAAAATCATTGACCATATTCAAAACCTACCAAATGTCTTTCTCAAAGACTCATTGGAATTTATATTATTATCTACTAACTTCTAGCACACGTTAATGCATTGTTTTTACTCTACTTTGCTTGATTCAGTCAACTCAACTTAATTTGAATGGAGTTACCAACACGTTTAGAAAATCTTTATATTTTAACTAGATTTATGTACTGCGAATGGTTAATGATTATGAGTTTTATTATTAATATATATATATATATATAGACATTACATTATAATTGGGAAAATTCCATACAAGGAAGTTAAAAATAATAAAAGATATAGTAATGCCCCCAATTTCAATATTCCTATGAATTGTTATGTTTTTAAAATTGGATATGGCAAATTCATGCAAAAAGACATAAATATCATCAAATATATTATTTAAAAGTAATAATCTCCCTTGGTGACCAGCGACCACCAACGGCTGGCAGCTCCCACCAGTGCTGGAGCTGCGATAATATAAGTGTTGGACTTTGGGTCCAAGTCCGCCCTTGATGGGCCGGACTATTTGATTAGGAAATAAGTAGCCTAATCAAATAAGAATAAAATCAGCATAAGATGCAGATTTGGGAATATTTAGCAATAATTATGGATTTGTCAAAAGAGGAACAAATCACCATAATTAGGGAATTAATTGAGAGACAATTAATTCCTATCTTGGAGGGCAAGAAGGAGTGCACACGTTTCCTAATTAGTGGCCTCCATAAACCACTATAAATAGGGTGTGCCTCCTCAATTGCAACTCACCCCGCCATTGAGTTTTCTGGCAATTCCCTTCTCTCCTACCATCTTTCTGGTTCTGGTGATCTGCTGTGCAAATCACAATTAGGCTCTAGTAGTCTAATAATTGTGTGGGCACAAGTATGGAGTATTGGAGCTTTGACCCGGATCCGAACATGGATTCGTCCAGGTATGCCTGATCTCCTTCTTAGTTATAAACATTTGTTTCCTACATTGGTATCAGAGCCATTTGATCCTTGAGGCCGTGATTAATAATGTGATATAATTTGTTTATATCTCAATATTTCCGCTGTGCTACTGTTTTTTTTTCAAGCTTTAAATTTAGCCTCTATTGCTTGAAATTTTTGTTGTGCATGTTCTCATATGGTCATATGATTTTATCATTTGTTGATAATTTTTTTTCATAAATCCAAAACGTTGAACATGTACATATATATTTAAGCCTCACGCATGTACATATGTATATATTTTGTTTTTGCCTTTGCTATGTATATATGCGTGTCTGTGTGCAACCAAAAACGTAACTTTAAGAAATCGAAGATTTGAGGAAGAGGACGAAGGAATTGTGCCATGAATATATATATATACACATGCGCATATGTATATTATAGTCAGAGGAGCAGAGAACGCAATCACACAGCAACAAATATATATATCATGTCTGGATTTTTCAATCATGCGGAAGCTTAAAACGAACACGTCTTTGCTCCTGTGATATATGTATCTACACGTTTCCTTCGTCTCTTCTCTTCTCTTCTTCAATCTCTTTTTAAGTTATGTTTTTGGAACCTATGTGGAACTAAAAACAGAAAAGACTTGACCCCTCAAAGGTTAGAAGAGCCTTTGAAACTCAGAGGACACACATCCACGTCGGTTTACGTAGTACCGTCAATGTCGAGAAAAATGGGGTGTTTGAAACTCGGTGTTTTTGCCCAAAGTAAGGACATGGATGTGTAGATCTCGAAGAGACGATTCCAACGATGCTTAGAACGCGTCAAACGGAGTCCGGATGAGGGAGAAACAAAGGAAAGAAGTTCGCGGGTCGTTAGTCGCCGCCGCAACTTCACTCGCCATTTGATCAATGAAACAGAGTTTTTAAGATCAAATAAATGCCATGGATTTGTAGTTCGCTGAACTACGATTCCAAAGACACCAAGAACGCGAAAAACGGAGCTAAAACGAGGGAGATATGGTCTCCCGAAGTTGGCGGGTCGCGATGCCCCGTCGGAGCTCTAACCGGGTCGGGTTGACCCGGCTGGAGGTTGAAGATGATGACGTGGCAGTCAACGCCACGTCATCGGTCAACCAACGCCACGTGGCACTATTGAGCGGCCGCCACGTCAGCGTCCAGCGCCACATAACTGACACGTCATCGGTGACGTGTCATGGTTGACCGGTCAACGGTCAACGTTGACCGGTCAACGGGTCAAACAGTCATCCGTTGACTGTTGACCCAAAAAAAAAACGGACATGGCGCGTGGGACCCACTGGGGTCTCCGTTTGACACGTGGCAAGCACCGTCGGAGAGAGGACGGCGCGTGGATTCTTGGTAGCCGGCGCGTGTCGCCGGCAGACGGCCGCAAGGCGGCGCGTGTATGTCACGCGCCTCCAGCGAGAGTGGCCAAAGCTGGAAATTTCCAATTTTTCAGGATTTTTCCATCCAGACACGTTCTAGGGGCGCGTGAGAGCGCGTGGGAGCTCCGATTGAGATGTGGTTGGTTCCTAAAAATCCCTAAATTCGAGAGCTTCAATTTGATATATAATTTGCATATATTTGAAGCACGTTTGGATATGATTTGAGTCAAAAAGGTGCTTATGTGCACTTAGAGATTCCCAAAAATGTTGGAATTGAATCAATGTTGGTTCAATTATTTTTTGGGACATGTTGGCTTGTTTTTAAGAGTAATTTCAGCTGCAACATAAGGTTAATGCTGAAAGATTCTTTAAAAGTATGGGATTATTCAAATGAGTTTTTGAATATAAAATCCTATCCAATCTTGACTCAAACTCTTAGAGATAAAACCTGAAAAATTGCAGCAACTTAAAATTATTCAATGATTATTGAATAATAATAAGTCTTCCCATGCTTCTAACCACATTGACCCACTTGGATTGAAGCAATGACTTCTAAAAGTTAACCTTTTATCACATATGTTGTGACAAAGGACAAGACAGATAGAGATGTGAGACTCATCTCATCAAGTGGGAGGTATGCTGCAAATACATCCAAATGAGTGGATGTAGACATGGCAAAGAGGAGCTGGACATTGTAGCTAGATGCTACATGAGTTAATATGGTCAGAAGGGCCTATGAGAAGGAGAACCTAGTTAAGAGACAATGATATGAGGCTTAAATTTTTGAATGTTCTTGTTTTTCCCATTGAATTTAAGATTAAATTCTCTGTTAGTTTATAGAATTGAATTCGGTATATTCTCTTCTTGTTTTCTTGAACATTCATGCTAGTTAGATGATAATGTGTTATTATCTTGTTAATATAACTGCTCTTTGATTGAGTGGGAGTTTTTCCTGGAATACGTCTAGAAATCCAAAGGGGAAAGTGTTCAAATGAAGACTGTGGTTAAAAGGGTGATGAGCTAACTAGTATGATTGGGATGGGAGTCAACATAGTTGTCTCCTGAACATGAAACTGGTGAACTTATCATCTAATTATCCTTTGTCTTATTTGAACAACTAAGATTTGTATACCATAATCGTCTGAGTGACCAATTATGACCAAGTCTATTTGACTGAGCTTATGAAGACAAGCTCAATAGAGATATCTGTGGAGTTAGAAACTCTCAAATCTCTTTCATTCAAGAAGAATGAGATGTCAGGGACATCCTACCAACTAGTCTTCAGCATTTAGAGGCTGAAGCAATTGAAGGATACAAAAGGTTTATGCTATCAAGCATAGAAAGAACAACATTGCTCAAACTTATGTTGGTATGAGCAATGTAACCTTATCCAAGCCATATGGATAGTGTTGGAAGATAGTGAAATAAGTGATCTTCTTCCATAAAGTTAAAACTAAGTTAAGTTTTAACATAGTGTACTGAGTCCTAACATGTTGTTTAGGCAACACTTGAGGCAGATGTCAAACAAGAAGTTGAGACAAACTAAATGCCAAGTTCTTTCTAACAAACAACAAGTGTATGTTGTGATAAGACATCTCCCAGTGAGTGGGAGGAAGATATGTCTCCCAGTGAGTGGGAGTGAGCCATGTCTTCCAGTGAGTGGGCATATACAATAGTATATATTTCCCCTGATATGCATATTGTAACCTTCAGCAATGTGATTCACCACATTGAACTTCAGTGTGAGAGACTGAAGGATCCAAGATCGATCAGTCAGACGAACTTAGCTAAAGAGTGGGATGATTCATCCTCTAAGCCCAAGGGCAAGGAACCTATGAGGAAAACTTGATCTAGAAAAGATCAAATGGTTTCTGCAAAAGATGAAATGCTACATTGATTAACCATTAAGGGTTGTAAAAGTAGCAATCCACATAAGTTGTGGATGTTTCAAATGAAGCATATGGCTTTATGTCAAATGCAAAGCGATGAAGAGAGAGAATCAAGGGATTGGAACTTGCACATTAACTCTGCATAGATAAACCACCCTGATTCACTCCATGCAATTGCAACTGACAGAATCACATCTTTGCTATCTCTTTAGTTAAAGATCGATGGGACTATGATTCTTAAATCCTTTGTTGGATTTTGATGTTTCTTTCCTAGGGATAAAAGATTCCATTTCTTGCCACATGTACACCTTGATCAATGGGAATGATCAAACTAGCAAAAGAGTATTTGCTAAATGACGTGTGTCAAAGGGTTAATACCCTTATGAATAAGTTCAGAACTCATTCTGCCTGGCAAGAAAGACAAAGAAACATTTTTCTGAGAATATCCACTGCAATTGGCAAATTATGACGTTGGTGAACCAATAAACGTGAGGGCAAAACACAAACAGCTTGGTGTTTCGTTAACGTTGTGGACGTTTACTCGAAATACAGTAATGTTTACTTGATTTTTGGCAAATGTGAAGCTGTTAGATAATGGCTGAACTAGTCAGGAATCAGTAAACTGAAAGGATAAGACCTTTTGAACTAACAAGGGTTAAAGACACCCATGTGCTTAGTTCAAGCTGTTTTGTGTACAAGAAAGGCATTGTTAGGCAACTATCAATACCTAGAACTCTTCAACATAATAGAGTTGTTGAAATGGAGAGATAGACCTCTCCTTGTTTTGGTTATGAACATAATGGCACCAATGAGGCTATCAGCCATATGTTGGTAGGTGGACTCATAGCTATTATATTTACACTTAACCAAATGCCCTCTATGTCAGTCACGACCTTACCCTATGAATCATGGATGGGCCTTAGACTAGGACCAAGTTTGTTAAGACCATAAGGGTCATCAACTTTATATTCATACTTCTTCCTATGAGTAAGGAAGATTAGGGCTAAGGTATACAAGGTATCTCTTTGTGAGATGACATGAGAATTTGACATGACACGTCTTCATTAGTGAAAATGATGGCGGTTCAGTGACTGAGAGAAAACCGTGGGACACAACGTTTATAAAACCCAGATTTCCTAGCAGACAATGAGCATTAATCACAATAAATCTCTTCAAGAGGTTCACAAGTGACAAGGAATAACCAAGTGTTCCTAAGTTCACTGATCCGAGTGGGAGGATTGAGACCATTTTCACAATGAAAGAGGTAAGAGCTAAGTTACAAGAGAATTACCTCACTCATACATAGGAAAAGAATCCTATGAAATCCACCTCGAAGAAAATTGTCATCTAGCGAATGACTATAAGGGATAGATTCCCAAATGGATTGAATGCTCTCTTCATCATTTAGAAGGTGATGATAACTACCTATAAGTGTCTGAAAGACACTAGAAGGACCTGCTAAGATGAATTGCAAATTGTCATGCAGGAGGATCTGGATTTCTTTTTAAGCCAAATACGTGTTTGGGTAATTGTCACCTAGCCAAGAGGCGATTGGGAACAAGTAGATTCTCAAATCTGTTGGGGGCATGTAGAACCTAAAACACTTAGTGGCTAAGAGGTAATACAATGGAAGGTTGTCCATTGTGCGTTTTAACTCTGAACTTTGGCTATGACAACAAGCTTAGTCTTGAAATTGCATCAAGATGATGTAAAGACCACCTTCCAATTTGGAATTTTGGAAATTGGATGATAAACTCTACATGAAGCAGCTTAAGGGCTTCGTAGAAACAATCACCCAAATAGTAGTATATGACGTTTTCCACAAGGTGAAAGCCTCACCAACTTCGAAATAATTGAAGAATACTACACAAGTCCCAAATGGTCTAGTGATGATTCTTAGTGAAATCATCCTTTGTCAAATGACATATGAAACAAGTGTCAAGAGAGTCAAAGGAATAAAGGATCAGAGAATCCTTAAATTCTGAGTTGAGAAAGTCATGGGTTGAACAAATATCTTGATCGACAAGATAAACGGAGTTGCACAAGAAGGATACTGTCTTTTCCACCTAAGACATGTACAAGTGTAATCCTTAGACATCTTAGGATGTCAAAGTACGAACCCATGGACACCCCTGAAGTCAAGGGCATAAACCTAAAGAGGTTACATGTCCTATGAGGAATCCAACATAAGAAAGGTGGATAGAGTCCCATGTGAGACTATAGTTGGTAATATGAATGTACACATTGGTGTACATAAGACCAAATGTTTTTGGTCAGACTTGGAAGTTGTTTTTGGTCCAGCTGTGAAATGGGTTATGAGAATAACCATGGATTAAGTTGTCAAGACAACAACTTTCCTTTTTTGAAAGGATACTCCAATACAAGACCTAGGCAAATGGTGATGGAGTAAGGAAATATACATAGTATTTTTTCCTTTTTATCCATGAAAATAGAACGCAGGGCGTGTTCTGCCATCATTCAAAGTGCCATATGGCTAAAGTAATTCCTATGAGAGATTGGGAATGAATGGTGGATAGAAGGATCCAAACGATAACATCGTATGATAAGGATCCTAAGTATCACAGCAAGGCGAAACATACCTTTTTGATACATCTCTATGAGAGATATGCTTTCAAAGAGGGAAAGCGATAGTTCAATGACCTTCTACTGACAGAATGTTGGTAGATCCCCTTATTGAGCCCATAGCTTGATTTTCATTGAGTTAGTGAAAATCTAGGGGCGCAAATAAAATATAAGGTCGTGAACTTCTTTTATATGAAGATAAAAGAAATGGTATGTATGTTATGAGTAAATACATAAAGGTATACATTTTGTATGTCGTACAGGTCAAAAGAGGTTGGTTCACTCACACGAACAACCGTCTTCCCATGTTTTACGGGGGCATGGGAAGGTAAGACGAGCAAATGATCACCATGAAATGGTTGAGAAGAATCTTTGCGTTTGAGTCGCCTCAGTTAGACTGAGATGAGATCTACATGTGTGCATATACACAGAAAATGGATCGAAGCATGAATATAGACCTGTAGCCAGGCAAAGAACCCTTTTTCAAAAATAAGAGATATTGTGAAAAAGGAAGTTCTGGTTCGAATGTTGAGTACAATTTGGAACTAATGTCTGTACGGTGAAAGATAAAGAAATCGACGTACACCTCAGACCATTCACCGTAGCATGCAATTCATACTGCATGTGCTTGAGAGTTAAACTGCAACACGGGATGTGGGTGAAAGATCCCTAGTTCACCACAGTGTGAGTCCCAGGAAGGAAGAATAATTCCACGATGCCCTTAAGACTTAGGCGGCATCATGAAAGCTTGGTTTGGTGACAGCTACTTTAGCTGAAGCTCCATGATCACACTCGATTCGGTCAGACGAGTGAAAACTAGGAAAGCGACCAAGTCAAGATGGACTGATGTTTAGTCAAAAAGGAAGATTTACTCCTAGATACATAAGATGTACTAGTATCTGTGGTCGACCCCTTACTAGCTCTATGTGTAGCTAGTAAGTGCGGATGCTATGTACGTGGAAGGCAATCTGAGTTAATCAACATATTAACTCGAGAGGGATTAGATATGCCATGAGTAATATGTATGGGAGAATCTGGGGCATATGAGGCAATGAACATATAACTTACGGTTATATATGAAGGGTATCCTTGGATGCTGGTCCGATATAAAGGATTTCTAGTATCGCAAGCACCAAATCTGAAAGACATTTTTGCCCACGCAGTCACGGCAGACGCCAAGTATGAAACAAGAAAGAGTAATGCGCGCACGATGGGAGGCCCATCAAGTGCGAGTGGGAGATGTTGGACTTTGGGTCCAAGTCCGCCCTTGATGGGCCGGACTATTTGATTAGGAAATAAGTAGCCTAATCAAATAAGAATAAAATCAGCATAAGATGCAGATTTGGGAATATTTAGCAATAATTATGGATTTGTCAAAAGAGGAACAAATCACCATAATTAGGGAATTAATTGAGAGACAATTAATTCCTATCTTGGAGGGCAAGAAGGAGTGCACACGTTTCCTAATTAGTGGCCTCCATAAACCACTATAAATAGGGTGTGCCTCCTCAATTGCAACTCACCCCGCCATTGAGTTTTCTGGCAATTCCCTTCTCTCCTACCATCTTTCTGGTTCTGGTGATCTGCTGTGCAAATCACAATTAGGCTCTAGTAGTCTAATAATTGTGTGGGCACAAGTATGGAGTATTGGAGCTTTGACCCGGATCCGAACATGGATTCGTCCAGGTATGCCTGATCTCCTTCTTAGTTATAAACATTTGTTTCCTACAATAAGAAAATTGTGGTAAAGGGTCTTGTGAACGCAGATTGCTTTTTGTGAGGTTGAAACACCTTTGGTATGCTTGAGCACATGAAGTTGTTCTAAAACTTCAATAGAAGCAACTCCTTCTTGTCCTATATATAAGTAACAACTAACCAAATCATGTATATGAAAATGTTAATTAAAATTAGTTAAAAGCAATAAATTTTTATGAGATATATTAGTATTTTTTTTAATATGCTCTTATTTATGAAGTCGATGAGTAGGAATAGTGGGAAAAATGAGAGAGAATTGATGAAAAATGTAAGAGATGTAATAAATTGTGAGAAAAAATTAAAAGGGAAAAAAAAAAGTGCGTGTAACAGTAGTAAGTTGTTATAGACAAAGCGGTGATCATTTTAGCACCTATTATCTTTTCTTTTTTTCCTATTTACGTTATTTTTCCTTTTATCTCTTGAATAAAGGTATTTTAATCCACATATAAATTAAGGGAGAATTGCTTAATCTACTATTATACTACTATATCCATAGCATAAGAAGCAATTGATTAATTTGGGGAGGTTAAGAAAGCTAAATAAATTAACTACTTAATTATTGCATATTGTATGTTATATTTGAAATAATTATGTATATTATTAGATTATATATAAATCTATAAGTCAGAATAATTAGTTTGGATATGATAAATACAATTACTTTGAAAAATCGTAACTTTTCTAATCCCTTCAAATTAGTTAATTATATTTTATATTAAGCAACGGAGTTAGAATGTCATAACCTGAACTAACAAGAAATACGGAATAGATGTAACAGTTCTTCACTTCTATTTGATGGGCTTTTTTCTTCATAACAGCGATAGGTGTCAATCCGAACTGCACAGAGGAGGAGATCAAGTAATAAAGAGCGAGTAAGATATTATTCTCACCAAAATTTGGTATGATAAACTCAGTTGAGCAATGAATTTATACTTTCATTTAAGTTGAAGAAATCAAATTCGAATTTTAATAAGTAAAAAGAAATTAAAATTTAATTAAAACGAACAAAAAATATGCATTACAAAGACAAAAGATTTCCTCAAGAAGAGTCAGACATAAGCCATTTTTTCTCTGGCTAGATACTGTAGAATTGCAATTTAGGTGTTTTTTTTTTTTTTTTTTGGCTTAAATAGTTATATAAGTGTAAGACTTCGACTTATTACCCTTCACCTAATCGAATTATTTGAATTACTTGATTATTGGCTGAACATCTGTTTCAAAAACTTCTATATATTAAAATTGGGATCTAAGTTGAAAATTATTTTGGAAGACAATTATAAAATCACATCAAGACCATTGCAAACATCACTGTGCACGTCTAGGTCCACATGCTTCCCTTTCCCTACTTGTAACTTAACAGATGAAGTCAATGATAATGGCAAAACTTAGGCTAATTAAGAACAAGGTCAAGCTCCTATAAAAGCAGAAACATTTCAACATATAAAACCATTCAAGCCCTTCAGCATAACCATGGCTTTTGCCTCCATTTCATTTTCATTTCTTTCCAAATACTACCTTCAACCATTAATCCTTCTCGTCTTCTGCATCAACTTGCTTTGCTTCCAGCATGTCAAAGCTACCTCAAATGAGACTGATTATTTGGCATTGCTCAACTTCAAAGAATCAATAACTGATGATCCTAACCAAATCTTGAGCTCTTGGAATAGTTTGAACCACTTTTGCAGCTGGACCGGGATCACATGCGGCCACAAGCATCAGCGTGTCACAGTGTTGAAATTGGAAAGTTATCATCTTGGTGGAACCATATCGCCTCACGTTGGCAATCTCTCATTCTTGAGAAATCTCTCCCTCCTAGAGAATAATTTCCACGGAGAAATCCCACCAGAGTTGGGACGTTTGTTCAGACTCAAGAAACTTGTTCTCTCAAAAAACATATTGACAGGAGAGATTCCTTGGAACTTGACAAGTTGCACTGAATTGAGGATCTTGGCTTTGGCAAGGAATAATCTTAATGGTACAATACCATATACACTAGGGCCTCTTGTAATGCTTCAAAAGTTGGTGCTTGCTGTCAACAATTTAAGTGGAGAAATCCCGTTGTCTATAGGAAACCTTACTTCCCTCACCCTTCTTGCAATGGACACCAATAAAGGTGTTGGACCTTCAAAAGAAGGGAGCTGAAAAGAGTTTCATTTCAGAATGTAATGCATTGAAAAACCTAAGGCATCGGAATTTGGCTAAAATTTTAACATGTTGCTCAAGCATTGATTACAAGGGACAAGAATTTAAGGCATTGGTATTTGAGTATATGCCAAATGGAAGCCTTGAAAATTGGTTGCATCCTAATCAAGAAAGTGAATATGAGTCAACATTGGATATTTTTCAGAGATTAGATATTATATATGATGTTGCCTCAGCACTACACTATCTTCATTATGAAAATGAGCAACCAATTGTCCATTGTGACTTAAAGCCCAGCAATGTCCTTCTTGATGATGATATGGTGGCTCATGTGGGAGATTTTGGGTTAGCAAGACTACTTGCCATCCTTAGTGGCAGTTCTCAAAAGCAAACAAGCACCTCTGGAATAAAAGGGACAATTGGCTATGCTCCTCCAGGTACAATTTATTATTGTTTTGGCTTGAAGCTCTTCTGAACTCTATATCTTCTATGAAATATCTTTCTTTTTTTATTTTTTTAGTTTGAATATACAATGAGTTTCTAAACATTAACCATAGTCCAACATGCATATTTCAAAGTATGGAATAAGTTCTGAGGTATCAACACAAGGTGATGTATATTCTTTTGGTATTCTTATTTTGGAAATGTTAACCGGAAGAAGACCAACAGACTTAATGTTTAGAGATGGCCACAATCTCCATAGCTATGCCAAAGTTGCATTTCCAAACAATCTTCTAGAGATCTTGGACTCAACTCTTGTACCCCAGCAAATTGAACAGACAACAATAGCTGGAGGAGAAATTAGGATGGAGGTGGCTATTATGCATCCCACCCATGAGAAGACTCTAATTTCATTATTTCAGCTTGGAATTGCTTGTTCAGTAGAATCTCCAAAGGAAAGGATGAACATGATTGGTGTACTAAGGGAGCTAAATCAAATTAAAAATGCTTTTGGTCTTGGGGAAACAAGTCGAAATTGACTGTAACAAAGTAAGAGCTTGAAATGCCACTTTAGATATGCTATTATTATACATTTCTGCACTTATAAAATTCCGTACTTGTCATGAATAATATTTCAATCTCATATCTTCTCTACGAGCATTAAAGTTTCACTTTAATAGGACTCATTAGTATATAAATCAATATTGATGTGCCAACTAAGCCACACAACTATTAGCTTCTCTATACACATGCATGTTCATGAGTGACGAACCTGATCATACATGATTAAATCTCTTATTGGGTCAATTATATTCATCACCAGGTGATTCCTTAAGTGGTCCTTAGTGGGCCATATAAATTTTTGGGCGTCAAGTGGGAAGATTCTTTATAAGAATCACATATTCCCTTGGATAATAGGCTGAGATCATACGATGGAAACTAGAATAAATTATCAATTGAATGGGACTTCTAAACCAAGATCCTACCCTCTTCTCCCGTATTTCAAAAATACGATTTTGCCCTCCTCCATCTTGCTCTTCTGTTGATTTATCCTCTTTTTTTTGTGCATTTTCCTTCTCTTCTTCCCATGCCAGAAATGGTGATAGTACGTATTATAATGCTGCATATTATGTATTCTGAGACGAAGGCATATCATTAAAGGTTATAGTACGTTTTAAAACATAGGAATATATATGCCTACAGTTTTGACAGCTTCATTTTCCTTTATTTATAAAGTTCAAAATGTTACATGTATGAATCCACACATTTTATACCATCTAATCTATTCAAATACATACATACATACATTAGTCGTAGTTGTTCCATTAACTTAAAGACAACCAAGGGTGTGATTTGATGTGATAGGCAACTATTTTGCTGAAAGTTGGGATTATATATTGATGAACTTGTTGAATATGTTAAATTGATTCTACCACTAACTTAGCGCGTATATGCATTATTAGGTGGGAATCCAACAAATATAAGTCAATGCAAATTGTAATATTAATGGATGTTGTGCAATCATTACAAATAGTACAATGCACTTAATTTGAATATTGTCATAAGTCCCAGGTCGGGTGGGTTTTTTTTTTTTTTTTTGATAGAGGTGCTATATAAGGCCTTGGTTTCTCCCGAAGATTTTTTCTTTCATTGAGAGTAGGCTAACTAGACCAGTAGAAGGAATCCAACCACTTACTTTTGCGATGTGAGGTTCTCCCAAAGACAAATACTCGTTACAAATGCATTGTATTGTTTCTAGTCCACCACTTTACTCTGTTTCTTCTCCACTCTATTTGAGATCAGCGGCTTTTCCTTTCCTTCCCACCTCTTGCTCTCCTTTTCTGATCCCAACTATTGGTTCAAATTTAATATTTTTAAAATATTATGCTGAAACTTTGATTCAATGGCTAGAATCAGAAAAGGAAAGTGATCTCCCCTGGTACCTCCATTTGAATCAGTCAACTCAGCATAATTTGGATGGAGTTTTTTCCTTCAGGAAATTGCTTTTAATTGCTCCACATTGGGTTCGTTAGGCGAAAAGAAATTAACGGAGTGGGGTCTGGAAATTTTGAAAAAAAACAAAATCATATAAATATTTTTGATTAATTTAATGTAATTAACTTAAGTAACTACTAGTAATTTTTTAAGATTCATATCCAATGATTATTTATTAGGCCGGCTATCTTTCACATAATATAGACCCACAGGCATTTGAACCAAATTTGAGGCCCATAAAATACTTTATTTTTTATGATTCTAGTATCTGTTTTTTATAATGAAATCATACATGTTTTCATAGAAGAGTACACATGATAAAAAGAAACAAACCTAAGCCTAGCAAGATAATACAAAATGTCATAAGTAATTATTTATCTCCACCCCTTTTCCTATCCGTCATATAAGAGATAATTAAGCTGATTAATCAATAATATATGCTTTCTTCTAATCAGGTTAGTCAGATTACGAATACAAGCAAAGGGCTGCCATTCCTTCCTAGAATCCATTTGTTTTGTTGGAAACTTTGTACTGAGGCTCTTCCAACTTGGATTACATAGAAGGATCATTATATGAATGTAGAGCTGAACTGTAAATTTTGTTGAAACAATGAGGAGTCATTAATTGTCTTTTCTTTATTTTCATTTATCTTTGTCTTTAGGCTATATGGTACGGAACGGAATTATTGAACTCTATATATTAAGGTATGGTTAGGGAGAGAATTGATAAGTAGCCTGCCTCAGATGCAACTCTTGATATGCTAATTTTATACAATTATCTCTCCGGTCCTTATTATAAAACACTCAATAAGATTATTGAGCGGGATTTTTTAAGGTAACAATCTATCTAAGGATTTTATTTTTGATAGAGCACAATGGCACCGATCCATATAGCTTATCTCATCTAATAGGATAAGACTTTGTTGTTATTATTTGTATAACTAACTATAAAATTTTCTAATTAACTATGAAATTTTCTAACTAGTTAATTAAACTCCTCTGAATAATGACTTTAATTGAAGGAAATTTTGACATGTAAGGTTGTTATTACACGTTCTTACATGTAAAGTTGCTGCTAATCCGAAGTCCTTGCTTATAATTGCGAGAGTCATATATGATTCTATTTTTTTTTTTTTTGGGCCAACAATGTTTCTAGTCTTTTTCACACATAATTACATGACCTTATATTATTTATATTATTATGTATGATTAATTTGCTGTCCGCTGTCAATGGATAACTTAATATTATTTGGCCTGCATAAATGGATGATTGACTGAATTATAATGAATATTTATGATATTATAATGGGTATGATTAATTTTCCGTCTGTTAGCAAAGCTGTAATTTTCTTATTTGATTAAGTTTATTCTTTTTAGCATTTTTATAGATATTATAAAGGTATACACATGATAATTTATTCTGGCAAAAAAATACACATGATAATTTATTATTCAAAATATTTTTCCTTTTTATTAAATTTTACTTGTTATGATGATATGATCCAATAACTCAACAATCTTAGCCAAAGAAAACAGCTTGCTCATGATACCATATAAACACATTCAGAATTGGAGAAAAGATGAATATCTTCTTGAGAATTGTAAGTCACAATGACATTACAACTATCAACCATTCTTGAGTGATTCTACTATTAACCATAAACTCTAGTATTAATGAGAAGTGAGGACAAAGTTAACCAATCTTATTTTTAGATGAGGATCCTATCATCCTTCACTTTTTGATCTATACAGTTAGACCTCTATTTATTGGGTGTTACAATGATTAACTATCTCATTAAGGTTTTAACTAACTAATGGAAATCTCAACTAACTAGTGTTCTTCAACACAAGAATAACCAGAGCTTCACTTAGAAAAATCTCAGCATACGACCTAAAAAGATTTAATATAAAGCCCAAAGCCAAAAGCAACTCTAAAACAAAAGTGAGAATACCAAAACAGAGCCTTTCTTTTACCAAAATAGAGCATCTAAAATTTATCACTTTCTGGTATTCAATATTCACTACAATTACTAGATGTAAATCCAATCAGAGCCCACTGCATTTAAGAAAAGCAGTGCCATTAGAATAGTTACAAATTCTAATGCCTCCCTTTCCAAACAGACCACCCTTTTTGCCTTCAAAACTCGAATCTTCACCAATCAAAAAAGTTTCACTTAAATAGGACTCATTAGTATATGAATTAATATTGATTGGCCAACTAAACCACACAACTATTAGCTTCTCTATACACATGCATGTTCATAAGTGACGAACCTGATCATACATGATTAAATCTAAAACAGTAGCAAACCATTCAGTGTAATGCAGTGGTTGCGGTAGAGTTGTTGGCTGTCTTTTGACTGATTAAATCGTGTCTCTTTTTGCTTTAGTTTAATCACGGTGTTTTAAGTTCATCATTATGTCTCTTTCTTAGTAGTATGAATAGGTGTGTTGAGGTTCATTGTAATTCATTCAGTTTTTGCATTAAGAACAGAGTGTATGGTTTCTGAACCATTTTGGTACTAGAGCCTTGTTCCAAAGGGAGAGAAAATGAGAGAGTGAGGAATAGGTTGAGAGAAAAAAATGTTGGAGAAACAGGGTGTCCGAACTCCATCCTACCGATTCTTTTTCACAAATCTGAGCCCGCCATTGTCTTTAAAAGGTCCCAAAACCCAGGACAAGCTTCGACCACGACCATAAACCATCTTCACACACTCTCACACGCCATATCGGACAGCCACGCGCCGTCAACGGCATCCACGCGTTGGCATCGCACCGCTCTGAGGTTGAAGACGATCCCGTCAACTTCTACGTCAGCACAATTTGTCCAGTCAGCGATAGCTCATCCACTCCCTATCCGCCACGTGTCAAATACGCCACGGCATCACCACCGTCAGCCCTTGCCACATCATCAAGCCCAGTCATCTTCCACGTCATCATCACCGACAGCTCATCCAGTCCCTGACTGCCACATGTCACTATTAGCCACATCAGCATAACAATCAGCCAGCATTTTGTTAAAATTACATTTTTGTGCCCTAGATTCTGCTAAATTGACAATTAGGTCCCTAAAGTCTTTGAAATTACATTTTGACCCCCAGATTATGCCGAAATTACATTTCAGACCCCTAAACTCCCTGAAATTACAGTTTAACCCCCAGGTTCTGCCAAAATTACATTTCAGACCCCCTAAACTTCCTAAAATTACATGTTGACCCCCAGATTCTGCCAACATTACATTTCAGACCCCTGAACTTCCTGAAATTGCATTTTAACCCCTAGATTCTGCCAAAATTACATTGTTGCCCCAATAAAATCCTTCCTCTACCCTTCTGCCTTGTACCTAATAACTATGTACTTAAGTCATAACATGTCAAATAAACTACAAAATGCCTCCAAGACACAGGAATAGACACGAGATTGAGATGGAGGAGAAGAGACACCGGATACAAGAACTGGAGGCCATTATAACAGAACAGCAAGCCTTGTTCGAAACTCGTAGAGAGCACTCAGAAGATGATTTGAACAGCCACAGTTTGTCATCCCCATATTACCATCATCATCCTCGATAACAACCATTCCACCTTAATGACATTAAGGTAGACACACCTGAATTCGAGGGAAGACTCCAGCCGGACGAATTCATCGACTGGCTACAAACTGGTTAACGAGTATTTGAGTACAAAGAGATTCCTGATGAGCATAAAGTTAAAATTGTCGCCATCAAACTAAAGAAACATGCCTCCATATGGTGGGAGAATCTCAAGAAAAGGCGTGAAAGAGAAGGAAAGGGCAAGATACGAATCTGGGACAAGATGCGATGAGAGCTCTCATGTAAGTTTCTTACCAAAAATTATTATCCAGATAATTTCCTTTAATTACATAATCTCCGCCAAAAGGCTATGTCTGTAGAGGAATATACCAGGAAATTTGAGAAACTTATGATGAAATGTGATATACAAGAAAAGGAGGAGCAAACAATAGCTCGTTATCTCAGAGGGTTAAATAAGAACATTGCCCAACCAGTACAACTCCAGCAATACTGGACTCTGGACGACGTCATTCATTTAGCCATCCATATCAAGAAGCAGTTGCCCAGAAGGCCTCTGTACCAACAGTCTTCCTCAACCAGAATTCGTATTGATGGGTGTAAGCCACAAATGCATCATCCTAGCTCTTCAAGCACGCCTCCACCTAAGGCTACTAGGGAATTCAACTCCAAAGCACCTAAGTGCTTCAAATGCCAAGGGTTCGTTCATATAGCTTCTAACTGTCTTAACTGCAGAGTTGTCACCATTATTGAAGGGGAAGCTTCTGCAGTATTTAAAGAAGAAAGGGAGCCTATGTCAGAAAAAGAGCCAGTATTTGATGAGGAAGTTACTCCTGCTGATCACGGTAAATCACTTGTGATTAGGAGAAGCCTGCCTACAACAACTGTGAAAGAAGATCCTTGGCTATGTCACAACATTTTTCATACTCGCTGCACTACTTAAGGTAAAGTCTTTGATGTTATCATTGACAACGGAAGCTGTGAAAATGTAGTTTCCAACTATATGGTAGAAAAGTTGCAACTATAGACTCACAACCATCCATGCCCTTAAAAGCTCTAATGGCTTAACCAGGATAGCGAGGTAAGAGTTTCAAAATGATGCCTTATTATTTTTTCTATTAGTAAAAGGTATCATGATGAAGTTTGGTGTGATGTTGTTCCCATGGATGACTGTCATCTTCTTCTGGGGAGACCTTGGCAATATGATTGACATGTTCTGTTTGACAATCACACAAGCACATATTCCTTCTAGAAGGATGGCGTAAAGATCCAGCTCGCTCCTTTGCCACCTGATAAACACAATAAAGGCAAAAATGAGTTTAAACCATTAGTGTCTTTAGTCGAGAAGGTGACCAAAATAGAAAGCCAAGTAATGGGTTTTCTTCTCTTGCTCGAGGCAAATAACAGAACTAAAATTCCACCTGAAATGCATCCATTATTAGATGAGTTTCCTAATATGATTCCAAATGAAATTCCGCCAGGATTACCACCCATGCGAGACATTCAACATGCTATGGATTTCATTCCAAGAGCAATAATTCCTAATCGGCCATCTTACAGAATGAGTCCTCAAGAAAATGCTGAAGTTCAAAGCCAAATTGAAGAATTGTTGAAAAAGGGATTAATCCAAGAAAGTGTCAGCCCTTGTGCTGTACCTGCGCTCCTAGTTCCCAAGAAAGATGGAAGTTGGAGAATGTGCATAGATTGTCATGCAGTCAACAAGATCACAATTAAGTATTGGTTTCCGATACCCAGACTTGATGACATGCTTAACCAGTTATATGGCTCTACTACTTTCTCTAAGATTGACCTTCATAGCGGATACCATCAAATCCAAATTTGCCCCGGAGATGAATGGACGATAGCTTTCAAAACTAGAGATGGGTTGCACGAATGGAATGTGATGCCATTTAGGTTGACAAATGCTCCTAGTACATTTATGCGCCTAATGAATCAGGTCCTTCGCCCTTTCATTGGCAAGTTTGTTGTTGTTTACTTCGACGACATTCTTATCTACAGCAAAAGCCTAGCGGATCATTTGGAGCATTTACAACAAGTGTTACAAGTTCTTCGAGAGCAAAAACTTTATGCTAATTTGACAAAGTGTACTTTCTTGACAAATGAGGTCATTTTTTTGGGTTATATTATCACTACAGAGGGTGTACAGGTTGATCCAAGCAAAATTGAAGCCATTAACAGTTAGTCAACGCCTAAATCTATCCAAGAAGTTAGAAGTTTCCATGGATTAGCTTCTTTCTATAGGCGGTTCATTCGAAACTTCAGTTCCATTGCCGCACCCCTCACGGATTGCATCAAGGGAGACAAGTTCCAATGGACAGAGAAAACTCAGAAAATTTTTTAAGAACTGAAGAAATGCTTGACAGAAACTCCTGTGCTAGCCCTTCCTAATTTTAACCAAGTGTTTGAGGTCAGTTGTGACACCTCTAACACTAGAATTGGTGCCATCCTGAGTTAAGACGGCCATCCAATTGCTTTCTTCAGTGAGAAGCTTAATGATGCTAAGCTCAAATATTTTACCTATGATAAGGAATTTTATGCCATTGTTCGTGCTCTACAACATTGGAGTTATTATCTCCTAAATAAAGAGTTCATACTCTTTTCTGATCATGAAGCCCTCAAGTATTTAAACTCTCAGCAAAAGATCAATCGTAAGCATGCGCGTTGGAGTAAAATCTTACAGTCTTATCCGTTTCTGATAAAACATAAGGCTGGAATTTTAAACTCAGTAGCCAATGCTCTTATCCGCCGTCATGCATTACTATCAATAATTCAAGCCAAAGTTGTTGGTTTTGAATGCGTCAAGGAGTTGTACCAGGATGACCCGGATTTTCGTGGAATGTGGGAGGCGACTGCAGGTCAACCTTTCTACCAATATTACAAACACGATGAGTTTTTATTTTGAGGTAAAACCCTATGCATCCCTCAGTGTTCTTTGCGGGAGGCAATAATTTGGGAAGCTCACGATGGAAGTTTAGCTGGAATTTTGGTAGAGATAAAATAGTTGCTCTAGTCAAAGAGAATTTCTACTGGCCAAGACTTGAACAAGATATCAACAGGCACATACATAGATGCAGAATATGTCATTTGGCCAAAACCAAGGGTCAAAATACGGGATTATACATGCCTTTACCAGTCCCAGAAGCACCATGGGAAGATGTAAGCATGGATTTTGTGCTGGGATTACCACGAACTCAGAGGCAGAAAGATTCTGTCATGGTGGTTGTGGATCAATTTTCAAAGATGGCCCATTTTATTCCTTGTCAGAAGACTAATGATGCTATGCAAGTTGCTGAACTGTACTTTAAAGACATTGTTCGTCTCCATGGCATTCCCAAGACTATCATGTCTGATCGTGATGTTAAGTTTCTTAGCCAATTTTTGGAGAACTCTTTGGAAAAAGATGGGTACTAAACTTCAGTTTAGTAGTGCTAGTCACCCTCAAACGGACGGACAAACAGAAGCTATAAACAAGATTCTTGGCAATCTTCTACGAAGCTTTATTGGAAAGAATTTGAAGCACTGGAAAGTGCCCTTTTGAAGTTGTTTATGGAACTCGACCTCTCAATCCATTCGACCTGATTCCTTTAGCTAACAAACAGTATTACAATGTAGATGCAGACCAAAGGGCTAAAGAAATCAAGAAACTACATAAGCAGGTCTGAGATAGGATCCAGAAGCAAAATTTGAAAATCAAAGCACACAGGGACAAGCATCGAAAGCAGCAAATTTTTAATGTAGGAGACTTGGTTTGGATACATTTGAGGAAAGAATGTTTTCCTAAACAACAGAACGCCAAGTTGTCTCCCCGAGCTGATGGTCCATTCAAGATTGTGCAGAAAATTAACGACAATGCCTATAAAGTGGAATTTTCTGGTACCTACGGTGTTTTAACCACTTTCAATATTGCGGATCTATCTCCGTATGTTGATGACGCTATCGATTCCAACTCGAGGACGAGTCTTGTCCAACCCCGGGAGGATGAAACAGTAGCAAACCATTCAGTGTAATGCGGTGGTTGTGGTGGAGTTGTTGGCTGTCTTTTGACCGATTAACTCCCGTTTGACTGATTAAATCATGTCTCTTTTTGCTTTAGTTTAATCATGGTGTTTTAAGTTCATCATTATGTCTCTTTCTTAGCAGTATAAATAGGTATGTTGAGGTTCATTGTAATTCATTCAGTTTTTGCGTTAAGAACAGAGTGTATGGTTTCTGAACCAAAATCTCTTATTGGGTCAATTATATTCATCACTAGGTCATTCCTTAAGTGGTCCTTAATGGGCCATATAAATTTTTGGGCGTCAAGTGGGAAGATTCTTCATAAGCATTGTATGACCCAAAAATAGCTGTCTGGGCTTGCGCACCAAATGAACCCACTAAAGGCAATTTGGCCCGAAAGCATGAAAGGAATTCAATAAGACCTGACTCTTGAAAGCCCAATAAGAGCAACTCCAAAAGGCCGACAAACTCGAGCTAAGATTACAACGCCCATGATGATTGGTAAAACCAATCAGCTGAAGAAAGCTCTAGGACCTGAGGAAAACAGGATGATCATGCCTATCTTGATCTTGAAATATAGTAAGTCACAGGGCAAGAAAATGGGGGGATATAATATAACAAACCTTCAATACAAAAAGGGGGGAGTTCTTTAAGGATGGAAGAGACAAAAAACCATTTGTGGTGCTTGGAGCCTTGGAGCTTACCATACCTTTCCTAGTAATCAAAAGCAATGAACGATCAATAATACAAGTTCTTTATTCATAGCTCTTAATCTGATGAATTTTGTGTGCTATTGGTGACCCCTGTCAATTAGATCCATTCCTAACCTAAATTTGGTCAAATAATTTGGCACCATTTGTGGGGTCCTAACAACAAGTTTTCCAAAAATATCACCCTTCTACCTAACTGTCTTTCTTTCCTTACCCCTTGCCTTACTAACCATGACAGAAGTAGTTGTCAGACATGAGGTGAGCATCGCCGAACTAGCCAAGTTGGTGAGGAATCAAACTGCACGACTATTTGCATAAGCCATGCTGATTGCATAACATGATAAATGTACTTGCAGCATGAAAGCCGCCTTCAGTGTCTAGAAGAGGAGAGTGAAAACCCGCAAGACCAAGTCACATCACTCACCACGCAGGTTACCCCTAGTTCGCAAGGCAATTCTCATCCGCGGTCATTTTGCTCGTCCGGCCATGGAGCATGCCTTTGGAAAATTTGTCAGATATAGGCGAAATAGTACCATGAATGTCAATCTAACTAATGAAACTCCTCTTGCAGGCATTGGAGTTAGCCAGGCTGAACTACTAACACAACAGGATGCACCTCGCACCACTAAGGAAGGTCCTCATGCTGACCAAGAAAACCCTATTGATGGACAGGAGGACCCACCCATTAATTAAGGAACTTCTCCTAACCTAGCAGGTGTCAATGACGTACCTGATGGAGAAGCACAAAGAATAGCAACCAACCTCTAGTAGCGGACGCACCACCTAATGGTACGTTAGACGACAGCGGCTGGAAGATAAAGTGCAAAGATTTGGAAGTTATGATACTCTGGTTACCTGACGTACCATTACTCATGAAGAAGAGTGCCCCCGATAGCTTCGTATACTCCCCATTCATAGGCAACATAGCATTGATTAACATGCCCAAGAAGTCTACATTCCCTCAAATTCACCATTATGATTATACGATGGATCCATATGAGCATATGGCCCAATATTGTTAGAGAATGCATACTATGGCAGTACCAAGGGAGTTACGAGAAGCCTTCAAATGCAAGGGTTTCAGATCAAGTTTGGTCAAACTAGCATTAAGGTGGTTTACCAACCTGTCTACCAATTCAATAACCTAAATGAATTGTTTGTCAAACCAGCATTAAGCATTTGTTTGCTAGTTTGAATGACCTGTTTGTCCAACAATTATCGAGCAACTAGAAACTCAAGAAAAATTCAAACTACTTGTACAAAGTAATCCAAGGGAAGCACGAATCATTGTGTGACTTTGTAGGTAGATTTAACAAAGGGAATATCAACATCTTGAGTTATGATACCGTTATCGCAATCGCGACATTCAAAAAGGGCCTCCTCCCCAACTTTGACTTGTATAATTGTTGATTAATTTAATGTAATCAACTAAAGTAACTCCTAGTAATTTTTTAAAATTCCCATCCAATGATTATCTATTAGGTCAGCTACTTTTCACATAATATAGACCCACAGGCATTTGAACCAAATTTGAGGCCCATAAAATAGTTTATTTTTATGATTCTAGTCTCCGTTTTTTTTTTAATGAAACCATACCTGTTTTCATAGAAGAGTACAAATGATAAAAAGAAACAAACCTAAGCCTAGCAAGATAATATAAAATATCAACAGTAATTATTTATATAGTACAAATGTTGTGCAAAGAATTACCTCCACCCCTTTTTCTATTTGTCATATAAGAGATAATTAAGCTGATTAATCAATTTGATATGCTTTCTGCTAATCAGGTTAGTCAGATTATGAATACAATCAAAGGGCTGCCTTTCCTACCTAAAATCCATTTGTTCTGTTGGAAACTTTGTACTGAGGCTCCTCCAACTAGGACTACATAGAAGGATTATTATCATTATATGAATGTGGAGCTAAACTGTGAATTTTGTTGAAACAATGACGAGTCATTAATTGTCTCTTCTTTATTTTCAATTCTCTTGGTCTTTTGGCGGTATAGTACGGAACGGAATTAATGAACTCTACGCATGTTAAGGGATGGTTAGGGAGAGAATTAATAGTAGCCTGCCTCATATGCAACTCTTGATATGCTAATTTTATACAAGGCTCTCTCTGGTCCTTATTATAGTAAACGCTCAATAAAGTTATAGAACCGAATTTTTTTGTTAACAATCTATCACAAGATTTTATTTTTGGTAGAACACAAACACTCCAATCCATATAATTGACCCCAACCAATAGGATAAGACTTTATTGTTGTTGTTTATCTAACTAACTATAAAATTTTCTAACTAATTAATTAAACTCCTCTAACTAATGACTTTAATTGAGGGAAATTTTGACATGTAAAGTTGTTATTACACGTTCTTACATGTAAAGTTGCTGCTAATCCGAAGTCCTTGCCTATAATTGCGAGTCATATATGATTCTAGTTTTTTTTTTTTTTGGCCAACAATGTTTCTAGGCTTTTTTACATATACGTCATAGATGGATGACCTTATATTATTTGTATTATTATGGGTATGATTAATTTGCTGTCCGTTGTCAATGGATAACTTAATATTATTTGGCCTGCATAAATGGATGATTGACTGAATTATAATGAATATTTATTATATTATAATGCGTATGATTAATTTGCCGTCCGTTATCAAAGCTGTATTTTTCTTCTTCGATTAGGTTTATTTTTTTAGCATTTTTATGGATATGAGAAAAGGTATACACATGATAATTTATTATTCAAAATAGTTTTTCCTTTTTATTGAATTTTACTTGTTATGATGATATGATCCGAGATCTAATTTTTGGAAATCAATGCTCAAAATAAGAAGACTTGTGTGTGTGTGTGTGCGCGCGCGCGCGCGCACGTCATAATGTCAGGCATATATATTTCATGACCTTCTGTTTTTCAACGCAACGAAGGTTTAATTTTGTAGTATTGCCCTGTCGTTCCCATTTCAGTCCAAATACATAGAAGCATTAATCCTTATATTATATTTATAATATATTGGGTATGATTAATTTTCCATTCGTTATCAAATCTGTAATTTTCTTCTTTGATTAAGTTTATTTCTTCTAGTATTTTTAAGGATATTATAAAGGTATGCACATGATCATTTATAATTCAAAATATTTCTACTTTTTTATTAAATTTTACTTGTTATAATCTGAGATCTAATTTTTGTAAATCAATGATAAAGATAAGAAAAATTGTATATTATATATGTATATATATACTCCCTCTGGTCCTTAATATAGGATCTAATTGTGGAGTTGATTTGGTCTTAAATGTAAGGCTTATTTCCCATATTATTAAATGTTTTCTCAATCTACTCCAATTAATTCTCCATCAAGTATAATTAAGTAAAAGAAAGATGGAGGAAATTAAGGAAAATGATTAAGGTGTTTTAGAAAAAACATGTCACATTAACTACTTAACTAACTTTCTTAATCTAATTAAATTTGATAAATATGTTAGCAGAGGGAGTATATTAAAATGTCCGGCAGATCTCCAATTCGTCACCTTCAGTCCTTCAGCTCAACCACGGTATAATTTTTTGTTGCCCTGTCGTTTCCATGACAGTCCAGATACATAGATGCATTAATCCGTATCATCTTTTACACATACAAACGAGACATATTATGTAGCACTGCTCAAGTTTAAAGAATAAATTAAATAGCGAGTGATCCTAACGTAATCTTGAGCCCTTGGAAAAACTTGTGCGGCAGAACAGTTCAAATAGATGGTCCAATCGCATATATCACTATGCATGTCTTGATCTCCGTGTGTCCCTTTCACTACTTGTAATTAAGGACAAACTAAAGCTCGTATAAAAGCAGCACCATTTCAATATATGAATCGGCAAAAAAACCATTCATGCTCTTCAGCAAAACCATTGCTTTTGCCTCCATGTCATTTTCATTTCTTTCCAAATACTACCTTCGACCATTAATCCTTATCATCTTCTACACAAACTACATTTGCTTCAAGCATGTTAGCGCTACATCAAATGAGACTGATTTTTTGGCATTACTGAAGTTTAAAGAATCAATAACTGACGATCCTGATGAAATCTTGAGCTCGTGGAACAGCTCGAACCACTTCTGCAGCTGGACTGGAATCACATGTGGCCACAAGGATCAGCGAGTCACTGTGTTGAATCTGGGAGGTTACCATCTGCGTGGGATCATACCGCCTCACGTTGGCAATCTCTCTTTCTTGAGAAATCTCTCCCTCATAAACAACAATTTCCATGGAGAAATCCCACCAGAGTTGGGACGTTTGTTCAGGTTAAAGAAACTCTTGCTCTCAAACAACACATTGACAGGACAGATTCCTTGGAACTTGACGAGTTGCACTGAATTGAGGGTCTTGTTTTTGAATGGAAATAGTCTTACTGGCACAATACCATATCAGCTGGGTGCTCTTCACAAGCTTGAATGGTTGCAGCTTGTTGTCAACAATTTAACAGGAGAAATTCCGTTGTCTATATGGAATCTTACCTCCCTTACCGTTCTTACAGTAGGCGGAAATAATTTGGAAGGAAGCATACCGGAAGAGATAGGCCACTTGAAGAAGTTGACATGTTTTACAGCGCCAGATAATAGTTTGTCAGGTGCTCTTCCTTCTTCACTTTTCAATATATCATCTCTCACTCTGATATCAGTAGGAGAAAATCATCTCAGTGGCACTCAACTTCCGAACAACATGTTCTCCACCCTTCCAAATCTAAGATATTTTGCCATAATTGGTAATCAAATTTTTGGTCCAATACCAAATTCTATCACAAATGCATCTTCACTCCAAGCTTTTGATATTTCTTCAAATCTTTTTTTCGGAGAAGTTCCTAATCTAGGAGGCCTAAAAGATCTATCGTTTCTAGGTTTAAATTTCAATAATTTTGGGAGCAGCTCAAATAATGACCTTGATTTCATCACATCTTTGAAAAATTGTAGCAAAATTGAAAAATTAAGTTTTGCTGGCAACAAATTTGGAGGCATTTTACCCAACTCCATAGGAAATTTGTCCACCCAACTCTCTGCACTATATCTGGGTGGGAATCAAATATATGGTACTATTCCTGACACTTTAGGAAAGTACACAATTTTAAATGGCCTTGGCCTCGAATACAACAAATTCTCAGGCACCATTCCAACTTCATTGGGGAATTTACGTGAAATGAAACTATTAAATCTGGAGGGAAACCAACTCTCAGGAGAGATACCAGCTTCCTTAGGAAACCTTAGTGAATTGATTACGCTAAGGATTTCAGAGAATATTCTTGAAGGAAATATTCCTACCACAATTGGAAACATGAAAAGTTTGCTACGCCTAGACCTTTCAGAAAATAATCTCAATGGAGTTATACCCTTTCAGATTTTTGGCCTTTCTTCTTTGTCCATTTTATTAGACTTATCTTACAACTCATTGGATGGATCTTTGCCTATTGAAGTAGGAAAGCTTAAAAACCTTGGCACTATGGATATCTCTACAAATAATCTTTCTGGAGAGATTCCATCAACCATAGCAGAGTGCACAAGTATGGAATACCTTGATTTGCAAGGGAATTCCTTCATTGGGCTCATGCCTTCTTCGCTAGCTTTGATGAAAGGTCTTACACATTTAGATATGTCTCAAAACAACCTATCTGGACCAATACTAATCGGCCTACAGAACATTTCTCTTCAATACTTAAATGTTTCCTTCAATATGTTTGATGGTGAGGTGCCAACAGAAGGCGTTTTTAGCAATGCAAGTGCAGTATCAGTGGTTGGGAATATCAATCTTTGTGGGGGTATTTCAGAGCTACACTTAGCACAATGCCCTAAGAAAGTTGACACACAAAGAAAGCAAAATTTGAAGCTCGTAACTATAGTGATTTGTGTGGCCTTTCTTCTCTTAGTGATATTTTTGTTTACTTTCTATTGGAGGCAAGGAAGAAACAAGAAATCACCTTCAACTTCACCTAGCATTGAACATTTTCCCAAGGTGTCATATCAAAATCTACACATTGCAACTGAAGGTTTCTCTGCCAACAACTTGATTGGATCCGGGAGTTCTGGATCAGTATATCAAGGAAGGCTAGAACCAGCAGATAAAGTTGTTGCAATAAAGGTATTAGACCTTCAAAAAATGGGAGCTGAAAAGAGTTTCATTTCAGAATGTAATGCATTGAAAAACCTAAGGCATCGGAATTTGGTTAAAATTTTAACATGTTGCTCAAGCATTGATTACAAGGGACAAGAATTTAAGGCATTGGTATTTGAGTACATGTCAAATGGAAGCCTTGAAAAATGGATGTATTCTGATCAAGAAAATGCATGTGGGTCAACATTGGATATTCTTCAGAGATTAAATGTTATATATGATGTTGCCTTAGCACTACATTATCTTCATTATGAAAATGATCAACCTATTGTGCATTGTGACTTAAAGCCCAGCAATGTCCTTCTTGATGATGATCTGGTGGCTCATGTAAGCGATTTTGGACTAGCAAGACTACTCGCTACCCTTAATGGCACTTCCCGAAAGCAAACAAGTATATCCGAAATAAAAGGGACAATTGGCTACACCCCTCCAGGTACAATTTATTATTATCTTGGCTTGAAGCTCTTGTAAATTCCATTTCATTTCTTAAATTATTTTAATGTTTTATTTTGTTAGTTTCAGACAATCAATTTCTAAATATTAACCATAGTCCAACTGCATATTTCAGAGTATGGAATAAGTTTTCAGGTATCAACACAAGGTGATGTATATTCTTTTGGTATTCTTATTTTGGAAATGCTAACCGGAAAAAGACCAACGGATCAAATGTTTGGAGATGACCACAATCTTCGTAGCTACATCAATTCTGCATTTCCGGACAATCTTTTGGAGATTGTGGACACAGCTCTTGTGCCCCAACAAATACAACAAACAACAATAGTATATGGAGGAGAAATTACGGTGGAGGAGGTGGCTCTTGTACATCCCAACCATGAGAAGACTCTAATTTCACTATTTGAGATTGGACTTGCTTGTTCAGAACATTCACCAAAAGAAAGGATGAACATGATGAGTGTACTAAGGGAGCTAAGTCAACTTAAAAATGCTTTTGGTCTTGGGGAACAAGTCGAAATTGACTGCAACGAAGATTATTGAGTTTGAAATGCCACTTTAGATGTGCTATTATTGTAAATTTACGGGCTAATAAAATTCCTCACATCTCATCAACTATATTTCAATCTCATCTCTTCTCTAAGACTCTTCTTTTGTGAACAAAGAAAAGTAAACCAATGTGCTTGAATAAATTATTACTTTGGTTCTGTAACACATGCAGTTATTTCTTCAACGTCTAATTTTAAATTGCCATTAGCAACATTATTATGTGCTGCTATATTGCCAATTTTCTTCTTATAACTGTCTTTCTTGAGGCCCAGCAAATTGCAATTTGTAATAGGAAACCAAATTAGACAGAAAGTTATTTTTGTCCATTGGTACAAATACGCCTAACTTGATATTTAAGAAAAGCGGAGAACAAATAGATCATGTTTAATTGGTCCGAAAAATGAAAAGAAACCGGAGTGTATATTGAAAAATAGATGTCAGATCCATCATTAATATTGATTACAGTACAGTTCTGAATAAAAATGAGAGATAATGCAAATGCAACCTCAGGCGCAACAAAAGAAAATCTCAATTTGTTTTTAAATTTGTTAAAAAGATATTACAAAGCTAAATCAGACTGAATAGTGTCAACAACAAAATCAGGGGTAGTACTAAACAGATGGATGCCATCAGCAGTTGCTCGTGCCTCTCTTGCCAATCGGTCAGCAGCAACATTCAATTCTCTGCAACACCAGACAGGGTTCACATTCCAATCCTGGTCCAGTCTACTACGTACTTCATCCAGGAGGACCCTCTCTGGATGGTCCTCAGTCCATCCTTTGGAAATAAGTTCCACAACTTCCCTGCTCTATCAACACCTTTTTGCCATTTCATCTCCCATGGCCTATTCAAACCCCAAAAGACTGCCTATAACTCAGCATGCAAGCTATTTCTGTTACCTATTTTAAACATGAAACCATCCATAACCGAGCCTTCATGATTTTTTCCAATCCCACCACATATGATGCCAAACTGTTCATACCAACAATAGAGCCATCAACGTTTTACAACCCCGACAGGAGGAGGGTAGCATCTAGTCACCTTATCTCTTCTTATACAATCCACATACAATTTCTCTTCCGAGCACCTCACTACTACTCTTGTTTGCGCCAAAACATGCAAACGACTCTCAAGCACACCTCGAAAATTCCCGCATTCATGTTTAACCATATTTGACTACTCAAAACAGTAAACCAAGCCGACCATCTAACACCCATTACTTCACATTTCTGGTTAAGGTTCCATTCCACGCATGTAATAAATTGGGACAACGAGAAAAACCTGGCACGTAAATGATTTAGCACAATGCCATTCCATCCATGATCCATCCTTCGCATGTTGACAGTCACGAAGAGCATGCAAGGTGTCTTCGGTTTGTCCTCTACAAAAAGCACAACATGGGCTATTCTGCAGACCCCTCTTAACTCTAGACAAATTAGTTACCAAACGCCCCCTGCAAAATAGCCAAAGAAAATGTTTGCAACGTTGAGGAGCTGAGGTCTTCCAAATCAGGCGCCAAACTCCATTACAACGTGAAGAGCCCTGCCCACACAATAAATTATACACTGAACGCACCACTTGAGGGTGGCTCCCATATTGGGGTATCCGCCATGCCCCCATTCTTAGAATCATGGGCTTGATTAATACATTGCAAAATCGCAGTTGAAAGAACACCATTCAATTTTGACCAGTCCCACCCACTCGAGGCAGTGAGAAAATCGGTAACAGTTAATTCCCGCATACTATCATCAATACGACTCAATGCATAATTATTTAATTTGTCATGATTAGGTAACGACGCCAAGCAACCAGAGGAATTTTCCTTTGTAGGTCAGTTCCCCCACCAGGAAACTCCTACACTTCTTATCAATCTCATTGCAAGTGTCAACAGTTAAGAAGGTCGACTGCACAGTATACACTGGTATGGCCGAAGCTACTGACGAAACCAACGAATGTCTAGCTGCCAAAGATAGAGTCTTGGTCTTCCAATTTGATGTAGAGGATCACCCAAGTACTTTCCCAGATCTGCGACTGGGATGAAACCCAGAAGGTCAGTAATCTCCTTCCTTCTGATATGATTAACGTTGTGAGAAAAGAATATCTTAGACTTTGATGCTTTCACTTTTTCACCCAAAGCCAACATAAATCATCTAGGTATGCCTTAATCAAACCTGTCTGTTCAAAGCTCGTTTTTGTAAAAACTATTAAATCATCTGTAAAGAAAAGATGAGAAATTGTATTGCCATTTTTTTCACCATGAACAGCCACTAGTGCCCAAGCCTCACATCACTCTATAACATCCTGATTTTTAATTTAGGATATAATTATAATTTAAAGATAATTATGAATTTAACAGTGATTTTTGAGATAAAAAGAGAAAAATAGGATTTGGTTAAAATATATATTTCAAAAATATTTATTAAAAAAATAATTAAAATAAATAAATAATAATAAAACAATAACATAATATTAAAATAAATAAATAAAATTAAAAAAAAGTGTGGGAACCGAATTCGGCACCAACAATTGAAAATGGAGGGTGACTAGGTGAGGCACTTTCGGTGCCTCCCCTAATATAAAATAATAATAATAATAATAATAATAATAAAGGAGGGGGCTATTTATTTATCCCCACTCACTTCATGCAGATCAGTGATCGTGCAGAAGGGCATAGAACGAGGCATTGATACGACATCAAAATTTTTTGATTTATTTCATAAGATTTAAAAAAATATTAGAACAGTTCATAAAATGCATTTGAGCCTTTCAAACTTACCTAATTGATGTAATTTCCCTTTGAACCCTTATTTTGAGCCTATTTAAAAAATTAATTAAATATTCTTATTGGAAAGCCTAACACCTACCTACCTTAGCTAATGTGTAAAACCATAATTCCCTTGCTTTAAGATAGATGATAAGTGATTGAATGGTGGAATATGGTGATGTTATGCAAAGTTACAAAAGATTTGGGAAATTGGTGTAGAAAGTAAAAGAGTTCACATTGTATAAAAATCAAGCCACAATAGCAGTAAAAAAAAACAAAGAGAGAGATATGCTTTCAAAGAAGGCTTGATATGAAAAATTCAATTTAGTTTAAGTTCGTGGGAGTATGTTTCATGAGAAAAGGAAGAAAACCCTTGAATGGTTATCATTTATCTTAAGGTATTTGATTGATTATCTTTTACCTTTTCTTTTGAAAACCTTAACCCCTGACCCCATTACAAGCTAAAAAAAGTCCCTTTGATTTTTAAGTCAAGTGGAGTGAATTAGAAGAAAAGAGGAAGGAATTAGGAGATGCTAAAAGTTGTTTGTTTGAATATGGATATATGATTTGAAGTGTTACTTTTAACTTTAGTTTGTGCAAAAGGAATATATGTTGACTCCATTCACACACTCACACTTAACAACTCTCGAAAAGCATGTTTTAAATCTATGAGGGATTCATCCTTGCATATTGTCTTCATTTCTTGTTTAATATAATATATTGAGTAGCTGATAAGGATCAATTCATTCATACATAAATGATGAGTAATTGATTCATTTAGTGATGATAGACTTCTTTGCTTGAGGACAAGCAAAAACTTAAGTTTGGGGGTGTGTTAACTCATAGAAATCAAGAGTATTCTAGCACATTGTCTTCTGTTTTCACTCATTTTTTAGTTCAAATTGTACATATAAAGAAATTATAGACAAAAATGTGGACATAAGCTAAATCAATATTTTGTTGAATCATGAGTTAACTGCATATAGTTTTTTATTATTTATGAAAGTTTAAAGAGCTCATGAATCCCTCCTCTTTGTAGGTGGAGGATGACAAGTTGTAAAAGCTCTCAAAGATCATGGAAATATGTGAAAGGAAGGGAAGAATACAAGAGGAAGATGAAAAAGGACACTATGAAGGAGAAGCCTGCATTTGTTGTGGAAGTGTTGTAGCCAAGCCATTGCAAAACTACCCCAGAAAATGACCTTTCTATCTACCCTTTGGCCGTGAAATCCACTATAGACAAAGCCATAGCGAAACCACTTGCAAAAGCACTGCTTCTATCTGTATGACAATTCGCTATGGCATTTGCCATAACGAACCCACAGCAAACACGCAAAACTGATACTGTGCATTTTGAAAACTGAAGAAGAAAAACCAGTATAAAAGCATAGAATAGGTCAAAAACCATAAGTTCTAGACTCCTTGGTCAGATTGGCTACTAGTGCTTCACATTTTCAAGAGCTTAGAGCTTGGGATTGGATTGAGAAGATTTTTGAAGCTTCAAATCTTGGGTTTTTCTTGTTCTTCTCTCCTTTTTCTTATTTTGCTAACATGGATTAAGATTTTGTGCTAAATTTTGGCATGTAAAAACTATGAGTAGTTAGAACTATCAATTAGGATTACTTTTACCCATTGTATGGATTGATACTACTGGATTATCTTGCTTTTGTTGGCTAATAAGAATATATGCTGATTTTTCTCTATGCTTAATGCTATCTTGTGCTTTATTATCACCACATAATTAGATTAGTTCAATTGAATTATGCTTAAGAGAGCTATTTTGGTTGTAGAACTTGAGAAAAATCATATTAGACTTGAAATTTGATGATTAAATGGATGGTTTGTTATTATAATATAGATATATCTAACAACCTAACATAGTCTATTGAAGAATTATTTTGGAAAGATGGTTTTTATTAATTATAAACAAGAGATTGAATATTTTTTAATGAAGATTAAAAATTAATCTTGACTTGAGAGAGCTTGGTTGATGATTTTAGGATCTTTGACTAGCATATAAACTCATTTAACTAGCCTAAATAATTTAATTGCATAGTTTCATAAAATACAATGGGGAAGAAGTAATCCTACATCTATATCTCTTAAAGTTAAACCCAATTTCTCAATTTCCATTGTTTTGCTTTGTTATTTTTATCAAAAGTCTTTATTTAACTTGTTCAAATTCAAATGATTCCATTCAACCTAATTAAGAACATGGTTACATTATTTAACTCACTTTTGTCATAGTCCTTGTGGATTGACACTCGTTTTCTCACTAAGTTATTACTTGTTACCCATACGCTTGTGGGAGTTAAACGGTGAACAATGGGTATAGACTTCATGGGCCCTTTTCTACCATCATCAAGGTTTAACTATATTATATTCTATTAGTAGCATATTACCTTTCTAGGTGGATAGAAGTCATTCCTAATAGGAAAGATGACATCCAAATGGTCTTCAAGTTTCTCAAGTATAACATCTTTTGTAGATTTGGAGTGTAAAAGGCTATAGTAAGTGATAGACGTACCCTCTTTTGCAATAGAGTTGTCAATACCCTACTTGCTAAGCTTGGGGTTACCCATAAAATGTCCACAGCTTATCATCCACAGACAAATGGTCAAGCATCCAACCAAGAGATCAAGCAGATTCTAGAGAAGACAGTCAATCCCTCAAGAAAAGATTAGAGCTCAAGGTTGGAGGAAGCATTATGGACATATAGAACTGCCTTTAACACACTGATAGGAATGTCTCCTTACTACCTTATATATGGTAAAGCATGTCACATTCTGGTAGAATTGGAGCACAAAACCTATTGAGCAATGAAGATGTGTAACATGGATATGAATGAATCTGGCTTAGAGAAGAAGCTGCAACTACAAGAATTAGAAGAGATGCGATTAGAAGATTATGAGAGTTCCCGCATCTACAAGGAGAAAATCAAGTTGTTGCATGACCAGAAGATTTTGAGAAAGCACTTCAAATTTGGTGACAAGGTCATATGCTTCAAGGCCCGATTTGCACTCAAACCGGGAAAACTTGACACCATGTGGGAAAGGCCTTACATAGTCACCAAGGTGCATAATTTTGGGATGGTAGAGTTACTTGATAAGGCAAGTAGATCACAATTCAAAGTCAACGTACATCTCCTCAAACTCTACTATGACAATGCCAAAACTCCATAAGGTCAGGTTGTCCCTTTCCTCTTTCTAACTCTCATATCATGTATGTGATTACCTGTGAAATGTGTTAAATATGAATGCTTGAGATACATGTAGGGAGAGACATTCCCAATAGTGAAGTAGGATTAGTAGTTTAGATTAGTCTCTCTTTTTTTCAATTCAATCAAACCCTTATGTACCCAATATCTTGTCATATGCCACACCTACTCCTCGTTTGCACTTTATTGATATATCCTGCATTAAGGACAATGCCTAGCTTAAGTGTGGGGGGATTTAAGACCGATTGGTGATAATTGTGCTATTTTTGGGGAAAGTTCAATTGAATCATAATCACCAATTTGAATTATATTGTTCTCGTATTTAGGCTATTGGGCTTCTATTATAACAGGAAATTGAAAGATTATCTAGACCCATCTTGTGCAATTATAAATCTTTTATATTTATTGTTGATTGTGATGACTAATTATATTTTGAAATTTAGCCTAAGAAATACATAAGGCAAATGCTTTGTGATCAATTAGCTTTCAGTTGGACACTCAGAATATCTCAAAAGAGAGATAGCACTCCCTTGAGGATTCTTGAGCTTTATAATTCTTAAAATTGAGTGATTAACCTCCTACACAGGCAACTATTTAGAACTTGTCTTGATTCTTTTACAGTTACTTTTCACATGTGCAAACTTGAAAATGATACATGTATTCATATTCTAAACCCTTATATCCCAAGCACAAGCCACATGTATTATTATCCATTGCTACTTATTTGAGCCCATCACTTTTATTAAATTTCATTATATTGTGGTATGTTATTGTGCCTGTAAATTAGTTCTTTAAGCATTCTTGTTTGTCATATATTAAAATTACATCCTGTAGTGTTGTTGCTATTATCTCTCTTTATTTTGAGATGCCATACAAAAGAAAAAAAATAACTACACATGAAAAAAAAATAAAACATAAAGAAAGAGAAAGGAGCAAGAAATAAAAGAAAATATATAGCTCCTCTAAGAAGAGAGAGAGAGAGAGAGAGAGAGAGAGAAGGCATCCCTAGAAACATCTCTTTATTGGCAACAATATTACTCCTATATTTATATATATTATGTGACAAATTTTGAACGACATCTATATTTAAATGTATAATGCTTGCCATCCCATCCTCTACTCCACTTGGCCTATTTCCAACATTACAAATAGGAAAGACCTCTTGATTATAGAATGCATATGTATGTGGTGGTATACTTAGAATTATTACAAGCCTATAGTAAGGCTCAGTCTAGCTTGGTCTGAGAGAAAGTGTAATACCATTATTTCAAAGCATTGAAAACAGTTCAAAATAAGTAATGAAGTTAAACCAGAGACCACAAACAATTTCCAACCTATTCAGGATCTGGAATTCAATATAGGGTTTGGTACTGTACTTAAGTGGTTTTCAAAAACTTTTCAAAACATATTCGATGTGGTGTCATTTTCACTTTTCAAATATGTTCAACTTATTCGGTTCTATTTCTATTTGTTAATATCAGGGTCCTTACCAACATCCTCGGCGGTTATTTGGGTTAAGTTCATTAACTAAAGGGTCTACGAAGCATGGTCACCCTATTTTACTTTATTCACTAGGGTTACGTACTAATATTTGAGTCATGGTCACCCTATTTTACTTTATTCACTAGGGTTACGTACTAATATTTGAGTCATGGTCACCCTATTTTACTTTATTCACTAGGGTTACGTACTAATATTTAAGTATACAATTGGTACGCTTACAATTACAATGATTACTAGCCTTACAATGTACTTATATATACATCGTATATAGTTTCTTAAAACTAGATAACCAATAAAAGTCTTAATCCTTTATTTGCACACTTTGGCCGCCCTTGTTTACCTGCTTGTCCTTTGAGCCGCTTGCCCTTACTGTAGATTAGTCATTGGAAAGAGTAAGATTCATATGCATCTCAGTAATAATAATTCACTCATATGACATATAATTTCACAAAGCATGTAGGCAATCATCACACAATAGCATTCATAACAGTTGTACATTCTTGACAATTCGTAACATTCATAACATTCTTGACATTTTTGACAATTCGTAACATGGATGATATCAACATCCATGCAAAGCATTATACATGATATAAGAGAAAGAGTCACTACCTTTGTCTTTTTAATCTTGTTCTTGCACAAATTTCTTGCGCTCAGGGCAGATATCGAATCCTATAATTAGAATTACAGACGACAGGTTATTACTTAATTCAATTCTTCTTTAATTCAAACACTCAAGCTGGTTATCATTAGGGGCATTTAATCAACTCAACTAAGGATTTAAAGTGGTCACTTAACCTAAAAGACCCATTTCTAACTTAGAGTTCAACAATATTACATTATGCCATTACATCTTCAATTTTCGCATAAGTGACTAAATCTGCCAAAATTTTTCATCAACTTTGAAAAATCGTATCTTTATGTACAAAAGTCTAATTGCAGTGATTCTAAAGGATATGTTACTCTTAATTAGTCTATTTTCAATAAAAAAATCACCCACAGCCAGTTGGACGAACAACATTCTCAAAATTGTCATTTATTGCACACTACCAGAATTTAACCCAGTTTTCATGACCTAAATTCAAAAATTCATAACTCCTAGTGTATAAGTCCAAATGACCTATCAAATTAAAGCTTGATATGTCTAATTTTATTCTAGAAAGTTTCACATTCAGTGAACATCATTTGGTTATCCAAAACCACAACACTAACAAGGTGCCTTGCTGGAATCCTATGCTGGTAGAAAATCCAGTTTTTCTTTTTGAGTTTCAATTATCCAAAATTCACAAGCCGAGGCTATTCCCTCACCATTTTTCATGTAGAATACAATCGTAACATCAACATGACTAAATTTCCACTCATTCTGCACGTCCTATTTTGGGCAGAAATTCAACAAAAATTTCAACAATTACCATACTTCCAATTTAAGCCCCTAACTAGTTTCATATGTCATCTAAGCATCATAAAACACCATGAACATAATCAAAACACCATGACTCTTCAAAACCCTTACTTGGCTGAAATTATGGTAGAATTACACATGCCAAATTACTTATCAACCAATACAACCATTAGCTCAAAATGAAGCTAATACTCACCTCTTGCTCCTCCTTAGCTTCTTTATTTGGTTCTACAAATTTTGCTCTTGCAAGATGGCTCAAAACGCCTCCGTTTAAAATTATAAAACCATATAAATGAAGCTCTCATCAAGAGGAATAATGTTTATGAAGGATACTTGAGTTATAGATGAGGTTAAGAAGGTAGAAATCCAAGATAAAACCCTTACCTAAAACTTGTTTCTTCACTTTCGTCACTTTCTCTTTCTCATTTCCTCTTTGGCCGACTTTGGATCATGAAGGGATGAGAGAATGTTTTAATTAAATATCTAAGCATTCATGTGGAGCTTTAGTCGGTTTGTGTGTGTGGTGAGAGATAGTTCTTTAATTAAATAGCTAAAGAGGTGAATAAAGATGTGAAAATGTGTGTCAACTAATTCTCTTCTCTCTTGACTTATTGACCGACCTTTCCTTGGCAAAAGGTAATGGATTAATTGATCAATATTCACTATCTTCCTCTTTACTTTCTGTTTTACCGAAATAATTGTCTTAAAGGGAGGAAGTTATGTTGACTTTTCTCTTCTTTCTTTCTTCATGCTTTTTGGTCAACCTTAATGAGCAAAAAAGTGAAGAATGATTTGGACTACATTGCCTCTCTTTCTCTTCTTGATCTTAACTGACTTTAGGTGTTCAAAGTGGGAAAATATATTTGCTATTCTCCCCCAGGCTTGGCTAGTTTTATTGACTTCAAATGGTAAGTTTATTTTGATCACAACTCCCTCTCTCCTTCACTTTGTCTTGGACGTTTATCTTGTGTTAAGGGTAAGGGAATATATTAATTTATTTTTTGTTTTTCAAGACCAAATCATGACCCCCCTTATTTTTGGGTTCCATTCCTATCCTCAAGATCAAGTGGCAATTGACTCTTTTACCCTTCACATCAAAAAAACACGGAATTTTTGACGGAATTCAGATTCCGCCGGAAATTTCTGATGGAATTAATTCGGTCACAAATTTCTGACAGAATTTTTTTCCGTCGCAATTTTTGACAAAATTGAATTGCATAGAAAATTCCCTCGCAACTTTCGACGGAATTGAATTCCGCCGGAAGTTCCGTTGCAAACTTGTTTTTTAATTTTTTAAAATTTAAAAAGCCATGTGGCAACTCTAGCGACCGCCCCATCATCACCGGTGGTGGCGCGTAGCAACTCTGGTAGCGTCCACCTTATCGTTGGCGCCCAAATCCGCCACATGTGGCAACCTCACTCTGCCACGTGTCGCAACCTCCCGCCGCCACATGTCGCAACCTCTTTATTCCTGGAAATGCAACTCAACTTGCTCCTCCTTTGGTTTGAACCTATGACTTCATCCGTACGCTCGTGATTCCTTACCGGATGGGCTCGACTGCTTTGGCGTTCTATTACTACACAATTATATATATAATCTTATTATACATAATCCATTATTTATAAATATATATTTCACTAGTAGAAAATTCCCTTTTTAGATCGGTTATAGCAGATAAGGTCTAAAAAATTTGACCGGTGGCAGTTTTATAATTACTTAGAACTTCTAAGACCGATTCTCCAAAAAACCGGTCTTAAAAAAATTATTTAGATCAATTATAAATAAAACCGATCTAAAAATATTAAAATAATTAAAAAATTAAAAATTTGAACCTTTTAAGACCGATTTTTATTAAAACCGGTCTTAAATGTAAAACATTTAAGACCGGTTTTAATAAAAAATTGGTCTTAAATGTGAAATATTAAAAAATATTGTTTGTCCACCCTTTTAAGACTGGTTTTTGATAAAAATCAATATAAAGGGAGAGCATTTTCACCCGTATTTTTACTCCCGCTCCCAGATCCCACGCTCTATGAACCCTTTCTTCTCTTTTCGCCATTTCTCTGTGAGCTATGTCCCATCTTGTTCTGAACTCGTCCATCACGCCCCGTTCCTCATTTGCTCAACTCTCCTATGTCATTACCACTGTCATTCCTGTGTTCGTCGTCACTGTTCTTTGATCATTGTCACTCTCCTCCACCGCCACCTCTATTCTCCACAGTAACCATTCTCTTTTGCCGTGACTTCCCTTTGTCAATGTTGTGAATTTGAGGACTTCATTTTAACCTCAGTCGACACCACCGTGACTTTGGGTAGAAGCTCACTCCTTGGTCTTCAATCAGGTTAGTGTTCAATTTGTTATTTAGTTGTTGTTCAATAATTAATAATGTCCTATGAAAATGGTTCTTGTTGTTGTTTTGAGCACTTAATTCCCACAAGTTGCTATTATAGTTTGTTAGAAATCCAACTATTTTGTGATAACGTAATGTGGAAAAAAAAAATATGTACATCTAGGTTATATGCTCTGACTTATACATCCCTGTGATATTTGGCTTGGAGTAATACCACTCTAAGTTCTGTTTTAATTGAGTGTGATTGTTTGATTGTTAGTGTTATTGGTTTATTGAAATGATACTAATTTCAAATTGTGCATGTTAATTTCATTGAAATCTCTAAAACTCTATGGTTGTTTTTATGTCTATCCTTTTGCTATTGGATATAGGGTGCTACAAGTGTTGAAATATATATGGATCATAGTTGGATAAACGCTAAACAAACAAATGTTGAATATGATAATGGGGTGAGGGGTTTTTAGACTTCGCTAGAAGAAATGCCGATTATGGTAGTGGGAAGTTTTATTGCCCTTGCGTAGTATGTTTAAATGAGAAGTCACTAAGTGCTGCAGATATATATACACATTTAATTTGTGAAGGATTTTGTAAGAGTTATATAGTATGGGTATGGCATGGTGAAGAATTAGAAATGCAATGCCAAGTTCATCTCAACAAGGGGGAGTGACCATTGATGATAATGACACAGATATGAATGATCAGATAAAGGAAACTATTCGTGATGTAAGAGAAGAGGCTTTTGAGCAATCACATGCATATGATAATATGTGCAGTGATGCTAAGACGTTGCTGTACTCAGGGTGTAAAAAATACCAATTGTTGAAAGCAGTACTAAAATTGGTAAGCTTGAAAGCACGGCATGGATGGAGCGACAAGTGTTTTTCAGAAACGCTTGAGGCTTTTAAGGACATGCTTCCAGATAATAATGTGTTGTCTTCTCGATACTATGATACTAAGAAAATACTATGCCCACTAGGATGAAGTATAAAAAGATCCATGTATGCCCTAATGATTGTATATTGTATAGAAAAGATCAAGAAGAGGAACAATAGTGTCCGATATGTGAAACCTGAGGTACAAATCAAATAACACCCCTGCAAAAGTGTTGTGGTATCTTCCAATCATACCAAGGTTCAAGCGCTTGTTTACTAATGAAAATGATGCAAAAAATTTGAGATGGAATGTGGATGAGAGGATATCCGATGGAAAGCTTTGACATCCGGCTGATTCTTCTCAATGGAAGAAAATCGATCAATTATTTACTGTCTTCGATGAAGAGACAAGGAACTTTAGGCTTGGGCTTAGCATGGATGGCATGAATCCTTTTGGTAGCCTGAGTAGTATACATAGTTCATGGCCTGTTCTGTTGGTAATTTACAACTTATCTCCTCTGCTATGCATGAAACGAAAGTATATCATGTTGTCTATGTTGATTTTGGGACCAAAACAACCAGGAAATGACATAGATGTTTACCTAGAACCCTTGATCAAAGACTTGAAAGAGTTGTGGAATGAAGGTATTGATGTTTTTGACGTGAACAAGAAGGAGGTTTTTAAAATGTGAGCCATGATTTTTTGTACTATAAATGACTTCCCTACATATGAAAACTTGTCAGGATATAGTGTTAAAGGCCATAAAGCATGTCCGATTTGTGAAGAAGGAACATGCTACCATCAATTTCAACATGAAAGAAAGACAGTTTATCTTCGCCATAAGAGATTTCTTAGACGAGGCCACCCATATCATAGATTAAAGAAAGCTTTTTTCGGTGAACAAGAGTTTGAAGATACTCCGAAGGCATTGACTGGGGAGTAAGTTTATGAAAAGGTGAAAAATATGAATATTATCTTTGGTAAGACTACAAAGGATAGTAATGAAAAAATAAATGGAAAAAGAGGTACGTCTTCTTCAATCTTCCATATTGGCCCGATCTTGATGTGATACACTGTATTGATTTCATGCATGTGGAGAAAAACGTATGTGATAGTATTGTTGGGACACTGCTTAATATACAAGGTAGTTCTAAGGATGGCGTGAAGGCAAGATTAGATTTGCAAGAAATTGGGATACGAGAAAACTTGCATTCAAAGCCATATGGTAAGAGAACTTTTTATCCTCCAGTTGCTCATACTTTGTCTAAGGATGAGAAAAGAAGTTTTTGTGAGTGTTTACATGGCATCAAAGTTCCTTCAGGGTATTCTTCAAATTTTAGAAAGCTTGTGTCAATGAAAGACTTGAAGTTAGTAGGGCTAAAGTCTCATGATTGCCATGTATTAATGCAACAAGTACTCCCAGTAGCTATTCGAGGCATTGTCGAATATGATCTTCAACATATTTTGACTCAACTTTGTTTCTTCTTCAATGCCATTTGTAGTAAAGTCATTGAGACAGAAAGATTGGATGAACTGGAAAATGAAGGATATCTAATATTATGCCAGCTTGAGAAGCTTTTTCTTCCTTCTTTTTTTGACATCATGGTACATCTAATTGTTCATATAGTCAGGGAGATCAAGTTGTATGGGCCTATCTATTTATAATGGATATACCCAATTGAAAGAACTATGAAAATCCTAAAAGGGTATGTAAAGAACCCTAACCAACTTGAAGCATCTATTTTTTAGAAATATGTTTCTGAAAAAGCCATGGAGTTTTGTTAAGATTACTTGTCAAATGTAAGACACATTTGACTTCCTAAATGTCGTGATAAAGAAGGCGGTAGACGCGAGGCTTCAGTAAAGAGTGTGGATTCTAATGAATTGCAACAAGTCCACTTGTACATCTTGAATAATGTTGATGAAGTTCAAGACTACATTAATGCTCATAAAGAAATTGTACTAAAAGGAAATAGATGAATGATTGAACAAAGGTTAATTAGGGAGCATAATAAAACTTTTGCACATTGGTTCAAACAAAAGGTTGACGAAGAAGAATGTGTTTCTGATACAATTAAATGGTTAGCATGTGGTCTTGAGGTTGATGCCATAAGTTGGACTTCATTTGTGATCAATGGTTATACATTTTACACGAAGTCCCTTGATGATAGGAGCACTGTCCAGAACATTGGGGTTATGTTAGTGGCTGAATCTATGCACTTCTCTAGTTCGAAAGATAAGAACCCTAGATTGGTAGCAATACCTTATTATGGGGTTATTGAAGAGATTTTGGTAGTTGATTGTGTTAAAAGTAAATTTTCCATTTTCAAATGCAAGTGGGTTAATGTCAACAATGGTGTGATGATTGATCAATTGGGATTTAGATTGGTTGATCTGATTAGTATAAGTTTTGGAGATGAACCTTTTATTATGGAATATCAAGTAAAACAAGTGTTCTATATTATTGATCAGGCAAATAAAATGTGGTTTGTAGCTCTCCAAGGAAAAAGGGTCATTGATATTAATCAAGAAAGTCATTCAATGAATGATCTTCTTGAGACTCCTTCTTTTTCTAGGGGTCTACCTAAATTGAACAAAGAAGATGAAGCAAACAATAAACACGGTACAAGAAACGATCATCATGAAGGGATATGGGAGGATATCCCTTTATAAAACTACTTTGAAGGTTAGTTAGCTAAAATAATTATCATGAACTATATTTGAATTATGTATATTGTTATTGGTATATATAAAACTACTTTTTTTTTTTATTTCACAGGAAAATGAAGGATATGAGGTGTCTTAGTGTAGATGCTCCGAAGCTAGCCGGTGATCATCAGCTATGGATTACTATCTATTGCATGTATTCTGGTCTTACCTAAAGGTTTGATTTCTTTTGTCAAACTATAATATTAAAATAGGGGAATAAAAATGTTTAGTAGCATACCTTAATTTTCATATTGTGTGTGATCATGTGTTGATTTTCAATGATTTATAGTTGTTGCTTCTGTGGAATTTGGGGTGTAGGAAGAAATGTAAGTTACAAGATTTGAAATTATGTTTTAAAATGCTTGAAGAAATGGGAATGTGTAAGAGAGAATTATTTCTGAACAACCTAGGAAAATGATTTATTATTGTTACTTATCTTGAATGTGGGGTATACGAAGAAGGATGTAAGTATTTAAGCATATCCAATTGAAATGTTTGATGAAAATGCTTCTGTATAAGATAGATGTTTGTTATATAATGAATAAGAGAAGAATTTATTTGGATGTCGTTGAAATGGCTGCTTGCTGAGTGAAATGTCTTAACAGGGGAAATGGCTTGCTAGGTAATTGTTTTAAATAGAACAATTATTTTAAAAAAATCAACTTTTTAGATCAGTTTTTAAAAAAATGAGTCTAAAATGTACTTTTTAGACCGGTTGTTAAATAACCAGTCTAAAAAGTATTCCTTTTAGACCAGTTGTTAAAATAACCGATCTAAAATGTATTCCTTTTAGACCGTTTATTGACACAACCGGTCTAAAAATTTGAAATTTTAGACCGGTTTTTTAGAAAAACCGGTCTAAAAAAATTCACTTTTTTAGACTAATTTCTTTGATAACTAGTCTAAAACTAATTATTTTTAGACCGATTGTATAAATAACTGGTTTAAAAACAATTTTTTAAGATCAGTTCCTGAACAGATCTAAAAAGTAGCAGAATTTTTATACCGGCGGTATTTAAACCGCCTCCAGAACTGGTCTAAAACGTCGTGTTTAACCAATCTTAAAAGTAATCTTTCCACTAGTGTTTTGTTTCTTATATATAAATGTAATAGTAATATAAAATAATTTTATATATTCTTATAATTTTTAATATAAATTAACTTCAAATTAAAAAATTTTACATCTGAAATAAATTTCATATGACTATATTTTTTTCTAATTTCTAAAATTACTTTTTTATTAACATTAATTAATAACTAATAAATAATTATTAACTAATTTTTTTTTACTAATATTAATTAATAACTAATAAATTTTATTTTATGAAAATAAATTTTTATATGACCATTTTGCCCCTACAACGACCAAAACCTATGATTGTAAATTAAAAATATTTTAGAAATTAGAAAATAATAATTAAAAAATAAATTTAGAATTAAATTTAAAATATTAATTAATAAATAATAATTTTTTTAAAAATAATTTTTTAAAATTTAATTTAATTAAAAGTAATAATTAATTAAATAATAATCATTTTTAAATTTTCCGACAAAATTCAATTCCGTCGGAAATTATGAGGGAATTTGCAACGAAATTGAATTTCGTCGGAAATTGTGAGGGAATTTCTGACGGAATTCATTTCCGTCTGAAATTGAGAGAGAATTCAATTCCGTCACAAATTTCCATCAGAAATTCTGTCGAAAATTTGCAATGGAATTATTTCGTTGGAAATTCCATGGCAAAAGACAGAATTTGCCACAGAATATTTTCCATGGCTAGGAAAAAATTCCATTGGAAATTCTGTCGAAAAATTTTTCGACAGATTTCGGTCGAAATTTGGGATGGAAATTTTTTCCATGGCATATTCCGTCAGAAATTTCATGTTTTTTTGTAGTGCTTGATAATGGCAAAATTAATTAGGGTGTCATTAATCCTTTTATTTCACTATCTATTACATTTAGCCCTTGGATGTATTTTGGGATATTACAAAAAGAACCCACATAAAGGTGAGATGAGCGAACAGTTATATGCATGAGAAATTCTCTTTTGTTATATTCCTTTATCCTAACTGTGTATATATCATGATTTCTCAACATTATTACTCTATGTCTTTTGCTAACTTCAGGAATGTGTTCAAGAAAGCCCATCACTCTCGTTCTCGAATATAATTGATTATTTTGATTGCAAGTATCTATTTCCTGAGATAATCATATGATAATATTTGCCCAAGAATGCAAAGGTGTAAGTGTGGGGGAATTTCATATATCCCTATTTTTTCATATCATTGAATGTCTTAATTGGGGATTTTATCATTAATTTTGGGCTAAATTGTATTTATTATGATTAATTTAAACTAATGATGATTGCATGAAAATAGAGCTTGAAAGAGTAATGTTTCCATAAATATTGCAATTGCTTTTAATTGGATTGATTTTCTTGGAATATAAGTTGCTACCTAATTTTGATATGCATTGTAGGTCACTTTAGGAAGGTTGAAGCTAAAAATAATTGAGGAAAAGGCAAGGGCAATGATCAAGAAAAAAAAAGAAATAATTTTTGAAGGGATTAAAATGAAAAGAAAAAGAAAACATTGTTGAAGGACCAAAACGAAAAGGAATTTCTACGTGGCCAACTGGGAATTGTGTCAGAAAAAAAATGGGGGCCTTTCCTGTAATATACACTGGCAATTTTAGAACAGAACAAAATCAACGAAGTTTACAGAAAAGGCCCCAAATTGAAATCAGCATTTTTGCTGATTGGCGCTAACCAAATCTAAATAGATTTTTAGGGATCTTTCTTCTAAAGGGAACCAACATTGTTGAGAGCTAAGGGTTGTGACTTGTGGAACAATTTTTGGCAAAGATTTGGAAATAAAAAGGAGTCAATTTTAAGGAACAAGAGAGAGGATAGCACGGAATTGTTTTTATCACCGTCACAAAGCTTCGAACGGGGAGAGCAAATTCGGAAGCAAGAAAAGGAAGAGGAAATTTATCAACATCACCACCATAGTTCCTCTCGAGATTCACCTCCATCTTCTTTTTCTTATTTTGTCATCTCATCCATGGATTATTTATGCTTTGAAGTTGTGGTTGCGACTAAAATCATGAGTAGCTAAATTCTCTTGTACTTCTTGGAGTTGATGCTATAGCTTGAGCTTGGGATCTTCAATTAGGGGGGTATTTGCTTTCCAATTAATTTTCTCTTGAACTATAATAAATTTTCCTTTGTTAGGAATTATTTTGATTTGGATTTGGGACTAAGATTATACATTATAATCTTTGTTAGTAGGATTATTGTTATTTGAATTGAGTTGTAAGACCTAGGTTTTGATTTTATATATTTCCATTTGCACACTTTGAAATTGTTTTATCTAGCACATTGTTAGGTGTTATAATTTATTTGTCTTGCTCTTGAGTGTCTCCGTGAGCATTCATCATTAGGGAAACAAGTCTTATTAACTCAATTTAAATTCCACACCAAGTGGTTTTTAAAAGTGCCTTAATAAGTGGTTGTTATCTAGCGTTTAGGACAATTATTTGCTAAGAATCAATTGACTCAAACTGTGTTTGGGGTTTTTAATTAGACTTAGTGAATTAATTAACTCACATATCATTAAGCAAGCTAGGATAGCCATAGGTTCACTTCCAAGGAGCATTCCATCATATCATTCTTTAAATCGAATTTCATACTTCTATTCATCATTTTATCAAAAACCCAAAACATAGTAGTTTAGGTTGTTTTTTCATCATCCAAAAAAATCAATTTCAAAATCCCTTTCAATGTTTTTGTCACTTTGTTTAGCCTAGGAATTAAATAAAAGACTCCTTAAGAGAACACGACCTAAGTTGTTCCCTTCATTGCACAATTTGGTTTATTTTGATTTAACCCGAGGAGACTAAATGTTTTAAATCAAAGGCACTAAGATGTTTTGAGAGATTACAATTGGTATCAGAGTCCACGTCAATTGGTATCAGATTCTGTGGGAGATTATAATTGGTATTATAGTCCAGGTCAAATGGTATCAGAGCCAGGTTCATACATGTATCATAGTGTCTATTAGGGCTGATTCAATTGGTATAGCAAGTATTAGAGCCATGTTTATTTGTGCAATAATTTGCAAGGAGGAAATTTTGTGAAGGGTACCAATAATGGAAAGATTAATGAACAAAGCATGAAATTTTTATGACAACAAAGAATAAGAAAATAAAGAGATCTTGTATTACCGATCTTTATTGGGTACAAGATAGGAAATAAAGAAGAGAAAATGAGAGAACTCAGATTATGTCGAGTATAATGTAAAAGAGTGAGTAAGTGTGACTGGAGTGGCTTATGTGTTCTAAGCATATGGAGACACCTATTTATAGATTGGAGTCAAGTAAGTTTATTCCTTCTTTTGTGGATCTAGGTGAGCTGTGAGGGAGGTGGAGATCCTAAAGTTTCGGATCTGTGGCTCTGGATTGAACACTGGGCTTTGACTGGGCATATTGAGATAAAGGTGAGTTAATCTTGGGCCAAGCACACACTCTTGGGCCTGCTTCAGTTGCCTTGTCTTTATGTCGCAAGTGATGAGTTTTGGGCCCTACAATAAGCCCCCCACTCTCCAAGCCTGACGAACAATTGGCTTAGAGAGTAGTTTATGATCCTGGCAGTTGAGTGCCTTCATCGATCCTACGGTCTTCATTTAAGCTCTTTTCTTAGCTTTCTCGTCTTCAACTAATTGCTTAAAAAGTTGTGGTTAAGGTTTGTTTGTACCTTGATCTTGCTCCCTCTATACTTGAGATGACATAAACTAGATTGTGCCAAGGCAAATGGCTAGTCAAGCATTCCATCTAACCATGTGATCTCAGTATCGATAGCCTCCGTGGAGTAGAATAAGGGAAAAGGCAAGGTAGAGACAAGCAAGAAGAGAAATGGTGATAGTAGTATGTTCGAACATGAGGTATAGATCTCTACTTTCCTAGTGTGTCCCCGCTGGTTACCGACACACCACAGATTCATCCCATAGTCCGTCATCTCCTGTCCAGGGTGAAGCAGCAAGATTGGATACTTAAGGCCCTACTGACTCATTGACGTCCTGCTTTGCCCAAGTGTCATTTTGTTTTGCATAGTTGATACATTTTGTTTTGTGTAAACATTCCAATACAAAACTTTGTTTGTTAGCACATATTGTGGTATTATCATAATATTTGACCAATCATAGGAATTTTAGTTAGTTGGTACGTCGGTTATGTGTAGATAGCAAATCTTCTATAACTAAGGTGTTTCACATTTTGTATCATGCAATGAATTACTTCATGGCTTGTGTAGCCAATGTCTTTGGTACGTTAGTCCACATATCTAGTTAATTGATCGCAATTAAAGGTGTTTTTGTTTTAGACAGGTTGCCATTGTATAACCTGATAGGTTAGGGAGTCCGTGTGTGCTAGTACGTACTATCATAATATCCAATATCCAACCAAGCATGAGAATTTTGGTTAGTTGGAGTGTACATCGAACCTTTGTGGCTCAATTTGTGTTCTACCATAGGACACCCCTAAAGTTGGATTCTCAACGTTTAGAAGTGCCGATAAAGAGCTTTATTTTCTAGAATGTTTATGTGTACTATGTTAGAATGTTTGTGTATACTAGTACGTACTATAGCGTTGAGATAATATTTGACCAAGCATGTGGATTTTGTCAGTAGGTACGAATGTCACATCTTCGTGGCCCAGTTTGTGTTATGCCATAAGACACCCCTAAGGTTTGGTTATCAACATTTAGAAACATCCGTGATTCATATGTCACAGCTCGTGGATGCTACTATGCTTGGTAGAATGGCATGGCATACCAAGCCTCCGTTCATACATTTAAAACTCATATGTTGTAGTTAATGTATGTTGTTTACTCGTATGTTGTATTACTTGGTAGGTCAGAGTGACGTATCAAGCATTGGTTTGTGATTTGGCCAATTCGTAGTATGTTCGATAGAGAGTTCTCAGTTAAAGAACAACAAATAAGACTGTGAAGCATATTGGGGTAATAAATCAGATGAATTGAGGAATTCAAATGAATTAAGATAATAAGTCAAATGAATTGAGTCAAATGGTATACTAAGACTTCCTTTGCCTAATATGTGATATTGCTGGTAATGTTATGGTAAGTATGTAATGGGAAAACCTTGACTAACCAATAGCGGGTGTGTAAAATCCTTTCCCTGAAACTCTTTCATCAAAACACTTAATCAAATTTTCTAATAATGAACAATACTATTGCATAAAATTAGGAAAACTTAAACCCGAAGGTCGACCATGGTAGAAAAGATTACAACTCATTTTTTAAAAAAAAATTACCATGATAGAAAATAGTTTAACCATTTGAAAATTCTACCATGGTAATAAAAAAATTACAACTCATTTTTCAAAATATTACCATGGTAGATAAAAGTTCAACTAACCATTTAAAAACTCTACCATGGTAATAAAGGTTTTAAGTCTCTACAAAGAAAATATTACAACCCATCTTTCAAATATTAATCATGGTAAAAATTAATTCTACCGTGATCATATGAAATATTCCCATTTCAAAACTAAAGTCATCTAGCTTTACATAACATCCAAATAAAGTACGATAATCAAAGTTTGCAGTCGAATTAGAGTTTACAGAATGTGGGCCCTATGAGTGGCAATATACATCCATTCAACACATTATAAACCACCAAAGGCTATACAGATATATATATATATATATATCTAGGCCTCAGGAGCTCCTCCCGACACCTCAGCAGGGAAAATATCACCTTAAAAATGTTAAATTGACAGGGTGAGACAAAAGCCTCAGTAACCAACTATTCGACTCAGTACACTTGCTGACATGTGTTCATGAGGTGCTAAGAAGAATTGTTTATATAACAAATTATTAGAGATATAATTGACAAACTTCAATATCACAGTTTTATAAACAAATCTCATATCAAGAATTATATTTCATAATTACTATATATCAAATCTCATATTACAATTCCTATTTGCCTCCCATCAATCCAACTGAACCGCCTTATTTCCGCCGACTAGACCCATGGGCTAAGTTACTATCCATGTCACTGTCCACTCAAAAAGCTCACCGATCACATGATGATGATCGGCCAAATCCACAGAGCATGTGTCCAAACCATGGGTCTTTCCTCTCATTGAACTAGTAGGGTGTTGCAGCCCCTCATTGAACTGTTGGGATAGTCCCTCATTGAACTGATGGGACAATAAAAAACCAACCATCGTGCACCAATGGAGGCTATACCACGTGGTAAAATAATTTACAACATCTCATCCCAAACCCATTATCACAGTAATTATCAATCATTATTTCAACGGGATTTTCCCATTATTTCCATATTCATATATAAATATATACATATTTTTCATTTCAATTCATAAAGTTCCACAAGGCAAGTTTATATCAAAATACTTCACAATATAATGATAACTTTCTCAATCACAATAAACCTTTACTCATTGAAATATCTAATAAATATCAACTTACCATTTTCAAATTTCAAAATCATTTTACAAAATACTCAAAAACAATATACAAACACACATAACAAATGGAAAGTGGTTGCTTCTCGCCAAAGCAAAATTATAATCAAAAGCTCTTAATCCAAAAACTCAAATACATGCCAAAAATTAATCTACAACAATCAATTTATTATATATTAATAACTCTGAGTTATTAGAAAAATTAATTTACTTAACTTAATTCTATAATTTTAAAGTTTTGAATTAATTACTCCCAAAAATTCCAATTTCACATTAAAATCCCAATTATTAATTTAAATATTTTTCTTAACTCAAATAACCTATTCAAGTCATTGATTATTATTAATTCCATTCCCTTAGAAAATCCCCAATTTTAAGTTTAGAACATAAAATAGCTAAATTATAGATCATCATCCTAAAAAAATCTAAACCGATTAAAACTTCAAGAATACCCCCAATAATCCAAATAAATCATTTAACCCAAATTTAATCTGTTAAAAAGTCCAATATAAAATTATATATATATATATATTATATAGAAAGTTCATTATAAAATCTTATACAAACTGAATAACAAAATAAACTGATTAAAATTCACTATTAATCATTTTCTATATTCTTATAGTCATATACTGATAAAACTTAAACTTACCCAAAATTCTAATCTTAAAGTATTCTTTAATCAGCAATAAATTATTATCATAAGAAAGAGAAAATTATTTAGAATATTTTTTATAAAAGAGGTTTTGTGATTAAAAGTGATTTGAAGTACCTTATTGATCTCCGAATAATTGAAAATACTCCTACCAGCATTTTGTCGTACACCTTCCAAAAACTGAATCTAACTTTAGTCCGCTACCCTTGAGTCCACTGCTCGTCCTTTTCTTCAAAATTACACCGTTTTGGTATAGTTTTGGGTGATGGAGCTGAATTTTTTTAAAAAAAAATAGTTTCTAATATTTTGAAGTATTTTTCTGGAAGTATCTAGTATCTTAAAATATTTTTAAGTAAGATACAATATCCTAAAATAATTTTTAATGCTTTTAACCCCTTAAACTATTTTTTAATTTGTACCCAATGTGTTAGCAGCCTGATTGTAATTTTATCCTTAATATATTTTTTCAACTCCAAAAATTACTTTAAAATATTTTTTTGTGCTTTTTTAACCATTTAAAATATTTTTTCAGTTATACCTAGTGTTTTAGGAGACTAACTTATTGATTTTTTCAGTAGCATATATTTTACCATTAATATATTTTTCTTAGTAGTAATACCCAAAATTTAAGATACTGATTTATTGATTTTCACGTACTCTAAAATATTTTTTCAGTAGCATCTAATATTTTAAAGTTATTTTTAGAGCTGAAAAAATATATTAAGGGTAAAATTGCAATCAACCTAATACACTAGGTACAACTGAAAAAATAGTTTAATGGGTTAAAAGTATTAAAAATTATTTTAGGATACTGCATCTTACTTAAAAAATATTTTAAGATTTTAGATACTTCTAAAAATAATTTAAAATAATAGAAACTATTTTTTTCAAAAAAATTCAGCCCATCACCTAAAACTACACCGTTTTAAAGAAAACGGTGTAGTTTTGAAGAAAATGACGAGCAGCGGACTGAAAGGCCGCAACTGAAACCGGATCCCAAAACTCATTTCACTTGTGTGAAGAGTTATGTGGTCTTTACAATCCACATCGCCCTTCATGTGGCACACATAAACTATTCTATTATATATATATATATATATATATATTAAAATATTATAATAGCACCATTATAATGGCTGGTGCCATTATTATTGGGGTTGGTGGGGCCATCCACTTTAGGCGCCACCGACTCCATTATATATATAGATATATTTAATATATATTATTATTATTTAAGATTATTAGTGAACATTATAATCCAACTAAGAAAAAGCAAAAGATGTTCAAAAAAAAAAGCAAAAGACAATAGGCACCATTTTGTGGGGAGCATACAACCCCCCATAACTAAACTGCATTAGAAAATTTTAGTAAGATGATGAGCTGTTGGTAAAATGAAACTAAACTGCATATTTTGAAAATTTTAATACTATCTCCGATCCTAAATATATGACATAGTTTATTACAAACTATGTCCTATATTTAGGACCGGGAGTATTTGATAGTCATATAATCATGTGTCTATTTAAAGGTATAATAATATATTAAGGTAATTTATGTTGAATCAATCATGATTCCAGCGATATACAAAGTAGCTCATTATATACAATAATATAATGCATAGCCAATACAATGAAGACGTGTAGCATGATAGGAAAGATCTAAACTAAAATAAACTTTTGTGCCCCTCACAAGGCCCTTGGCCATTGGATATATATTAGTATGGTACTATTTGATGCTTCAACAATGTGTGTGTCTAGTTTATTTTTCCTCCTTGAACGAGAATATTTTAAAAATGAAACAAAGTGGCAAAATGTGTTCAAATATAGTTTTAACATATACTTTTTAATCTATATCTACTGGATTTTTAACTTGAGAATATTAATTTAAAATAAAAAAAGGAGTAAGCTATAGATTAATAATAATGCATCTTATTAACAATAATTCACAAATCTGTGAATTTAGATTTTTGTTCAAATACACAAAAACTACGAGCTGGGAGATGTATTGATATATGTTAATTAATGAGCAGTGGAAAAGTTTGTGTAAAGCGTTACTTACTAAATTTATATTTATAGATAATTATTTTTTAATTATGTTTATATCCTATAAAGATTAGAAGTGAAAAGAAGGGGATTGATGGATTGAAATCAAGAAAGATACATTTTCCCTTTTTGTGACACAAGTTTCGGCCAAGTAGAGAAATGAAGATAGGAGCTAGATTTTCAATGATTTGATGATTCCATTGCGTTCAGGAGGGAAAATTAGGTGGGGTTATAGTTAGTCACTTTTTAGGAAAAGGCCAAAAAAGTATAATTACGAAAATGCCCCTGAAACCCTTAGAGTGGGGCTGCCAAGGGCAAATTGTAATTTGGCATTGAATTTGATAATTCCAAATCCGGAAATGGATTCCTTGGGTGGAAATATGCTAGAATAGCTCAGGTTAGAATTTTGGGAAAGATGCAGCCGGACCGGGTACGGCAGGCCTGGGCCGGTCCCCGAGGGCATTTTTGTAAATTTCATTACAAACTCGTGTAACCCCCAGAAACACTATAAAAGTGTCTAAATGATGCATTTGGAAATATAGGATTCAACATTTTGCCCTAATCGCGAGTAGCCTGTGCCGGCACCAGTCAGGAAAGAATAAGGTAGTGACTCTTTCTCTTATATTATACGTGATGCCTTGTATGAGTGTTATATCATTGGTTTGTGATGATTTCGAATGGTACAAAGCCTGTGGATATGTGAAAGCCGGAAGGCTATTTGTGAAGCCGAGAGGCTATGTGAGCCGTAAGGCTATGTGTATGCACCGCCACGCCAATAGTCCCTGAGTTGCTAACAATGATTCGAGTAAGGACTACATGCCTTCTTGGAGGTAAAAGGGGATGAGGGTGGGGTATGATGTGCATTGCTGCTGCTTGGTGATCTACTTGCTTGCTATGTGATCATGTGTGGTATAAGTGATTTGTTACTACTGGGATTCTTTTGAATCTCATTCTTTCCTTTGACTAACCTTCAGACAGGGCAAGCAGCTCCAAGGGAAAGGAGAAGAACAAGGGCAGATAGTTCAAACATAGATTTTAGTTGGTTGTCATATTTGGATTGAGGATCACTGTGTATTCTGTAAATAGTATTTTGGATACGGTTGTGTAATCCTCTAAATGGGAATGTTTGTGTTAGATCTCAAGTTTTGATGATAACAAAGAATGGTATGAAAAAGATTTGATAAACAAATAAGTTTGAACAAAGTAATAACAGGGAAAATAATCACTTAAAGTAAGCATTGGAGTAATGAAGAAAGGCCAAGAGAAAAAGTTGAGAAACTTCATTGTATAAAATGAATATGTATCAAAGTTGCACAATAGAAGTACAAAGCTCACAATATCATGGATTAGACACAACACAAGAGGAAAGCAATAAACTTTATGGATCGATACATCAACTTGCTGCCAAATATAAATGAGTATTTCCAAATATTTTTGAGAATACTTTGCACATCTTTGATTTCAATTAGCATTGATTATGAAAGTTTTCTTGACAACCTCTCTAAATTATTTCAAACTTGTTTTTCAAATAAACCTTCTTTATTTGCACATTTTTTTGAGTGGGGAGAGAAAGGTCATTCAAATTTGTTTTCATATTCGCTTTTCTAAGAGCATTTCCAACCCTGCCAATGTTACTCGAGGAGCTACTCGAGTAACTCACTGTGGTAATCAAAACCTGAAGGTATTACTCGAATAACATGAAATGTTTTTCTCACCCTTCACTTCAAGTTACTACTCGAGTATGCAGAATTACTTAGAAGAAAAACTTCAAGTCACTACTCGAGTATGCAGAGTTAGTTGGAAGAGAACTTCAAGTCACTACCCGAGTAAGCTATGCAAAAAATTTATGTTTAATCGAGTAACAGTGTAATCAAACTTGAAGTGCTCTCGGCCTTGAAATCCTGCCAACATTACCGGAGTAAGGCATCGAGTAACCTAAAGTTTATTTGAGAGTTTACTCGAGTTACTACTCGAGTAACCTATGAAGTAAAGGGTGTCATACTCGAGTAAGTACCCGAGTAAACAGGTATTTTCAAAGATTTGTAAATTTGTTTACTCCATACACTACCCGAGTATTGTATTGTTCATTTATTAACTTGCAGTTTATCATTACTTTCACGATGATACTCGAGTAACCTTTAATGAATACTCGAGTATGCAAGTTCAGTTTTTGAGAATTCATTCCAACATTCATTGATTTGTTTCCTATATGATTAACCTTTCATTGTATTAGTATTCTTAGCATATCCACAGATAAACAATGAAGAGATCTTACCAAATAAGGAAAGTCAAATGCAACGTTCAAATACTACCTACCGCCACCTACCACAAACGGATATTTTTCAAATACTGGAAAAGTCAACAGTGTCTGCGCACATTCTAACGGACGTGAAGAAAATGTTCCAACGATCATTACCAACACACCTATATATATGGGAACATCCAAACAGAGAAATATAACAAGAACGCACACACGAACGTATCATCAAGTTCATTACTCTGTTTTACACATATTTATAATTCTGTACTTCAGTGATTCTTATTCACTCTGTGAGAGAGATATTTCATTCAAACTCAATATTTGTTATTGAGGTAATTTAAGGTTGTGGAACCTTGAGTTAGGATTGGATTACAACTTGTAAGGGGGAGCGAGTGTCCAGGTGAAGGAACTTGCTTGTACTGAGGTGCCAAGAACCCACTGAATCTTGGAAGTTATAGTGAAACTCTCAGAGAAACTCTGAGGACTGGACGTAGGTCAAAGTGGTTGTGGCCAAACCAATATAACTCCCTGTGTACACTTCGGTGATATTTCTCCTTACTCTTTACTACATTATATTCACCGTCAAGTTTTTATATTTGCAGCGAAAAATTTAGTATCACCCAATTCACCCCCCCTCTTGGGTGAAACGCTTGCTCTAACAGTTTGAACCCTTAGTATGCAAATATATGTCAACCCGAGGGTTGCCGGTATTTTTGTTGTACACTCTGATATATATATATATATATATATAAGTGTGATTTAACTGCGCAAGGTAATTATATTCAGAGTTTGCAATTGAGACCAGGATAGGGATGGAATTTTGAAAGAATTTGTGAAAACCCTACTAGAAGGAAGGGAATGAAATGAGTTTTTATTATTCTTCGGTCTCTAATTCATTTTAACTACGCACTCTCGAATCATAATTACGATTTTTGAGGTAGGAGGTTACAAAGGATACCCAAAAACAGAGAAATTAATGAACAAAGCAGGAAATTGTTGTGAGAACAAGGAATAGCAAAATAAAGAGGGGCTATGTTTTTTATCTTTATTGGGTACAAGACGGCAAATAAAGAAGTGAAAATGAAAGAGCTCTGATTATGTCAAGTACAATGTAAAAAAGTGAACCAGTCTGAGTAAAGTAGCTTGTGTGTTCTAAGCATATGGCAGCACCTATTTATAACTTGGAGTCAGGTGAGTTTGTAAATTCTTTTATGGATCTAAGTGAGCTAAGATAGAGATCCTAAAGTTTTGGATATGTAGCTATAGACCAAACATTGGGCTTTGACTAGACGCACCGAGAGGAAGGTGAGTTAGTCTTGGGCCGAGCACACACTCTTGGGCCTACTTCGGTTGCCTTGTCTTTGGGCCACAAGTGACAAGTTTTGGGCCCTACATGTATCAAACCGGTTAATCACTATCTGAGCCAGTGTATAATAAATAATAAAGAGTTGGGTCAATTAGTATAGCAGCTATCAGAGCCATGTTAATCACTACTAGCTAGTATCGCCCGGGATAGTGTATCAAACCGGTTAATCACTATCAAAGTCAGTGTACAATAATTAATAAAGAGCCTTTAGTATGGAGAAAATTCTACAAAGTAGATGATGCAAATCAAATCTAGAATTAGCCATAACGAAATAGAAGAACAATTACACTTCTACGAAAGAAGAGGCCAAGAATAGAAGAGAAGTTTAATGTGTAATATACCGTTGCAAGAAAGGCTAGAGAGTAAAACTTGAACCGGAGAAATTTCGGTGTTGAGAGAAAATGAGAATGATGGGCGATGCGCAAGAAAGAGAGAAGTGCAGCAGGGAGGAATGAAGAAGCGCGGAAACACAATTTTAAATTTTAAATTAATAAAAAACTAAATTAACCAAAAAAAACCATTCAATTATGTCGTATTAACCAAGGTATTAAAAATCGGACCGGACATTGAACCGATTGAGGTACTAGGTCAAAGGTTAGTGGGTCAGACCAGGGGTCAACCCGTAGTCAAACCGGCCATAATTAAAATAATATAATTTAATTAATATGTATAAAATAATTATATCTAACCATTATAAAAATAATATTGAATAAAAGATTCAATATTCTCCATTTCTTTCTTTTTTTCTGTTTTTTTACTGCCAATATATGCTCCCAATTGGACTATATCTTATAAGAAAAATGAATAAATTTATCCTAGAATATTGGGAGTAAAATATTATTCCTCTCAAATAATAAGAATAAAATTTAATGCATTGCATAAAAAATTTAAAGTATTAAATTATAAAATACAAAAATATACTTATAAAGATATATAAATAATCATTTACAACTTATAATTTAAAAACAAGCTCCATATAATAAGCTTCTAATTTATACTTTATAATTATAATTGGGAAAATCACTGTCAGGTCCCATGGAAGCAAAATATTCTCAAAAAAGTCCCAGGAAAATCTGAAATATCTGAAAAGTCCCTAGGGACTTTTCAGATATTATTTTCCAATGTAAAAAGACACACATGCCCCTCTTGTTAATGTAAAAGTAGAAGCTTCAGAAAGAGGAGGGAAGGCGCAAGTTTTTTTCCGGAGACACAGAAACGACGCGAAAGGGACTGGTGTGAACTCCAACATTGAAGGGATCAAGTGTAATGTTGAAGTTCTTGGTAAAGGATCAAATTTGCAAGCTCCACGTACTGGAACCGAGGTAGAACACGAAACTGAATTTTTTGATTTTGGTTCTGTGTGATATTTGGATAAAGTGAAATTGAATGGTGGTGAAAGGTTGGTGCTTGGTGGCAATAGTGGACAAAGTGGTAGGAGGTAGATGAGTAATGACATGATTTAGGTAAAGTTATGAGCTTGAGCGTTATAGTTGGGGTTTGAATAAGGTTGGGTAGTGTTAATGTGATAGTGCTCTGTTTTTTGGGGAGGTGACAGAGGAAATGATACCTTGAAAGTGGGAATAGCTGATTTTCAGGTTGGTGGGTGCTGTAAAAATTGTGATATGGGAAGAAATTTAATTGTTGTTAATTCGTGCAGTTGGTGTTGTTAATATAACTGAAGTGGTTGTTAATACAGCAAATGGCTTTGGGTGTCATAATGCTCTGTTATTGTGGAACAAAACAGAGAAAGTTGGACGTTTGACGTGGGAAAAGTTGATTCTCATGGTGGTGGGTTGATGTGAAAAGGGTGATATGTAAATAGCTTAAGTAGTTGTTAATTCGTACAATAGTAGTTGTGAATATAACAGTTTGAGTTGTAAATACAAAAACTGTGCTATTTTTTAAGTTTTAAGGCAATGTAATAGAGAGAAAGGCCTATTGTTTGGAAACCCAACAAAGTTATGCCTTTGTTTAAAGTGGGAGTCATTGAATGTGATTGTGCTTTGTTTGATTATATGATTGTAAAAGAAGTGTTGTTAATATGTGCATATACAGTTGTTAATATAGCTTTGGAAGTTGTTAATACGAACTTCATGGTGCAGATTATCATGAAAGATGGCAACTAGTTCTGGGAAGAATCTATTGTGTTTCATTCATGTGGGGGGGAAGTTTTTAAATGTCGGAGGAGATGAAACGCAATATGTTGGTGGTATGGTAAGAACAAGATGCATAAAAGAAAGTACAACATATGAGGAGTTGCTACAAATCATATCTTCTATAACGGGAAATGAAAGTAATCAAATTCAAGTGAAATTCAAAGTTTCTATTGATACATCAACATTTGTGGATCTTGTAGACGATGAAGGGGTGGATCATTTTATGAAATATAATGAACAATATGGTCATGTGTACATTGAAGACGATGGTGATGATGAGAATACAGTCCCAACATTTAATGGTCAAATGGAAGAGCAAGAAGTGTAAGTCGAGTTATCTTAAGAAAAGTAATTTGTTGTAACTTAATCATGCAAAAGAGAAGTCTAACTTGTCATTTATTGCAGGATTGATCAAATGTTTGTAGGTGCTGGAGGATTGTGTATGTCCCCACCGCCTTTGTTAAATGAAAGTCAAGATGTCCCATCATTGGAATGTTGTACTCAATTGGTGCCAACGCCCATACCGGGAATGAATCATACCAAATGGAAGGATTTAATTATTGGAGAAGGACAGATATTTCCGAATGGTTTGAGCCTTCGTCAGACATTATATAAATACAGTATTTCACACAAGTTTTCATACCAATTTGTGAAGAATAATAAACAGAAGATAATTGTGAAGTGCAAGGTTAGTGGTTGTCCGTGGTACATGGGTGCTTATTCATCAGGAGAACATCAAGATACAGAGTTTCTAACGATTCGAACATACAAAAGTGAACACATTCACCATGCACAGGACAGCCTAATAGTCTGGCATCCACACAGGTCGAGCTTGACATCATCAATCGTAATGGATGATTTAAGGTCCAATATCGATAAGACTTCCAATGAAATTCGAGCAGACTTGTACAGAGAGTATGGGGTGCGACTGAACTACCCTCAAGCATATAGGGCAAAAGAAAGAGCGTTAAAGGAATTAAATGGACGAGTAGAAGACTCTTATCAAGCAATTCCTTGGATATGTGATAGATTGATTGAAAGTGATCCAGACACAGTTGCAAAATGGGAAGGCTCATCTAACAATAGATTTGAGCGGGTATTTATTGCTTATGGTTGCTCGGTTAAAGGTTTTATAGGTGGTTGTCGGCCCATTGTTTATATAGATGGCTGTCATCTAAGTGGCCCTTATAAGGGAACAATGTTGTCAGCTTGTGCATACGATGCAGACAACCAAATGTTTCCCTTAGCATATTCCATTGTCAGTGGTGAAACATATGATGAATGGCTTTGGTTTCTACTCAATTTGAAAGAAACAATAGGATCAATCATGATAACCATAGTGTCAGATCGCAATAATGCAATTATCGGTGCTGTTAAAGAAATATTTGGCAGCGAGCGACATGGCTATTGCTACAGGCATGTGAAGGAAAATTATAGTGCAGAGTTCTTGAAAATCAATAGAGGTCGAGCACGTACATCGGCGACTACCAAAGAGACTGCACTCAAGCTTCTTGATGCAATTGCCTATGCAAGGTTGGATGAGGACTTTATAAGTGCAATGGGAAAATTAAGATTGTTCAATCCACAATTGGCACAATGGGTGGAGACCAATGGGGATGTTGACAAATGGGCTCTGAGCAAGTTTCCTTTCAATAGGTGGGATAACATAACCACGAATATTGCGGAGTCGTTTAATGCATGGATGTTGAAAGAGAGGAAGCATAGCATGTCAATACTAATTCATGAGCATCGGGACAAATTGGCACGGAAATTGCTTGCAAGCAAGATGGCAATGGCCAATTGGAAAAATGGAGTTGGACCCAATGTTGAAGAGAAAGTGCTGCAGCATGTTACCTATGCGGAAAATATGGATGCAGTATATTATGGAGACCATAACTTTTCGGTGCGAACTAGATGTGGTGAAGCGACAATTTATGTCAATGTAGATCTTGCTCAAAGAAAATGCACATGTTTAGCATGGCAAATGAGTGGAATACCTTGTGCCCATGCTTGTGCAGCAATTAAGGTACTCAATGGTAATGTGTACACATTTGTACATGATTGGCTGAAAGTGGAAGCACAGGAGAAAATATATGGAAACACCATGAGACCAGTTGCAACACATGATTGTCCACGAGCTGATTCTCTGACTGTCACACATTTGCTGACACAAACATTCTTGGATCCGCCAACAACTACAAGGCCGGCAGGGAGGCCGAAAAGAAAAAGAAGGGAATCTCAGTTTCAAAACAAGAAGCTTTATCATTGTGGCCGATGTCATGAGGTTGGGCACTCCGTGAGGACTTGCAAAAATCCAAATCCAACCTAAAACGATGGATTATGTACTTTCTTTTGTTAGCTACTTATTTTGGATTATGTATATATACACCATTAACTGGTGCCTTCCTGTGACCCGTATTGGTTTTTGAACGGGTCCGGATGTTGGTGTAGTTAAACACAAATAGTCTGATATTAAGTTAAATGAGTAGGCGAAAATACCCCCTTACTCATACAACTTAATATTTCAATGTAAATTGATATGTGGATCTGATATGCTACTAAGTTGTGACATGCACTGTCAGAAAGTTGGAAAATTAGGTTGCATGTGTTGTTTAAATTTGCATCAGTTGCATTAGTTGTGAACAAAACTCATTATGTTGTGAAAACATACATTAGGAGTTGTGAAAATTTTCACCAGTTGCTGTCAAATTTTTGCAGCAGGAATTTAAGTAATTAGGCATTATAAGTGGTTAAAATCATGGGTTCCTTAGGTGACAGTGGTGAGGTGTGCACTTTATAAAGTCATGGGGGACTTACTATTCACTTGTGCATGTGTCTAACTTACTTCATACAATAGGCAAACAACCAACCAACCACTTGATAAAATATGCTACAATTCAGCTGTTATGAAAATTTGCATCAGAAGTACTGCTGCAGTCACGCGATGAGGTTGTGAAAGGAACTGAAAGGGTTGTTAATGAACGCTTTACAGGTTGTAAATATCTCAACATCAAAGAGTTACGGTGAGAAAACGATGGGAGGAGGTTGTTAATTGAACTGAAAGGGTTGTAAATAAACGCTTTAAGGGTTGTAAATAGCTACTTTGCCAACACTTAACGTCAGAGAACGTTGTTAGACACAAACACGGGCGAGGTTGTTAATTGAACTCAAACGGTTGTAAATGAACGCTTTAAGGGTTGTAAATGTCTCATGTACAACCCTTAAAGCGTTCATTTACAACCCTTAACGTCAGATAACGTTGTTAGACACAAACGCGGGCGAGGTTGTTAATTGAACTCAAACGGTTGTAAATTAACGCTTTAAGGGTTGTAAATAGCTACTTTGCCAACACTTAACGTCAGAGAACGTTGTAAGACACAAACGCGGGGGAGGTTGTTAATTGAACTCACAGGGTTGTAAATGAACGCTTTAAGGGTTGTAAATGAGAATTTACAACCCTTAAAGCGTTCATTTACAACCCTTAACGTCAGAGAACGTTGTAAGACACAAACGCGGGGGAGGTTGTTAATTGAACTCACAGGGTTGTAAATGAACGCTTTAAGGGTTGTAAATCAGAATTTACAACCCTTAAAGCGTTCATTTACAACCCTTAACGTCAGAGAACGTTGTAAGACACAAACGCGGGGGAGGTTGTTAATTGAACTCACAGGGTTGTAAATGAACGCTTTAAGGGTTGTAAATGAGAATTTACAACCCTTAAAGCGTTCATTTACAACCCTTAACGTCAGAGAACGTTGTAAGACACAAACGCGGGGGAGGTTGTTAATTGAACTCACAGGGTTGTAAATGAACGCTTTAAGGGTTGTAAATCAGAAAAGGCCATTTTTCAGAAAAGGCCATTTTTCATGTCATTTTGCTTTAAGGGTTGACAATCAGAAAAGGCCATTTTTCATGTCATTTTGCAGTTGTTGCGCTGTGGCGAAGCAAAAGCAAATCGCCACACCTTGAAGTTGTAAAACGAATTCATCAGATTGTTAATACACACTTCAGGAGTTGTAAACAACACATTATTCATAACGTAAGAAAACTTCTTTAATTTGAAATACGTGTTGGAGGTTGTTAAACCCATATAACCTGTTGTCAATAAACGCTTGAAGACCTGTAAAAATCACCATTGTAATAACGCCCTATTACTTAAATGTTATAACTTGTACAAGAAGGCATATGCAGTTGTGCAATAGCCGTAACCAGTTGAAAATATTTCCTTGTAACCTAAACATGGCAGTAAACAAAAAAGCAATTCTTCTTGCCCTTCCTACAATGACAAAATAGTCACACAAAGACATAAGGTTCTTGAAGAACCCACAAAATAGCAACATATGTACATAATAACATCACAAATGCTACTTGTCTCTATTCCCCTGCATTTGTTTCTTGTCACCTGCAATGGACAGCACCTTTTTGGCATGTATGTTCCTGTCATGTGTCACAAGCCACCATAACGAATCGACCTTAATCTGCCGAATTTGTTCAGGAGACAACTTAGGCATCGTATACCCCCCTTTGTCTTGTGCCGAGCCATCCCAACCGAATAACCATGAAAGAACATGGACGCCACACGAATCGCTGCAAACAGAAAGGAACAAACGATATGAAACACAACCAACCATTTCAACCGAATAAAGCAAAAAAAAAAAAAGGTAATACTAACATGTCAGCTTGGACATGCACTTTTGGCCAGTTGATGTCTTTAGGTATTTCTCTTCCTTTGCCAAATAATTCTGGTTTAACCCTGCGAAGTACACTAATGATGCAATCTCTCTGCAAGAAGCAAATAATGTTGACATTACACAACACAGCAAGAACAACATTTACAAAATAAAGCATAAACTTAAGTTGGAGTGCTTACACACTGGCTTCCCAACCGCTCCTTGCCACGCAATTCTTCTTGTTGCTTTTGGCTCAATCTCTTCTTCTTACTTGTCTTCTCATCCTCTAAAAGTGCATCTTCTTCCCTCTTTTGCAATCTTGCATATGTGAGCTGGTCAACCAGCGAGTCAAGGACAGAGAAACGCAATGTCTTGGTATCCAACACATAACAGAACCAGTGATCAAGCCGCAATGTAGGAGCAAAGATTAAGTCACAATCCCCAATGTTGTATCGAATATGCTCAGGAAGGATCTCATATTCATGCGCTTGCCAGGACCACTTCTTTGGGTCAGACGACATTTTTTCCATCAACTCTGATGAAAAGATGTGTCTACTGACTCGACTAGAGTTCTGTAATTGATCCCCCACTAATGTCCTTGCGACCATTGACATAAACTGAGAAAAAATAGCTCAAAAGTTAGTGCATATCGTACTAAAGTAACAAAGTATCAGTTCTTGTCAATGTATATGTAACATACCCTATTATTGATCCACCCCCTTTCACGGAGACAATATAGTTCGCCTCGTGTGACGAAATAGTCATACATTTCCACAAACAGCCTATTACACAAACAAGCATTTTGCAGTCAGTTTTTGTTCTTAAACTAGAAATAGATAGTAGACATTTAATTACTTACTCTTGTGCATCCTCTTTGTTGGGTCTCGTTGTGCACAGCTGGAATAAAGCTTCCTTGTGCTTGTCATCTTTCGTTCTTTTCTTAGTCATGGTTGTCACCCAGGGAGAGACAAGAGCAGGCTTTTTGACCCTTGTCGATTTTCTCAATTGTACTTCTTCTTCCCCCTTTAGTACATCTTCAGAACACTCATCTTTCCCCTCGTTGGCTGACCTATTAGGTTCACCTTCATTATCTTCCTCTAAGCCATCTTCTTCATGTATGCTCCAAACTTCATCATCTCCTTTTCGTATGGCAGCCTTTTCAGCTTCACTTCCCGAGGAGGGTTGTTCATCGTCATTTTTTGACGATGACTGTTCATCAATTTCTGCCCCTGCATCCATTTCTCCCCCCCCTAACAACCTTGCCTCAAGGGAAACCAATTCCTCTTGGACAATTGACACCACCCTTGACATAATTCTTTCATATGTTCTCTTCAATTCCTACAAATTATGAGGGAAATATTAGTGACAATAATATGCAAAGTATGTAAACCTCACATCAAAGTTCATCACTTACCGGGTGTGTTATAATATTCTGCTGATGCAATTCCGAGGCCGGACCCCCCACTACTTGCCCCACGGAATGTAGCAACCCTTGGTTGCTGTGCCTCTCTATTTGCACTCTCTTCTTCACGTTTTTATCATTCCAATATCGTACTGCTTCGTCATTTTTAGAGGCTTGTAATTCACCGAGGGGAAATTTTTGTAAGCAAAAAACCTGCATACAATGTGAATAACAACTTAACATAAGTAAATGTCAACATTTAATGTAGAACTTTAGGAATCATTATACAATGAAAACTTATGTTGCACTTACCATAAGAAAATATATACACCCTCCAACGTTGATTTTTCCTGAAGCTTTCCCTTTGCTCACTTTTTTCTTGTATTGTCCAACTGAATTTGAAAGTTCACTCAACACAAAGGTAGCCCAATCATTGTCTCCAAAAGCTGGCTGTGTAGCCACCAACACCTTTAACACTCGGTCACTAACCTTAACACCGGCTCCGGGACACAACAACGTGCCCAATGCGTACATAATAAAGAGAAATTCAAAATCTGCATCATCTTCTCTTTCAATCAGCCATTTCCCAATTGTCTTATATGGCACTGTGCCATACAATGTTTTTAATTGTTGAAAATCTTTGTCTTCATTCATCGCATTTCTTTCAATGTCCCCGCCCACACACGGTAACCCCATAAATTCTGTTACATCTTCCGAGCGAATGTGGAGTGACCTCCCTCGAATAGAAACATTGTTGGTTGGAGGGTCAAATGCACCCATAAACTGCCCACATAAGTCTCGAGGGATTTGTGAACAGCTTATGTTGACCAACTTATCAAATCCAATTCTCTTTAACCGTTCCATCCGCTCTTCTCTGTTCTTCAAACTTTTGCACACCTCTATAAATTGATTAGGGGCACACCGAGTAAGGAATGGAACAACATATTTTTTCCCTTTTTCCCCTCTCCTTAATTTCTTTGCCCTCTCCTTATATTTCTCCTTCTCATCATCTTTCAAAGCGTTCCAAGCTTCTTTTACCGACTTACTCTCCTCTTTAAAAGGCCTTTTCGGCTCATTCTTTTTCTTCTTGTTCTGGTAATACTCTTGCGTGAACAATACATACGATGACACTTTTGGCTGCCTCTCTTCTTCTTTATCTTCCCTTTTTCTTTTGTTCGCCATTTTTTACTTAACCAGAAACATAATAATTAATCCAATCCTTCCAAAACTCAGTAACAAGAGCTTTAACACAGAGTACAGTCCACTGATTCAAACTATTTTCATGTGCAAATTAAAACTCAATATCAAAAACAATAATCGAAAATGACTCCAACACAACACTAGTTTGGTGCCACCAAGAGACTACTGCTTTGCATAGCTTATAACCAGTAAATTCCACTGTCACAAATCAGATTCACCTCCAACATTGCCCAAAATTTTGACATTTCAGTACATGCACCTAAAGTCACACAACTTACCATGGCAATCAATATGTATGTCAAATGCAAATTTTGACAAGTAAGCTCATATCAGAAATTTCACCAAACTCAACAAAGTGTACAGAATTTCAGCGATGGATGCAAAGCTTTGGAATATACCGTTCAGCAAACATCCACATTTTGACAACAAATTCAAGTCACTGCACCAAAACTCTAACCCAAGTCCACACAGTTCAGTTTTATCACAAAACAACTCAATATTATCAGTGGAAGTCAACAAACGGTGCACAATAAAGCTGCAGAGACTATAAACAGTAAAGCCGCAATATAAACAAGTTAACATTGAAGAGGTATAGATTAATGCCATATGAACAAGCATCTATAAAAAAACCATAACCAATTACTACCTACAATATGGAGCTAAATGTAGATCATGCCATTTTTTTTTCTTTCCTAAATAAAGGGGGTAGGAAATGGGGCGGGCCCAATCTTCCTCTTCCTATCAAACTAATATGCCAAGCTTCTCTTAGCCCTATAGTCTTTCTCCTTCCTAAATTTATCCAAATGATTCAAGACCTGAACTGAAAGAGACTCTACAAACAAAGCTTTCACAATCATCTCTCAAAATGCCATTTTTGTTACTAGAAAATTACACAACTTAAATCAAAGTCCTAAATCCTAAATCCAACAACAAGTGGAGGAACGCCGGCGGGAATGGCAATTTTATTTAACGTGATTGTGTGTGTGTAGATAAAAGTATGTAACGTGATTTATACTTAAATACAATTTTATTTTTAAAAAAAGAGTTTGACATAAATTTAAGTTGCTAATATATTGAAAAATCAGTTTAAGAAGATTTAAATTTAAAGAAAATTTAAAAATTAGAAAAAGTTAGCTTCAACTTTTAAGTCACTTTTGGTCTAAAATCATTTTTCTTTAAGAATTATCCCAAACACAAATTTTTACATTAAACTAATCTTCTTTTGGCTCCAGTGAGGCAATAAATTTTTGGCTGGGAATAAGGTATAGTTATTCCTAATCCCCTCTCGTACCGTAGATTTCTCAAAGGCAAAAGGGCTTTAATGTTGGTCACGAGATCTCTCCGCACATACGGTTAGAGATTGAACCCCTAATTAGATACTTAAAAAACCTAGTTAAGTGCCACCTGTATTAGGTATAGTGATTTGTTCCAATGACTTTTGAAGCTCTCCATGCATAGTGTGTTTGGGTGGATTTCTTGGGAGCTTCATGGATCCACTATTTTGGTTTTTCCCCCCCATCATGTCATGAGAAGAATAGAATCCTACTTTGCAGTTTACATATGTTTGTTAAGGTCCATACCTAAAATTGCTCATTCAACCACAATCTAGTTACAACCGCTATTACATTACAGTGAACACGTCCAAGTCGCTTACAATACCAAAAGCACTCGCAACAGTTTTTCTACATAATACATTCCACCACCTGTATTCTTAAAGTAACAGACTACTCATCTATCTACACTGTACTGCTAGATTTATTAATAAAGTCTCCACAATATATCAACGAGAGGTTTATGTATTTTAATCTAATGTGGATTAACAGAGCCGCACTTGAGTCTAACCTGACCATTCTGACCAGTGAGAACACCAACACTACTGAGCTTAGCCATGGAGACAGCAAAGTCATTGAAGAAGGAAAACTGGTTAATGAGCTTAGCCATGGCGCCTAAATCCTAAATCCAACAACAAGTGGAGTCCTAAATTAATGAGAAACGGTGATTTCTTTCACTCACCAGCGGGAATGGCGCCTTCGACTGGAGCACCGATGGAGTCTCGAAGTGGAGGAACGCCGGACGACTCTCGGCGCCAGACACCACCGACGGAGACGCAGCCGCAGCCGACTGCAACACCAGCACCCACACACGGCCACAAGACCCCGACCAGAAACGGGACACGCACGGCGAACGAAGGGAGCACCGACGGTGAGCGAGGGCCGACGGTGAGCGAGGACCACCAGCGACGGACACGATCAGCGAATGACGGCACAACCACGGCCACGCACCGCACGCCACCGGACGACAACGGAGACGCGATTTGGAACGCGATTTGGCCTCTGGAACGCGATTTGGCCCTCTGCGCGATGATTTGGGGTTGTGCCGCTCTGGTCTCTCTTTCGTATTGAGGAAGAAGAGTTTAAATTTTCATTAGGGCATGTGTGTCTTTTTGCATTTGAAAATAATATCTGAAAAGTCCCTAGGGACTTTTCAGATATTTCAGATTTTCCTGGGACTTTTTTGAGAATATTTTGCTTCCATGGGACCTCACAGTGATTTTCCCATTATAATTTAAACCCATAGCAATCCACATAGGCAGATAGGGTAATATAATAATATTAATAACCTTTTAATTTCTAATGGTGGCATCGCATCGTGAGACGTGAGGAGTAGTGCATAAACGTGTAAAAGAAATCATGTTGGGAAGCATGAGGCGGAGGATGTGACTTCACTGTGATCATCTTCTTTTCAAAACAGATCATAGCCCTTCATTTAAAAATGAACGTCCATGATACAATCACTATGAGATCAAATTCAACCTTTTCAGTTTCCCAGGACCTCAAGCTCTATAGCGCATCTGGTTTTGAGAAAGCAAGAAGCCAGAAACAGAGAGCATGCATTCAACTATGAAGAATGAAGCACATCTGACTGGTTTTTCCCCATTTTTCTTTGTGGTTCTTCTTCATATTCATCATTATTCGTCATGCTTCTTTCCTTTTGCTCCCCTTCTTCTTCTTTTTCAGCTGGCTTTGTGTAACACCCCGATTTTCGATTAAGGGCTAATGGTAATTATTGAGGATAATTATCGAATTAGAGTGGAATAATTATGGGTTTGGTGGCTATATTGATTAATATACCATAAGAGTTGGAAAATTGAAAGAATGGAATTATTGGCATAAGTTGGTAATTAATGGAAATTAATTTCTAACTAAGAGAAAAATGAGAAGTGTGATCAAATGGCTAATGGATGGATTAGAGAGATTATTTGGTGTATATGTGTGTGGTATTAGAGATTAAGGGATGAGATGTTGCCAAGTGGCATTATGGTGGACCATAGGATGAGGCTTATGAGACAAAAACCACTTTTTTCTCTCTCCTCTCTCTCCTATGCGTTTTTGGAGGCATGTGAAGGGCTAGGGGTCAGATTTTCTGCACTTCATCCCTCTTCTCCATCTCTCTCTCACGTTCTCTCTCTTCCCTCTTCATTTCCTCCATTGTTGGCCAAGAGAGAGAAAAGAAAAGTTGGATTTGAGGTAAGCAAATGGCCTCAAATGCCAAAATGCTCTTCATTAACATTGTTCCTTGAGCTAAGAGCTTTCATCCTATGGTTGTAGATTCTCCATTGGTGGTGCTTTGGGTAATCACGAAATTATGAACTTGAGAGAATCATGAAGTGCCTTTGGGAAAGTTGTTGAGGTGAGTGAAAGCTTCCTTCTCATATAAGATTTGTGGCCATTGATTAGGCCTTAAATTTCTGGAATTTTAGCCCTAATTTCGTGATTTAGGGTCTTGTGGTGTTTGAATTATTGTTGTCATGGAATTAGTGCCTTGTTAAGTGTTTTGAATGAATGGTATTGAATTGAAGCTTAAATGTGAAGTTTGGCACTTTTTGTGTTGGTTTTATGCTTTGGTCAAAACAGGGCATATAAATGGGTTGTGAATTTGGTCATTTTGAGGTTACCATTGTGTTCCTTGAGTGATTTTGTGTGGGAATAAGCTTGGTTATTAATTTTGGAGTTATTGAACACTTTGGTAGAAAATTGGAAATCTGTTTGGTTTAAGCTCTGTTTTGTGCAGTAATTTTGTATGAGCGTTTTGAATGACCAAATGGTATTGGAAAATTCTGAAACTTTCCAGTCTTAAATTTCACATCCCAAGCTTCAAAATGGGCACATAATTTGTGCCATTTAGTTTTGTCTACTGTGAGTTATAGCTGTCCAAAGTTTGAGGTCGAAAATGGATTCTGTTTTGGGACAGTCTTGAGTTTTTGGTGATTCTGTATTTTTGTGGTGATTTCCAGTGAAGTGCTATATTTTTCCTTGAAAGAGGACTTATATACCTTTCTTTTGGCTTTGGAATCACCTCATTTCGATTTTTGTGGAATTAGTTATGATTTTTAGAAGTTCAGCCAAGAAACAGGATTTTCTGGGCCGCGGCCCGAGGATGCTAGGCCGCAACCCAAATGTTTCTGGGCAGTTTTGGGCCGCGGCCCACCCCCAAAAATCAGTGTTTTGCACTTTTCAAAGGAGATCTTTGGTCAAGTGTTTCCCAAGCCTTTAGGCATATGTTTGGGCTTTAATTAGCCTCCTAAAGGTCGTGAATGATAACCAACTTAAGTGTTTGAGAGTTAAGGAATTGGAAAAGGGATTAACCCTATGTCCTTGTTTGGTTATAGGGTTGGACAGTCGCCCTGATCGTGGTTTGGTGTTCGTTTTTTTCGTGAGCAGCTGTGCTGGAGCTTACGTGGAAAGAGTGTAGGGAACTTACCTCTCCTGCATGTATTGATAATTGTATTTGTGTATTGATGCATGTTATTGCTTTGCATGATTATGTGAGACATGTATGAATGATTGTAGCTCTGTTTCTAGTTATGCTATGGCCATGAGTATGTTGTTGAAACATTGAGCATGCGGATATATCATGATGTGAACATGAGTTATTGTGATGCAAGCATGTCATGCATTAAATACTTATCTTGCATGCATATTAGTATGTGTTTCCTACTGAGATTCCCCAGAATCTCACCCTCCCCTATCAACATTTTAGACAGGGAAGGAAGATTGAGGATGAAGCAAGCATCCAAGGACGAAGAGGACTCGTTTCTGGGTGAGAGCTTAGTAGTTGGTTATCAATGCGTAATTGGGATTATGTATTTGTTTATATGGATCAATACTGGAGTATGTATTCGAGTAAGTTGTGTAATTCCCTAATCGATGAGTTGTATGGGCTAATATGCCCTATGATTGTTGAGCGAAGATATGATACCGGGATCGCCGGGAATTTATATTGCGTACTCTGATAATTGTATAAATGTAATTTATCTTCGCATAGTAATTATATTCGGAGTGTGAATATGAGACCAGGTTATGAATGATTTCGAAATGCATTTGTGAAAACCCCGTCTGGTTGATGGGTTTATAAATGTTGTTTTGTCTTATTGGTCTCTATTTCACCTTAATCGCGTAACCCGGATATTAATTACGGCAGGGGGTTACACTTTGCATTTTTGCTGTTTTCAGATCTCGTAAAACTTGTGAAACACCGTCGTTCTCTGCGTCTGGCAGCCTAAGAAAATAGCCTAGTAACCCGCTCAACCCAGCGGGTTGCACGGGTTACATCCGGGTCACCCCAAGTTATCCCGAGTCACTCCGAGTTAATTTTTTCCCGAGTTAGTTCTTGACCGGACCGAAAAAGTGGCTGGGTCACGGGTTTCATGTCTAACCCGGCCGATCCAGTTCGATTTTTAATAAAATGGTATTAACACTACATAAGTTATGGTAAAAAAATACCACATAAATAATCGACATAGATTAAAAAAAAAAGAGGGTGCATGCAAAAAATAAAAATAAAAAGGTAGAGATCCAGTTTATTCAATTAATAATTATTCAAAAATAGAATAATTCAATCAACATAATCAAAAATATAAATAGAATAATTAAAATTTTCAAAGAAGTCAACTTAATCTAAAATACTTATGGGTACAACCATTGTTTAGAGAACCGAACCGGCCGATCGAACCGTTGGTCGATCATTGAAGCGGGCCGAATATATGCGTTAGACCGTTTTTTTGAAGGAGCCGTTTTGGGCAGTCTTTTAGCTGGTTTTGGGCTGTCAATCGCTATTAAGCAGGAAACCGAACTGATTTTTCAAAAATCATCCGACCCGATAAAAAAACGAGAAATTTTTTTTCTGCAAATTTTTTCTTTATATTTGAAGCTAAAAAAATAAAAAAAAAATGGCATATAAATTTTAGACATGTTGCTTTATTTTATTTATATTATATAATACTAATTTTAATAGTTTGGTTTGTTGCACACTATTTTATAAAAATGCTTTTGAAGAAAAAGGCAATGAGGTTTATCCTCAAGCTAAGGATGAAATTAGAAGCATTAGGATTGGATTGAAGGTTTTGATTTTGGGTCATTTCCTCAAGAAGTTGATGACATTTACCACTCTAGCCGTATTTATAAGTTCATTTTAACTAAATTTCACATACCAAATAGGGGTAGTTAACTCAATGATTATGGGATAAATTTACAACTATGTCCTCATTTATGAATAGATACTTTTCAACTCTTTCTTCTCTATCTATCTTTAAATTATTTCTTCATTTGTATAATAAATAGGGGTAAAATTGTCACAATCTCATTTATTACACTGAAACTGGACTTATAAATAGGACCAAATTTTTTTTGTCAAAAAAAACTTATAAATAATATCAGAGTGGTATGGTCTAAATATCTTTCAAGAAACTCATGCTTGAATCAATCAAGAACCACCAATATTTGACAAGTCATGAAATTATTATTGTTAATGTATTTTGTTAGGTTAATTATTGATTTAATATTCTTCCTTAAATGATATTTTGTGACTTTATTAACTTAATATGAAATTAGACTAAAGATTGATTGTAATATAATATATATATATATATATATATATATAATATTTTTAAATTTAATTATTACGTCACTGATCCAACCGAACGGCTTGACAGTTTCAACCGATTGAACCATGACCGGTTAAACTTTCCAGCTCAACATCCGGTCCGGTTTTTAAAAAATTAGGTACAACAAGATTAAATCATATCAAAGCTAAAAACCTTTCTTCACCCAAGTTATCTCTAGACAATATGGGCATGCTAATCTATGCATTTAACTTGTTTTTTCTTTTGAAAGTTACAATCTAATCACATAAAAAAAAGCTCTCTAATTTTTATGAGTATTGTATGTATAGCAAGACCCTCAAGTATCAATCCTCATCATCTTCTACATAAATTTAATTTGTTTTGATTCCACATCGGAGATTCATCAAACGAGATTATACCAGCCTGGGTACCTTAGAAAAATAAAAGGTAATTAATCTAAATCATCTCAAAACACGACTGATTACACTTTCACATAAATTTATTTATCTCAAAACATGACTGATCACACTTTCACATAAATTTATTTAGTAAATTCAGAAGTGTCAATTCAGTCTTCCTAATACTTAAAATTAAATGGAAGGAAAGCCTTAGTTCAGTTTCTATCTATCCATTAGAATAATGAATGAACTTTGTTTAATACCATTACCCGACAAAAGAAATAAATAAAAGAACTTTTAAAATATGTACTTTCATATCATCACCAAATAAATATTTAAATAGTCAAAGTCAAATTTGAAGGAAAAAATGATATAGGCACCCACGAATTCTACGGGCAAACACAACTTGTTTGCTTTTTCTTCACACCTACTCGATATTTTAAAAATCAGGATGCGGATGCACATCTTACAATGATACCTTGTGTACATCTCACATAGACTACCCAATTTCAACGGTCAAAATCTTGGTTTTTTATTTGATCTTCCAGCTACCAGGTTCAAAAGTAACTTCAATTAGAATAAATAAAAATATATATGATAAGACGCGTGTGTATGTATCAGCAGGATTTAAAAGCTTTTACACTTGAGTTCTTCATCAACACAACCATGGCTTTTGCTTCCATATCACTCCCATTTCAACCCAGAAACCTTCAAGCTTTAATCCTTATCATCTTCTACATAAACTTGCTTTGCTTCCAACATATCAGAGCTGCATCAAACGACACTGATTATATGGCATTGCTCAAGTTTAAAGAATCAATAACAGGTGATCCTAAGGAAATATTGAGGTCTTGGAATAATTCAAACCACTTCTGTAGCTGGACTGGAATCACATGCGGCCACAAGCATCAACGAGTCAACGAGTTGAACCTGAAAGGGTATCGTCTCAGTGGAATCATATCACCCCACGTTGGCAATCTCTCTTTCTTGAGAAATCTCTCCCTCGCGGACAACAGTTTCTATGGAGAAATCCCACCAGAGTTGGGACGTTTGTTCAGATTAAAAGAATTCTCTATGGGGAACAACAGATTAAAAGGAGAGATTCCATGGAACTTGACAAGTTGCACTGAACTAAGGCGCTTAAATTTGTCAATGAACGGTCTTACAGGTAAAATACCATCCCAAATTGGCTCTCTGTATAAGCTTGAAAGATTTGCCATTCATAACAACAATTTAACTGGGAAACTCCCAAGTTCTATGTGGAATTTATCTTCCTTGCCAAATCTTGACATAGCTTATAATCACTTGGAAGGAAGTATCCCTGAAGAGATAGCTCTTATGAAGAACTTGAAAATTTTGTCAGCAGTGTCAAATCATTTTTCTGGTTCTCTTCCTCACTCACTTTTCAATATGTCATCTCTCATCATCATATCAGTCACACACAACGAGCTGAACATGACTCAGCTTCCAGATAACATGTTCAACACCCTCCCAAATCTAATATTTGTTGTCATGGGCGAGAATCAAATCTCAGGTCCAATACCAAGTTCCATCTCAAATGCATCTTCTCTTCAAGGTTTTGATATTACTTCTAACTCTTTTGTTGGGCAAGTTCCAAGTCTTGGAGCTCTAAAAGATCTTCGCCTGCTGAATTTGGAAGAAAATAACCTTGGCAGCAATTCAAGTAATGACTTGGATTTCATTACATCTCTTCAAAACTGTAGCAAACTAGCAAGCTTAGCCCTAGTCAGCAACAACTTTGGAGGTGTTTTACCCAATTCCATAGGAAATTTGTCGACCCAGCTCATTCGAATATACCTGGGTAATAATCAGTTACATGGAAATATTCCTGGTTTTCTAGGGAAGTATACAAATTTAATTACCTTGACTTTGGACATGAACAAATTCTCAGGAACTATTCCATCTTCTTTGGGCAATCTTTATCAGTTACAGCTGCTAGCTTTGAGTGGAAACCAACTCACAGGAGAGATACCCAACTCTATAGGGAATCTCAGCCAATTGGTTACCTTAGACTTTTCAGAAAATAGGCTTGAAGGAAAAATTCCTCCTATATTTGCAAACATGAACTATTTACTACACCTTGACCTTGGAAAAAACAATTTTCATGGATCCATACCCAAGCAAATTTTTGGCCTTTCTTCTCTGTCTATTTTGCTGAACTTATCTCACAATTCATTGGATGGCTCTCTGCCTTCTGAGGTTGGAACCCTTCAACACCTTAGCTCTTTGGATATCTCTAAAAACCATCTGTCTGGAGAGATTCCTTCGACCATTGGAGAGTGCACAAGTATGGAATACCTTAACTTAAGAGGGAATTTCTTCAACGGATCCATGCCTTCTTCATTAGCTTCATTGATAAGTCTTGCATATTTAGATATATCATCAAACAACTTGTCTGGACCAATAGTAATTGGTTTGCAGAACATTTCGTTTCTTGAATACTTGAATGTTTCTTTGAATATGTTGGATGGTGAGGTACCAACAAAAGGGGTTTTCAGTAATGCAAGTGCAATATCAGTAACTGGAAATAGCAAACTATGTGGGGGAATCTCTGAGCTGCACCTACCACCTTGCGCCATAAAAGCTAACAAGCAAAAGAGGCACCATAATTTAAAGCTTATGGCGATTATGATTGGCTTGGCTTTTTTCCTTATAGTGATATTTATTCTTTCTTTCTATTGGAGGCAAAAGAGAAGTAGGAAGTTGTCTTTATCAGCGCCAACTATGGAAAAACTTTACAAGGTGTCGTATCAAAATCTGCACATTGCAACTGAAGGCTTCTCTGCCAACAACTTGATTGGATTTGGGAGTTTTGGCTCAGTATATAAAGGAAGCCTGGGATCAGAAGATGATGTTGTTGCAATAAAGGTACTACACCTTCAGAAGAAGGGAGCTCACAAGAGTTTCATCTCAGAATGTAATGCACTTAAAAACATAAGGCATCGAAATCTAATTAAAATTATAACATGTTGCTCGAGCATGGATTATAAGGGACAAGAATTTAAAGCACTAGTGTTTGAGTACATGTCAAATGGAAGCCTTGACAAATGGTTGCATCCTGATCACGATGGTATAGATCGGTGTTCAATATTGAATCTTCATCAAAGATTTCATATCATACACGAAGTGGCCTCTGCACTTTATTATCTTCATCATGAATGTGAGCAACCAATTGTTCATTGTGATTTAAAGCCAAGCAATGTCCTTCTTGATGGTGATATGGTAGCTCATGTGAGTGATTTTGGGTTAGCAAGACTTGTCTCAACCATTAATGGCACCTTTTTCAAGCAAACCAGCACATCTGGAATAAAAGGGACTATTGGCTATACTCCTCCAGGTATGATTTATCATTTGAGCTTCTCACTATTATAAAATATGGGTATATATAATTTTTCATTTTGTTAGCTTTAGAATAATTAACGTCTAAGCATTGACCATTGTGCAACATATTTTAGAGTACGGAATAAGTTCTGAAGTTTCAACACAAGGTGATGTGTATTCTTTTGGCATCCTTGTTTTGGAAATGCTATCGGGAAGAAGGCCCACGGAAGAAATGTTCAAAGATGGCAACAATCTCCATAGCTATGTAAAATCTGCATATCCAAATAATCTGTTGGAAATTGTAGACTCAGCTGTTTTGCCACAACAAATACAACAGACAAGAAGAGCAACAGAAAAGGAAATCATCACAGAAAATCTTACACTTTGGCATCATTATGATGAAAAGTCTGTACTTTCATTATTTGAGATCGGACTTGCTTGTTCAGTAGAATCACCAAAAGAAAGATTGAACATGATGGATGTCATGAGGGAGCTTAGTCAAATTAGAAGTGCTCTGGAACAATCCAAATAAAGGTCCTTTTTTTCTCCCTTTTAGTTCTTTTTTCTTTGAAGTTTACAATATCTTTACAAGAAGAATTCTAGGGGATGTAGGCTCCATTGAATCTCTTTTGCCCTTGTTATAACTGTAATTATGCTTAGGTGCTTCACATGAAATATGTTATATCATTTGTCATCTTGTATTTATAGGATAAAGCCTCAAGAAAACTTTTCTCACACATCATAAACTATTGCATCCTAACCGCGTCACAACCTGCTATAATGTGAATTGTGATCTTTTGTCAACTTTTTTAAGGATTTTCATCACTCAATAAATTACAAGGTCCAAAGAAATGATAATAATTCTGTTCTTTTGAGAACTGTAACATCCCAAATTGTGGGCTTAAAATATAAAGAATTAGTCTAAATTAAGTAAACTACTAAGCCCAGTTAAGCCAAATGTCTTAAGCATATCATGAAGAAAATGATCAAGATAATTATAAAAATTATACAGGCCATATATATTGAGGAAATAGTATGAAATGTTATTATGAGGTGTTACAAAAATGATCAAGAGGTTTAGTTCCCCAAAATGGCCCAAATAATTTTAAAGTTAATTTTGGGATTTAAAATCTTATTTTTCTGAAAATTTGAGGAAAAATAATTAGAGGTTATAATTTGACTTGAAAATTTTAGGGAAATTATTTTAAGGCTTTAAGAAGCTAATTAAGGAAGAAAATACTTAAAAATTATTAAGTATTAATTTATGAAAAATATAACATGAGCCAATACCGATTAACAAAAATGAGGAAAATTATTGACGTTATTATTTAGACCCGAAAATCGGAATTGGACTAAAAAGAAGCCAAATTATGAAACTTAAGAAATTTAAGGAAACTTAAATTAGATAAAGTAGAAAATTTAGAGCCTATTGTGTGAGATTAATAGAATAAACACATAGGACTCACTCACACTCAAGACACATGGCTCACTCTAATACCGCCACCTACACACACACAACGCACTTCCTCTTAATTCAATCATCAATTCGGACAGCCCAATAAACCCGACCCAATACACACTTAAACAGCAAACACACAGCCTCACCCCATTTCTCGTTCCATGTGGCCAGAATAGAGAGAGAGAAATAGAAAGAGTGTGAGAGAGAGCTTGAAGAACCGAGAGTTCTTCACCGGAAAGAAGAAGAGGAAGAACTTGATCGCCACATGCAAGCTTCAATTTAAGTTAAGGTGAGTCTCTTCTACCATTTCCCCATTTCTTTTGATCGATTTTGGTGGTGATTTGAGGATTTTTAGTTGCTGAAGTTGAGAGGCTTCTGGAAACCATTTGTCTCCGTAAAGGGTTGAGAGGAAGCTTTGCATGTCGTTTTAGAGTAAGGTTTTGGGATTTCTTTGATTCTGGGATTGATATACTGAAACAAAGCATGCATTATGGGTTGAAAGGGGTTGATTTTCTGGAGGTTTAGCCACTAGTTTAAGGTTGCATGTCTCATTTTCCATCTTGTTTTCATTTCTGGAAAACAAAGTAGTATTTGCATGTAATGGCAGAAGCTAGGAAATTAGTTTTAAGAGCAATTGCTTCGTCTTCTTTTGAGGTTTTGAGATTTTAAAGATGTGTATTAGATGTTAGAATCAAGAAGAGTTCGATTCAGGTAGAGAAAAGTTGAGTTATCGACATTAAGTCATACTGTCAAAACAAAAATTTCAGGGAGTCAATCAGTTTCGGGTACTGTTTTGATCGGGCAAAACATGTCCATTTTTTATGAAATTGAGTAGGAAAATAGTACATATCCAAAGTTTTAAAATGAGTACTAGAATGTGTCAATTGCATATCTAAAGAAAAATTTATGATTTTTAGAAATTTGGTCAAAAAACAGGGAATATTTTAGGTTTCAGGATTTTGGCAGTGGAAAAATGGACAAATTTCATGAGGTTAATCAGGTAATTTGGTCGTGTGCTTGTTTTTCCCTTAAAATATATATTTAGAGCTTTCAATCAAATGTTAGAACTTAGGAATTGGATATGTAAATTATAAGTTATGAATTTTTAAAGTTTAGATATAAAATCTGGGAAAATTCTGAGTTTCTTAATAGGTAGGCAAATTGTTTGTGGATTTTGGGAACTTATAACCATAAATTGATACTAGGTACTATTTGTCTCATACAGAGGACTTCAAGAGCTTCACATACAAACTTGAACCATCTCAATTGGAGTCTCCTAGCCTAAAATATGAATTTCCAAAGTTGCCTAGAGAATTATGGCACATTGGGTTAAGTTTGGAATTTTCCAGAATTGGAGCAAATGTGATTTGAGGAATTAGGGGCAAGTTTGAGAAGCCATTTTAGCTACATATAATACCTAAGTCACAGGGGTGAAAAGCATACAAGATGTCTTAAATTAGATATACAATAGACGTAAGCACAAGTTTAGACCAATCGGGATTGGACATGAATATTTATATCAAAGTTAAAAAGTTAATTGAAAGAATTAGAGTTTGGGGTCATGGGGAGAGATTAATTGATTTAAAGCCTTTAGCCGCCTCAGATTAAATCAAAATAAACCAAATTCTGCAGTGAAGGGCATAACTTGGGTCGTATTCTCTTGAGGAGCCTTTTATTTAATTCCTAATCTAAACTAAGTGACAAAAAATATTTAGATGGGTTTTAAATTGATTTTTTTTTCTTTTTAATAATGGAAAATAACCTAGACTACTATTTTTTTTTATTTTTGAGAAATTTTTGAAATAATTAATGAAATTGTGATTTAAACAAATTGATGATGAATGTTTTTTGGAAAAATAGAATAAAGGTTATCCTTACTCAAATTGAATTAGGAGTTAAACCATTCACTAAGTCAAAAATTAAACCTTAGCAACTCGCTAAGTCTAGTATATTAATTAGTGATTACCCCTAGAACTCTAGCTAGATAATTACCTCTTAATATACTATTAAATACCACTTAGTGTGCAATTTATTATTAGATTCATGCAACTTGTTCCTTTATACAATGAACACTCAACTGAGATATTCAAACAAGATCTAAGCAGTCATAATATTCATTCAAACTATGAAAGAATAGACAACCACATTAAACTAAAAGAAAATATAGAAATTTAAATCTTAAACCACATAAACCAATCTAAATCACAATTGTTCTATCAATACTACGATAAACGACTCATAATCTCAATAAATTAACCATATAACATAAAATCCTAACTCAGGAAATCCGTTACATAATTAAATAAAAAGATTAAAACAAATAACTCCCATGAATGTATCTCTAGAACTCAAACTAATCTTCCATCTCCAAAAAGCACAAAAGGATTTAACCTCTTATCATGAAATTCATCGCAGCTACAACTTTTTGAAAGTACCAAGAATCTATTGAATTGATATAATGGAAGGAGAAGAAGTTGAAGGTGTTGGGGAAGCTTGGTGATGGCGTCTCTTCTCTCCCTCTCTCGCATCTGCCCTACGTTCTGGTTCTCGTCTGTGCGTCCTCTTCTGAGTTCTGGTGCGTCCTGTCTGCGTTCTGGTCTCGTGAAGGTTCTCAGTCTCGTTTGCGGCTCCGTTCTCGTCTGTAGTGTGAAAGTTTCGTCTCTGCTGTATGCTCTGGTTCTTCAATTTCAGATCTGATTTCAGGTGCCGATAATCATCTCCTTTTTTTTAATTTTTTAAGATTTGAAATATAGGTAAAATCCCTCCATTTGCGGCAGAATCCTTGCGAGAATATCTTCAAATCAGATCTCCATGAATTAGCTGCCAAAAGATTCAGTTCCAGCGGCATTTGCGACATTTTGGACCAAACTGTCATTTTTACAATTCAGGGTACTGTTCTTAATTTCCTCTGATGGCCAAATGAATCAGTTCCACGGTGATTTGCGTATTTTGGGACCCAACTGGTATTTTTTAATTTCGGGGTTCTTTTCTGTAATTGTTTCTGATATTTTTCCTCCTGAAAGTGACAGCTAATATTACAGAAAAGTGCCCTTTTCCTGTCAGAATTCTCTTGGAGCCACACGTAAAATCTTATTTTCTGTTTCAGTCCTTGTACATCTTTGCTTTTTAGTCCCTCAGCTCCTCCTTTTCCAATGTGACCTACAATTCAGATCAATATCTTGTAATATCTTTATTCAAAATTCAAATTTTAAAAAGTAATTACAAGATTATAACAAATATATCCTTTTAAGATTTATTTTCACACAATCATCTTTAATTCAATTTAATCATAATAAATGTTATTTAACCCAAAAATTAATGATAAAATCCCTAAATATGATATTAAATATTATGATAAAATCGGGATATATCAAATTCCCCCACAGTTGAACCTTTGTACTCCTGAACAAAGATTATCAATTTAAAGCCATCCAAGATGAACATCAATACAATTTAAAGATGAGCTATCCCATAGTATAAAAAACAATAAATCGATTAATTAAGCTTCACAACTAACATAAGTCATAGTACAAAGCAATGCAAAGGGATTAGTTCACTACACAATCAAATGTAATTGAAATAAGCATAAGAGAATTCTCTAGGATATTAGTGTTTACGCTCAACTCTCCTCATTAGGGTCATATCACTCTGGCTCACTTAACTATCACCTTACCATAGGCTTGTAACAACTCTAACATCTCTAACGTTAATAACAATAATGTAACGAATCAAGAGGACTTTCATGGGTTGTAATGATGGAGAAGGCCACATGAAATAATTGAGAAAGAAACAAGTGTCATGCACGTATATAAGCTAATAGCTCATCACTTAGCATCCAATTTACCACTTGAAGTGCATATTGTCATTTATAAAGATTCCCTAGAATTGCCTTAATTGAAGGATTTTTCTTTTCTTTTTTCTTTCTTTCTTTTTTTTTTTTCTCTTTTCTTTTTCTTTTTTCTTTTTTTCTTTTGTTTCTTTTTTGTTTCTTTTTTTTTCACAATTTTTTTTATTTTCTTTTTTTTTCTCAATATCTATATACATGGCAATTCAACATTCATAGAAACTAGGAGTGATGACAATTTACTTATAACAAGATAGGATGCAAAGATATATAAATGATATACACGTACATAACAACTTAATGAATGGCTCAAAGGGGTAAACAATGGATGATTTGAAAGGCTTATGTTTAGGTCAAAAGGGTTTAGAATCGAATGCCTCTATCCTTTCCATCACATTAATGTAAATACAACTTTGACACAAAGTTGAGACAAGTTCTAGAAGATGAAAAGCTAAGAAAGCATGCACACATACAAAGAAAAAAAAATTTAGGCTCAAATAACCTTCCAACAAGGGTTTTTCTCAAATGCTTGCCAAAACGCCTAATTGCATAACAAACTAACCGCAACGCATTTACTCAGCTATTTCCAATGCTAGAATTAAGAACAATAACTAATCAAAACATTACAATTAACCATAATCAAACTCAACTCTCAAATGCATTAATGACTTTGGACAAACTTTCATTTTTCAAAACATTCAAGTACAAAAAATTCAAGTGCGGTTTTTTTTTTCAAAAAACACACTCTCCCCCACACTTGCTCAATACATTGTCCTCAATGTATTCAAGGAATACAATGCAACAATCTAATTATTCTTGAATGTAAGAGAGAATGAGGATGGCAAATGACAAGAGAACCAAGGACACATAGGGGGTCATATTGAATTTAAATACTAAACTACTAATCCAACTATTACTACTGGAAATGTCCCTCCCCCACACTTATCTCAAGTATTCATGTTCAACAAATTTCACAAGTAATTAGATACATGATATGAGAGATTGAGAAAGGAAAGGGACAACCTGGCCTCAAGGCGGCTCGGTGCTATCATGATAGTGCTTGAGGAGATGACCATTGACTTTGAATTCTGATCCGCTAACCTTATCCAGTAGCTCTACTGTTTCAAAATCATGCACCTTGGTGACTATGTATGGTCCTTCCCACCTGGTGTTAAGTTTTCCAGGTTTGAGTGCAAATCGAGACTTGAAGCGTAGAACCTTGTCACCAACTTTGAAGTGTTTTCTCATGATCTTTTGGTCATGTAGCTGCTTGGTTTTCTCCTTGTAGATACGAGAGCTCTCATAAGCTTCTAATCGCATCTCTTCTAATTCCTGTAGTTGCAGCTTCCTCTCTAAGCTGGATTCTTCCATATCCATATTGCACTCTTTCATTGCCCAATAAGTCTTATGCTCCAACTCTACCGGAATGTGACATGATTTTCCATAGATAAGCCGGTAAGGAGACATCCCTATTGGTATCTTGAATGCAGTTCTGTATGCCCATAGTGCTTCTTCCAACCTTGAGCTCTAATCTTTCCTTGAAGGCTTGACAATCTTTTCCAAAATCTGCTTGACCTCTCAGTTGGATGTTTCTGCTTGCCCATTCGTCTGTGGATGATAAGCAGTGGACGTTTTGTGGGTAACTCTAAGTTTAGCAAGTAGGTTATTGACAACCCTATTACAAAAATGGGTACCTCTATCACTTACTATAGCCCTTAGCACTCCAAATCTACAAAAGATGTTAGTCTTAAGAAACTTGGAGACCGTTTGGGCATCATCTTTACTAGTAGGAATGGCTTCTACCCACCTAGAGAGGTAATCTACATCTAACAAGATGTAAGTAAACCCAGATGATGATGGAAAAGGGACCATAAAGTCTATACCCCATACATCAAATACCTCACAAAAGAGCATAGGTTGTTGTGGCATCTCGTGCCACTTACCTAACCCCCCAAACCGTTGGCATTTATCACATGCCTTACAATATAAATACGCATCCTTAAACAGGATAGGCCAATAAAACCCAGCCTCTAACACTTTCCTAGAGGTCTTGTTAGCACTAAAGTGTCCACCACATATCATTAAATGGCAAGCAGAAATGATGGACTGGAATTCTTCCTCAGGTACAAATCTTCGAATTATTTGGTCGCTGCACATTCTCCACAGGTGTGGTTCATCTCAGACATAGTATTGGGCTTCTCGCTTTAATTTATTCACCTGAAACAAAGATAAATATGTAGGAATCATTCCTAAGACTGAATAATTAACCAAGTCAGCAAACCATGGTTCCTTTAATTCCACAACACAAAGCAATATCAGGAAAATCATCACAGACTAAAGCAGAACAATCAACTCCTCTTGTATCATTAGGAAGCCAACTGAGGTGATCCGCTACATGATTCTCTGCTCCAGCTTGATCCTTGATCTCAATATCAAATTCCTGCATAAGAAGAGCCCAGCGAAGCAGTCTTGGCTTAGACTGTAGCTTTTTGAACAAATACCTGACAGCTGCATGATCTGAGAAGACAACAACTTTAGAGTTGATTATATATTATCTAAATTTATCCAAGGCAAATAAAATGGCAAACAACTCTTTCTCAGTAGTTGTGTAATTAATCTGAGCACTATCTAATGTTTTGGAGGCATAAGCTATGACCTTAGAGACCTTACTATCTCTTTGGCCAAGCATTGCTCCAACAACACTATTAGACGCATCACAAGACAGCTCAAATGCAAGGTCCCAGTTAGGAGGAGCCAAAATAGGAGGAGTGACTAATCTATGTCGCAACTCATTAAATGCTAACTTACACTTGTCATCAAAAATGAAATCCACATCTTTTTGTAGTAACTTTGACAAAGGCAATGCAATTTTACTGAAATCTTTTATAAAACGCCGGTAGAAACCAACATGCCCTAAAAATGACCGAAGGTCCTTAAGTGAATATGAGTAGGGCAATGATGAAATCACCTCAATTTTTTCCTTGTCAACTTCAATACCCTTTTGAGAAATCAAATGTCCAAGCACTATGCCCTGAGTGACCATAAAATGACATTTTTCATAATTCAAAACAAGTTTTTTCTCAATGTATCGTGCTAAGACATGATCAAGACTAGACAAGCAAGCATCAAATGAGTCACCATAAACTGTAAAGTCATCCATAAAAACATCCATGCAATGCTCAAGGAAATCATAAAAGATTGACATCATGCAACGTTGAAAAGTACCAGGGGCATTACAAAGACCGAAAGGCATCCTCCTATAAGCAAAAATGCCAAAAGGGCAAGTAAAGGTGGTTTTCTCTTGATCCTCAGGAGCTATAGGGATTTGAAAATACCCAGAAAACCCATCTAAGAAACAGTAATGACTCTTTCCCGCTAATCTCTCTAGCATTTGGTCAATAAAGGGTAGAGGGAAATGGTCCTTCCTAGTGGCATCATTTAGTTTTCTAAAATCAATACACACCCTCCATGCATTTTGTACTCTAGTGGGAATCAATTCATTTTGCTCATTCTTAACAATAGTAAGCCCCACTCTTCTTTGGAACCACATGAACAGGACTAACCCACTCACTATCAGAAATAGGATATATAATCCCGGCACTAAGTAACTTAATAACCTCTTTCTTTACAACATCTAAGATCAATGGATTAAGTCTCCTTTGGGGTTGTCTAACAGGTTTAGAACCCTCATTCAACAAAATTCTATGAGTACATATAGATGGACTAATCCCTGGTATATCAGCTAATGTCCAACCAATGGCTCCCTTATTCTTCCTAAGCACACAAAGTAATCTAGCCTCTTCATCATAAAACAAAGCATTAGAAATAATTACAGGCAGTTTATCATCATGCTCAAGGAATGCATACTTAAGATTAGGAGGCAAAGGTTTCAATTCAAGGGAGGGGGTTCAATAGTAGATGGGATTAGTTCAGGGAGTTGAGAGAGTAAAGAGAACTTCCCTTTGTAACCTCAGGTGGTTGGTGTGCATTAAGTTCCTTTGCATTCATCTCTTGCTCCTTGACCTTCCCAAGTGTTGGGTCAACTTGAGATTGACTAATACCAGCAACAGACTTGGATTTATCATCTTTCATACCTGCATCACAGTTAGAGAGAATATCCTGCAAATATTTTAAGGTATAAGGAGAAATTATAGATTTAGGAGCAGTGGCAAGAGAATAAGTCTCTTTAAGCTCATTATTCTTAGACAAAGGTTGCTTCTGTTGTGGTTCAAATATATGAGATGGTGGAACAGCCAAAAGGAAACCCTCTTCATCTTCCTGGTCAAGAGAGCTATTACAGTCACTTCCAGCTATATTCTCATCTTCCACCTTATTATAAGTATTTGCACACTCAAGAAGTAAACCTTTTTCCAAAATAGAATCACTTGCAAAAGTGGGGTTAGCATCATCAAAAGAAAATGTGTAAACGGGTGAAGCAGAAAGAGTGCAACTGATATCAAAATCAGGGCAAATCACGTCACCAACACAAGCATCAGAAAGAGAATGTATAGAAGGGAGAGATGAAAAATAGGCATCATAAGCAGCTATGTCATCATCAAGCTCAAAGGAATCATGTTCAGCATGCATATGGAAATAGTAATCATCATGCAAACTCAATTCATAATCATCTCTAACATCCTCAATGGCCAAATCAATAGCATTAACACCTAATAAGGAATAATCCTCATAAGGATGTTTCATGGCCTCATACATATTAAAACAGATTTTATGATTCCCAACCTCTATGGTTATAGCATCTTCCTTCATATCTATGATGGTATTTGCTGTTCTAAGGAAGGGTTTGCCTAGAATGAGAGTCGAATTACGAGCTAATTCACTAGACACATCTAGAACATAAAAGTCAGCAGGGAACATAAGACTTTGACTTTGATTAAGATGTCCTCTAAGATACCATCTGGATGCCTAATTGACCTATCAGCTAGCTGTAACACAACACTAGTAGGTTTAATAGTCTTGATTACTAGAGCAGTATAAACAAACTTAGGCATCACATTAATTGCAGCCCCTAAATCTAGCAAAGCAGCAGTTATGTTAACAGGTCCTATAGTACAAGGAATAGTATAGGCACCAGGGTCTTGACATTTAATGGGAAGTTGGGGCTTAAAGATGGCTGACACATTAGAACTCAATTGGACTCTTTCATTAGGCCTGAATTTTCTCTTTTTTGTGCAAAGATCTTTAAGAAACTTACAATATGCAAGCATACTTTTAATCATCTTGAGAAAAGGCATATTCACTTCTAACTTGTTAAAAAACTCAAACATTTCTTTTTCAGTTTTATCATCATGCAATTTCTTACTTCTAAGGTAAGCTTTAGGGAAAGGAATATCAGAAATTTTTACCTCCTTACCATTTTGCATTAAGGCTCCTTGCATGCTTGATTCGCCCTTCTCATGTGTGGATTGAGCTTTCTCATTGACCTCTTCCAGAAGTGGTTGCTCCTCCACTTGAGGTTGCTCAACTTCCTTGCCATTCTTCTCCCCTAAGATCTCTTTCTCTTTTATGATTTTAGAATCACCCACTTTCATAAGGCTTAAGGGTGGACTCTCAGCTTCTATCTCTTTATCCACATGGTCTTCACTATCTCCTGGAAAATGCACTATCTTGCCACTTCTTAACTCAATGGCATTGATAGATTTAGGATTGATCACAGTGGTAGAAGGTAGACCACTTCCATTCTTAGCTTGCAAGTCATTAAAAGTGTTGGAGACTTGAGTCAAGTGAGATTGCACCGTGTTATTCTTCATTTCTAACTCTTCCAACTTCTTGCAAATATTTTCCATTTGGTTGTTGTTACTTGCTCTATCACCTTGCATTTGCTGTAGGATTGTGGCAATAGAGGAGAATTGACTATCATTTAAAGCCTTATCTTCCTTCATCCGATTGTCCATATTAGTAAGTTGAGCAGCCATACTCTTCAACAGTTGGTTGGTCTCATCACTCTTTGGTTGGGAAAGTGTGTTATCTTGGAGTGGAATGACCATCTTTGAAGATTCTTGAAACTGGTTAGAAGAGATACCAGCTCCAATATTTCCTTGTTGAAAAAGATTTTGTCTTCTATTATCATTGTCTCTCCAACTAAATTTAGGATTTTGCATCCACCCTTCATTATATGTATTTGAGTAGGGGTCCTATTTGGGATTGTTAGGGTGGCCTTGATACATGGCAGAGACCTGTTCATAACGAGATGGACAATTGCAGGAGATGTGCATAGAAGAGCCACAAAGATCACAACTTGGGGCTGTCAATTCCTTGCCTATGGAATTTACTTATTCTTGAATGGATGGTTTAGAAGCAATCCAATCTAACTTTGTCATTAAAGTAGAAATTTGAGCAGTGAAGGTGTCAAGCTGAGGAATGTGTAGAGGTGAATTCCATAGGCAAGGAATTGACAATTCCTTCTTGGTTCCCCATAGGTTTGCTTAGCTAGGGCCATCTTCTTGATCAATTCCCAAGTTTCAGGAGCAGTGAAATTAATGATAGCACCACCAGCGACTGCGTCAATCTTGTCTTGATCTTTCTCTTTCAAACCGTCATAGAAAGTTTGAGCCAGCTGCTCATCAGGAATCTGGTGATGTGGGCACCGAGCCAAAAGATCTTGAAAACGGTTCCAATACTCATACAAAGTCTCATTTGGATCTTAGAGGATTGAATTGATCTCCTTTCTCATAGCAGAAGTTCAAGATGCAAGAAAGTACTTCTCAAGAAAAGCTTTTTGCAAGTTTTGCCAACTTTGATATGCATCAGCTACATGTCTTGGTAAGCTCATGTACCATTCCTTTGCCTTGCCTTCCAATGAGTGGTGAAAGACTTTCCACATGACGTCTTCTACAGAAGCTCCAACTGGCTTCATACTCGAACAATTCAAGTAAAGCTCCCTTAGATGTAGATACGGATCCTCTGCAGATAAACCATGAAACTTAGGTAGTGAATTGATCAATAAACCTTTAATCTCAAAATCAGCATTCATGTTAGGTCTAGCATTAGCAAGATGATTTAAATCAATACCAGAAGTGGTGACTTCCCTAATTGTTCTTCTATGTGGAACACTATTATTTTCTCCTTCATCCTCACCTCTTCTATGTGGAATACCATTATTTTCCTCTTCATCCTCATTATGACGTTCCATATCTAAAGTTCGATTAAATTGATCACCTATTTTAGAATGAAGTTCCTTAAAGGCACTAGGTTCAGCAGATATGTGATGTCCTAAGGGATTTTTACTAATACCCCTTGTTCCTTTTTCTTTACTCCTTTTTAGTTGTTCCCTAAGCTATTTTAAAGTTATGTCAAGATCAAGATCACTAGGTATAACTTTTTTACCTCGGGGCATGCACACAAAATTCAACCACAATGTGCAAAATGTATGATATGTGATGCAAATGCAATCTAAAACCTATATGATGAATGAATGCAAGAAACTATAACTAACTAACTAACTAAAAGGCACACAAAAGATTAACCCAAAATTGTTTTTTTAAATTGACACTTAGTTAAACAAGGAGTCAAATAAATTGACTCCCCGGCAACAGCGCCATTGATTTAAAGCATTTAGTCGCCTCAGGTTAAATCAAAATAAACCAAATTATGCAATGAAAGGCACAACTTGGGTCGTATTCTCTTGAGGAGCCTTTTATTTAATTCTTAATCTAAACTAAGTGACAAAAAATATTTAGATAGGTTTTAAATTGATTTTTTTTTCTTTTTAATAATGGAAAATAACCTAGAATACTATTTTTTTGGATTTTTGAGAAATTGTTGAAATAATTAATGAAATTGTGATTTAAACAAATTGATGATGAATGCTTCTTGGAAAAATGGAATATAGGTTATCCTTACTCAAATTGAATTAGGAGTTAAACCATTCACTAAATCAAAAATTAAACCTTAGCAACTCGCTAAGTCTAGTATATTAATTAGTGATTACCCCTAGAACTCTAGCTAGATAATTACCTCTTAATACACTATTAAATACCACTTAGTGTGCAATTTATGATTAGATTTATGCAACTTGTTCCTCTATACAATGAACACTCAACTGAGATATTCAAATAAGATCTAAACAATCATAATATTCATTCAAACTATGAAAGAATAGACAACCACATTAAACCAAAAGGAAATATAGAAATTTAAATCTCAAACCACATAAACCAATCTAAATCACAATTGTTCTATCAATATTAAGATAAATGACTCACAATCTCAATAAATTAAACATATAATATAAAATCCTAACTCAGGAAATCCGTTACATAATTAAATAAAAAGATTAAAACAAATAACTCCCCTGAATGTATCTCTAGAGCTCAAACTAATCTTCCATCTCCAAGAAACACAAAAGGATTTAACCTCTTATTATAAAATTCATCACACAGCTGCAACTTTTTGAAAGCACCAAGAATTCATTGAATTGATATAATGGAAATAGAAGAAGTTGAAGGTGTTAGTGAAGCTTGGTGATGGCGTCTCTTCTCTCCCTCTCTCGCGTCTGCCCTGCGTTCTGGTTCTCGTCTGTGCGTCCTCTTCTGAGTTCTGGTGCGTCCTGTCTGCGTTCTGGTCTCGTGAAGGTTCTCAGTCTCGTTTGCGGCTCCGTTCTCGTCTGTGGTGTGAAAGTTTCGTCTCGGCTGTATGCTCCGGTTCTTCAATTTCAGATCTGATTTCAGGTGCCGATAATCATCTCCTTTTTTTTTTTTTTGAAAGATTTGAAATATAGGTAAAATCCCTCCATTTGCGGCAGAATCCTTGCGGGAATATCTTCAAATCAGATCTCCATGAATTAGCTGCCAAAAGATTCAGTTCCAGAGGCATTTGCGACATTTTGGACCAAACTGTCATTTTTACAATTCAGGGTACTGTTCTGTAATTTCCTCTGATGGCCAAATGAATCAGTTCCACGGTGATCTGCGTATTTTGGGACCCAACTGATATTGTTTAATTTCGGGGTTATTTCCTGTAATTGTTTCTGATATTTTTCCTCCTGAAAGTGACAGCTAATATTACAGAAAAGTGCCCTTTTCCTGTCAGAATTCTCTTGGAGCCACACATAGAATCTTATTTTCTGTTTCAGTCCTTGTACATCTTTACTTTTAGTCCCTCAGCTCCTCCTTTTCCAATATGACCTACAATTCAAATCAATATCTTGTAATATCTTTATTCAAAATTCAAATTTTAAAAAGTAATTACAAGATTATAACAAATATATCCTTTTAAGATTTATTTTCACACAATCATCTTTAATTCAATTTAATCATAATAAATGTTACTTAACCCAAAAATTAATGATAAAATCCCTAAATATGATATTAAATATTATGATAAAATCGGGATATATCATTAATCATGCAAAGTAAGTTTCTCGAAGTTTGTGTATTACTCTACCTTTACATGGATACAATGTTTAATAGGATCCAACTTTTGCTATCAAGCAAAGGAGGAAGCAAAACTAAAGGAAGCACAAGAAAGAGAAGGTAATTTGGAAGAAGAAGAAGTAAAAGGTAGTAAAACATACTTTAATATAGTTTATGCTTGGTTGATTACATATTTATTTGTCATGTATGCCTTTAAACATATAATATCCTTACTTGAGTTTATGTCATGATCATGTATTTATGCTTGTAAGATGTTCCTTAGCTAATTACATGCATAGTTAATTATCATTACACATTATATATTGAGATAACGTTTTGCTATTGAGATTTCCCTAAATCTCACCATTTTCTTTCATGACATATAGCAAGAGCAGGTACTTCTAGGGGTAAGGGCATTGTTGTTGAAGCCTGAAGAAGGTTGGAGTTAAAGCAGTTAAGATAAATTTGGTTTAAGTGCTGGTAATCTGTATAATAATTTTGTTAAGAGACTTGGAACTTTTGATAATCTTGTGCTGCTACAAATTTTTGTATATATATGCGTATATACATAAACATAGATATGTACATAGTGAAGATAATACCTGTAGTAGTACCATAGTAGAAGCACAAACATGCGTAGCATATATAAAGGTAATAGTACCATGCACGATAATTGAATCACATTGACAATTGTATATCATGAGCCCAAAATTAATCAAAGATAAACTACGATAAGAGCGGAGCAATACTCTAAGGGCCCGTTTGGTACGCTGAAATTGATTTTGATGGAAATGGATATGGATATGGATATGGATATGGATATGGATATGGATATGGATATGGAAATGGAAATGGGGACTAAAAGTATGTTTGGTATGTCATGGAAATGAGATCTAATTTTTGTATAAAAATACCAAAATGTCCTTCAATTTTTTATTTTTTATTTTTTTTAAAGGTAGTGGAGGGTAATAGATAGAAATGATCATATAAAATTATAAATCTTAAGGGTAAAATGAGAATTCCATGGAATTTGTTACAATTCCATGGGGTATATGATGGAAGCTTAATTCCATCAATTTGATGGAATTGGCTCTTCCATGGAGGCTAATTCCATTATACCAAACATACTTCAGCATGGAAATGAATTCCATTTCCATTTCCACCCACCTCAATTCAAGCGTACCAAACAGGCCCTAATATTTATGAATAAGGTTAAAAGATTAATGAATCATAATGAAGTATTTGAATCACAAAATAGCTATTTTAAAAAAAATTAATTTTTTAAAAAAGCTCATTCATTCACAAATTCAAACCCTGTGTTTAGATTAGGTTTTCAATTATTTTCAAAGGTATTTTCTTCTCAAAAAATACCTTGCAACTATTTTCAATTTTTTCGTTGTTCGAATTTGTTATGTTTAAAGCTCATTTGAGTGTACAAGAACCAAAATTATCAATAATACCTTGCAACTGGTGCGCCCCAACGTTGCAATCCAGTATATGCAATATTAAAAGGCACAAAAAAAAAACCTTTTGAATTTGTAACTTCAAAGAGTCTGAACAATAACTTTTAGATAACACTAATGGTGACTTCAATCCTTTAGAAGGATTTTGATTTTAATTTCTAAAGCCTTTCCAATACTTCTACGACTAGATCTCAGGTGAAAAATTCTCTTTTTGCCCAAAAGACAGACAAAACCAGAGTGAGGGGGAGAAAGAGATTCCAGAAGAAGAACTACAAAATTTATAATCTTGGGCATACACCTATGCAGGCCAACTCTTGCCAGTTCAGTAGTAAGGAGTGAAAATTAATCACTTCTGTGCAACAACAAGGAAGCTTCAGCAACAAAACTAGTAGTGATGGTCATGAATGATACCTACTTCCCAGACTACTTCCCAGACTTTCAGTTTTCAAACTTGGCATTAATTTCCTCAACTCTTTTATGCTTTACCTAGTACATGAGCCTGAAGATTTTGGTTGTCTTCTAATAGTCGGTCGTATTCGAGTAGCAAATCGGCGGCTTGTTTTTGGAGGGAAGCAACATGAACTTCAGCAGTCTCAACTCTTATATCCTTCTCTTCGCAGTCCAACTTTGCCTTTTTCAAACTTTCTGAAAGGCTTGAAATTTCTTCCTTCAGCTTCTTTATCTCTTTCGAGGCTTTCTCTTCCTTATCTTCAAATTGAACCTTTTCTTTCCGAAGCCTTTCTAGCTCTTCTTTAGAAGATCCCACATTACCCCTCAAATTAATTAGCTTCCGAAGATAATGGTGCATCCTGTCGATTATGAATCCAAGGAATAATGTAAAACCTGCATGCAAAAACAAAAAATACAGGGCTTCAAGACATGATAAAGCGCAGTCCACAGATATTAACACGCAAGTGTCTATATCTAATTTAAAATGTGGTGTCTGATATGATTCTCCAACATATTAGGCATAAACCAAAATTCAAATCCTTAACATTCACAAAAGTAATTGCATGCTGCATTCAGAAAATCAGGTTAAACAATGACAGAGTAAATATGAAATGTAAACCATGGAAAGTTACATTTTATACTGCTCCCTCTCCAAAAGCATAACACAGTGAGATAAATCTAAAATAATATCTTACTTCCATCTACAAAGTCAAGCAATTTTCTTAAAAAAGTACAGCTTGGGGCATGATACATCAAATTCTACAAAACATTTTCTTCCAACTTAGGGCTACATCCTAACCTCTTTAACCATATTTCTCCACATGTCCTAGTTTTACTTGGACACCTAATAGCATATGCTTTAAGAACTGCATTTAAGTTTTCTAGTTCATTTAATACCTATTTGGTCACTGGAAATCACAGCAGCAACCAAGGACATGCTTTCTCAATCTCACAAAAGTTCAGTGGTCATAAACGGGAGCCTTATGGTGATCGTAGGTTTATAAGTCAACAGAAAATTAATGCACTAAAACTGGTTAGTGATCAAGTGTTGGTCAAGAAAACAGGTATGCCCCGTGCTTCATACAGAAAATCCTCTACGGATAATTCAAACATTTGGACCACACCTAAAAAATTGTCTGGTTTGGCATCAACTGTAATACTAGCGACAAAGGAAAATACTTTAAATTGATCCAGCAACTTCTTAACTATTGGAGGTCATATTTTAATGTATCTTCTCTAAAACTGTTGAACATCTTATTTAACATGGAAATATTCATAGGGTTTCAAGCCTTCATTTGTTTCCTTGTGTTTACCAGCTAATGAGCCATGATTCTTGGGCATTTAATGGGCAGATTATTCATAGGAATCAAAAGGGTTTCTCAGCTGGTTAATAGGTTGATGTGAATGCTTTTTTACCCAAAAATTAGTTTTCAATATAATAAATCTGATAGGCTGGAAATTTTGCAGCTTCCAATTTCCTATAAATTGCAATTATCGGCATCACTGCTAATAGGCATACTTGTCCCACCATCACTGCTATCACAACTACTACAATGAAGCAATCAGTCCACCATCATCTTTATGGTATCATGGAAGTTAAGAGGCACCCAAGATCTGTGTTGGTACATTGTTATCCAAGATACCAGATTGCTTAGAATGACACAACTTTATTATCCAAGATACCAGATTGCTTAGAATGAGACAATTTTAGGTAAAATTTCAGATTAAAAAAACACAAAACCATTGGATTCTTAAGTCTCTAAAGTATTGGCTTTGCTAACTTTGACAAGATACATGTGTATCCTTGTAATAACAACTTTTAATCATCATAGAAAGCATTCTCAAATACCTTTATCAATACTATGGCATTCAAGATATAAAAGAAAGTGTCAAGTGGGGATTACTAACAGTTAAGAAACAGCTCAGTGCATGCTTTGATCCCTACACCCTTTCCAAAGCCATGTTTCTAGCTTATCTCCAAGAAACTTATGAACCAGGGGCAAGATAAAGATAATGGAATTGCTGGAGAAACAGAGGAAATGGAAGAAGGAAAAACAGAGAACAAAAGAACCCATGCATTACTCCACGACGGAGAGTAGTGATGGAAGAGGTCAAGATAACTTGGACTAAAAGGCGCCTTCCCTAAGCCACAAGATTGGTGGTATTAATCTCCTCCAGCATCAACAGCCAAGAAGCTTCATCTTCTCCAGGTACAGTCCAATTTTCCATCTCAGGCAAAAATAAAGATTCAGCAAGCGGGTTTGATGTGGTCATGATTGACAACTCTAGGATGCTCAGCTGCAATTCAGGTTATAGAAAGTAAGACCCTCGTGTATTTTGGTTGACTAGGGGACCTGGGTGTTGCAGTGAACTGACACAAAAGACTCATGAAAATAGGCCTTCCAAAATTGTTGACAAAGTCTTCCTTGCAGAGGAAATTTGTGCCTTTGAAGCATCTATGGACCTTTGAATTTTGATGTTGGGTAGCTATGTCAAATTGCCAGAATTAATGTTTGGGACAAAAAAAAAAGGGTATTTTTCTAATGAATTTTTTAATTTTTCCACTTGCAATTATCCTTAAATTCTAGAGGGGGGAGCATTGTTATATGGGAATTTGTAATAGTTAGGAATTGATTAAGAGGTTTAGCTAGTTGGAGCTCTTATTGTATAAATAGGGGTTATAGGGAAATAATAGGTGTGAAAAATGAATTGAAATCACCTTGCATCTTTGCCATGTAGCAGAAAGTAAGACTAAAATGTACAAAATTGCTCCAAAGAAAGCAAATTGAAAACAAAACAACAAAAAGTCAGGAAGCACAGTTGAGGAGAAAGGTGAGAGAATTAGAATTATAACACAAAATTATATGAACCATCTGATTCAGCCAAAGCGCATTTTACCATGACCAACACCATCCACTGCTTTAGCCTCAGTTTTTCGTACTTTTCATATTATGCTTCCCATCTAGGTACTCATCATTGATTTCTAAACCATCACTGTAGAAAAGGCATCATTTCCTTCCCGGTTAAAATATTGACAGATTTATAATGTACACAGTGCCCAAAGCCAATTACCCTGTGAGAGTTCTTTCGCAGTAAAATAGCACGCTCAACCATAAGTTAAGACCATATGACATTTGGAATATACATATATATAGACGCCATGTGATTACAATAACAAACATAGATACAATTTATAAATACAAAACCAAAAAGACAGAAAAATTTCAATGAATGAAGCTAATCAGTCACCCAAGTCATCCTGTCTCAGCTAACAAAGGCTTGAGCAGGTTTGAATAGGAAACCACTATATAGCTGTATTTTGAGTGAACCTCATGCAATCTGACAATTGTGATTGGCCATCCCATATAGAGATGTGAACATAATTTACAGTGTACTACCTATGCTTTGAAAATTGAACCAGTCATTGAAATAATAAGTGAAGAGACAGGTTCAAAGCGGTATGGGCAATATAAATTATGAAAAGATAAGTTAAAAATATAGCATATAATAATTCGTAGTGGAAGTTATTTTCACCAGCTCACAGTTTTTTTCACAAAGTTTGCTTCACAACAGCTTTAGGGCTCAATCCAACCTGAACAGAGGACTGCTTTCCAGTTTTTCCAGCCTGACCAACCAGTCATACTTCTTCATTTATATTTTATTGAAATCTCATGAGGGACTAAGTTTCCCAGTTTCCTACACAGTAACAGTTAAGCATGGCATATTTTCAGTCTGAGGCACCAACATTGCCAAAAACTTCACGTAGAGTATTCCTTTTACCAACAGGCACATGAGCCAATCTCAGAAACAGAACCCAGAACATACATAACAATGCTAACTCATTATATCCTATTGTCTTCCATTATTAAAAAAGATTTTACATTTTCCTTTAGTCTACAGTTAACACAGATGAGCGAAAAAAGATACGTATCGTAATGGTGTTAAGAGACTTCACACACACCCTTGTCCTGAAGCCCAAACTGAAGGTACTAACAAGCAAAGTAGCAAAACTTCCAGAACATCAGTACAACATTGAAAAATCAAATTAATAAAACCGTGCATAAAGTACATAGAGCTAAAACAAGAAGCAAGCAAGCAATTAACTAAGAAAAGCTTCAGAGCATACCCATCAGTGAAGCCTCAAGCAAGTGCGTCCTCCAAAGAACTTGATCCATGGGAGACATAGTCCCAAGCTTAGCACCTTTGTTCTGGATCTTAAAAATGCTCATGACACTTGAGAGCAAAATAACAGACATGGTACCAGCAATAGTTTTCACAGTAAAAGGACCCCTCCCCATTTTCAGCTGATCCAGACTCCTGATTACAAGATCCCTCAAAGGCCCAATCTTCACCAACAATAGAAAAGCCAGAACAGCCTCCGCAAACAGAAGCAAGAACAAAAGCTGAATCATCGTTGCTTCTTTTAAGAAAAAACAAAACCTACTAGCTGAAATTTCTCAAGAAATGAAATAAAACCTACAAGAAATACTTTCTTTTCTCAAGAAGAAAAATACCCAGAAGAACCCTCCTCATACAGATCCATTTGCATTTAACTAAAACTAAAAATTTGAGCCGAAGAATCACAAGTATATACAACCCAAAACTTCTGTTACGACTTGGATTTCGCCGGCATTGGTTTCCACCGCATGCAGAAAATGGTTCTTCGCAGAACCTGGATTTTTCAGCAGTAATGCTGATTAGCGATTAGAGAACTCAATACTTAGACTAAAGTACAAAGAAAGAAAGCTTTCTGAAAGAAGCAACTAAACTCATTTAAGTGGTTTGCTTCTTCATAAAGGGAGACTTTAGGTTTGGGATTAGTGGGTGTGTTACCTGTAAAAATGGGTTTTGCTTTGCTTTTCGAAAGCCAGAAAAGATTGGAAAACGTAAAGCAGGTGGAAATGGGGAGTGAGTGAGTGATACAGTCAAAAAGTGAACAGAACACGATATTTTTCCTTTTAAAAAATATTTCGGGCAGGGGCAGGAAGCGGCGGATTTAGGGAGGTATATTTTATAATTTAGTTTAATTATTTATTTTATTTTAAATTACTAGTTTATCACCCGTGCGAAGTGCGAACACAACCAAGTTTAACCAATGTACGTAGGACCTGGGTTTCATTTTCAACAAAAAGCTTGAACTGGTTGAGGGAAAAAAGACAAAGTAAACTTCAACAGCGTTTCCATGTGATGTCGTCGTCCTTTACGAAGACCCCAAAGGTCAAGTAAGCATTGGAGGATCATGAATTTTTTTTGTCGCCCCTTTCTTATTTTTTTAAATTTTTAATTGCTCCAGAATAAATGTGTGTTGCCCTTTTTCTAAATGCCATAACCATGATCAAGTATAGTACTATCAGTATTGTTGACTTTAAATTAAATGCAAAGAGTATATTTAAATTTAAATAAAAATAAAAGATAGTAAGTATTGAAAAATATGAATCTTGGTGCTTGGTGGTGCATCTAAATATTGCGAACAGCTGGATTAGTGGATTTAGTTACAAACTCACCATAGTGATCAGCCATATCAGAACTAATTGGTTACATTCATGGCCTCAATTCTGGATATTACGAAGAAGGGATGGATTTGTAGATTTAGCTGCAAACTCATGATAGTTTCCAACTATATCAAAACAAATTGGTTACACTCATGTAGAGCCAAGAAAATGGGTCGAGTCTGTCAGGTAGATCTATTTAAGCCATTTTAAATTGAGGGTCGGGTTTATGATTTAGAATATCTAGAAAAAGTCATGTCTAAAAGAGTCAATACTGTAAAACCGCGGGTTTAAACAGGCTGCCTCTACAAGGTTGAAGGCCGACCTATCTAACCATGCTTAACTTTTTTTTAATTTAATATTCTAATAATAGAATATATATATATATATATATAGGAGGAAAGGGTCTCAATTTGAGTTTAATCTTCTTCATTTGAGTTTTTTTTTAATGGGTCTCAGTTTTTCCGATGAAGAAAGGAAACCCTTTGCTTTATATAAGAAAAAAGAAGTATTATAAGGATGATGTTGTATAATTTTTTTTTTCCTTAATTCTAAATTCTTCTCCCCCAATCACTTGGAAATTCTGTATTAGCTCGACAATCTTGTAGTTCATGTATAAGTCTTATTTACTCTTCAAAACTTGTTCTAGTTTTTGAAGCAAATCAGTCGGCCATTTGACAGAAGAGTTATAAATGCAATGATCACTGTCTATATGTATAAATTGCCCATCCATTCATTACTTGAGGAAGTATAACAAAGTCAAGCAACTGTTTCAACAACAAAAATACAATTTCCTTACCTTTAATTTATCTTTTTCAGCAGCAAGCTGCTATTGTGATATATTTGATTACTTATTTGCTCCTTTTGAGAAGAACACATCTCCAGTAAAAGATAGCACCTAGACCAAATAAATATACTAGTTATTGTTTAATTATTTGGTTAAATTTGTGATATTTACTTAGTGTTTGTAACTTAATTTAAATAATATTTATGTGTTAAATTATGAATTTTATTATTTTAATTTTATTTCTATGAAAAAAATAGTGAAACAGTGTTAATCGGCCCTAGGCCTGAGTGATTAAGGGTCGGGCTTTAAAAAATAGGTAGTTTCTAATAGTTAGGTCTAAGGGTTTTAGCCAGTCCTTTTTCCTATCTCTACATTTGTGGCTTCAATTTGTGTTGGTTGAAAGGTTTTAAGAAAAATCATTGTTCTCAAACTATATGGGAAGGTAAAAATGATCATCCATTCAGAGATATTGTCGATGAAGATTGATTACTTGTTCGTAAGGATTGGCTTTGGCATGCGACATTCTATCATCTGAAAAGAAAACACATTCCTAATGTTGATTATATAGCTAGGTTAGCATATAGATTAAATGGGAATTTTTATATCCTTAATCATCTCCACCACCAAGATAGAAGATGGAAGTTCACAAAGGAAAGTATCTATTACGCTGATTATAATATACTCTTAGGGCTTGTTTAGTATGAGAGGAGGGTAGGGAAAGTGTATAGAGGGAAAAAAATTTTTAGTTGAATTTAAAATAATTAGAGAAGTGAGGTTAAAAATTTTTAATTAATTTTTCTTACTCTTTTATCTTATATATTCTCTTTATTAAAATTTTATTACCCCACTTCTTCAATCTTTTAAAATTCAACTTATAAAAATTTTCTCTCCCCTCCCTTCCCCTCCAAATCCCTCACACCAAACAGACCCTTATGGTCCTTAATATAAAATATATTTACCTAATTTAATTATAATAAGAAAGTTAGTTAATTTAGTTGATATGACATATATTTTCTAAAACACCATAATCATCTTCTTTAATTCCCTCATTCCTTCTCCTCCTTGTGTATTGTTGAGAAAACATCAATAGGGGGCAAATTAGGAAAAGATTGACAAATATGAAAATTTTATCTTACATTTAGGATTAAGATAAACTCTTTAAATATGTCTTATATTTAGGACATGAGGAGTAATTTACAGCTTTTTGTTAAAAAAATGTGAATCTTACCCACAATAAAAATAAAACATAATATTAAAAAAATGTAAATATAGCGGCGTTTGAAGTAACTGGCAAAGATAGCCCACGACATAAGAGAATGCATGGTTCTCCCAACTTTCTGCTGAATAACCCAAATCCAAAGTAAATTGGAGTGAAGAAAATCTTTGGTCACCTTCTTCGGCCCATTTAAATAAACTTTTGGCCCATTTCTTTTCATTAGGACCATTTAATAATATCTAAGCTTCTATATAAAGTTTATCATAATGCCATCCACCAGACAATATGGCATTCATGGTGATAACAGCCCCATAGGAAAGGAAATATTTGAGAGTTAAGTGTTCCCACAATCATAGGGCTTTTTGATTGTTATTATATCCTCTTATAACAATTATGTAGAGTAATTTTTCAGTACAAGTTTTAAAAATAAAATATATATATATATATATATATATGACTCATTATTTTGAGAAGATTAAAATATATGTTTGATGTTCTAGGTTTATTTTAAGTTTCATTGTAGCTTTAAGTTTATAAAATATAGTTTTAGCCCTGGATCTTAACATTATTAATCTAATTTAATGAAAAATGTTGATTCATCAAATTTTAATAGTGATTCTATAATTAAATGCTGACAAAACATGCTTATAATCATTATCATAATATAAAATCAAAACAAACTTAATGATCAACACATTAATTTTAATTTTAATATCGGTATAAGTATAAATCTAGTCCTTTAAATTTATACAAAATTTCAATTCAATTTCTTAAAATAAGTGTCAGTATGTGTGTAAAGTGGTGAGTTGGGGGGTTGCTGGCCATAGGCTTAGGCTTAAGAAGCTTGCTTTTAAACCGGACCTCATTTTGCTAGATTGGTAGGTTGGGCCCCATATTATTGCCTGCAAGACAAGATCATTAGCTTTGCTTATTTCCTATTTCCTCATTCACTATCTTTTTTTTTTTTTTGAATAAAAACTGGAATACAATAACCTGAAAATAGGTTATCTAGGAAACCCATTCCCAAGCGGGAACGCAAAACAACATTCAACCATAATCAACGACCACTTCTGAAAAGGAAGTTGATGGGTGATTAAGGATAACAAAATTCATGGTAATGCTATGAGCTAACCTTGCCAAAGAATCTGCAAGGGTATTATCCTCTCTAGGTACAAAACTCAGAAGAACTTGCCAATCTCTAGATAGCCAAAGTCTTGCATCCTCTATCACATCCCTGAATGGGTGCTCCTTATCAGAGCCTCTCGTGAGAAGGTTTATGGCCTCCAGACAGTCTGTGAAAAAATGGCATTCTTTAAATTCCGGTTCCAACAGATTTGAAGACCCTGTATAATTGCAATAATCTCAGCCACCACAGGAGGCACTTGAATAATCTGACTAATATATCCACACAACTATATGCCATCTTCGTCCTTGATCGCTCCAGCGCAGCCTGACATGCCTAAATCTAGAACTAATCCATATGTCTCCAGAGTAACAAAACTCGGTCTTCCCCTCATACTAGCTCCTTACACAACAATGTTACGATCATAGAATCGACAGTTGTTGGATAAGTTGAGATCCCAACTAGCTCTGAACAAACTTGAGTGGCCATTTTGGTGTCCCATCTCTTCCTCATTTCCAAACAGCTTTGAGCATCGAGCTACCCAGATATCCCAACAGACATACCCAAACAGAATTGGCCAGCTAACTTTAGTAGTGAAGTTTCTCTCTGCTTCGTTCCTGATGTTCCATTATATCCATTCCAAACCTTGTAGATTAGAGAACTTAGTCCACAAAGCTGGTTTAATCAAGGAAATCCACCTCTACTTTACATTAGTACAATCTCTCAACAGGTGCATCAAGTCCTCTTTATCATTGCATCCAAAAACGTAACTTGCATTTTCCATCAAGCCCCTTTGTTGTCTTAGCTTTGCCGTGTGAATTTTCCCATAAGCAGCAAGCCACATAAAGGATTTGATCTTCTCTGGTACCTTCCACTTCCATAGCAACTTCCAAAATGCTTGGTTTTGGTTCTGGGAACCTACAAAACAGAAACGATACGCAAAACTAACAAAAAACGAACTATCAGTAGCTAGAAGCTAGAAATGCTTATCCTCTCCCCTTTCCTCACAAGGAGGATTAACGCTTGTAATCCGCTCGATGATCGGCCACTAGAACCACTGACTTAACTTTCCTATATCTCACTCGCCCCACGGATTAACATAATTTTGAACTTTATCATTGATGTTCATAAAGATCTCCAAACCAGGGAATAGATCTATCAAAGGTCTATTTAAAGCATATCGATATCATACCAAAAGGAGGCTATCGCGCCATTTCCGATTTTGATCTTTACTCCTGTTGGAATTTCTCCCATATCGCATAAATACCCCTCCGTGTATAAGAAGTAACCTAACGAGGTATGCCTGCCTGAGCCTAGCTAAAAAATGCTCAGCCCAATCCCAAAAAAATGGCCCAAAAAAGATTTGGCATTTTTGGGCAAGGCTTATTGTCCGGCAGGGCCGGGCATTGAGCAAGAGATGATTCCCTGCCCAAAATTATATATAATTTTATTTAAAATATATATTATTCAATATATAGTTACAAATATTTTTTTGTTACTTTTAGTGGATCATGAATGTTATTTAATTATTATCGAAACATGAATATTGCGTTAAGGCCTTTGGTAATATTTTGAATTTCATGACTCAAATTGTAGATTTATTTGCTTATGATCATGTCTTTGTTCTTTTTTTTACTCACTACCTTATCATTTTTTAGCTCTTTGTTTGCTTTGTTTATTGTTGAGACTATGATGATGTCAGGTTTTGGCCCTTTTATTAATGTACAGCCGCATCAGTTTGGCAAAAAAAAAAATCAATAATGCATATTGTGTTATTTTTCATTATAGAATTATGGAATGATGATATTTGAATTTGAGCATGAAAGCTTGCCCTGCCCAGTCCAAAACTATCAGGGCTTTTCCCAAGCATAGTCGGACGTATTGGACTATATTTTGCAGCCCGTTCATCTTTCGGCCTGGGCATTGGGCATAAGCCATGCCTTACCCAGCCCTCCCCAAGCACACCCCTACAAGTCTAATTGAGGGATTGAGTAATTAGTGAGTTAAAAGTTGAAAGAATTAAAGAAAAAAAAAGTATGGCTTTGGCTTTTCATAGTATTCTACTTTTCAAGTACACCAAAAATCAATCTTATAAACTAGTTACAATAAAATCTAGGGAAAATTGCTAGTAAATACCCAATAGGAAAGTTAATTTCTAGTTGCCACCTAGAAACATAAGGTACTGAACTCTCATTAATATTGAACATAGAAAGACAAAATGCCCCTAGTTTGGAATGCTTAGACAAAACGAATATAGGCAGAAGAAAAGGATTAATTGCTTATCACAGTGGCTTGTTCAGCTCTCATATTCGGCGGTGTGAAGTAGTGTTGATCGTCCATTACGGCCGTCGATCACCGTGGAGTCCGCCAGAGGTCCCATGAAGTAGTAAAAGCTAGGGAGGTGAGTTGTCTCAAGCCTTTTTTCATATTTCAGCTTTTGGTGAAGGTGATAATTTGTATATTGGTTGTGGACCTCAGTTTTGTTCATTGCTGTATGTGTGAGTAAGGAAATAATAAATATAATTGTCGCTTCGTTAGATATTCTGAGTTTGGCCATTATTGTGAAGTTTTTTGTTTTTAGTAATTGGGGATTTGAATATTATGTATTGAGTATTGCGTATTGGGTATTACTGCCTGATTGTTGCTAGAAGTAATAATGCTACAATGGAGATTCGCATGTGATAGCCTTTCGTTTTCTTTTCCTTATGTATTGGATTTTGCACATGTGCAATGTATGTTGCATGACGTGTAAAGGACCTTCCGTGTGTGCCCAGGAATCATCCACGATATGTGCAAAAGATCTTCTATGATGTGCCAAGGATTTTCCATTGTGTGTAATGGATCTACCACCTGTGTGCAGAAGGATCAAAAGCTATATGATGTGCAAAGGATCTTTCATGATATGCAAAGGATTTTTTGTTGTGTGCAATGGATCATCGACCTATGCAATGTAGCTTCTATGAAGTGCATAGGTTATTTCGTCTATGCAATATGTGTCCCCCATGTGACCATTCCCATGTGTGCAAAGGATCTTCCACAAGTACCAACGCTCTTCCATGATGTGCAAAAGGATCTACCTGTATGTGCAAACTATCATTCACATGTATACCAGTGCAGGTGCAGGAACCCAAATATTCAATGATATGCAAAGGATCTTCCATAATGTTTGGTGCATAGGATCTTCCATAATTTACAACTATCTTTGTAACCATTATTTTTATTAACTTTGTAGGGTATAATTTACAACTATCTTTTTCATAATTTGCAATTACAAATGGTGTACATATACATGTGGGAACTGTAATTTCAAATAGCATGTGAGAAATAGTGTGGTTTTAATTCGAGATAGGTCGAAGGTCAAAAAAATTAGAGATATTATTTGCAACAATTACTTTTTTAACTTTGTTGGGTATAAGTTACACTTATTTGTTTTCACAACACTACTACAAAAATAGGAAATAGTGGCACACATTTTGTGGTACTTTTTCACAGCTTCTTTTGAATTTTTTTTTTTTAAAAAAGTTGATATGCTATGGCCCTTTCTTAGGAAAGCACCACAGCTGCTTGGTGGCCTTACTTGACCAAGCGCCACATAAGGTAATTATTTTTAAGAAAACCTGAAGTAGTAGCTGTGGCGCTTGTTCAAGGAAGTGTCATGGCTGTTACGCACTTTGTGTGGCACTTGGCTTAATAAGTGCCACACAAAGTAATTTTTTTTTAATTTTTTTCAAACCCTTTTCTCTCCCGCGATTTACTTCCATCACATTTATTTTCTTGGTCCTCACTCCTTATCCTCTTAATCCCCACATTTCCTCCTTCTCTTCTTTTTGTCACTTATCACTGTCCCCACTTCGATCGGCACTTCCTCCTCATTCCTTTGTTCCATCACTTCTAGCATTTTCTCCTCCTCCTCTTTTCATTTTTGACACTTCCTCCTCATTTCTTTGGTCCCATTTCTTGCACCAAACTGACCCTACTCCTCCTCCATTGTGGTCCCATTTCCTCCTCCTTATAGTTTCATTTCATCCTGTAAGTACGTACCCACTCACTTTTCTTTTCTTTTCTTTTCTTTTTTTATATATTTTAAAGCTACGTATAACACATTGTCTTCTTAACTACCCTTTTTCTTTTTCTTTTTAAACATGCATGCAACTTTGTCTTTTCATTTTCCTTTATTAAATTTTTTTCAGGTGTTGTACTTGAGGTTTCAGCTCACTCTATTCAAGCTTCTTATACACTGTAAGTTTGTTAATTTTTGAGCTTTCAAATCTAATTTTATTAGTAGTTAATAGTTTAATTTTCTTTATATCTTTTATATTTAATTTATTATAAAATATAAAAAAATTATTCTCATTTTTATATGTTGAAAAATAAATGAGATAAACTTAAATGTTATTATATATAGGTTGTATGTAAAGATACGTAGTAGTTATAATTTTTAGTTGTTATAGTAATTGTTAACATTGATGAGTTGTATAAGTAAAATAATTATTTATTTTTAAAACTTGTATTTTATTTAGTTGTGATTTTATTAATTAGTTATTTGTTAATTTATATCATTTTGGAGTTATTTGATTGTGGTTTGCTTTTCTTCATTTTGTTATGGATTTGGAAATGTGTTTAAAATGTATTATCAACTGTAATTATAAAGTTCTAAAAGAAAAATATAAAAAAATTATTTTTCTTTTAAAAAAATAATATTTCCTATGGCACTTTTTTAGAAAAGTTCTACAGGAAGCAAAAATTTTAAAAAAAGAATATATAGACTTCCTGTAGTGCTTCCTTGAAAAAGTGTCATATGAAGTGTACACTTGCTGAGGCCATTCCTCAAGGAAGCACCACAAGAACTTTTTTTTTTAATATATATATATATATATATATATAAAGCGTCACAGTTTCTTTTAGTAGCGATGGGATATGTGGCACTTTCTAAGTGTCACAATTAGTTTAAAAATAAGCATCACAATTGCCCCCTTTTGCAGTAGTGCAATTTGCAATTACAAATGGTGTGTACGTATACATGTGAGAAATTTAATTTTGGGTTGAGGTGCAAATCTACCAAACTAAAGAGTAATATTGCTCTAGAATTTTTTAGATTCAATTTTACTTTGAAAGTCTCAAAGCATAGCAATGTTGCCCTATTTCTTTTAAAAATCTAACTTTGACTGTTAAAAAATTAACATTGACTGTTAACTTTTTAACGAAAATAGGCATTATTGCTCCATTTTAACACTTCTTATGTAACATTGAATCTAAAAAAAAATTGGTAACATTATTCTTCAGCAAAAACTTTCAGAGTTAATTTATATTTTGACCATTTAATTTTTATTTGCATGTGGGAAATGGTGTGATTTTAATTAGAGATAGGTCGAAGATCAAAAGAAAATTAGAGATATGTCCCAAAATAATTATTTGCAACAATTATTTAAACTTTGTAGGGTATTATTTACAACTATTTTTTCACAATTTGCAATTACAAATTATTTTGAAACCTAACTATAATTATTTTTTTATCTAATTACTTTTTTCAAAAATTACCTATAGGTTTTAGGTAATAAAATTATATACAAATCAATCTCCCAAATTTCATTTAATATTAATCAAGCTTATTAAATCCAGACCGGTCATTGAACCAGCTGGGGTATTGGGTCAAGGGTCAGTGGGTCCGATCGGAGTCAAACCGGAGCTAACCCGGGACTAAACCGTTGAGAAAGTGAAAATTTCAAGCTTATTAATATGTAGAGGTGGGAATACGGGCCGGCCCGTTTAGGTCCGCTTCCTAAAAAATGCCATATTTTTTAAACCCACGGGCCTAAAAGGGCTTAAACTCATTTTAATTAAAAAAAATTATTTTTCAAGTTTTACAATTTATTGATTATTTTGCTTTAAATTGATATACATTATTTTTAAAACTCATAAATTTTTAGTTAAAATAATCATCTAATATCCAAATAAGCCTTTTTTTTAAGTTTAAATGAATAAACTACTGTAGAAAATAAAATAAACCAAACCAATTAATAAGTGTTTGCCTATTATTAATACTCTATTAGATACTTAGGTGTCTCTCATATTGATAATTTGATATAATGATATTATATTTATTAATTTATTTTAAAAAAATATTAAACGAGCCTAAAAGGACTGGCCCTTTTAGGCCCGCTTTCCTTTTAAGCCTCTAAATCATAAGCTCGGCCTTTGAAGGGCTTGGAGCTAAACAGGCCGGTCCGACGGGCTCGGCCTGATTTCCCGGCTCTATTAATATGAAATTATAAAAAAATTTAAAAAAATTGATTTTTTTTTTAAAGTGAACTGGTTTGCTTCTCGGTCAACCTTAATATTTTTTAAAAACTTAATATTTAATTTCCAGGTCAACCTTTTAAATTTATAAGTTGAGTTGCGCCATATAGTTATAAGTTAGGCTTGTATATATTAAATCCCTTAGAAGCATATTAGTAATATGAAATTCAGGGACATACATATAAATACATATAATTTTCTTATTTAGGACCAATATATAATTTTTCCTGTTTTTTCATTTATGAATTTAGCAAAGTTGATTTTTTTTCTTTATTTTACCAATTCAGCATAGTTGACCATTTCTTTATGTTTTTTTTTTAAAAAACTTTTTAAACCTGCTCAAGATTATTGAGATTTTTTGTCTTTTTTATGAACTTAACAAAGATGCCTTTTCTTTTCTTTTTTTTCCGCCAACCTAGCAAAGTTGACTTTGACATTTTAAGAGCCCATTTGGTTGGACTAAGTCTCAATTTCTAGTAATCCTCATTGTATTTCCACATATATGATGTGTTTAGTTTGGTTAATCTTGATTCTATCGAAAGCCTCGTTAAATGTAATAATAAATCTTAATAATTTCCACATTCTAGAAGGACTAAGCCTTAATAATGCACTATATTATTGCGAGTTGATCTGTCGCGGTATACCTTAAAAAAAGCCCATTATCCAGTTATTCAAACCAAGGAAAAATTACCACGACAAATCTTCATATTGCTTCTTGCTTGTTTTTGCATTGTGAAAGATGGAACATTATTCTTCACAAACACAAGTCAGGAAAGCATTTTTGTCATGGAGTAATTATCCATCATAAATGTTCTCCCAGCAAAAAATTTTGTTATGATCACCCCACAACAGATATTAAGAACAGAGACTATTTGGAATGGAATAGTCAGATATATATATATACATATATATATATATATAACTGGATTTTTTTTTTTACCAGTACTAACTGGATTTTTTTTACTAGAAATTCATATAACATATATATATATATATATATGATGCAATGTCCAAATACTGCTGGCGATCGCAATTAGAAGAAGGTTCATTACACTACTTCCCTTGGGACATTGACCTTGTCCTCAAGGTCAAACTTTAAAGTAGCAGCAATGAAGCAATAAAGATCCACCATAACAAATCCACCATTCAGAACAAAAGGTTTCCTCTACTGTGTTCCTTACGTAGTATATGTTGGGAACCAAACGATGAAAATTTCAAATGGTGGATTGGGATAAAATTTATGCAGGTATAACATCAGGAATTGCACCATTAGCAGTAACAAGGTAAGCATCGATATATTGGTCAATTGAGATAAAATTTCTGCAGCTTGCCTTACGCATGCTTCCTGACTTAACTTCATCAACTCCCTTGGCAAAAATTTGATTTGACTCAGAATACTTAATTAATTCAAAATTCTTTTCCGCTAACGATGAGATTGAGAATAATTATATAATAATCTTATGCCTAATCACGTCTTCTGGCCCATACGTTGATTCCTCGTGATCCCTAATCATAGCATCGTCAAGCCCATTCCTTACAAGAAATGGGTGTCTCCATTGATTTTCCTCTCCATTTAGTTTATTGAGTGTATCTACCATTAGATCAACTTTCAATAGTTGAGATTAAATAATATGTAAAGAATAAAATTATATATAATAAAAATCTATCATGATAAATATCAACCATTGAAAGTTGATATAATGGTATATACACTCAATGGAAAGTAACACTACTACAAAAAAGTAATGCTGTGGCGCTTATAATTGCATTAACTGTGGCGCTAGAGAAGTGCCACATATCTTGACGCCACTAAAAAAAGCTTTGGCGCTTGGAAGCGCCACAACATTTTAAATTTTTTTTTTTAAAAAAATACCCTCCTGTAGCGCTTGTTTGAGGAAGTGCCACAAGAGGGGGACCTCCTGTGGCGCTTGCTTGAGCAAGCGCCACAGTAGGGGGGTCCTACTGTGGCGCTTGCAGACGCAAGCGCCACAGGAGGCCCCCCTCCTTTGGCGCTTCCTCAAGCAAGCGCCACAGGAGGGTCCTTTTTTTTTTTTTTTTTTTCTCTTCTTCTTCTTTTTTTTTCCTGTAACCCTTTTTTATACTTCCTGATTGTGAAGTTTTATATAAAATGAGTAGCTTTCGTGTTTATCATCTCCACAAATTGTCAATCTTTCTATTTTATATTTAAACCTATTTTATATATATATATATATATATATATAATTTTCACATTTAAAATTCAAGTTCCATCCCCAACAATAATGTTCTTACATTAATACTCTCCAAAGCTAACATAAAAAATATCACAATACAAGAACTTGATATGTGAACACAGTACATCAACAACTAATTAAGTAAATTAAAATATTACTAAAAAACGCAAGCTTGTCTGCAAAAAAATTTAAACAAAGCAAAAAGGCAAACGAAACAAACTAGGTTTTCATTCTTTCCTATTAAATTAGGAACAAAAAGGCAAACGTTATATTATGGTTTATCTTGACTAAAAAAAATTAAACAAAGCAAGCTAGAATGAAATAGTCTTCTTCTTACAAATCTATTAATTGACCAGCGCAGGGAGTGGGAGACCACATTGGTGATGCTAGCTTGAGTGACGAGTGAGCGTGTGGGTGTGTTTTTTAGTGTGAAGATGAGAGGAAATGGAGGGAGGGGGCCGACGGATCCACTAAGAAGATGAGAAAGGGAAAGTAGTTTAATAGAGGAGAGAGTAGTTAAATAATTAAAGTGGAGTAATAGTCAAAAAGAGAAGGAATGGGGGGCGGACACAGGACTACTACGCGGGAAATGAAATAATTAAGAGATACACTATAAATTTGAATTTTTTTTTTTTTTTTAAAAAATGGGCAAGTGTGGCGCCTAAATAATTAGGCGCCACACATTGCCTTTTGTTCAGCTGTGGCGCCTAAGCATTAGGCGCCACAGCTGAACTTGCAATGGACATGGGTGGCGCCTATTTATTTAGGCGCCACCCATGTCTATTTTAAAAAAAAAAAAAAAAAAATTAATGCTGCAGCTGTGGCGCTTGGTGGGTTAGGCGCCACAGCTGCTTTCAAGGCCCCATGTGTGGCGCCTGCGTAGACAGGCGCCACACTAGGCCTCCTCAATTGTGTCACTTAATCTATTAGGCGCCACAGCTGGTACCCAAAATTAAAAAAAAAAATTATAAAGGTAAAAAAAAAAAAAAAAAAGAGAAGCTGTGGCACTTGTTTAAAGAAGTGCCACAAAATGTGCGCCACCTTTTATCCTTTTTGTAGTAGTGTAAATGGAGAAAGAAATCAATAGAGACGCCCCTCTCCCCATTCATTACATATTTAAAACTTAAAATGTGAATGTAAAACATTAAATTTAAAACAATTTTAATTATTTGCTAATTACTTCAATAATGGTCATTATTATGAACAATAAAAAAAAATACTATTGAATTAGCTTTCACTATGACAAGTTCATCCACGTCCATTTTTAATGTTTAATCGAAAAAAATATACATTTAGTCCTTTAATTTTATACAATATTTTCATTTTGTCCCTTAATTAACTTTTAAAATTATTGTTTTAGTCCTTTAACCTTAACATCTTTGGTCTCACATGATATTTTTTTTGTAACAATCATTATTGCTTTAATTAAAAATTAAACTTTATATGTTAGTATTTGACAATGGTTTGTCAACATTAAATAAGTTTCAATATCAACATTTTTATTAAAGATCATTAGGGTTAAAGGACTAAAAAGATATTTTTTAAAAAAAATTAAGGGATCAAACTGAAACTATGTATAAAATTAAATTGGACCAAATGTATAATTTTACCTTGTTTAATTTGAGCATTATAATTATTAATGCCACTATGTTTTTTTACCTGAATCATAACTGCCGCTATAACACACCTACTGATCGACACTTGTGCGTGTATAAATAAATAAATATATATATATATATATATACTCCCTCCAGTCCATAATATAAAGTACTTAAACTAATTATCAGAATTAAGAAATGGTGATTAACTCATTAAATTTGTCTCAAATTAAAATTTTTTTTTCAACTTTACCCATATTAAATTAAGTTTCAAATGAGAAAGAACATACAAAGAGTTACATTTAAGTCTTAACTACATGGACATGCTTGACAAATGTGCATTAATTACTCTTCAAGTGAGTTATATTATGGACCAAAATATTCTTCTAAAAGTGATGATTTATATTGTGGATTAAAACATTCTTCTAAAAATGACGTATATTATGGATCAGAAGGAGTGTGTGTATATAGAGAGAGAGAGGGGATGATAAATTGATAATCCGCTAGTTGCAATCTTTGTCTTGGATAATGTTTGAATTGCCTGCACAGGAAGTTCTTCTAGGGGCAAGATTATTCCATTTGCGTACACATGATTTATTATTTTATCACTAATCAATGATGATGACGATGACGATGATGAATAAGAAGGTTAAAGAACTCCATAAAAGGGTTTTATGCTTTCCATTGGAGCGCGAAAATCAGAATAGAAAAGAAGGTAGAAATATTGAAGTCAAAGAAGAACATCTCCGACCCATGGAGAGCGTTCTGAGCGAGAAGGAGGAAGCGCCGCCGTTAGCGGCGGTCCACCAAAAAGGTCCGGATACAGGTTGGAGAGGGAGAGTCTAGGTGCGAAGGTTGCGATGGATAAGGGTGATGCAATGATGGAGGAAAGTGAGAACTCATGGCCTATTTCATATCAGAATAAGTTGTTGAATATCGGTGGAGATGGTCGATATGAGCAGAGACGGGAGGAGATAGTCATTTCTGAGGATGACTACAGTGTGGCAGAGATGGTGGTGTTCCATCGATTGAATTCTCGAGTAAGGTCCGACAATACAAGTGAAGGGCATGGAAAAAACTTTGGTAAGTAAACTTTTGGATAGATCTATCAGGCATGGGGATTTATTAACAAAGACCCAGGTACCTTGGCAACCAAAAGGTTCCTACCAGCTAGTTGATGTCGAAGGGAATTTTTAATTTGCTTCTTTCGACCTTGAGGAAGATTATATGAAGGTCCTAATGGGTGGTCCATGGATGATCCTTGGTGCTTTTCACACGGTGCAACCATGGTCGATCGACTTTGACCCCAGCCTCTACGAAGATATCCAAATTTGTTGCATGGGTTAGAGTCCCAGTGTAATATTCAAATTTTATTATTAGAATTTAAGTAACATTTGGATGAAATTATTTCATGATAATTAAGATTATCATGTAATTATCTGAGAAAATAATTAACTCAAAATTAAATTTAATTTTCTACCAAGAAAATTAACAACGTTAAGAGAGAGAGAGAGAGAGAGATTTAAATAGAAGTATTTAAACTATTTTTCTAAATAACATATTATAATTATTTAAATATTATGAAAATGTTGTTTAAATAAAAAAGTACTTAACTTAGCCCCACCGTTTGAATCCTATGAAAGTTTTGACCAAAAAAAATAGCATAAATAAAAATGATGATTAGAAAAGGGGGAAAAAACAAAGAAAGGATAATGTAAATCAAAAGGAAACAAAATAGAGAGAAAAGTGAAAAGAAAGAAAGGATATATATGGGACAAATGTGGTGGAGTCACGTGTACCTCCACCCTTACTAAAGAAAAAGAAAACTAACATATATACTGCCCCTTATTCATATTCATCAAAACGCCTCACCACTTCAGTCGTGACCTTCACTGGTTTTTCTCTTCTTTCTGCGCCTTCCAGTACAGTTCGACACGGTGTGAGAGAGAGAGAGATAGTGAGAATGAGAGAAGGAGGGAGATCCTGTTTGGGGTTATTCTAGAATACTTGGTAAGTCATTCATCTTCTTTTCTTTTGTTTTAGTTTCTCCTCTTTTATTTATAGTTTTAAATGGAGAGAAATTCTAAGGTTTGTTAGCTTTTAAATCCTTGAGCCTTCTAGTCGATTATTTTGTTTTTAATAGAGTTAGTGAGATTGGAATAGGAGTTGTATGGTTTGGATTTTTGGCTGAGTGGTTAATTTGAAGAATTAAAGTTAGGATTCGGTTTGGAAAATTGTGATTTATGATTAAGGGGTAATAAATTCGAATTCCATAATTTAGTTTTAACTTATTAAAGTTTATATTGATGATCGAATGTTTTGCTTTTGAATTGTATAATGATATATGAATATTGGAACTTTTGGGTGAAACTTTAGGTGTTAGAAATTGGGTATTTTTGAGGAAATTGATGAGATTGTTATGGTTTGATGATTTTAATAGGTAAGAAATGAGATTGGAATGATGATTTTGAGTAATAGTTATTTATAGATATTTTTCCTAAAAGTTAAAGAGAGCAAATTTTGGGAATCTTAGAATGAAGGGAGAAAATTATTGTAGTCAGTAATTTTAATGAGTGAGATAGAATTATTGGATGATAAAAATATGATTGAAATAGATAATAGAGAAATTGAGTTATGGTTTTAAATTGAGAATTTTGGAGAATTTGTATTAAAGTGGATAATTTGAAGGTTATGTAACGATTTGAAATAGAGTTTGGTTTATAAGTTAGACTGTGAGTTGGTATTGATAATATGATTAAAGAAAATAAAGTTTGGTAATTGGGTTGATTGGGAATGACAAAAAATAATAGTTGAGACTTCTAAAGAGACTTTAAGTCTATAAATTATTTTTATAACCACTTAATTAGTTTGAATACTAAATTGTGGTTCCAATTGATTATTATAGATTGATTTGTGAATTACAGTTGAACTTAGAGCTTGGATTCTTGTAATAAACTTAGCTTTGCCGAGAGTCAACCACTTTCCACTTGTTACGTGTGTTGGCATGTTGTTTATGAGTATTTTGTGAAATGATTATGAGATGAAAAAGGTATATTTATATACTTTGAATTTTTTTTATTGAGATTGAGAAAGTTATTATGATGTTGATAAGTATTTTGATAGAAACTGTCTTATAGAACCTTATGATTTCAACTATGATACATATATATATAAACGAGTTGAGAATTGTGATACTATAGGATGTGTATGAAAATGATTTGAATGTGAAAATATTGAGAAATTCCTATTCATCTATTTATGGATAATTATTGTGATGATTGGACCGGGATGAGATGGTGTATATTGTTCCACCATGTGATGTAGCCTCCATTAGTACACGATGGTTGGCGATTCTCTGTCCTACTAGTTAAATGAGGGACTATCCTACTAGTTCAATGAAGGATTGTTCACTTGTTCAATAAGGGGATGTGACACCATACTAGTTCAATGAGGGGAAAAGACCTATGGTTTGGGCATGTGCTCTGTAGATTTTGACCGATCCTTATCACATGACTAGCGAGCTATTGATTGGCCAGTAACATGGATAGTAAAGCAGCCCGTGGGTCTAGTTGGCGGAAATAAGGTGGTTCGGTTGGATTAATAGAAGGCAACATGGGAATCATGATATGTTGTGATACATAAATTGTGATATAGAAATCGTGATATGTTGTGATACGGAAATTGTGATACGAAAATTGTAATATAGAATTTGTGATACGGAATTTGTCCGGAATTTATGATTTGGAATTTTGTGAATTATACCTATAATACTTTGTTAAATAAGCTGTTCCACATGGCACCTCACGAAACATATTATCATGTATAATGAGTTGGATGGTTGGATATTGAGGCCTTTGTCTCACCCCGTTAATTTAACATTTTTTAGCTAATAGTTCTTCTACTAATCAATTAGGGAAGGCTCTGGAGGTTTGATTATTGTGATAATCTTTATAAAGTCTCCTCCTTTTTATTTATGTGGTGAATTGTTGTGTATTGCCACTGTAGGGTCATGTGCATAGTCTAATGTGATATTGTGTTTTGGATTATAATGTTTTCTATCATGGATAAGTAATCTTAGTAGATATTTGAAAAAATTGTTATTTAAGTATTTTGATAATTGAGTTTGATATTGGGCTTATGGTCGGATGAGTATATTCTGGGCTTCATGAAGTTCAAGGGCCAACTGATAATTGTAATTGCTTTATGAATGTGTTGATTTGAAATGGCTTAAGGTACAACTAGTTAGAAAGATTTTATTATCTGTAATAGATTTTAAATACTGGTTTATACTTTTTCATCATGGATAGATATTTGTAGTGGATTAAGTCCTTTATAACCATGATAGTGTTTTCAAATGGTTAGCTGTACTCTTTTTCTACCATGGTCAACTTTTAAATAATAATTTGTGACTTTTTCTACCATGGTAGATCTTTTCGTTTAAGTTTTCTCCTTTACGCCATAGATTGTTTGTTATTCGAGGATTTGATTAAGTGTAAGATAATTATAATATAAGGACATAGGGGATATCACATTATAATATACTCTTTGATTATAAGGACATAGAGGAGACTATCCCATAGGCATTTATAGGTGATCTGGAGAATCCCAAGGATATGGACATATGGATATTGGAATTAATAGAGGTTTGGAGAGAGACATGGCTCCCGAAAAAAAGATTTCTACGGTAACAATCTTAAGAAGTTGCTAACAAGTGGTGCACCCAAGTATGGGGCAAGCAGGTTGGTAAAAAAAGTATAAGAGGAAAATCTCACCTGAAGACCTATCTAGCGGCCCAAGTCCTAAACTCGTTAACAATAAGGCCCCTCAGGCTAATAAAACTATGAATGAGATTACCTATATGGTGGGACCTAATAAAGGAACTAATCAATTAGATCATAAGAATAAGGAGAAAAGCCCAATTATGGATGCAGTGCATGATTCAATTTTTAATTCTTCGGCCTTCAAAGTTGTTGAAGCCGAGACCACACTGGACTGAAGCAAGCACATAATGGTGGAGATCCAATGTGATCGAAAGGCTCTGAAAGAGGTTACTTCAATGGTAGTTAATTCAACTATGTGTAATAAACTGAAAGAAGCTGAGCACGTTGATACGAGAAAGGGTAAAGAGAACTAGACGTAAAAACCACTTGATAAGAAACAGAATTTGTGTGGTGTCAAGCTTCAATCTACAATTATGCAAAACTTGAAAGTCTGAAAGTAGCCAATAGGTGCATGTATATCAAGAGATGTCATGGAAGCTATCCATGATGCAATCGATTCGCCTAAGGATCTTATTTTGATGGCTAGGTGTTTTGAGGGACCTGAATGAAGTCATAAATCAAGGTGACCAAGATAATGATCTGAAATGGTCTGGAATGGTTGTATGATTTTCTTTCCTCTTTGTTTTTATGATAATGCACATCTTAGCTTGGAGCAGCTAGGAGGCAGTTATCAAAAGCTTTTTTAGAATGTTTATGCATTTTGTGTTGGATCATAAACCTACTTGGTTGTTTTGGTCAAGCAATACATCTTTAGAATCAAAGCAGATAAATTTATAAAAAGTAAGAGGTTTAATTATTCTTACAGGCTTGAGGCGAGAGGCTTCTCAGGGGGTATATGGTTGATGTGGAAAGATAATATTGAGGTTTCTATCGAAGCTAGTCATTCCCAATTCATACAACTAAAGTGTTTCCGTCAAGAGATACTAGGCCTTTTCTCTTCACAATGGTCTATGGGAGCCCAAACAATACATTAAAGGAGCTTTGGGTGGACCTATAAGATGTCGCTTTGTTTGTGTCTAACCTGTGGCTCATTATTGGTGATTTCAATGCTCTTTTACGTAGTAAGGATCGTGTAGGGGTGCCCAAGACAGAGGCCACGACTATGAATTATTCCATAATTTTCTTTTCATTTGTGGACTCACAGATCTTGGTTTTTATGGCCTGAGGTGTACATGGCAATAAGTCATATTATTGCAATGACTGGACTAGGTACTTGGAAACATGGATTTGATATACTATTTTAATGCTATAGTGGTGAATCATCTTCCAAAACTTAGTTTTGACTATCAGTTGTTATGCCTACAAGTTTGTGAGGATGAGAGGATGCCCTAACAGGAGCATCCTTTCAGGTACTAGGCTGCCTGATCCATAGTTGACACATTTAGGTTAGTAGTGGAAGATAGTAGGTCTCACACTGAACCCTTGGTTGCAAACATCAAAAATTTTATTGAATTGACCAAGATTGGGAATTGAGAGGTGCTTGGCAACATTAAAAATCATAAGAGAATGATTTTGGCTCAGCTGAGGTATCAATAAAGCACAGAAGACATCTTACTCTACTTATCTTGACTGGCTTGAAAAAACTTTTAGGAGTTTGAGGTTATTTGCAAACAAAAAAGCTTAAAATGGACACAAAGAGCTAGATGCGATTTGCTCAAGTTTGGTGACTGTAATATGACTAATTATCATGTGAAGGCAATAAGAAGTCGAAGGAAGACAATCACAGCTTTAATGGATGAGAATGGGGAGTAGTGCACAGATTTCAAAACTCTTCATGGGTGGGCCACCCAATTTTGTAAGAATCTATACTCACAAGAAAGTGACATAGCTTCACATTATTGTAGAAGAAGTTTGTTTCCCCTACTTGATGAGGTGTCGATTTGACCTCTTTATTCAAGTATCATGCAGAGTGGAGTTTATAAAGCACTATTCCAAATGAAAACTTTAAAGGCTCCTGGGATTTATGGTTTACATGCAGCTTTTTTCCAAAGTCAATGGCAAGTGGTGGGCCCATCCTTATGCCATATGGTTACACGTGCCCTTTAGGGCCGAATACTTAAGCTTGAAATAAATGAAACACTCATTACTTTAATTCCCAAAGTCACATCCTCATAAAGATTGAAGGAATTTTGCCCTATTAGCTTGTATGTGGTACTTTACAAGAATATGAAAAAGGCACTGGCAAATAGGCTTAAAAAGCTTTTACCTCGGTTGATTTTACCAAATCAATCTAGTTTCATGTCAAGAGGTGATCTATTCCATAAGAACTGAGAAGTGAAAAAGGACTTGACAGGTGGATGGCAATTTAGGCTAACCTAGAGAAAGCCTATGATTGATTGAGTTGGAATTTTATTGAGGATTCCTCTCTTACTGTGGGGCTTCCATGGAAATTTGTGCAAGCGGTTATGCTATGTGTCACTACATGTAGGAAAAGAGTGGTATGAAGTGGCACGCATCTAAAAGATTTCAAAGCCACTTAATGTATTAGACAAAAGGATCCTCTCTTTCTATATATTTTTGTTCTTTGCATGGAAAGAATGTCTCAAGTTATTAACAAACATGTGGTTGGGAATTGCTGGAACCTATTAGGATAGGAAGAGTGGGTCCCCCTATCCCATCTTTTCTTTGCATATGATTTAGTTCTCTTTAGTGCCACAGATGCTTCTCAAGTTCAACTTATTAGGAATCTCTTGGATGATTTTTTCTTGAGTTCGGGAGATAAAGTAAGTAGTATAAACACAAAAGTCTTTTTTTCCCAATAATTTACCTCTAAGCTCGAAGACATGGATCAATGACGAGCTGGGGATTAAGAAAGCAGATGATATTGGAAAATACCTCAGCGTTCCTTTATTATAAAAATGTGTTAGAAATGGGACCTATGAGTATATTGAAGAAAATGTAAAAAAACAAACTTTACTTCCTGTCAACACTTGGGATGAGATAGAGAAAAGGTGTCATTGTGTCCTTTGGGGAAGCTCTGAAACAAGAAGGAAGGTCCACCTGGTTGCTTGGGATGAGGTGTGTCATAGGAAGGATAAAGGTGGCTTGGGATTAAGGGATGCCAAAAAACAAAATAAAGCATTTATGATGAAGATGGAATAGGGGTTAGTGAAGAGATGTGATGCCTTATGAGTCAAGTTCTTTAGAGAAAAATACAAGTATGGTAGTGATATTCTACAAAAGATTGAGGGTGGTAGAAGAGGATCTCAAATATGTAAAGGGGTTTATGATGCATGGGAAAATATTGTTAAAGGAATAGGATGGAAGCTGGGAGATGGCCACAAGGTTAATTTCTTGGAAGATAGGTAGTTACAGGGATTTGAACCCTTGGAACATTATGCCATATGCCTAATTGAGGATGATACGAAGAATGAAACAAGAGCTAGTTTTGTTTCGCTGTCGGAAGCTTGGTGTTGGCACAAGGTACAAAGTTATTATTAACTCTTAGAAATTGATAATATTCCAATACATTTTCTTCTCTTTTTGACTATTTTTTAATTCAAAATATGCATAGAAAGAAGTTTATAGAAGAAAATGTACATATCAAAGATCAAGCAAAAATCAAAGAAATTCTTGTTATATCCTATATAGTTTGTGATTCTATTGAAATTTATAAATCCTCCATCTTTTTTAAGAGAATGGAGACAAGCTTTTAAGCCCTCAAAGAACCAAGAAGCAAGAAAAGAACAAAGGAAGTGAAACATTATAAAGTTAAAAGAAGGGATGTGTATGACTTGCCTCAGCAATTTGTGAACGTGCTGATGTGAGTAGGAGAAAAACAAGAAGTTTGCTCTCTATGTTATTGGCCTCAGTAAGTGGCAAACTTGCTGTAGGAAATAAAAAATCTGAAGAAGTTTATTCCCTGTGTCACTGACCTCAGCAAGTAGCAAACTTGCCGAGGCAATTAAACAATTTGAAGAAAAATTTGCTCTCAGTGTCACTGACCTTAGCAAGTGGCAAAGTTTCCATAGTAAGTAAAGAATCTAAAGAAAAATAGACTCTCTGTGTCACTAGCTGCGACTATAGCTGGGAATACGAGCCAGCTCGCGGCCCGCGCGGTGCGGGCCTGTGCAGCCCGCAGAAAAATACCGACCCCAACCCGCAGTGTGCGGGTTTTGGGCCAACCTATGGGCCCGCATTTTTTTTTTGAAAAAAAAAATTCTATTTTTTGAAGAGGATTGAAAATATGAGACACATATATATGAGTAATTAAATTTACCTTCCTAGTATCAATCATTTCTCTTATAAAAATTTAAAAACATAATCTACAATTTAAGAGATAAAGTTATCAAATTTGTTAAAGTTTATAAACAAAATATAAACTCATCCTCAAGCAACCAAGATATAATAATTTTGTTTAATGAAGAAGGGAAGAGGCTAAGATTTTTTCTCTTTGGATTGGGAGGTATCAAGATAGTAGTGAAAAACTTATAAGTTTTGTAAAATTATTATATATAAATAAAAAATAAAAAATTTTGCAGGCCAACCCGCGACATTAACCTGCGGGTTATGCGGTGCGGGCCTATGTGGCCCGCATTTTTGCAGGTTGGGATTTTCCCAACCCTAACTCGTCAAAACTCGTAGGCTCACAAGTTAAGCCCGCGGGTTGGACCCATATTACCGGCTCTAGCTGCGACAAGTTGACAAACTTGCTGAGGTAAGTCCTAGAAAAGCACGGGCGCGTGTTTTGGTTTCTAAAGCTTCAAAAGACTATTTAACCTAGGGAAAAGCGCCAAAAACACATTCAACACTTGGCAGACTTGAGGCACAAAAGGTGAGAGCTTGCGAAGGAGTTCTTAAGAACTTTAGAGCCTTGGGTGGTCACTTCAAGAGAGATTTTAGAGTTTCTACTTGGGTTTTTTTTCACTTTCCTTCTATTTTCTTTATAGTTAGCTATGGATTCAGTTTTGTTGTATGGATTTTTTGTACCTAAGATTATGAGTAGCTAAGTATTTCATTTCTAGAATTACTTTGAACCTCTATATGGATTAAGACTATGTTATTCTCTCTTTTCTAGCTTTTAATGAAATATTTTGTGTTAATTTTATTCCTTTCGTAATTTTTTTAAGTGATTGGCCACCACTCATATTGATTTGTTGAATAAGATGATGCTTGAGAGAGATTATCTTGCTCATAGAACTTGGATAAAGTCATACTAGTGTTAAAATTCTTATTTGAATAGATTAGTTCGTTAATAGGTAAGAGATTTACCTATTAACCTAGTATTGTTAATATAAGATTGGTTCTTAATGACTATGTTCACTAGCTTATTGCAAGAGATTGAATGAGTTTTTTGAAAATAGATTTGGTTTTGAATTCAGCAAGCTTTTCCAATATTTGTGAATCTTAGACAAACATTTAATTTTTCATTAAAGCTAGTTAAGATAGAATTAATTGGTCTTATGAAGTATAGAGGGGAGAAGTGATCCTTTAGCCTAAATTTTTTGAAGTTAGAATCAAATTTTATCTTGCTTAGTCTAATTTACCTTATTTCGAACCATAAATTGTTTCACAATTTGAAATATGCAAAATGACTTTGTCTAACGAGTATAATTGCATTAATTAGCCCACTTTGCCTTAGTCCTCATAGGAACAACAACTTTTTATTCTACTTGCGACCCGTAGAAAAACATCAAATAGTTATCTATCCAGCAGGGTTCTTAATGCCATAGATAGAATTGTACCTTGTAATAAAAGAGAAGATAGCCCTATCTGAAGTGCAACTTCAAATGGTGAATTCTCTATTAGATCTGCATATAAATTACTATGCCCAGCTATCCAAAATAATTTATTTAATTTATTTTTATTTACCTGGAAACCTCATCCCACAAGGGACCTTCAACGCTGGCATCTCGAAGCGCCACGTCCATATCAGAGCGTATCTTCAAGAACGCCAGAGTCTCCTGGCGGGGCCACCGGTTGTCGCCGAAGCTTCTGTCACCGCCACCGCCCTCTTCACCTGAATTCGATCCACCTTCTCCACCACCGCTAACCGCCGTTGCAGCTACTGACTCACCACTGTCATGGGCCTTTGCAACTCCACCTCCCGCAGATGTAGCAGCAGCCGCCGCTGCCGCATCATCTCTAGAGCTAGCTCCACCACCTCCTAACGCTGTTGAGTCCCCCAGCATAGGACTCTTTGTGTTTGTATTAGCTTTTTTTAATAGCTTTTATGATTTACGAGGTAAGTATATGAAAAGAATTTTGCCTCAGGTTGCGCAAACCATGAAACCATGGTTTGGGATGTTGCCAAACACATGGTCTTAATTCTTCACTCTCTAGTATTTCACAAAACATCAGTGAAAGCAGCAAATTACAGTATATCTCTGTGCTCTCAGTGGAGCAGCATGGAGGAAAAATTAAAATGATAAATCCATGAAAAACAGAGAAAGCGAAGAACCAAAAGAGAAGAAAGAAGAGGGTGGTGGTGAATTTCTTGGATGGTTTTTATTATGACAGAGCCCGCAATTTTATTTATTAATTTTGGCTGGATCTGCTTGTCAATCTCAATAACACTTTTTTTCTTCCTCCCTATTATTATATTCAGACGTTGTAATAAATATTTCTTATATTATATTTTTAGGAAAATCCTAGAAAAATACCTTTGAAATAGAGAAATGTCGATTCAGTACTCTGAATTACAAAATCCCTGATCAGTACCGTATCGGTAAGGATGAACAGTGTGGGGACGCCAAAAGACGATTTTACCCTTCAGCCCCCATTCTTGCCACTTTAGAAAAACAACACGAGGCTCTTAAACAACTTCGGATTCTTGATTAACAACTCCAATTTCATCTTTTTACTTTCACAATAACAACACCGGTCTTATTATTAATAACAGCATATTCTATATTAACAACTCCCATTCTTGTTTCACAACTTCGTAATTTAAGTTTCAGGGCCAATAACAACACCTCTTTCTTTATTAACAACACCATATTTTATATTAACAACATTATATTTTTGAGATTCGAATATATGAAAGAATAAAGCGGAGTTGTTAATCAAGAATCCAGAGTTGTTAATTAAAAGCCTCGTGTTGTTATTCTGAAGTGGTGAGAATGAGGGCTGAAGGGCAAAATTGTCTTTTGGCGCCCCCTGCACTGTTCATCCGTACTGACACGGTACTGATCTGAGATTTTGGAATTCGGAGTACTGAATCAAAATTTTTCTATTTCAGAGGTATTTTTCTGAAATTTTCCCTATATTTTTTCCCGTTCCGTGGAATCTTCAATCTTTTAGTTTAATTAACCTAGGTTTTCCCACTGTAATAATAAAAAGTGGTACAGAAAGATATATGTGCAGATATTTATTGATTTCTTAATTATTATTTTTTTGGATGTCTCATGAATATGAATATTTCTCAAATTTATAAGTTCCAAATTCATGAGTAGCCACCATTTTATTGAATTTTCTGAATAATTACAATATATTCGGTGAATATAAAATTTGAAGGGTTACATATCCAATATCCTAGATGTGCTCACTAGAGGCAGAGTTGGAAGCTTGGGATACCTCAACGTTACAAGGCTTTTATATGACTTCATGAAGGGTTGATTATTGACCAATAGTGTGAAGGTTACTTGACACATGCAGGTGTCGGAGGAAAGTGGTAGATGTGGAGCTGCGTGAGAAGACATGCTTCACATGTTCAGGGAGTGTACAAAGGCTGATATGTGTTGGGAATGAACGGTTCAGTTGCAATTATGTGGTAAGTTTTATTCTATATAAGAACTGGATAGGTGGATCAACTAGAACATCCATCAAGACTGCATTGTTTTGGGCATTCGATAGTCCATATGGTTTTCGTTATTGTGCTGACATATATGGCTTAATCGCAATGCTGGGGTGTTCAAGAACAAAGCTGTCAAGTATAATCAGCTTATCGCCAAAACAATAGTAGTTGTGCAATGGACCAATTTTTCTCTTCAGCATGTCAGTTCTAGGATTGAGAGCTTATGGTTGGAAAGCACCGTGTGTAGGTTATGTCAAGGTTAATATTGATGGAGCAAGCACGGGCTTGAGGAGGTGCTGCTTGTGGAGGAGTGGCTCGCGATTACAATGGTAAGGTCTTGGGTGGATTTACATGTCGGGTTGGGCTAAGGAGTAGTTTCTATGCTGAAGCATGGGCGGTGCTATAGGGGTTGAAGAGAGCATGGGATAGTAGGTGGAGGAAAGTGGTCATTGAAATAGATTATATGGAGCTAATTGATGTGTTGCAGGCTGGGTTCAATGAGGATTTCCCATCTTCAGATATCTACAAGAAAATCCAGAGCTGCTTAGACCAGGTGTGGGATGTGATAGTCGAGTAGTGCCCCCAAGAAGATAACTTGTGTGTTTGGTGGGGGCGTTTGGGCCCCCATAAGCTCAGCAGGTGACCCAAAAGCTGATAACCAATTGGAAAAAAAATGTGTGTTTGGTGAGCCCAATTGATGATTAAGCTTGTGATTTAAAAACCAGCGTTTGCCTTAAGCTCATATCTGGAGCTTTTCCATCCGATCAGCGAGCGGGCTTTTATTATTACCGTTAGGTAATAATGATGTTCCAACTTCTCTCACCAACATTTTATTCTTTTGTCTCTTTCCCTGTCGTCTCCTTACACTCCTCATAGCTCTTCTTCGTCTTCGTTCTCCTCCTCCGTCGTTCGGTCTGGTGTCTTACGGTGTGAGTGTCGTTCCATCCGTTCCCTCTCTCAGAGTCCACCCAGTCTTCAAGGTGAAGAGCTGCTTCATCTTGAACTTCGATCTATCCTCCGTTCGATCTGTCCTTTATCGTTTTCGATATGTCATCTCCGACTTGAAGTCTGACGGTGCTTGCTTTGGTGCCGCCGTCGCCATTCAATTTCTCTCTCACTATGGATCTGGTCTCCGGCAATGTTTCCCTTTTAGAGGTAAGGTTTTACTTCATCCATTAAAGATTTGTTATGGTTGTTCTTGGGTGCTTTGTGGCTATTCATCCTCTGCTTTTCTCTAGCCTGGTTTGGGTGTAACACACACACACACATATTGTTTGCGATCTACGATCTGTAAGCTGTGATGGTATTTTTTTTAAAAAAAACAGCAAAATAGACGTTTCAGTCTGTTGAGAATGAGCACCAACATTGTTCATCTTTGATTCTGGTTTCGGTTAGTTAATTTTTTGACCCAGGATAACATTCTGATTTATTTTGGAGTATTGTTGTAATATGGAATTATATAATCAGCGTGCCTAACCGAAATGCCTGCTTCGTCTTGCTTAATGGTAGAGAGACTTGAGAATATCGATGGCTCTGGCTTCCTCTTCTTTGCTGTGGCCTGGTTTGCATTTTACACACGCACACACATTGTTTGCGATCTCCGTTTTCTTGGCTGTGATGGTATTTTTTTTTGTTAAAAAATAGCAAAATAGACGTTTCAGTGGGTTGAGAATGAGCACCAACATTATTTATCTTTGCTTCTGGTTTCGGAAAATTAATTTTTTGACCCAGGATAACATTCTGATTTATTTTGGATTATTGTTGTGATGTGGCATTATATAATCAGCGTGCCTAACCGAAAGGTGATCTTCGTCTTGCTTAATTGTAGAGAGACTTGATAATATCGATGGCTCTGAGATTTTTCTTCATATATAACTTGGACATTCATAACTCTCATTCATCTGCTTAGCTTCAGAATATCGATGACTTATGAAAGAGATTGCCAAATTGAATTGCTTAGCTTGTTAGTATTTGTTTTTTTGCATTAATTAATTATATGTGTGGAAACGAGGGAAGAGCAATTGATTTTTTCTGGTCCTGCGAAAATTTGATGGCACTCAGTACTACTTTAGATCATTATTCTGCATTTATTCTCAAATAAGTTAGATTCTCTCTGTATAAATGAAAGTGAATATATACACACACATTTAATGAAAAAGGCTTGAGTCTTGCTTTCGATGATTTGTTCCTTTTTTTTTGGGTATTGATTTGATGAAATGAGTTATACTTTTCTACAATTTCATACTGAACTCATTTAGTGAAAATGCTTGGTGAGTTTGGAGTGATGAAGAATATACTGACCCTATGAATTGGTTTCTTCTCTGGCCTTCATATTAATTCTTATTCACTGACGTTGTGTTTTAGCCTTCATATTAATTCAATCAACGAAATCATGCATTTATTCTTGTTGTGTGTGTAATGCTAAATTTGTACGTTTCTGGAATGGTTGTTTTTTAATTTGCTTGTTTGAGGTGCAAGAATTGTTGAAATAGTGGCATAGAAATATGGATAAAGTTGTTTGGGATGATGCGACAACGGAGACTTTTGTGTACGCCTACCTGGAGCAAATTTACAAAAAAGAACGCCAGGGGTTGCATTTTACAAAGGATGGATGAAGGGTATCGTCACTACATTTAATGAGAAGACTGGAAAAGAATATACAAGGGCACATTTGAAGAATAGGTTTGATATCCTTAGGAAAGATTTCAAGGCTTGGGATTCCTTAATCAAAGAGACCGGTGTGAGTAGAGATCCTACAGGTAAAGTCCTCGCATCAAAAGAGTGGTGGCAGCGGAAAATACAGGTAAAAAAACATTGTTTAGCAACTTATACAATTAACTGTTTTTTGCTCGAGAATATCGTTTTGTTTAATTAATCATTTTTTTGTTGCTTGTGTGCTTGTAGGAGAATTCAGCATACAGAAAGTTTAGAAACACAAGCCTGAAGTTTGAAAACGAACTAAGCATTATATTCAAGGATGCTATGGCGTCCGGCGAGGATGTTTTTGCACTGCCTTTTGCAAATCCACAGACACAGACAGAAGATGCTGAGAATGAAGATGTGTATAGACCAACAATGCATGAAGAAGAAGGGTCAAGGGAGAGCGAAGATGATATGTTCGGTACTAACCCCGTGCCTAGTACCGGAGTGACTGATGAGCTTGCTAGCATTAGTCTAACAACAAGCACTCCATCAACAGTGGGTACTGCGTCAGGAAGTTGAGGTAAGAGAAAGGTGGGTGAGGGTCTGGACAGAGAAAGAAGCAAAAAGGGCCAGCTTCAAGACAAATCGCGGATGCAGTTAGTGTTATGGCAAATGCATCCAAGGACAGAGCGGCAACATTAGATGCTATTAAAGAAGTTAGTGTTGATGCTACTCCGACTCAGCTGCTTGCCATTGACGAACTCATACGTGATGAGGACTTTCGTCACCGCTATATCGACCTAGTACAGGATAAGACAAACCGGGAAACGTTTGTGTCAATCAGTAAACAGAACATGGATTTCGTTGTTCCGTGGTTGCGCTATAAGATTTATGGCTCCTAGATGTACCTAAACTATGTTTTATTATGTCTGTGACTTCATGACACTATGTGACTTCATGACAATATGCTTTATGAAAGCTATTTTATGCCATTATCACTTGAATCTGTTTACTGTATGCCTTTCAGTCCTTATTGAGTATTTTATTTCTTCCATTACTTATAATTGAATTTTTAATCACACTCACAAGGTCCATAATCAATGGCAAATTCGAACAATCAACACTTACCTGATATGGTGGAGGAAGATGACCAGTCTCGACTTATATCTCTTATAAACGGGGAATGTGATAAGTATGAACGAATGATCGCTTTGATCTGTGAATATTGGGTGCCTTTCATGTGCAAAGAACCCCGCAAAACAAGTCACACACTGGTCGTTTATGGGTGCAAGAAGTATTAGCAACCCATGGTTCACGCTGTCATGACATGTTTAGAGTGGAAAAACATGTCTTTTACAGCTTGTGTCATAAATTGGTCGAACATGGCTTACAAAATTCAGTGAACGTTGGGATCGAGGAAATGGTTGCCATGTTTTTGCTCACCGTTGGCCATGGGATAGGCAATAAGGTGGTACAGGAACTCTTTCAACATTCAGGGGAAACGGTCAGTAGACTTTTGCACAAGGTATTAGATGCTTGCATAATCTAGCTCGGGAAAATATCAAACCGAGTAATCCCGAATTCACTGTATGCCACCCAAAGATAAAAAATGATCCCCGTTATTATCCATACTTCAAAGCTATTGAAGCAATAGATGGAACGCACATTAGGTATGTGATCACTGGTGGCAATCGGGAAAAATATATCGGCAAAAAGGGATATCCAACACAAAATGTAATGGCTGTATGTGATTGGGATATATGCTTTACGTTCGTGTCGGTGGGCTGAGAAGGTACTGCACATGATGCTCGTGTGTTTAAACATGCTGTTTCAAATCCAGCTATGACCTTCCCTCATCCACCTGCAGGTATATTTCAGCCACCTTCCTGTCAATTACTTTCACACCATGCCGTACTTATATTTATCTAACAGTTTGAATTGAATTCAATATTTATTAGGAAAATATTATTTGGTTGATGCTGGCTATCCGACACAACTTGGTTACCTTGGTCCCTATAGGTGTGAGCATTATCATATGTCAAAATTTAGCCGCCAACCCGGATTTAGAAATGCTAATGAGACATTTAATTTTTATCATTCTAGTTTGAGGTCAACTATAGAAAGGACTTTTGGAGTATGGAAGAATCGATTTGCATTGTTACAGAACATGTGTAAATATAGCTACCAGACACAAGTTCGCATTGTTTGTGCAACAATGGCCCTACTTAATTTTATTAGGAGAAATGATGTTCAAGATGTGGTGTTTCGCCAGGGTGAAGCTGGGAATCTCGTCTATGTAGATAATAATAGCGTAGATGAACAGCCTTCCGCGTCAAATTATGGTAGGCGATCTTCCATTCAAATGAATCAGTTGCGTGACTTAATTAGAAACCACAGTGTACGAGACATATGATACAATTTGTTATGTAATATTTTTTGGACAAATTGTGTTAATTTTAATTTCCAAATTTCCCAACTTCAACTTTTATAAATTTTTTTTTCAATTTCAAATTTAATTTCTTTCTTACTATTCTCTCTAAAATCACTTATGCTTAAGCCAATTCAAACAAGTTTGTAAAAGCTAAATTGACAAACTCCATTTTTTCAATCGTCAATCCAAACATAAATCACATTACACAATCGGGTTTTTACCAAAAATAAGATTACCAAAAACTAAATGGACAAACTCCATTTTTCCAACTACTGTTTCAAACACACACAACAATGTTGCAAACGCTCTAGCAAAGGAGGCCCTGACGATCATGGATGGTGCTACTCTCTTCGAGTCATTACTTGAGTTTCTAGTTCACTGTTTGAGGAGGGATATGGGCTAATTTAGCCTGAGTTGTACTTTCATCCAAAAAAAAGAAAGTTACCTTTAATTAGATTTGATGGTGTTCCAATTTAATCCTGTGGCACATAAAGGCACAAAACAAATTGTCTAGTTGGACGTAAAATCATCAATCTTATGTCTAATAGTTGGGTACTAGTGAACGGATGAGCCATATATGTATAAATTTATTTCCGTTTTTGTCCTTTAGGCTTTTTCTATGTAACTTTATTTTTCTAAGAAAATAATATGAGAATATATATATATATATATATATATATCGATTATAATACTTTTCAACACTTCAATGAATTATTAGCATTTTTTAATATTAATTTTTAAAATTTTCGGTGGCCTTTGTAATTCACCTTTATTATTAAAAGTAATTTTCTTAATCAAAATTTCTTTCATGTAACTTTTATCATGATATTGATTTTCAAGACACCACATCTTGAAACACAATGTCATAATTTAAAATTGGGTACTGAATAAACATAAAAAAAATACTAAAATATTGCCCTAAGGGTCTATTTGGCTCGATCCCATTACACTCTGCAGTGCAATGCAATGGTAATGCAATGCAATATTAATTATAGGAGTAATGTTTGGTTTGATTTTTAAGTAAGGTGCAATGAGTTAATATTTTACTCCCTCCGGTCCTAAATATAGGACATAGTTTGTAGTGTAATTTGCACTATAAACTATGTCCTATATTTAGGACCAGAGGTAGTATCAATTATTTAAAATTAATATATTGCACAAAGTTTATTTTACCCTTAATATAATATTTGTAGAAAAAATAGGTAAGAGCTGGCGGCGGTAGAGATGGAGGAGGAGGTACTGGCAACGGCAATGATTGGGGTGGAGGGGGTGGCGGCAGAGGAGGTGGTGGCGGCTGTGGGTAACAGCGGAGGTGGTGGTGGTGGTGGCGGCGAAGGCGGTGGAAGAGGTAGTGGCGGTGGTGGGGTGGAGGAGGAGGTAGCAGTGGCGATGACAACGATGGGGCTAGCAGCTGCAGCAGTGAAGGAGGAAGAGATAGTGGTGACGGCAGGGGGTGGATGTGACGACGGTGGAGGAGGTAGTAGTAGTGGCAGTGAGTGGAGGTGACGGCGGTAGAGGACAAGGGGGAGGAGGTGACGGCGGTAGAGGACAAGGAGGAGGAGGCGGTGACAGTTGTGGTATAATGTAGCAAGTGAAATGAGATAAATGTAACAAAGACACAATAAACTAAATGATAAATTAGATTTTTTTAACAATGTAATGGGATGATAATGATGATTCATAGGGAAGAGGTATGAATGAGGATTATCAATTTTTTGATAATCATCATTACCATGGTAAACCTTATTACCATATAAAAGAATAACCAAACACCCTTCTCTTAATAATGCAATCATGATTACCATTGCAGGTATACAATGGGGTTAAATTAAACCAAACAGGCTCTAAATTCCCAGCTGCATGCATGATTAATTCTAACTAGTTGATAACAAATTACCAAATTTATAAATTATGAATAGTTAATATAATTTTTTTAAAAAAAATTGTGGGGGAGTGAAGCGACGGCTTGCCTGAGCCTTGAGGTGTGCGCATTTTCTTTTTCAATTAAAAAGCACAACTTCCAAATTCCCCAGCTGTATCCAGTGACAATTTAGAAGGCTTTGCTGATAAAATTATACATTTGATAATATTTAATATAGTAAGAACAAGAAAAATATTCCACCATTTTCTTTTTACAATTTAAAATTACCTAATTCACATACGGTCACAATAAATAAAAGTCATGTATGTCGAAGTGGAAGTCGTATAAGAATATATAATGTTAAAACATAGCGGTTAATTATACACATCGTTATGTATTAAAAAGTGGAATTTGTGAAAACACAAAAATAACAATTGTAGTTAATAACCGTCATTTATTTAGTGATAAATATGATAGTTATCACGAAACAACTATTGTGTAACACTTACAAATTTGACTTAACGGCGTTATATTATAAGAGAAAAAAACCACTAACAACGTTAGGTCAAATTTAACAGTTTGTGCTGGATGCTCCACTTTTAATACCTTATATATATTTTTGTCCCCTTTAAAATATAATTGTGTCAGCCGTTTCTTCCTTAAAACTTCGTTGGTAAATTTGTTTCTTAACCCTTTCCTAAATTACTTATATTGATTGCATCGATTAAGGTAGTTTTTCATCAAGGAAGTAGTACTCGATGCGTATTATTGAAAAAAAAAAAAGATATTTTGAAAAAACCATCATATGTTTTATGCATAACTTAGGTAACCAATTTTCTTAATATTTATAAATTAGTTATCTTGTCCACATTTTTTTAACAGGGAAAATTGATTTTTTTTTTAAAAAAAAAATCAAGATAGATTTAATGAGTTAAGTGTTGATTTTAGATTTAACGAAATGGTTGAAACTAAAAGATACTGATAAGAGTATTTTACATCGGCGATAATAATGGCTTGTTTAGAACAACGAAAATTGGGCGAAGGAAATGGAAAATCGAAATTTTTCAGTGGTGGCAGTTTTTTGATTGGACAATTATGCAAGAAATCATTTTTGCAGCGGGAAATGAATTTGCCTTATGTAAATGAATTTGGCTTCCCTCCAATTTTGTGGGGACCAAATTTCATTCGGCGCTGGAACTGGGTAAAAGGCACAATTGCCCCCTAAACTGTAATAAAAAGTGGGCGCCATCCACAGAAATCGAGTAGCTCGAGCTTGCCATTATCGATAGAGACAAAGAAGAGAGGAAGGATTCCTTGCCGCCAAAAACCGCGACTCCTTTCAACACCTAACAGGTAGGTTTCTTGGATTAACAAGAATTGTTTGCTGTGTTTCATTGTTGTGTTGGTTTTTCCCACGAATGTTATGTGCCCATTGTTTCTGGTATTGTTGTTGACAGAAGCGAAGTGCTTATTCTTGAGTGTCACTGGATCTGAGCAGACGGAGGTTGCAGGAATATAATGGTTGGGAGAAAAGTTTTTCGAATCTGGATTCATCATGATGTACCCATCAAGTGCATCTGGTTCAAGATGTAAATTTATTTAGAAAGTGAGTGACGTTGACCAAATGTAGGTGGTGGGTACATCATGGTTAAGAGTACAATTAGTTAACTTGCGTGTAACTATGAGCTACTCATGAGGTGCATTTGGACAAACATATGAAATTAGTTAAATTAGTTAAGAGTAAAATTAGTTAAAAGCAAGATTTTTTTAATCTCTCATAACCACATGCCACTCATCAATTGCAAAGGCTTTCCACACACATGTACACTTTTGTGTTGGTCACACGTGTATTGATTAATGAAATATATGTGTCAATGTTGAATGAATTTATACGGATAATTGAGTTGTACAATTGGCTTTTGCTTATTACTATGTTACGATATGTGAAAACAGGGGCAAATAGACTGCTTTCTTCCACACTTTGACTATATGCAGGTGATGGGCACCTTGTGTTAACAGCAAATTAATTCATATGTCGTATAACCATGGGTTACTCATCATATCCATATAGTGTGTGTTTGGAATGGCTTATTTTTGTCCAAAACGTGCTTATAATTCGTGATTCACAGTATACGAGATAAGTATGTGAGAGGAGTTTTTTCTCGACTTGCGTGATTCGGGCTTATTTTTTAAATAAGCCCTTATTTAAGCTTGGCCAAACACCCACATAATTACATAAGTTTACTTATTAATAGCTTGAATGAGTTTGACTATATCCATGTAATGGGCATATCATGGTTAAGAGGAAATTAATCCATATGTCTCTTAACCATGGGTTAATCATTATGTGCATATGGTTAATAAGTTAAATTATTAAGTGCTTTAGTGGGTTTGATTAGATCTAGCTAATGGTCACGTGGTGGTTAATTAAGAGCTTATATGCATTTGAATATCTACAGGTTATCATTGTGGGTTTCATCACCCTAACCCACGATTGAGTGTTTTCATTTTCAAGGTTATAGGAATGACTTGCACGAATTTGAAAATGCCAAATGTTGAGCTATCAAAGACTTCAAAGGACGTAGGAGAGCAAGAGGTGCCAACCAAGAAGAAGTCTCTAGGGAAAGTGCAAAAAAACCTCCTCCTCGAATTCACAACCCAAAATTAAAAATCTCATATTGTTCAAACCTCGCGTAATGATAGGGTATGTTTGTTTGAGCGATTCGATTGCTTATAAGTTGCTTTTTAATAGTGATTTACGGTATACGAAGTAAATATGTAAGAGGAGTTGTGTCTCGATTTACGTAAAAAGCAACTTATAAGCAAATTTAAGCTCAAACAAACATGCTTATAGTCAACACAACTACCATGTTCCATTGTCGATAGCTAGCTCCTTGCATTAACATCGCTCCATCAAGGTCTGTTTTGGGATTCCTCGTCGATGATAGCGTGACTGGAGAAGGAGGAAAATATACCATGGGTGTCTTTTTTTTTCTCCTTTTAAATATTAATTTTTTAATCAATGGCAAAATTTTCTTTTACTTCTTTAAGTTTATAAAGTATATTTTTAGCCCTTAAAACTTAACACCATTAATGTTACTAATAGAAAATGTTAACTAAGCAAATTTAAATAATGACTATATAATGTTGATGAAGAAAATTTAATAAAGTCACATTATTTTAATCCTAGCTAGTGGCCAAATCAACTCATTTTTTTTAAAAAAAAAAAAATCAAATTTCAATTAAAATAATAATAGAAAAAGTCATTTTTAAAATTTTGGGAAAATCACTCCTAGGTCCCAAGCAAGCAACATATTATTAAAAAAGTCCTTGGAGGTTGTAAAACACACTTAACATGTTGTAAATATACACAGAAGAGTTATAAATAGGGACCTTTCTGATAATATGTTGCTTGTTTGGAACCTAGGAGTGATTTTCCCTGAAAAATTTTCTCCTTCTCCGTAGAGCCGGTAATATTGGCTCAACCCGCGAGCTCAACCCGTGAGCCCGCGGGTTTTGACGGGTTAGGGTTGGGAAAATCCCAACCCACAAAAATGCGGGTTGCACAGGCCCACACCGCATAACCCGCGGGTTAATGCGGGTTGGCCCGTAAAATTTTTTATTTTTTATTTACATATAATAATTTTACAAAATTTATAAGTTTTCCACTCTTATTTTGGTACCTCCCAATCCAAAGAGAAAAAATTTTAGCTTCTTCCCTTCTTCTTTAAACAAAATTATTATATCTTGGTTGCTTGAGGATAAGTTTATGTTTTGTTTATAAACTTTAACAAATTTGATAACTTTATCTCTTAAATTTTAGATTATGTTTTTAAGTTTTTATAAAAGAAATGATTGATACTAGGAAGGTAATTTAATTACTCATATATATGTGTCTCATTTTTTCAATCCTCTTTAAAAAATATAAATTTTTTTTTTCAAAAAAAAATGCCGGCCCGCTGGCTGGCCCGCAACCCGCACACTGTAGATTAGAGTTGGCATTTTGCCAACCCGCAGAAATGCGGGCTGCACAGGCCGGCACCGCGCAGGCCACAAGTTGGTGCGGGCCAGCCCGCAGCTATACTTCTCCATGCTCTCCCTTTATCATCGGAAACTGCCTTCTACAGCCAAGCCCTCCTTCCTTCATGTATCTTTGCTACTCAACGCTCAAGCAAAGCCACCTCACTAGCTGATCTCCTTTATATATTAAACATTGAGTCCAAGCAAAGCTTCCTTAACATTGATATCGTGGTCCATTATTAATTTTCTCTATTTGTCCTCCATTAATTAGAGTCCTTGTATGAAGGAAAAAGAAGCTTACAGAAAATCCCCTTAGGGCCTGTTTGTTTTGAAGGGATGGGATGTAAGAAAATGGTTGAGGATTACTTTATTTGATTTGGTTAATAGAGGAGGAGGTGAGGGGTTTTTAATAAGGGTTAAGGAGTAAATTTACTAACGAAGTTTTTAAAAAAGAACGCATGGCATAATTATGTTTTAAATGGGGTAAAAATAAATATAAGGTTTTAAAAGTGGAACATCCAACGATGCTGCTAGTTAAATTTAACGGTTTTGTATTGGATGCTCCACTTTTAAAACCTTATGTGTATTTTTGCCCCCTTTAAAACATAATTATGCCATGCGTTCTTGTCTTAAAACTTCGTTGGTGAATTTACTCCTTAATCTTTTTAATAATCCCTTGTTTGATTTAAAATGTTATGAAAGGAAAAGAATAATAACAATTTACCATTTTACCCTAACATATTTAGTTATTTTTTTAATTTATATGTTATATAAATTAATTTACATATTATCTAATTAATATAATAACATTTTTATTTCTAATTATTATAATAATATATATTTTGTTTTAAATTAATTGTATAATAATATATAATTTTTTAACTATAATAATATTTTTTATTTATTATAGCATATTTTCATTTTAAATTAATTTCATAATAATATATTTTTAAATAAATACTAAAAATAATATATTTATTTAACAATATATTATTTTAATTTAATAAAATAATATATTTATATTATAATACTTTTTTTACTTAAAATTATATTAAAATATTTTATAATTATAATATTTTTTATCATGAGTATTATTAAAATATCACATAAATTATAAAGGTAAAATAGTTTAAAATTTTAGCTCCCCTCTAAAACCCTAAATTTGGAAGTGAGTCAAAATAAAAGTGTTTGAGGGGAGGGGATAGAAATATTGGGTTCCTTCCCCTCCAAAATTTCAAACTAAATAAAGGGAATGACTCACTTTTCCTCCATTTCCATTCCCTCCCGTCACTGGCAAACTGGTCCTTAGGGTTTGTTTGGTTGGAGGGAAGGGGATGGGGGGAAAGAAAAATAAGTCACTTTCCTTATTTGGTAAGTAAAATTGGAGGGGAGGGGCTTAAAAAAAGGGGATCAAATTCTCTCCCATCCCTTCAAATTGGTTCCCTCTAAATTGGGGGTTTTAGAGGGAGTCAAAAATTTAGGACTAATATACCTCCATGATTTTTTCATATTCCTAATTATACCCTGTGTAAAAAATTAAAACATTACAGTTGTGTTTGGGATCACTTAATTTTAGAGAATAAGTCTTTATTACGTAAGCCGAGATAAAACTCCTCTCACATACTTACCTCGTATATCATGAATTACGATTTATAAGTATTTATTACCCAAAAATAAATTATTCCAAACCAGCACTACATTATTCTCCAATAACCAGCGTTTCACATAGATCCTCTCTTCCTCCTCGCGTCTCAACTCAGCCCTAATTAAACATCGTTATCCTACTGGCTATGATATTCCAATAGTAAGGTCAGTGCCCACTGGCTATGATATAACGATGATTATATTGGAATATCATTAGCCCTTAAATTATAAAAAATTCCTTTCACTCTCAAACTATATACGCTCCATTTTGCACTTAATTAAACATAGAAACAGTTTTTAAAAATGTTTTTACTATATATTTTTTTCAATAGAAGGAATTTTTCATTTAATTTAACATGATAATTGCTAAAATATTCATAGAACGAGAAATTAAATTGGGGGGATTGAAAATTATTTCCATTTTATATCTTCATCTTTTTTTATAAATTATATAATTTATATTGAGGGGTAAACTTATTTAAATAATTTATATAAGAAAAAATATATATATATTAATGTTTAAGGGTAACATGGTAAATTAGATATTATCTTCCCTCCCCTCCCCTCTTAAACTAAACAAATGATGATTAAAAAACATTTCCCTTTCTTCCCCTCCAACAAAACCAAACAAGACGATCCTCCATCTTTCCCTCCTATCCATCCCCCATTTCATCTTCTCCCTTTGAACCAAACATGCCCTTAGAGATAGATAAATGGCATTTCCATGGATGCTTCAGTTTGTTTCAAAGTTTTCTACGACTCTTATCAAAAGCTTACGAAAGCAATGCCATTTTTCATATACAGTTTCCACAGCCACTAACAATCCCAGCCTCGTCACCTTAAATCCCCAAAATATGAGAATAACTACAATTAAAAAAAATACCCTTAGCCTTAATAAACAATGACAATATCCCGAGGATTACTGGGGAAGGAAGTGGCGTGAGATTTAATTGAATTAGTGAAAACTCATGGTTAGGGGAAGAATTGAGGAGAGGAAGAAAATAGAACTGTCGGGATGATTGACCGGTTCAAATTCATGGGGAAGAAAGGGATTGGCGGTAGAATAGGTTTCCGATCGGGGAAGGAGGGACGGTACGGAGAAGGAAAAAATGTTTAAAAATTAAGTATTTTATTATTAATATTTTAACCAAAATTTTGACATTAAAAAAGTTTGAGTTGATGTGCCGGCCAACTAATATAAAAATAATAGGACTTGTTAAACTTATTTGGTCAGTATTGTATGGTCAATATTTAATTTTTTTTTATCAGTATTTTCTGTTAATAATATTAACTATGTTAAATTTTAAGGGTTAAAAATACATCTTATAAACTTAAAGAATTAAAATAAAATCTTGTATAAACATAAAGTTATACTTTAGTATAAAAAAAAATAAAAGAAAACCAAAATCGTCGGAGGGTAGAATAGTGAATAGAAAGAGAAGGCCGAATGTTTGGGCAGGACCAAACAAACAGTATTCCATTCGCCGACACAATACGACTCTCCATTTAATGTCAGCCGCCACTAACTGACGGTAAAGCCGTCCCAATTTTATTTTATTTTTTTCCCATATTATACTCTTAACTTCTATTTAAAAATTATTCATAAAATTGTACGAGTAAAAAAACTTAAGATGATCATGTATCCATATAAAAATATTAAATTGATATCCCGATTGTAATGTTTTACTTTCTATTTTCTATTTTATGAACAATAGGTTGCAATTAAGTTTTTTTTAATGAATTGACTTTCTGTTCCAGGGCCCAAAAATAAAAAACAGAGAAATCTTCTATTTCAAATTTTAATTTAATGCCGACTTTCTAGTTGTCCGTTTACCCGCCATCGGTCAATCAAAGAAATATAAATGCAAAATGTCCTATATATCTTGATTAATATTAAAATCCTACCTATCCAATCATAGAAGTACTCCGTATTTTAATTTCTTTTTTTAATTGCCAATTGAAGACTTTTTTTATTAGTTTCCCATTTCCGTACAACTACTTCCTATTGTCTATTATCAATCTTCAAACAAATATGGTAGCAGTATATGACAATTAGATATTGTATATCTAATTGTCATAAAAAAAGGGGGACTTTGTGTATTATTAGGTGAGCTTTCTATACATTGCAGGAATTTAAGGAATTTTATTATAGCCGGGAATAAGGGCAAGGCCGGCCCTTCACGATTCTATATATTATATAAATTTAAAGAATTTTATTATAATTGGGAATAAGGATAGGGTTGGCCCTCCACGAGCTCGAGCTCAAACGGGCCCATCCGCTTAGGTCTGACTTCTGTAAAACCCCCAATTTATAAAGCCTAAAGCCCGCAGCCCTACACGATCAATCTTTTATGGGTTCAGGCCTAAACTCATTTTAATTTAAATAAAATTTATTTTCAAATTTTATAATTTAGTTATTATTTTTCTTTAAATTGATATACATTATTTTTAAAACTCATAAATTTCTAATTAAAATAATTATTTAATGTCTAAATTAGCCTATTTTTTAAAATTTTAAATGAATAAACTATTATAGAAGACCAAATAAATCAAACCATTTAATATGTGTTAGCTTATTATTAAGACTCTATTAGGTACTTAAGTGTCTCTTATATTGATAATTTGATATAATGATATTATATATATTAATTTATTTTTTTTTAAAAAAATAAACGAACTTGCAGAGCAAGCCCTTTTAAACCAACAGCCTTACAGAGCTGGCTCTTTTAGGCCCAACTCCTTCTGAATACTCTAAATCATAAGTCTAGCCCTTAACGGGCTCATATAATTCCTTGGCTCTAAATTTTATATAGGGATTTGCGTATTCATTTTGTCTTTATATTTCTATATTTTAATAATATTTATATCATTAATAATCCAAAAACATTTAATTCATATGTATGTATGTATGTATGTATGTATGTATGTATGTATGTATGTATGTATGTATGTATGTATGTATTCATCAAAGAACTAAGCACTAAATACATAAACTATAGGGAAAATTGCATTAGGTCCTGACAAAAGAAAATATGATAAAACGGTCTCTTAAAATCTCAAAATTATATTTAGGTCCTGTAGGACTTTTTTTGCAATAAATTTTAATTGTTAAACGCCCATGGACTTGCTAGTGAGATTAGAATTTATTGCAAAAAAGTCCTACAGGATTTCAATGTAATTCTGAGATTGCAAGGGACAATTTTATTGTATTTTCTCTTATCTAAAATTAAATGCATTTTTCCCAAAAAAAAATCTGCCTTTCTAGGGAAATGGTCCGATGATTTGGCCAAACTAAAAAATGGCCCCATATATCATTACTTTGAGCTGGATTGATATTGACTTATTATCAAATCTTTTAAGTACTACAGTGACTTAAAATGTTGTGTTAACTATATTGTTAACTAACCTTTTTTAAAATAAGGCGAGGCCCATTTTTATTAATGCCTTATAAATATTATGATATATACTCTGTCTAATGGATACATGCATAGATATGAATAATGATGGGTTTTGGTGTGATCAGGAGTATCCTTCATCAGAGACTAAAATATGTTTTAGAGTACATAAGGTGAAAAATAGACTTCTCTAGCCCTCCCACATAAATTTGTTCTATTAAAATATAACAACTTAGTTGAGTTTAATTCTATTGGTCGATGACTCATTTAAAATGAATCTCATTTTATTTTATTTTTTTAAATTATAAGCCTCTTAGAATAATTTTTGTTTTTTTTTAAATTAAGTGATTTATTTTTCTTAAGAAAATTGTTTTAAATGAGTTATCAGTCAACTAGAATTAAAATTAACTTGTTTTTAATTAAATAGAATTTAACCGATGTGACAGTATTGAAATATGTAAGTATTTCCCTAAATTGGTTACATGCACAAAAATTATGATTTTGAATTCTTTAACTAATTGCTTACATGCACAAAAATTATGATTTTGAATTCTTTAACTAATTGCTTAATGGACAAAATCTCTATCAGTGTGTGTTTGGATTAGCTTTTGAGAATAGCTTTTACGATTTACGAAGTAAATATGTGAGAGGAGTTTTATCTTAATTTATACAAACCTAGATTTAAAACATAGGTTTGGGTAATTACCAAACACTCACTCACTCATGTCACTCTGTGTTAGCATTTATAATCACATGCAGCATTAATATCAATATTTATTAATATTTTTTAATTTATGCGACGTCGTTTATCTCACCTACTGGCCACGAATTTCCAACAACCAAACAACCGATACACACAGCTCAGGTGGGGACTCGGTCTTTCTTGTACCACGCAATTTTACCTCTTCCACGCAAGTTAGCAGCCATTTGGTTCCAAGTCAAAGCATTTGGGTGCTCTGGAACAAGCTAAGAAAGTCATTTTTTAAATTTATTTTTCTTTTCGATACATAATTTTGAATTGAAACTCGGAAGAATTACAAAGAGGAAAAAAGAAGGAAAGAAATGAAGTAGAATGGTCAAACATTGGCGATAGCACAGGTCAATGGTTGATAAACCCCTTCCTCTCTCTATATCTCTTTCTCTTTTGCTGGGTCTTCGAATTCTGTAAGGGAGCTTCGTGGGTCTGATCCATAAAGCTGAATTTTCTCGAGGAATTCTCGTCTTTCTGCTGTTTTTAAGGTTTCTTTCCAAGCTTGGCTTAGAAATAAATGGCGGTAAGTTCTTTTCTTCCTATTTAAAATCTTCTTGTTCCTCTTATATATTTCCATATTTTTCCTGTGCTTTTATTATCTCTCTGTAATTGCAAAGATATTTGAGAATAGTTGTAGGGATTCCGAGTCTGAATCTCTTGCGTAATGTTGCTTTTTTGGCCAAGTTATCAACGGCCCTTTTTATCCTTTCACTGTCCATCTTTCTTTTTTGATTCATCTCCGAAAAGTTTTGATGAAGTTGACCAAAAGGAGATATTTTAGGCTTTTAGCCTTGATATCGACCAAGTGGCCTCAGAAAATCCTTGAGGTTATTTCATCAGAATCTTACCGAGTGGAGCTTTCTTGGTGATTCTTTCATGTGCAACTAGTTTCAGTAACCATATCTGTGAATCCAGCTTTGTTTCCTTTTCATGAGATTCTGAATTTAATAGGGAAGAAACCCACAAAATTGGAATTTCTGTTTTGTGGATGTCTCGAATTAAAACGAAGCAAAGTGGCTAGGTGAGCTGTAAGAGTCTGTTCTTATGCTTCAATCGTTGGTTTGTGAAGTTTGGGTCAGATGAACAACTTTGATGTGATTTAATGTTCATGTCAAAATTTGTTGTGCCACCGGCCCCAAGGATGCACTATCTGACTATTTCATTCTTCTCACATCCCATAGGTTTAAATTAGTGATGGATACGCCATAGAAAGCGTCATTTGAGGATTATATTTATGTTGCTGGATGGATTTTGTTTGCATGGAGCTATATATTTTAGCAACAATAACAATGTATGGCTATATCTTATTGATTTAAGGCTGGCTCTATGTATAAAAGGGATAAACATGTGCATAAGATTGATGAATTTATCCAGGTTCCAACGAAGTTTGGCTTTAATAAATTCTGATGAACTTTAAAAAGAAATTTCTCCTATATTTGTATTTCTTTCCTCGTATGTCAAGTCAAAAATGAATCAAGTTGAATTCATTAACAAGCTGATGAAGCCTATGTTTGTCACTTCTTGCACAATATTGAATTAGGAAGAATATCATTCAAAATATTAAAACCAAATTGTCCATTGAAACATTAGTTCAAGGTTCCATAGCCAGACCATGATCAAACCAATTGTAATTAAATCAATATATTTTAATTATACACTAACTATTTTTAATAAGAAAGATCAAAGAATTAGAAAAATTTATATATAAAGAATTTATTCAAATAAAAAATATGATGATAAATTGCAAATTTAATATTTGATTTTATTTGTTGGTATCATATTTTCTTAAAATATATTCATACATAATATTAAATATAAAAGATCATATCTAAGTACAAACTCTGTCTTGATGTATTCATCCTTAATTCCTCTAGGAAGAATTATGGATTGTATGGTCATTTACCCTACTGTCGTTGCTTCTGCAGTTAAAGATTGCAAGTAACACACACACACACACATTCAGTTACACATAGTTGTCACACATGGATAGGTGGTGTTTCTACTATGCTCACTAGTAGAGTTTTCATTTAATATCTAGACATTTGCAGCAGGCCTGCAGCTTTCATAATGTTGGACCCAATGTTCTTTATTCATATTTTAAATATCTAAGTAATAGCTTTGAGATATTCAAATCATTCCGCACCACCATCCCATTTTCAAACTATATATCCTTTACATCCAAGCAGAAGAGATACATTTGAGAGAGGTCTATGTTTATTAGCTATATATACTGTCATCTGAATTTAACAATATGGATGGAAGCAGATGTAGTGACAAAAAATTGGTAATTCATAAGTCTGAACATGCATGGATGGTGTTTTATAGGAGAGATGAGTTTGATTGATTGGTTTGAAAAAAAGAGTAAAGAAATCTGTGGCTATTTGTTTGTGCCATCTCTTTGTGTGTGTTCAACATTGGGTGACACAAATCTGATACTGTTATGTTTAGTGTGATCCATTCGGGGAGAAAAGGTAGGGACATTGAAACAATTTGATGAAGAAGAAACTAATGAGGGAGAAAGAGAAGAAAGAGTAGGGATGTAGAAGGGGCGTCGGATGCTGCAGGGTGAAGGAAGAAATGGAAGGAGTGTTGAAAATAGTGGCATTTGCGAAGTCCAACGTTGCAGAAATGAATGAAAACAAAGAGGACTGGTGCATATGTAATGATGGGGAGGGGCATCTAAAGCTTTGGTTATGGACTGGGCTCTTTAAACTTTTCAAATTAAACCGGCTGGTCCAGTTTTTTAAAGAATGATATAATTGCAATAGATGTCTAAATATGTCCATAAGGTTCTGTCCCTTAGAAACCATCCAAGTGAGGAAGATTATTGCCAAAAAAGAAGAATGACTGATGAGTTGGACCAAAATCATTGGATCTTGGATCTGATAGAACTAAATACTAACATCATAACTGAGAAAACAAAATATGTAGATCATAAGCTACTCTCCCTCTCTCTCTTGTTGGCTATCTATTAGTTTGCAAACAACTATGCTGATATAGTGATATTAAAAGGAGGTAGGAAAATTCCCCATTCCTGGATCGGTACTACAATTTCACTGATATTGTGATATGGAATATTAATAAGACTATGAATGTTGGTTGTTGGTTAGTCAATTCTGTTAGTTGTTAGTCAGTTAGTTAGAGGAAATACCCGCTTAAGTGGGAGGCGGTGATTAGACGGGGGTTAAGGCCATAATACATTATTAGCCTATTGTAATCCAGATCATTGCTCTTGTTGTTCAATCTAATGAGAATGCTCAGTTATTCAGTTTCTCCTTTGTCTCTCGTTTTCTTCTCTAATCCTCTGTTCCCTCTCTTCCTCTCCTCTCTCTCATTTCTTTGGTGAATACCATAACATATTGATATCATCTTCTAAAAGTTTTGATAAAGAATTCTTTAATAGTCAGTTGACCTAGGCAACTTGGTTTTTGCTTTTCCAACCAATGAGGCTGTTCAATCAGAATCTTACTAGGTGTAGTTTGCTTTGTGAATCTTGCATCTGGCAAATAGTTTCATGAATCATGTGTGAAAGCTTTAGCTTGGTACTGTGAATCCTGCTTTGTTTCTTTATTACCGGATACTAATGAACTTTGTTTTGGAATTGAATTCCTGAATACTTTAGTTAATTGTATTATTTCCGTAGCCACAATATTAATGTTAGTTAATTGAATTATTTCAATCTTGTAACCAAAATTTTCCTCATCTGTCATAAGTTCAGATCTTGGAAACAGCCTCTCCGTTTGTGGGGATAAGGCTCCGTACATTTGACTTTCCCCAAACCCCCCTGGTGGGAGCCTTGTGCATTGGGCCACCCTTTTTTATGTTTTTCTAAAACGAAAATAAGAAGGGAGCCAGATATCAAGAATTAGATGTCTTTCTATTAGTATGGCTGCTAGGGTATAATTTTATTGGGCAAAAAAGTGGATTACTTTTACAGATCAAATTGGAAATGGTTAAAAATGGTTTAATTGATTACACACAATTCCTAGATAAAACATGAAGTGCTGATAAAAACCAGAAAGGGGGTTACTTGAATGAATAACAATTCTAAGATGAAATATATCAAGTGCTCGGCAATAGAGATAGATATGTTCAATTTGGTTATTGCATTTATTTAGTTTAATATTAACAAGTTGCAACCTTTGAGAATGGGGGCCAAGTGAAGCATCACCTCTTCAAGCGTGATTTATACAAGCATTTGTGTGTATATACTGATATAATCTTTGATTTGTCAACTCACTAACGTTAGAAAACTCATTGGGAATTCAGTTCATTGGCTGAGATAGTTGAGGGCAAATTTTGTTGATGTGATATGTCTGCTGTTTGTTTGCTCAGGTGGATGCCTAAATTTTGATGTCTTTGTAAAAAGGAGTCTGCTTGGCTTCAATAACCATCATATTTGTTCTCCTCTTCCCTTGGTATATTGTTTTATATTGAGAATATGGTTGGCCAAACAAGTCTAGAAGCTTGGACAAAGCACAAGTCTGTCATTTTCTGTCTTGAAATTTAGTTTAATTGAAAGAAGGAAAGTGATGAAACTCTAGAAAACCCTTGTATTCTTTACAGATAAAGGTACTGAGAATAAACATTTTTTCAGTGTTTACAAGGGAAAATAAAATGCAGTAAAAATAAAAATAAATGATGGTAAAAATAAGCTCCCATAACATTTGAGAGGCTAGAGACTTTCGAAGACCAGCCAAATACTTCCTTGAACAGCTACGAAGGCTGTAATAGCATCATGTCATCACAAAATCTTGGAAAGCCCATGAACGGTTTTGATTTATGTTTCTTAACTGTTTCTTTGGTAAAACCTAACATGAGATCATATTTTGACTGATATGGCTATAGTTGAAGTTAGTTGTACTTATTTTTCTAATGCCTTCATTTGGAATTCATACTATTATATTTCCATCTAGTCAATTCATTGATGTCTACTGGATGAATTGCTTGTATTTTTATCAGTGTACTCTATCAAAACCATAATGCAAAGTATTACTCCATTTGGAGAGTAGATATTGATCCCAAATATAAGTTATATTTGTCATTATTTTCATAATTTACCTTTTAGGGAATGAGGGAATTAAGGAAAATGACTAAGGTGTTTTAGAAAATGCATATTATATTAACTAACTTAACTAACTTCCTTAATCTAATCAAATTAGGTAAATATGTCTTATATTAAGGACCGGAGGGAGTATCTGCTATGTAATTGTCTTCTAATTGTACTTTATCAAATATAATTTGTAGCACTCTTTCTGATTTGGTGTCTTGACTAATACATGGGTCCCTATTTTCTAGGATTACCATGAACAAATAGAACAGCACCAAGTTTGTTGTAGGTAGGGTTTAAAAATTTGCTGCTTTTCATTATTTAATTAAATTGTGAATGGTCTTTACATAAAATGTTCTTGTTATAAAATCTGGATGTCACCAGAAACACCATTTCTCTTTGGGAGTAACATGGTAGCATTTTGAATTTTGATGCCTGATTTACTATTCTTGAAGTGCCCTAATATGATCCTCATTGCTAAGAAAGCATAAAGGAGAACATTGTCTTTTTCCCTTTCTTTTTATCTGTCTCCTTGGTCTTCATTACTGATGACAATGAGCTAGATATGTACAAGGACATCCATTAGCACTTGAAACTTATATTGATCAATACCTAACAGGCTCTTTTCAATTTGTTAATTGACAGCAACATTCTCGTGTGCCAAAATTTGGCAATTGGGAAAATGACAATGTTGCTTATACAGCTTTCTTTGACAAGGCCCGGCAAGATCGGACTGGCACGAAGATGATAAATCCAAATGATCCTGAGGAAAATCCTGATTTGGTCCTTCATAATTCATCTTCTGCTGACCAACATCCTCCAAAACCCAGAGCTGATTTGAAGGATCCAGCTGGAAAGAGATCATCAAAATCATCACTTGAGTTACAGAGGAGCACAGATGGTAATCCTAATAATTCCTTTGGCTCTCCAGCTCATCCTGGAGGTCACGGAGGAGGATCTGCCGATACCCGTAAAAAACCAACAAGACAAAGTGCTGGGTCTGAATACAGCTTTGACCGCTCACCCCTTCATCGACAGGCAAAGACCCCAGGCAGAGATAGTCCCTCTATGGAAGGAAAGAACACCTATGAAAACAGCCATGGTACCCCAGGAAGATCCCGACTAAGAGCGGTTAACCGGGGTGATGAAACTGTTAGTTTTCTAGATGTTCTTCTACTGTTTATTACTATGCCTTGCATGAAAATAATTTTTTTCGGAAAAAGAAACAATTCTTAGAATAAACTATCATTTTGGTCTTTAGAAGATGCAAGTTCCATTAGTTTAGTCCTTAAATAAAACTCTTACAATTCGTTCATGCTGTAAGATCTGTTAACCTTGCGTCAGCAAAGTTGGCTGTGTGATGGTTGGCAACACACCTGGATGCGTACCAACAAAAAACATTGGATTATTTGGTTTAGATTTATAACTATGCTGGCAGAACATACAGATACTTGCCAAAACGTTCTCTTCGTATAATGCATGAACAACACTTTTAGGACATGAGCTGATTAGATGTTATTGCGTAATTGAATTGATGTGTTATATGAAAGGGTTAGACTGAAAGGTTATTACCTTTCAAGAACCAAGCTAATGAATCAAACATCTCTTTATTATGAAAATGGTAGTATACTCAAAATCTTAATCTGTATTGCATCAAATGATTGATCAGTGGAAATTTCTAAAAATTTAACTTCTATGTCTTTGGGGTACTTTCCTTCACTTTCAACTCTGTCCTTGAAACTAATCATGATTTTCTCATTCTGATGCGACAGCCGGATAGAGGTGCTGCTGTTCCCAAGTTTGGCGATTGGGATGAGAGTAATCCAGCATCAGCTGATGGATATACACACATTTTCAACAAGGTGCGAGAGGAGAGACAAGGTGGGGCTGGAAATGTGCCGGGCACCCCACCAAACAGACCATACGTTGACCGGAGCAAAGTTGATGATGACCAAGCCCAGGTATGAGATCGCCAACAATTCCTGTATTCTGAACATCTGTAAGTGGTTTTTATTTTTCACCCGGCTGAAACTTCTCTTTTTGTATGTACCCCTCGTGGCTTCTACAGAGTTGCTGCTTTGGATGGTGCAGAAAATGATCTCTTGGCAAAGTGTGTGTGGATGAGATTCTAAACAGAGAGAGAATCTGACAATGTTGTTGTGAATGATCATATGAGGTGTGTGTACTGTGTAGCACTTGTAAATATCCAAGGCTATCACTGCGGAAAACATCATTAAAAGAGTGTTCAGTTTCTCTTCAGGTGCCTTCTGTAATCTACGGGTGCATGCAGAGAAAGTACTAGTATCTTGTGGAGCTTTGTGTGCAACTTCTCACTAGTTCTAGGGTAAATTCTAGTACTTCTGACTGCACCTGGTCAAGATAGGACTGAACCACCTGGAGAGAAGCTAAACATAGTGTATTTGATCATATTCCTATACTACTTCATGCTTGTTTTTTTACATGCCTTTTCTTTTTCATTTGGTCAGTAAAGTTACTTTGAGCCCAAGATCAATGCTCTTTTCTTTCTTTCAAGTTTTTAACTTTTTACCCTCTGTTGTGTAACCGCCTTGTTTTGAAATTTGTTTTCATCTGTATCTAGTTAAGATATTTTAATAACATGCTGGTTATGTAATTCTTTACTGATGAATTGGTAAATGATATGCTTGGGACTTGAATGTAGTGCTGTGGCAGGTTTTCATTTAAATTTATGTCAAAGTGGGTGCTTTTAATTAGCCTTCATATATAAAAATTTTGTAGGATTAGATCTAGTCATGGCCGGAAGAATGCCTCATTTATCAGATTGATGAAGCATTTATAATCATGGGCATCAACAAAAACAGGTCCTTAATTCGACAGGCCCTTAATTAAGGCATGTGTGAATGTGCTTTTCAAACACTAATGTAAACAACCCTTAATTTAAGGCTTACTCTAGCAACAAGTGAGTGGTTTTATTTAATGTAGCAGCAACAGAAAAACAGAACCTTCTGATTACAGCAGTGAAGGAAACAATGCGAGAAAATAATCCTCCCATTGAATAGGTTAGTCTCTCCCCAAGATTTTTGTGAATACTGATGACTCAACATCTCTACAGGCCTTCATTTTCCCTTCAATATCTCAATCTTCTGGCATTTTGCGTTCCATTTATCCCAGTCATTCATCTATAAACGATTTCAAAGAACATCTAAAATTTCTTACCCTTTTTTGGTGCATTTCAGAACTTCAATTAAGTTGATTTTTCTCAAGTTGACTACTCTCACCTCTGGGCATTACCAGCAATATGTAACTGTCAAGGTTCTGAAACCTAGATCAGTCACTGAACCAGTTGGGGTATTGGGTTAAGAGTCAATGGGTCGGATTGGAGTCAAATCGAAACTAAACTGGAACCAAATCGATGGGAAATTAAATATTTTAGATTTATTAATATGTATAAAGAAAAAAATTGATTTAAAAAAAATTAAAATAAAAATTGCTGACCCCAACCAATTTCCTAGCAGGTCCAGCCCGGGTTTCAAAACCTGGGGAACCATCACTCACCTAGAAAATACTATAGCACCAGAATGTGTATCCAAACGAGAACTCTTTCCCTATGGTTCCCTTCCAAGTAATCTTAACTCATTGGAGGTGACAGTAACTGACAATCCAGAAAACAGATTGTGAATTTCATTTGTCATTCAAAATTTTCATTCCACAATTCAGTGATGGTCCTGAAAATATCAAATAGCTCATTAAATATCGGATGAAACATGGTAGTAAACTCAATCGCGTAAAAATTGATTTACATCCTACATGGGAAACGAGTAGATTTAGGAAGGTTGTTAATATTTACAATTATCATCAACAACTGCATTTTGAAACGGACTTGGCTTCTCTTCTTTTATTTTTTCGTCCACTCCTATTCTTTACCCCTTTTATGACCATCGGAACAAGATCCAATAGTCCACATTTAATATTTCCTTATCATTGTTCTCTCTATTTCCTTTCCATCCTTTCATTGTAATAATTATTTTTATAAAATATTAAATGTGGCCATTAGTTCCTAATTCAATGGTCATGAAAGGAGTAAAAGATAAGAGCAGATGTGAAAAGAAAGAGAGAAGCCAAGTCCCAGTGGAACCAAGGGTCCAATACTCAATTACAATGTCAAACAGAAGACAAGGGGGAGCATTAGTTAAGAAGAAAATCATCACGGTTGTGGCAACAAGGAGTGTTGGAGTGGTTAACTATGTTCATGGTCTAGCAAAGCTACATGAAGACAAATAACAGAATAGAGCAGAGACGGAGATTTAAGGCAGAGAATGGATAAACGGAACTGAAGTCTGGCCTGAAATATTGCATATTTTGGCTTCTGGCCGCAGAAAAGGTTGCACAGGGCACATGCTAGTGCACCAATTGAGAAGAGCAACACGTGAGGTATTCGAACACGACATTTATTGATTTGCATGCAAAGTTAGATGGTAGAAAGGATAGTGAGCACGCTATCTGTCTACAGCACTGAAATAAATACCCTGACTTCTAATGCTGTTATGATATACAGGAACAACTCAAAAGAACTTTATATTTAGGGTCAAAGGGAAGACTGAAAACGAAACATGGGACTCCCATGTAGTTCACAAACAGTTGTTACAGGATCACAAATCCTTAAACCTTCATAAAGAAAAAAATCTTAAACTTCAATAAAAGCATTTATCTGCTCTCCTCTTGACAGATTATCATTTGATTTGATACATCCACAAGATATATTGACTCATACCTTTACATATGCTGTAATCCATCCCGAAGCATTTATGAACGCATCTATATCTATATTAATATCTGCTAATATTTTACTGATTTAAATTCCAATCGAATATTTGGCAAGTGATCTATGAGCCTCATCATTGAAATTAATACAGTAGCTTCATAACAGTGTCAAATGAAGGAACATAGAATTACAGAATACACATTTGGAAAGATTAAATAGAGATGTAACAAATCATAATTCAACAGTCTATAAATCACAATACAAGGGTCAGATTTTCTTGCAATATCAGTTGTTGCATGCTATATTTTATTAATAATCTCAGGCATGGAAATGCACTAAGAGAACATACTTCTTTAAAGGATGTTACGTTGAACTGCTATATCATAGCCTCTCAGTCAACTGAACCATGAAAGAGTTGACTGCTGATGCATTTAAAACAATCCATGAAGATTCAAACAATTCATGAAAGAAGTCTGCTCCAATCTCCTCAGCAGCATTTCTAAAAGCAATTCCAAATGCATTTCCTTTACCAGCACCAAGACGGGGCTTCCCACAAACACCTACAATCAACATTTTATTGGGTTCTTGAGATAGGCAAGCGCAAAGTAGAGGCTTCATTCTTGCTCCTTTCTCTCGCAAAGCATCCATAACAAAATAACAGAACTTTGTCAAAGCTTGGGGGTAACCCAGTAACTTTGTGTCAGCACAATCTTCAAGTTTTACCCATCTGAATTTCCTCCCACTTCTTATAGAGCCACTCTTGGTTATCGCTGTGCTTCCTTGTCTTAGAATGGCCCTTTGAATCTTGATTGCATGCTGCATTCCAGATTTTAGCTTATCAAGATTGCTCAAGGACAGTGCATCATAAGCTACACCAAATTGCTTGGAAGCACAAGAACCATCTGATTTCAGAAATGATTCAAGCAGGGCAGTAACGCCGTATACCACATCTGCTGCAGACACCCTTGAATTATAACCATGTATTCTTAAGAAACTCCGATAATAGAAATCAGTCAGCCCATACTCAGGCAGAAATCGCTCAAATTCATCTTTCATTTTGCGTTTGACTTCTATGTTCATGTATTGAAACTTCTGTTGGCAATCAGCAAGAGAAAAACCCATCCGGGCTAGCAGAAGATTCAGCTTTTTCATCCCATTGTCGCTCCATGTCTTCAACTTGGTCGCAATGTACGAAGAACACAACATTGAATCAAACAGATTCCACTCTTTTAGTAACATAAGCCTTGGTTCCTCTTCGTATGTGATTCTAGTTGAATTAGGCGCCCGGATCTTTGTCCCATCTTTCAGTGTTACACAAGTTACAGCGTCCAAATTCCCCGAACTGTTGATATGCTGCTCTAGCTCCATAACCCCATCTTTGTACCGTTCGTCACTTAGCCTCTCATGAATAAACTGATCTGTTAAAGATACACAAGCGAGCCACAGCAGTTCATTTGTGTTCTTCCGCAGAAAATGGCATAATTCATACATCAAACACCCAGATGGCTTCCCATGAAATGTACCCATATGATAATATTCCTTTTTCAGCTTCCGAAAAAGTTGAACTGGGTCTTGTTCATTATCCTGAGAAACTCGCCTTCGCTTCCTGGATCCATCCCTATGCCCCTCGTCTTCACTTTCACTGTCATTGTCGTCATCACTATCAGATTCCTCTTCACCCTCCTCATCGTCATTATTTAAGTCAGTAGCATTAGCCAAAGCCGACACATCAAAATCATAGGCCAAATCAGCCTGCTGCTCATCATCTCGTGTATATAGCACGACCACCCGATCATTATCATCGCTCAAATTGTGAAGATGAATTGGACGGTGACTATCAATCACGAAAATACGTGCAGATGGACCCAGATTCAAAATCTTCCTCAAGTCCCTGTGGCACCCCCAATTTATCAACAGGATCGAAACAGGCTCATCAGATGAATTTAAACTGGGTCCAGCGTATTTGTGAATCTCCTGGAACGAGGACACGGGATAACATGCATATCGGACCGAATCAGATTCGAGAACATGGAAGATGATTTTCAAAGCGCAGAGCGAGTCCACATCAGAGGTTGACGGGAATATGAGTAAGGGCGATGAAGACGAAGCAATTGCCGACTCACGTAGTCTGGTGTAGAAGGATTCTACCCTCTGCTCTCTCACCATAATAGCTCAACTGAACACGAGAATTAACAAGTTAACCCGAATCTTTAGTACAAAATATTCCGACCCAAGCCAAAATGAACCTAATTGCAGAAACAACCAGTTGGATCCAAGACATTCAAATTTGGATAGCTATGATTCCCAAAGCAACCCAAAACAAAATCAGAAATCAGCTCGAACATTCATCTCTTTCTTTCATGGAGAGAGTGGGAGGGAGAGGAAAGAGAAGAATGAAAGGTTGGAGGCGAAACGGAAATGAGGTTTGAGGCTAAAGCTTCTCAATCTCAAATTTCCAAAAAGTTTTTGAAAATTTGAATTTCCCCTGTGTTTCTCTGGGCTCTTCAGTCAGATCTGAGAGATAGAGGGAAGATCAAAGAATTCAAACATTGCGTTTTGAAGTTTTCCGTTTCTGCGAAAATTTCAAAATTTTGAAAGGCGCCGCGAAACTTTGGCGCTTGATGTTTTTGCGACGGTAAAGCGTATGTGGAGTAGCAGAGTGATCAGATGCGAACAGTTTCACCGTAAGACAATGCAGACATAGCTATAAGCATGTTTGGTTTGACGTTAGTCTATGTCAATCGTGGGATTTGAGGACAAAATAACACTGGATGCTAGTTTTGACTTTTTTGTTATACTCCCTCCGGTCCTAAATATAGGACAAAGTTTATAGTGTAATTTGTACTACAAACTTTATCCTATATGTACTACAAACTTTATCCTATATTTAGGACCGGAAGAATATTTGGTTTCGCGATTTATTCGCTGGGCTTATCTAATAGTATAACTTATTTTTTTAAACTTCATGTCATAGTTTATGGTTTGTAACTCAAGTGTTGGCCTTAGCCAGGAAAAAACAGTACAGGAAAAATATAATAAAAAGCGTATAGACATATGGTATAACTGTATAAGAGAAGGGTTAATTGGGGGTAGGTGTGTTGTCTGCCGCCTCGTTTCTTTTGAGTCCATGGTTATTAATTATTATATTTATTTTAAATTTTTTTACCTTCAACATTTATTTCAAAAATTTATGTATATATTTCTCCGTTTCTCTTTCCCCTATCAAATACACCCTCAAAAATTCTTAAATTTTGTTAATAAATTTTATAACTTTTCAGTTTTATCCTTATTTAATAAAGAAAATTTCACTCAATTCTCAAATACAAGAAAAAATATTAAAAAAATCCCAATATAAATTCCTCTGTCATAAAACTATATTGACAAGTCATAAATTTAGAGATTTCTAAACTGATGTGGACTTTAGAAAACCAAACATCTTTCGCTTTTACAAAAATCACTTATTCAATCGTTAATTCAAACATTAATCATTTTACCCAATTTTATTTTTGCCCAATCTTAAAATTTTATAAGTCAAAATAAAAATAAATCGCTTATCCAATCGCTAATCCAAACACACCCATCAGTCGTTCAATAGATTCCCACATGACTCACAACAACCACGATACACCATTTTATCAAATATTTTTGTTAACAAAAATTGCTCTTAACAATATATCAGGGAAATAGATTAAGTGATAACTATAGTTATACGTTAGTTTAGTAAAAACCTAGGATCTAGCTAGGAAAAAGAGAGAACATTTTTCCCTTTATTTTTGTTTAAAAAAATTATATACTTATGATGTTTCTTTTTTTATGAATATATTCATGATGTTTCTAAATGGAAAAGAAAGAATATTTTTACCCGGTATGTTATTTCAATAAAATAATAAATGGTTGGGGGTTCGTTCTTTGGTCTTGCACAATGTTATTGAACCCGGACCGGACCGGCCGGCCGGTAAACCGGTCCGGTCCGGGTTCACTTTTTTTAAAATTTTTTTTTTTACTTTTTCCTTTAAAATTTCATACTATAAGTCTAAAATTTTCAATTTCTCACCGGTTTGGTCTCGATTTGACCCAGTACCCCAATCGGTTCAATGCCCGATCCGAGTTTTAATACCTTGGTCTTGCATGAAGAAATAAGGGCCAAAATAGAATGAAAATTGTGACGGTATTTTTCATATATTGCTGAGAGGCTAAGACGAAAGTTACAATAACAATAGTAATTCCGATCATAGTAATATATAAAAGGGAAAATCACTCTTAAGTCCCAAGCAAGAAAGATAATATCAGAAAGGTCTCTTGAGGTTGTAAAAACGCACTCATCAGGTTGTGAATGCACGCTTTGGGGTTGTACCCAGGGACCTTTCTAATATTATCTTCCTTACTTGGGACCTAGGAGTGATTTTCCCTATATAAAAAAGGAACAATCAAAATCCAGTACGCCAAAGTTTTTATGGTGTTTTCCGAATTTCTCCAAAGTTGAGTTTTAACTAAAGGATTTTTTTAACTTTATTAAATATTGCAAGCACAATTTGAATGTCACCTTGGCCCTTTCTTAAATTTTTTAAGAAAACTAGATGGAGCATTTTTTCAAATCTCATATTCTTTTTATAAAGACAAACAAAATAAAATTTTCTATCTTAAAATATTGGAAGACTAATATAGATGGTATTTTTTTTAATACGTAGATGGCAATTGTTATTTGTTTGCATAAGGTTGGCAAATCCTGTTATCCATGTTATAAATTGTGATTCTTCATCAGTGTAGTTTTCTCGGGGAATGTTTTGTTACTACCATAAAAAATAGTAGTATATCTCAATGCATAAATCCAAATCTTTCTAGTATTACATAAAGGGTTAATGGTTAATTTTGTTCTAGAAGTTTTTTGAAGGACAATTTTGCTCGAAAAATGTTAAAAATAGAGTAATTTTGTCTTGACCGTTATCCCAGTTAATGTTGACCGTTAATTAACAAAATATGATGAGCTGGTGTCATTTATATCATTTTTGTTAAAATGTAAATTTGTCCCAAAAGTTCATATTTCATCTACTTTATTTTTTCTAAAGTTAGATTTAAAATTTTTGGGGTAAATTTACACATTAACAAAAATAATCTAGATGACATATGGGCTAACAGTTCAGTGTATGTGATTGACATTGTGGACTAAGAGCTAAGCATATTTGATTAACTAACTGTCAAAATTAACTAGAATAACGGTTAGGATAAAATTGTTCCATTTTCAACACTTTTGGGATAAAATTGCTCACTAAAAACTTTCAGAACAAAATTACCCCTCAGTAAAAATTTACTTGATAGAAAATAGACCCTTAACCCTTACATAAAAGAATTTAGTACCCACATGGAGTACATTCAAAGGGTTGAAAGAAAGGGATCCAAGTCCAAATACTTTATTGTGCCACTCCCCTTCCCGATACGTGATACGAGCGCGGAGGATTATTTTCCATATTATGCCATTTTATTTTATTTTGCACGCTACCTTATTAATAGTAGGAAAAATTATAGGAAAAATATTATTTGAATTACAAAAACTTCAAAATGTCTACTAAATTATCAAAAGAATAAATAGATAATCTGATAGAAATATAAGATTTTAAAGGTTGAGTGTTGACAACTTAAGTATAGGAATTAACAAATTAGATATAGAAACTCAAGTTGTTATTATGTATACTCAAGTTACTAATTATTATTCTTAAGTTGTCATTATATATATTTAAGTTGTCAATACTCAAACTTCAAAATTTCAAATTCGTATTAGATCGCATATTTATCATTTTACTAATTTAGTAAACATTTTAGGATTTTTATAAGTTAAATGGCATTTTTCTATCATTTTCCCTTAATAATATGACAAATAAGGAGGGTTGGGGAATGTTTTTTTATTGAAAAATTAAAGACTGAAATATATATTTAGTCCTTTAAGTTTGCACTATGTTTGAATTTAGTTCTTTAAGTTTAAAAAAAGTGCTTTTTTTTTTTTGCCTGTGTTAAAAAAAGTGCTTTTAGTCCCTTAACCTTAACACTATTAGTCTTATTTAATAGAAAATGCTGACTCATCAATTAAATACTGACAAGGCATGTTTAAATTTTAAAATATAAAAATAATTATATGAGTAAAAGCCAATCAGAATGAAACGCCTAATTTAAATCTAATCCACCATCTATTTTTTTGAAAAGAGGAAAAAAATTAGTTGCTTTCATCTTCCCGGTAACACCACCATCTCCTCCCTTTCTCCTCTCCTCTCACAACTACACCAACCACCCTTCTCTCCAAAACTCTGACAATTGGAGATGATCGAACACATTTAAGGTGTCTTTGAAGTAACTTTTGAAGAATAGCTTCTGAAAAAAAAAGTGATAAAACCAATTTTAGAGAATAGATTCTGGAAAAAAAAAGTGCTTTTGATAAAATGATAGTATTTAGGTATTGTGATTAGAATCACTTTTTTCATAATTAAATTACTAAAAGGGACATTAGCTTTTGTGATAATTACATATAAAGGATAAGATGATATTTTATGTTTTATTTAACATGAAATTTTATAATAAATACCAAAAATGAAATAAAATTTTTATGTGTATGAAATTATTCCATTTCTTAATTTTTTCTCTCCATACATTTTATTTTTATTTTTTTCCTTTGTCATTTCCGTACACATAAAATGTTAATTTTGAATTTTTATTAATTTCTTTCTTCCCTTTTTCCTTTTTTTCCTCTCTCAAGCACAACCATAATTTTGCAAAACAAAATTATGGTTTTGAGGAAAATCACATCAATTGCTGGAAAAAAAGGAAAGAGAAAGAGGAAAAGTAAAGAAAAAAAAAACATAGAAAGAGAGATTTTTCAAAACCATGGTTGTAGAAAAAAAATGTTATTATAAACTTTTTTCACGTGTTTGGATAGTGTTCTATCAAACCATGATTTTCATCCCAAAAAGTGTTTTTCTAATGATATCCAAACACACACTCAAAGACCAATTGCTTAAACCAATCCACACTAAAACTCTGTTTGGTTCGACGGAGCGGAGGGGAGGGATTTTAATGGAGGAGAGGGGATTGGAGGGATTTTAATATTATCTTGTTTGGATTGATCAAAAGGAAGGGGAGGGGAGGAATTTTAATATTACTTTGTTTAGTTCAGGAGGGAGGGGAGGAAAATTATTTTCACATGGACAACTTTACCCTTATGTTATAAATGTTTTTTTTTTCCAAACTCTATTAAATATATAGTAAAGTTCAAATATAAATAAAATTTTTATGTCCTAAATTATAATCAAATGCAAGGTTCTAAAACCCGAACCGGGCACTGAACCGTTCGGGGTACTGGGTCAATGGTCAGTGAATCAGATCAGAGTCAAATCGAGGCTAACTCAGGGCTAGACTGATGAAGAAGTGAATATTTCAGGGTTATTTATATGAAATTATGAATAAAATAATTTTTCAAAAAAGAAAAACCCGGTCAAACCGCAGAAAACCCAATTGAACCAAGGTCACCTACTGGACAGGACCAATCAGATCATTGGTTGGCTGGTTTCCGACCTGAAACGGCTGATGTAGTCCAGTCTTAAGAACACTAATTAAATGTAATCAAATGCCAACCACATGGCATCCAAAAAAATATGGAGCATGGCGCTGAAGACCACCAAATGTGTTAAACACCTGAACATGAATGAGTTAGTAAAGAATATGCATCGAGCCAAAAAAAAATAAAGAATATGCAGAAAAGAAAAAATCACGCTCGGCAAGGTAAACAAATACAGTTAGAAAACCGTATAAAAAAAACGAGTTAGTAAAGAATATGCATAAAAGAAAAAGTATGCAAAAAAGCAAGAATAAAAAGGAATAAAGGCAATTTTGGGTTATTACAATAATAGGATGGGCATTTTAGTCCAAACACACAAATATTTCAGCCTTCCCTTCGAATTCCTCAATTTTTGGGGGGGGGGGATTTCAAAAAATTTCTCCTCCCCTCCTAATTTTTTTTCCTGCCAATCAAGAGGAGGGGAGTAAAATCCCTCCCCTCTCGTCAAACCAAATAGAGCCTAAGTAACTATGTATCTGATTTACAATTCAACCTTTTCAAATATATCAACTTCACATATATATGTGTGTGTGTGAGATAATAATTATCACTGTCTGATTCTCACAACCAAGAACTAATTTTCAACCCAAAAATATTACAATCCTGCCATACCCATGGCTTCAATTTGAACATCAATTAACCTGATCGCATCTTTGCTTGATCTCTCTTCTCCTTCCATTCTTCATTCCAAACGCTAGCCGGAAGTTGTTCTCATCCACCACAAACTTTTCCACAAACGGCCTCATTCTTGGGTTGTTGTACAACCTATGATATGATTTCAAAACCCCCAAACCATTTGGAAGTTTCTAGAAATACACATTATCGAACTTGTTAGGGATGGTTGGGAGTTACAGAGAAAAGGGTGTTGGTATAGTGGTGATAGGGGAGGAGAGAGGAATGAGATCTTTTTCCTATTTCTCAAAAAATATAAAAGGTATATTAAAATTAAATTAGATGTTACATTTTAATTGATTTATGCATACAATTATTTTTCTATTTTAAAAATTAAAGTATGCCTCATCAACATATAATTATTTTTCTATTTTAAAAATTAAAGTTTCCCAAACATGTAAATATATGATAGGAGTTTTATTTTAGCTGGCGAAAAATATTTAAAAAAGTGCTTTTTTGGGTTTCCCAAACAAGTACTCGAGCTCATTTAAAAAACATAATTATATGGTAAACCGACTTTTATGCTCGGCCCGTTTAACTTGCATATTACTCCATCTACTCTTTTTTATGAGAAACAGCCGCCATATATATCCCGTTCCTATTTATAAAAAAACATTTAAAGAATATCTTAATTTTTGTCTATTACTTTTCCATTTTGCCCCTATTTAATTACCATATTTCTCCCATACTCTCTCCACCATAGTTCTCTGACCCGGACCGGACCGGCCGAACCGGCCCGGAAACCGGTGACCCGGGAACTAAACCGGTCCGGTTCGGTGACCCGGTCCGGGTCAACTTTTTTATTTTTTAAAATTTTTTTTTATTTTTTTTAAAAAATTTTTCCTTTAGAATTTTATACTATAAGCCTAAAATATTCTATTTCTCACCGGTTTGGTCCCGGTTTAGCTCCGGTTTGACTCCAGTCTAACCCACTGACCCTTGACCCAGTACCCCGACCGGTTCACTGACCGGTCCGGGTTTAATTACCTTGCTCTCCACCACATAATCTCTCTCTTAGACAATCATCTTTATTACTCCAACAATATTATTTTTTTATTCTCTCTCTTCTACATTTCTCTTTATTATAATAATTTCCTTATTCTCTCTCCTATTCCCTATGTCCTCATAAATAAGGGTATTTTTGTCAAAAATGTTACAATTTTTATATATTTATTATCCTTAATTGCCACTTTAATCTACATTATTTGGTTAAGTATTCTTTATAAAAATACACAAAGGGAGTATTTGTTTTCATTTGAGGTACTCCCTCTAATCCACATAACAGGAGCCTTTTAACTACTTTACAAGACCAAGAAAAGTCGTTAAAAGTAGTTTGTATCATTGAAATAGTTAAAAATCATCACCACCTTCTCATATTATCCTCCAATTAAAATCAACATATCTTAAGTACTTTTAATTTTTGTCTTATACTCTCTTCAGCCTTAAATATAAGACCTAGTTGCCTTTTTTTGGAGAGGTTAAGAAAGCTAAATATAGTATTTAATCATAGTATATATTGTATATAATTAGATTATATATCAATTTATAAGTCAGACTAATTAATTTGGATAAAAAAGATAGATATAAATAGGGTTGAGCAAGTGGCCCACAGCCTAGTGAGCCCGCCCAAGCCCAGTGGAAAATTGCCTATTTTGGCCCCCCAAGAAAGGCCCATAATGGGCTGACTTAAACGAGCGAGCTTGTGTGCTAAATGGGACGAGCCACAAGCATATCCTCAAGTTGCCCATACTCGCCCGTGTGTGTGTGTGTGTGTGTGTGTGTGTGTGTGTGTGTGTGTGTGTGTGTGTGTGTGTGTGTGTGTGTGTGTGTGTGTGTGTGTGTGTGTGTGTGTGTGTGTGTGTGTGTGATTTAAGCAAAGGATGCCATATTAATTTAATTATATTCAACATATGTGAAATAAAATATAGATTTAAATATAAATATATTGTATTATATATAACGTGATGTCAAAGTTGTTTTGGAAGTAATTTTTCCTGATGCGATATAGCATGAAGTCAAGTTAAAGCATATTCTGAATATCTTGCATCGCTTATATGATAGCTTCATTACTTGTAATGAAAAATCTGAATCTTAGTCTAAGTTAGCATTATAACAAATGGATGATAGTGTTTGGAAATGTTTTGATTCCAAAGGTTGAAATTGAAATATCTTTGTCTGCCATTGATCACACATTTAAAAAGTTTTTAGTTAGTTCAAAGTGTTGGAACTTGTGTCCTAGGGGTCAATCATTGTATTTTGAATATTGTTATTTAATGAATTTCTCCATTTTGTTGTCATATTATTCGTATGTTAATTATGATAACTGTATCCTTGGATAGAGCATTAATATTGTCCTAAATGTCCATAGTCAGTCATCTATGTGGGAGCAGAGGTGTAGTGAGACCAGTATGACTTTAATGAGTTATGAAGATACAAATCAAAGTCTTAGGCACTTGTAAGAGTATAAGGTGTTGAATCGACCCGCTATGAGGAAGATGCATGGATTAAGTCATAAGCTTATCTCATGTATAATCGCATCACAATACCCTTTGACCTGAGATCATTATTGATTCCTAGATGAGAATCGCTAAGCTTTGACTTAGTCAAAAGTCACCTTTAATCGGGTGATGATAAAAGCTATAGTTGAGCTTGGTGGTTTTCATACAGAGGAATGTGACTGGTCAAGATGGAATCTATCCCTCACATTAGTAGAGAGATATTAATAGGCCCCTCGATGAGTGAGTCTGAGAAATGTATGGCCATACTGTGATAGAAAGTAGTTTCCATTTCTATTGTCAGACTACTCAGGAATCAGGAAAGTAATGGTTAGGAACAGGAGGTTGACAAGATCCATGCCTTATCATTGGGTGAAATATCATGTGAAAAAAGGGACGTGGCATGGTTGTATGACAGGCTGCATCATGTAAACAATCCTCATATGAATTGGGTAGTCATAATGTCTTGCTAGAGGCCGCTTGTGACTTATGGGTTAGTATAGTCATTAGCCCACTGCCAACTTTGTATGGGCCTACAGGTCACACACAAGAATAGCCCAACACGAGCTATAATATCCAGGTTTATTGAGTCTAAGATGTGTCTAAGGTTTAATGAATACAATGTTTAATCTAGGGTGGACGAATTTTATATTTATATATATGGGTTAAAGGCTATTTATGCTTTGGAAGTATTGGTTTAGGGGCAATTTTGCCTCGGAAGTCTCATCTGATGCAATTTTGCCCCGAAAGTTTCAAATATGGGGCAATTTCACCCTGATCATCACCCCAGTTAAGTTTGACTGTTAGTTAACCGAATTTCAGGGTAAATTTGCTCCTAAGTGAAAACTTTCAAAGTAAATTTGCTTTTAAGTTGAAACTTTTAGGGCAATTTTGTCGTTATCTTATAGGCAAATTTGCCCCGGAAGTTTTGACTTTGGAGCAAATTTACCCCTAAATTTTGTCACCTAACTGCCATAACAATCAGGGTGAAATTGCCCCATATTTGAAACTTTCAGGGCAAAATTGCCCCAAACGAGACTTTTGGGACAAAATTGCCTTTGAGACAATACTTCCAGGGCAAACAAGACATTTAACCCTATATATATGTATATAATATAAAATTCGTGAATAGAATATTAATAATATTATATATGTGTATTTTCAAAATACATGTGTGAGTGTGTGTGTGTGTGTGTGTACTGTGTGATAATATTATTATATTGTGTTAGTTTTAAATTCAGTTTTATCAGATAAATTAAATTCAATAACTAATGTGATAGAGATATAATATCTCATATTTAATTTATAAAGATAAATTAAGTCTAATTCCATAGGTTTTTTATTTAGATTAAATAAATAGGTTAATTAAAACTGTTGGACAAATTTAATTAAACCAAATTTATTTAATTAGCTTATCAAAATAATTAAGTGTTAATTGATTTCAAAATGAATTAAGATTAATTTTGAAAATCCAATATAGCCTTGTTAGTTATAAAAATGAATGGGCAGCATAATACTGGCACTGATGACAAAATAAGGAGCCGCAAGAAACCCCAGAGGGATGAGAGACATTGGAGATGATAGCACGCAATCCGTGTTGGGGTCGTATTCATGCGGATACCGGTAGAGGGAACTGATCTAAGGTGTTAGTTCCTGGAGATCGGAAACCCTAAAACGTAAAAGGTACGATTCTTTCTAACTCAATCTAAACGTCATTAATAGATCCACAATTGGGATTGGTGAGTTTTTAAAATTTTAAATTTCCGTTGTACCTGTCAATCCCAACACAAAGACTGTGACTAAGAGGGCTGAGCATGTCAACACCTGTTTATATTTCGATAGGCGCAGAGTAATAAAGGCATAGTTCCACAATCATACAGCAAAAGTATAAATATACTGATAAAAGTAATTGTTTATATACAGGAATCATTCTCGCAGGGTTTGATAATATTTACAAATTTGTCCAGAATATTCAAAAATAAAAACTATATATAACCATTATCCCTATCTTGGGATCCGCACTATCAGTTCCCCATGTCTACCACCTTGCCTTTGCATTCGTTGGTTCCTGTTGGCACATTTATCATTTATCAAAAAGGATGAGATTTCAAGGAATTACAGTAGTGATATACAATCGATCATATAAAAAGCGAGAATTAAATATGCAATGCTCCATATAATGTAAAATGAAAATCTATATCATAACATGTGTGTACACAATGCTCAGGACTAAATTGTTAGATATGAATAGTTTTGATGATGTCAAATATAGATGTCAAATATGAGCAAAAAGTTTGTATAATATACTTATCTTATATATTGACTAACTACTGTATTTAATGTTGTATATCTTGTAGATTAATCATAAACCCAATGGTGGGTTGATGTTATTTTGCTTGTAATGCCTTATAAATGGAAAATGATCATCAAGAAGAAAATCAAGAAGCAAGAGATTGAAGAAAGAAGGTATTGCAAGAACAAATGAAATATCAAGAAGAAAGATTGGTCAAAGCAAAGAAAGAAGAAGATTGAAGATATTCAAGAAGATATTTGGGTTATGAAGAATGATCATCAATTCAAGAAGATATCTAGTTGGGTTATGAAGAATGATTATCAAGAGGAAAAACAAGAAGAAAGAGTTTGAAGAAAGAATAAGGTGCAAGATCTAATGAGAATATCAAGATTCAAGCTCTTAGAAGTGATATAGAAGGTTGGAATGGGTCAATACGAAGTTAAAATGACATATACGGAAGTTATGGCACCTCTAGAGATGATTACTCTAGTAATATGACATTGCCTCATTTTGGAGGTGATTACTTGAGAGCTTACTCGAGTAATCTGCATTTTTATTGTGCTATGTTTTTGCGCTGTAGGACAGAGGTTTGGTATTTTGAGCATATCTCTCTAACCACATGTCAAATTGAGCTGAAACCAGTGGCATATGAAACTAGATTCCCAACACGAACTATGGACACCAAGATAACATTAAAAGGAGTTCATATGAGAGAGCTATGATCTGTTGAAGTTGACACATGAATCACCATCATATTCCAGGATAGCTTCGATATTTTGGACATAACACTCAAACTACACATCAGATTGCGATAAAACTAGTGCCATATGAAAGTAGACTCAAAGAAATTTCCGTAGACTCAGAAATTTCCATAGATATATAATTTGTGACATTTCAAGTTATATACTAAGATCTATGCCTTCTGGAATTTGCTACTCGTGATTTCAGAGATTGTCTAAGAACAGTAGATACTCTTTGGATCATAACTTTCTGTATACAATGAGTTTGGAGGTGATTCTTGTTGCATTGGAATGTAGACGATAAGAGATTTCTGATGATATATAATTTGCCATGTTTCGAATCAAAATCAAGAATTCACTTGAAGAAACCACTCAAGTAATATGCAAAGTTATTTGAAACATTACTCGAGGGACCACTCTAGTAATGTGTTAGAATTTGTTCCAGTAAGCTCTCTGTCAAGAATTGAGTAAGATTACTTGAAGGGATTACTCGAGTAATTTGTAGAGTTATTTGAGACAATACTGAGGGGCCACTCGAGTAATCAGAGAAGAAATCATCTAGTAGCTCTCGGCCAAGAAATGAGTAACATTACTTGAGGGAGTACTCGAGTAACATGAAATGAAAAGAAAGCATTACTCGAGGGATCACTCGAGTAATAAAGTTGGAAATGCTCTTGGCCAGATTTTGAACAAGATTACTCGAGGGGTCACTTGAGTAATGACCAAGGCTTACTCGAGTGACCACTCGAATAATGATTCCCAGGAGAACAGAACAACATACTAAAGCTTTCAAAAATCATGAGATTAATTGTGAAACTCACTCTTCTTACTTCCAATTACTCTAACACTTCAGTGTATTAGTTTTTAATGTGTTTTTCCAGGAATACAATGAAGAGATGATGCGAAGAGACAAATGTTGACTTTACAGAAGCGAAGCGTCAACGTTCGTAACGGCTAGTTTTCAAATTCAAGCAAACGGACGAATGAAGGAATAGGACTCAACGGATAAGTTAAAATACTCATAATGGTCATATCCTACTACTCTATAAATATAGAAGATTCAAGTAGAGCAACAACAACAACAACGAGAACATAATGACACAAACATGCTCATATCATAAGCTATCCATCTCGACCGAAACACTCTCTGTTCTTATTTGTTTTCTATTTCATGTGAATTTGAGAGAGTTATTGATTGCATTGTGTTTCAGTATTCATCTATTAACTTCTGAGAGAGAAGATTGATTGTAATCTTTCATCATCAAAGTTGTATCCTTATAAGGTGTATAAGGGGGAGTAACTCAGTTGTAACCTTACGGTGTGTAAGGGGGAGTAACTCTGTGAAAGATTTGTAAAAGGTTTCACAAGTGCCCGGCTAAACTTGTCAGTTGTAAAGGATGTTCTTGTGCCTGGATTAAACATGAAGATAGTGGATTTGAAAATCTCAGGAAAAGCCTGGGGACTGGACGTAGGTCATCACAGATTGGACCAAACTAGGATAAATCACAGTTTGCATACTCTCTTTCTTAAACTCTTATATTTCCAGTATATATTAACTGTTAATTTATGATTCATTACCTTCATATTTATTGCTTCAGCTAAGATGTGAAAAGATTTTTAAAGTTCTTAAGTTTTTATCTTACATCCAATTCACCGCCCTCTTGGGTGTCAGCCAATTCTAACACAAATAACTGTTTGGATCCTTTACGTGTACCTCAGCTGAGTCCCCGACTATAGCTAGGTAATACCCGTGTACCTCAATTCAGTCCCTGACCACAGGTAGAGCTGGGAATCAGGGCCGGCCCTAAAGGGCTCGGGGTCAGGAAAATTGCAGTTTTTCAAGGCCCGGCCCGAGAGCGTCAGGGCCAGGGCCGGCCCGCAGGGCCTGGAAATCCTTTTCACAATATTTAACTATTTTTCCTGCATATTTTCCCTAGAGAGATATAATTAGTAAATAACAACGATTAAAGTTTTAATTTAATACATAAATGTTGTCAACATTAAAGTTTAAATAACATGTCTCTTGCAACAAACAAACACAGTTACTAATGTATAATCAAAGGTAAAATCATGTCCATAAATAACTCACACAAAGGCCAAAGTATAAGAAGGCAAGAAGCTAAATACTCTAACCTCTAAACAACATGAGTATGACGACTATCATTTTCACCTTCTTCGCCACTATCATCAATTTCAAGGATATTTGATTGTGTTTCACTTTGAACAGTAGGTTCAAATAGTCAAATAATCACAACTTCCATAACAAATCATACTCTATCAGGCAGAATAGTATATAATATGATTTTAGTCTAAATAGGCAGAACAATATACTCAAAAATCACAATATAATTCAATTAGATAAAACAATATACTCAAAAATCATACTCTATACAATATGAGGACAGAGTGACATATAGATTCAATAAGGTAATTCAAAAATGTAACATGGTTCCTTTCCAAGTAAAAAAATAAAAGGGCCTAAAGGGCCGGCCCGAGGCCCTACAGGGCCGGCCCTTTTAGGCCCGACTTCCTTTTGAGGCTACAATTTACAAGCCCGGCCCTTGAAGGGCCAGGGCCTAAAAGGGCCGGCCCGACGGGCTCGGCCCGTTTTCCCGGCTCTAACCACAGGTAGGTAATGTGCCGCAGGCACGTGTTCATGTGACATAATACAACAACATACAACATATCAATAATCACATAGTGTATGAGAGATAATAGTTACTACCGTAAACCTTTTTCAATTCAAATAACACGTGCCTCGTAATGTGTGCAAACAACTGGGCTTTCAACTAGGTCTTAAAATTGCAAATGTACAAGAATTAGGTTAAAATCCATTCATATACCACTTTAGACACTTTCAAAGTGTTTCTGGTGGTTATATTAATCTATATTGAAAATTACCAAAATGCCCCTGGGACCCGGCCCGATCTCACTGTACTTGGTCTGATCGTACTTTTCATGAAAATTTTGACCCAGGCTATTCTTACATATTTTTGCCTAAGGAATCCATTTCCAGCCTCAGGTTTTGCAAAATCACTGCCAAATGACAGTTTTACCCTTGGTAGCCCATAATTAGGGTTTCAGGGGCGTTTTCGTAATTTCACTTTATAGGGCTTTACTGAAAAAGTGTTCAACACTAACCCCACATAATTTTTCCTCTTGAACACAATGGAACCTCAATTTCATCAAAATCCAGCTCCTAGCCCCATTTTCTTTCTTAGCCGAAACTTAGGAAATAAAAGGGAAAATTGTGGTTTTTTATTTTCAACTTCAAATCCTTGTTCTTTTCTACTCCTAATCACTTGATTGACTCTTTAATCACATTGTAAACATGATTACACTTAAATTTAGAGAGCATAAGAGCTAGGATTTTAGCTTCCCAAATTTTACAAATCACAACAAATCAACCACAATACCACCAACAAATCCAACAACAACAACAACAACAACAACAAGTATTTAAGGTCTATGAAGTCACTTTTGATTTCTTCTTCCTCTTTCTCCTTGGCCGAAACTTCCTCTCCCTCAAACTCGAAAGTCTTTCTTGCTAAACACCTTAAATCATGGAGAAGAGTAGCTTAGAGAAGTGATTTCACAAATTAGAAGCCAAAATACCAAGGAAATCCACCCTACCTTGAAACTTTGCTCCTTCGTCTCTTTAGATTTCTTAAGCTCGCTCTCTCTCTCTCTCTCTCTCTCCCTCTTGAGCTATGGCCGACATTTTTGAAGGAAAGAGATGAAGGGAATTGTTTTATGAAATATCCCAATTTTTCCCTTAATTATTTAATTACCAATAATACCAAAATTTTGACTTTTGAGGCATAAGACTTATCTACATGTAACCATGTCATAAGCCCAATTAGTGTGTAACTAATTCCCTCCTTCTCTTGTTACATGAAAATGACGCCTAAGGGTCCTTCTTGTAGGTCTCATTTGGCTTCATAACTTGCTTCAAATTACATGTACACATTATGTCACATTTTGGTCCAATTTGTACATGTTTTCCAATTTCTCCATAAATTCATATTTATTTGACCAAAATATTCCAAATACATATTTCCTCTTTATTTTCCTTAATTAATTGAATTTAACCTCAATTAATTGGAAAATAATTAATTTTGTGCTTTCTTGACAAAATTACGATCTTGCCACTACGCTTTTAAATTAATTCCTTTTCTTCTTTTCTTTGGCAAATTTCCCTTTATTATTGGGCCAAATATTTTTCTTTACTATTTATCTATTTTTGGGCTTCAATATTGAGCTTTTTAAATTATTCAAAATTAATTCCACAATTTACCCTAGCCCAATTCTCATGAAATTGAAATTTACAAACTTCATAAATTTTAAATTTATGAATATTCACCATTTTATTCAATATTTCCAAATAATCACAATACATTTTGGTGAATAAAATTTAGGGTGTTACAGAGTAGCTTCCAGGGGTGGATGAATATCTTTAAATAGATTTAATTGAATATTGTGAATCAAAATTTGATCTTTTGACATGGTGGAAATTGTATGCTTCTAAGTATAAATATCTAAATTTCATTGTACATGATTTATTAACTGTATCAGTCTCCACAGTGTCTTTAAAATCCACTTTAGTACTGAGGGTTAAGTACGAGATACTTTTAGAAACTCCTTATTTTCAAAGATGGCTAAGGGACTTATATGTACTCAAAATTGGCTACGCACAAATCCTTCTAAATTGAAGCAGGTTGATGTTGATAATTTTGTATATGTCATTTCATGTGTGGTTTTTGTTAGGAAATAATGTAAATATCCCACTTAATTAGGGATTTTTAGTATCCTATATAATTGGGGATTATGATTAGTATCAATCACCATAATGAGTTATAATGAGCCATTAATGCTGAGGCTCCTACTTTGTATATAAATACCTAGTGTATACATGAATAAGAAAACAACTTCTTTAGTAAATATTCTGATTACATGGTATTAGAGCCTAGGAGTTCTCTGCTTTTCGTTTTTTTCTGGCGCTGTTCTGTTTTTTGGTTCTACTCTGTCCGTTACTGTTCACGCGCAAGGGGCTCCGGTGGCTGGGAGCGTTTGTGAACACGCACCCTACAGCGAGTCTTGTCGTCATCCAATCGGCCATTCCCTGGAGGATCATCGCCATCTAACCTGCGCGTGGCCCTCACGCGCCACCTCCCATCTAGCGAGAGTTCTACGCGCCGGCATGTGAGGGCGGTTTTCGGTAAATTTTCTGCCGCCGTTTGCTACGTCGGGGTCGATTCACTGCCGCCGTTCTTTCCCTTATGGTTTTGTGCCGTGGGTATCCACCATTTGCAGTGTGGTTGTTGTTTTCTCTCTCTTTGCTACTGTTGCCTGCGTCCTTGCCTCTGTCTCTGGTGTGTTTCTGCCCTCTTTGGCTCTTTTAGCTTGTTTGGAAGCCTATTTGGTTATTGCTTCTGCCTTGTTTGGTGTTCCTCGTATTTTGGGGCTGTTTGGTTATTGTGGTTGTGAAACCATTTTTGGTTGGTTGCTTCATTGGTATGTGTCCTTGTTTGGGGCTCAAATTTTTTGGTTTGGTGCTATCTGCTTGCATTAATGGCTGATTCCAAGGCTAGTGTCACTATTGAAATTGTTCCTGTGACTAACAAAATCACTGAACACAAATTGACCTGGACAAACTATATGGATTAGAGCAAAACCGTCCCCGTGTACCTACTTAGTATTGAGAAGGAGGGCCATTTGACTGATACGCCTCCTAAGGATGACCCTAAGATGGCTTGGGCCTGAGCTGTTGCCCGTTTGTTCTTGGAAATCCAGAATTCTATTAGCAGTGAAATCCTTCCCTCGGTTGGTCACTGTAATACTATTAAGGAACTTATGAGTTGCTTGGAATTTCTGTACTCTGGAAAAGGCAATATTACTCGCATTCATGATGTTCGTAAGGGATTCTATCGTGCTGAACAGCAGGGCCATTCTTTGAAGACCTTTTATGTGGAGTTTAAGAAAATGTATGAAGAGTTGAAGATGTTAATGCCGCTTACCATTGACCTTCAGGTCCAGGTTGATAATATGGAGAAACTGGTGATTCTTAGATTTCTTACTGACCTTGATCCGGCCTATGAGACAGTTCATTCCCAAGTTCAGTCTAGTTCTGAACTTCCTTCATTTCAGGATGTGTACTCTCATGTGCTCCATGCAGATAGTCTCTTACACTCGACTTCTACTCCTAATGCTAGTGCGTTAGCTGGCCGTGGTCCCACTGATAACCGCCACCAGAGCTTCTTGACATCTAGAAATAGTACATCATCCTCGACCTCTGCTGATTCACGGAACCAAGGTCCTCCACGCTCAGGCAACAATTCCTCGACCCCTGGTCCTATTGTTTGCTTCTATTGTAAAGAACCTAGTCATACCAAACATTACTGTCGTAAGTTGCAAAATAAGCTGCAACGTACTGGAGCTGCTCATATGGCACAATCCTCATATCAGTCTGCCAATGTTCCATCCACTCCAAGTGCACTTGCTACAGGTAACGGTGACTCATGCCTTGCTACTGCTTCCTTGAAGTGGATCATTGATTTTGGTGCCACTGACCACATGACAGGTAACCATCATTTGTTCTCTACGTATACACCTTATGCCAACCCCTCATCTATCACTATTGCCAATGGTTCTGCTTCTCGTGTCCTTGGATCTGGCACTATTACACCTACATCCTCTGTTTCTTTATCGTCTGTCCTTAATGTTCCTGACCTTACTTTTAACCTTTTATCTCCTAGCAAGCTTACTCGTCAGTTGAACTGTTTTATCTTACTTTTTCCTTACCATTGTGTGATTCAAGATCTTACGACGTAGCGGATTATTAGTAGGGGATATGAATATGGCAGTCAGTACTTTCTTGACGGTCGGGTGCCACGTTCAGTTGCTTGCTCTGGTGGTTCCTCTCCGTTTGACGTTCATTGTCGTTTAGATCATGTGTCATTATCATCCTTGAAGAGGTTGTATCCTCAGTTTTATCATTTGTCGTCCTTAGAGTATGAGTCGTGTCAGTTTTCCAAACACCACCGTGTTCACCTGGCACCTCACGTCAATAAACAGGTTGCGTCCCCCTTTGACTTGGTTCATTCTGATGTTTGGGGTCCTTGTCCTGTCGTGTCCATGTCTGGTTTTAAGTACTTTGTTACTTTCATTGATGATTTTTCTCGAACCACCTGGCTTTATTTAATGAAAAATCATTTTGAGTTATTTTCTCACTTTTGTAATTTTTGTGCCTAGATCAAAACTTAGTTTGGTGTCTTTGTGAAAACCTTACGAAGTGATAATGCTAAAGAGTATTTCTCTACTCAGTTTCACGACTATATGCTTACACATGGCATGCTTCATCATTCCTCCTGTGCAGATACACCTGCTTAGAATGGTGTAGCTGAAAGAAAAAACCGGCACTTATTAGAAGTTGCCCGCGCTCTAATATTTCAAATGCATGTTCCTAAATCTTTTTGGGCTGATACTGTGTCTACCGCCTGCTTTCTTATTAATTGTATGCCATCTCCTGTTCTCAGTGGTGACATTCCATACACAACTTTGTTTCCTTCCAAACCCTTGTTTCCTATTGATTCCAAAATCTTTGGTTGTGTTTGTTTTGTCCGAGATATTCGTCCCTGTGTCATTAAACTTGATCCCAAATCTATCAAGCGTGTCTTCCATGTCTATTCTAGGGTTCAGAAGGGTTATCGATGCTATTCTACCGATCTTCGGCGCTATCTTGTGTCTACAGATGTTACTTTCCATGAATCCACTTCGTTCTTCCCTGTCCCTGCTCTACCTCCATATTCTACCCCTGACCCCGATCTTGATCACCTCTTAGTGTATGGGGTTCATTCCTCACCAGTGTAAGAATTTGTGTCGGCCCCTGCTCCACCTTCGATCCACTATGTTTATCAGAGACGTCTTAAGGAAAGTAATGCTGCTGCTCGTCTTTCTGACCTACCAATTCCGCACTTAGCCCCCTCGCCTTCTCCTGTCTCTGACTCTGTACCGGTGCCTGATACTCTAGATCCTACTGCCCCTTCTGCTAACATGCCCATTGCCCTCCGCAAAGGTAAACGCACTTGTACGTACCCGATTTCCTCATTTGTTTCCTATAATCACCTGGCGCCCATATCCTTTCCTTCATAGCATCCTTAAACTCTCTTGCCATTCTCACCAATCTTTCCCAAGCCTTGGCCCATCCCAGTTGGCGTGCTGCGATGGAAGAGGAAATGATGACCTTTGATAAGGTTGGTACCTGAACTCTTGTTGATTTACCTTATGGAAAGAAGGCTATTGGGTGTAAGTGGGTGTTTACCGTTAAGATGAAAGCTGATGACACCTTGGAACGATTGAAAGCTCGATTGGTTGCTAAGGGTTATGCTCAAACATATGGTGTTGACTACTCCGAAACTTTCTCCCCTATGGCCAAGTTGTCCTCTGTTTGTCTTTTTATCTCTATGTCAGCTACCCATGGATGGGATCTTCATCAGCTGGATGTTAAAAATGCTTTTTTAAATGGTGATCTTCTTGAGGAAGTGTACATGGAGCAACCGCCTGGCTTTGTTGCTCAAGGGGAGCATGGCAAGGTATGCCACCTTCAGAAGTTTTTATATGGTTTGAAACAGAGCCCTCGTGCTTGGTTTGACAGATTCAGCTCTGTGGTTAAGAAGTTTGGTCTGAATCAAAGTAAATGTGATCTTTCTGTGTTTTATCAACGAACGGATGCTGGCATGATTCTCTTAATAGTCTATGTCGATGACATTGTTATTACAGGTAGTGATACGTCAGGGATCTCATCACTCAAGGCCTTTCTTAATTTTCATTTCCAAATAAAGGATTTGGGTCCGTTAAAGTACTTTCTTGGGATCGAAGTTATGAGAAGCAAGAAAGGCATTCTCCTAACCCAGCGGAAGTATGTTCTTGATCTACTGAAAGAAATTGGGAAACTTGGGGCAACACCAAGTAGCTGTCCCATGATTCCTAATCCCTTTTTGGACAGTGATAATAGTGTGCCGTTTGATAAACTACCCGAGGATGTGAGAAAAAGGATTGATCCTAAGAAGATTAAACCGTTTGCCTACCCTGAGTAATACCGAAGGTTGATTGGAAAATTAAACTATCTCATGGTAACTCGCCCTGATGTAGCCTTTCCTGTCAGTAGACTTAGCCAATTCATGATAGCACCGACCGTTGCTCAGTGGGAAGCTTTGGAACATGTCCTGCATTATTTGAAGGGGTCCCCTGGTCGTGGTATACTCTATACAAATCATGGTCACATAAAGATTGAGTGTTTCTGTGATGCAGACATGCAGGGTCAAAGATGACTAGGAGGTCCACTACAGGCTATTGCATTCTTGTTGGTGGAAACTTGGTATCTTGGAGGAGCAAGAAGCAGGACGTGGTGGCAAAGTCTAGTGCAGATGCCGAGTATTGAGCCATGTCTCAGTCCGTACAAGAGATTGTGTGGATTCACCAGTTAATGAAGGAGGTTAGTCTTGCCACGTCATTGCCTGTGAAGTTGTGGTGTGATAATAAAGCTGCCTTACACATAGCCTCCAACTCCGTGTTCCATGAACGTACGAAACACATTGAGATTGATTGCCACTTTGTACGTGATAAGATCAAAGAGAACTTTATCTCTACAAGACATGTACCATCTAGTAATCAGTTGGGTGATTTTTTGACTAAGGCCTTGGATGGCACACGGGTTGACTATCTTTGTAACAAGTTGGGCCTGATTAACATCTATGCTCCAACTTAAGGGGGAGTGTTAGGAAACAATGTAAATAACCCACTTAATTCGGGATTGTTAGTATCCCACATGATTGGGGATTATGATTAGTATCAATCACCATAATGAGTTATAATGAGCCATTAATGTTGAGGCTCCTACTTTGTATATAAATACCTAGTGTATACATGAATAAGAAAACAACTTCTTTCGTAAGTATTCTGATTACAGTTTCAATAAGAAATGATGAGGATTATGATACTTTTATTATCAGTGTTTTTTAAGTTATATTAAGAAATCAATGGAAACAATGTAGTTGAAGTGCAGCTGCATATTGAAATTTTTCGTTTTTTTTTAAAAAATGCACTATCGGGCTGCCAATAGTCATTCAAACTTACACGGGTTTAGCCTAACCTATTTGATATAGGCTTTGATGGATATTTGACGGGCATGGACTATTAAGAAATAAATGCTCAAGCTATAGGCTGACCATTGGGTTGCCCATTTAGCCCATTGCATATCTCTAGATATAAACACTTAAAAATAATTTATTTAGCTTCTTTGATCTCTCCAATAAAATCAATTGGATCTTATATTTAGGACCGTAGGTAATATATCTCGACATTACAATTAATAAGGGTATATGTCAAAAAGAAGAATTTAATGCTATTGACTTTTACATAGGTGTTATATTTTGGACCACAAAAACCTTCTAGAATGGGTGTTATAATATAATATGATGCTCGTACGTTATACTTTCTCAAGTCCTTAATATAAGACATATTTTTCTAATTTGTTTAGATAACAAAAGTTAGTTAAATTACTTAATATAACTTGTATTTTCTAAAATATCCTAGTCATCTTCCTTAATTTCCTCGTTCCCGCTCTTCTTTAATTATTGTTGAGGGAGTATCAATAGAAATAAATTAGGAAAATATTGATAAGTATGAAAAATATATTTTATATTTAGGACTAAGATCAACTTCTCAAATATGTCTTATAGATAGTAGGGAGTAACTATTTTAATAATTATATTTTTTATTTAGCTAGTATTTACTTGAAATTATTTTAATCCTTTATAAATTACATATAAGAAATGATGTGGGAATATCATATATTTATACAATTATTGATTATTCCTTCTATCAAATTTCAAGATAATAGTTTGACTTGGTTTAGTTTTAATTATTTCAATATTAATTTGACATTTTAATTTGCTAATACTTATTAATTGAATTAAAACTTTTAATAGGGCTTAAAGCTCCCCAGTTAAACTAAACCCTCAAATTTGAGGTTGGATTTCAACTTTAACACTATGAACCCATTTGGTTTAAAGAAAGGACTGAAAATGAATGGAAAGGAAAAGAATAGAAAGAAATAGAAAATACTTTGCCATAAAAGCATTTGGTTTGCATTGAAAAAAAAAGGGTTCACAAGAAAATTTTTGTTTGGTTTAAAGAAAATGAGCTAAAGATCATTTACCCCTAGATTAAAAATATTATTTAAATATCCATAGGACCTACACTCCTCACTCACCTTTTTATATCATATCCAATGTTATATCAATGAGCTTTTCTGTCTTTAAGCCATTTCCCTCCTCACTTGAAAATTGGATCCCACTAATTATATGGCTGAAAATTGATGGGCTTGGGAAAATATTTTCCCACATGAAAATACAACCAAAAACCTGCCACCACTGAAAAATCTCAAATTTTCATTTTCCTCTCTCAATTTTCCTCCAACCAAATAGGCTCTATGTTTGAATGAGGAGAAAATTAGGTGAAAAAGAAAATTAAGAAGGGAAAACTTTCAAAAATAATAATTTTTTTGATATATGAAATAGTATTTTTTTTTTACAATTTATATAAGTTTTTCTTCTTAATATTCCTTTCTAGTTTACTAGGGGAGAAACAAACAAGCTTTTTTAGATCCCTCCGGTGTTGCCACCTCTATTCGAATCTGACCAGTCATGTTTCACTTTATCTCAATACCAAGCCCAAGGAACCCGTTCAGCACAATAGCTTGATCATTACTAAGTTAATTGGGAAGAGAAGGCTCTCATAATCCTTCTCTCTCTCTCTCTCTCTCTCTCATTAGAATTTTATCCCCATTCTTAGATAAAAAAAATGAATGGTTCAGATTTAATATTTTCTAAAACTATTATTATAGTGTTTTATAAATTAATGTTTTTATTACTTGTGTTTGTACTACATTTATGAATTGTGTAGATCATATTTTAACAGTTTAAGTTTACTTATTTTTATTTAAAATAATAGCTTTATAAAATATTAAATCTGGATCATCCATTTTTTTAAATCCGAGGATGAAGATGAGATTCTGAAGAAAAAAAGAGAGACAAAAGACTATGAGAGAACCCAAACCTAATTAATTGAGCTATCGTGCCCTTTTTGATTTTGATTGAAGGAATTGTTCCGCTTGCACAATGCCAATGCTTACAACCTTGAACATTGAAATTGTAATTATTTTGCCTTCTCCAAGCAACCTAATGTCAAACCTACAAATGACAACACACCTAAACCTTATCCCTTCTTCACCTTCTTTCGGTATTGAAAATGAGACACAAAACCATGTCGCTTTAGGTTTAGGAAGAAGAAAATAAATCCAATTCGGTCAATTCATCTAAAACTCTTAACCTGATTGGTTAAGGAATTGATTAACTGGTTTGACTTGTTGAACTAATTGGTTTTTATAGCTTTTACTAATATTATTATTGTAGCTATAAGGTATATGTCACATATATCATACCCTTAATTGCTAATATTTGCCTTTTACACGCACCAACCTCCCAATTTCATTTATACTACTTCCCGATTACAAGCATTTAAGCTCTCCCAATCCTAGTACAAAGTGAATGATTGATTTGTTTCAGTCATGCTCATTTAAAAGTGGTATATTAATGCATTGATGATCCCCTTTAATTAATTTACTAAAGTTTTCTTTTTGTAGTAGTGATTCATGACAAAGCCCAAATCTTGTAAAACAGAATACTTAACATAAAAGAATTAAAAGCCAATGCAATATAAAAGAATTAATTGCACAAGGAGGTTTTCATAAGAAAAGAAAAAAAGGGAAAATCACTTCTAGGTCCCAAGCAAATAAGATATTATCCGAAAGGTCCCTGGAGGTTGTAAAACACACTCAATATGTTGTGAATATATATTTTAGAGTTGTAAATAGGGACATTTCTAGTAATATCTTCCTTACTTGGGTCGTAGGAGTGATTTTCCAAAAAAAAAAAGTTTCATTCAAGCCATTAGCCATATATGCTAACAGTGCTTATGGGACGTTGTGTTTAAGGGATGAGGATTTCCTACTCATAGATTCAATAAACAAGGAATTGGACTCCTAATTAATAAAGGGGTAATTTGCAAATAATATTTTTGATCAAAGTAATTTGTAAATAATATAACTCTATGTAACTTCGTTAAATACATAGACCAATGCCTATATATGTTGGACGTAGTTGTGCTTAGTGTATGTTTGGATTATTTTTTGAGAATAGCTTTTATGATTTATAAAATATATGAGAGGATTTTTGTCTTAACTTACGGAAAAAAAAACTTCTAAAACCACAATTAAGTGTTTTCCAAACACTCACTTAGAGGATGAGTTTTTCCTGCTCATTGATACGATGAGTAGGGAACCGAAGATAAAGAGGTAATTTGTAAATAACATCACTCTCTCACTCTCTATAACTTTTGTAAAAAAATAATAAAATATTTTCTTACTCAACCCAATTACTTCCCATTCTCATTTTTATTCATATTATCATGAAAATTGAAAACATTCCACCAATAAATAAAACCAAACCTGAAATAAGTCCAGCAGTAGAAATTCTTGATGAGCTTTGATCGAGGGTTATAGACCCTCAAGATAATCATAAATCATAATGATATCACCATAACTTCTCAAATTTCAACCAATAGGGAAAAAAAAAATCCCTGCAATTCTTTTTTATATGGATTATGTTTATATACTTACCACACTTATAAAATTCTCTAAATAAAAAATTGAGCCATGGGGAATAGTAACAGACAAATTTGTTCCTCAAGGTAGAGGATATAATATTGGATTACGATGCGAGTGAGGACGAGAATATCGAAGAGATCACGCTTATCATTTATTAATAATGATCACATCATATTTGAGCAAAAAAAAAAAAAAGATCACATCATACAAACTTTAGCCAAAAAGAGTTAGATTTTTATTTCCTTTGAAAACAATTGTGCAAATGAACTTTCAGGTAAGAAAATAATAGAAACATGCAGGTGAAAAATAGCAAGTTTTTTTTTTTTGCTATAAAAAAGAAGTTTTTGATCAATATATATGATAATTATATAATTTAATATTAATATAATATAATATAATTTTAATATAATTATTAATTATATTTTCATTAGCCTCTCAAAATTAGACCCCGAATTAAATTTTACCTTTCTATTATATTTTTTCAATTCCCAAAATTAGATGTCCATAACAATCCACACCTCTTGTATTAAAAAAAAAAAACAATCCACACCTTTTTTTAAACAAGACTGTATACTTTCAAACGAAAATCAAATATTATACCTTTCCAGTTTCCAGCGAAGATAATTAAGGATGAAATCTGAAATTAACATTTTAAAATATGCAAATTAAAGTTTGGACAAAAAAGGGAAAGATATACTTTTTTTTTGAACAAGAAAGACAGAAATTCAAATAAATTAATTGGAACTATTAATATTAAAAAGACTAAATTATGTTTTTATTCCTTTGAGCTTACCTGAGATATACTTTTGGTTTTTTAACTTTATAAAATATATTTCTAGTCTCATAATTCTAATCCTATTAATGTTGCTAATGGAAAATGTGATAATAGTGTAATTAAATACTATTAATATTAAATTTAAAAATATGTGTAAATTAAAAAATATATAAAAATTTTATGAACCAATCAATATTAAAACATCGATTGTATTAAAAAATTTTAGTTTAATAATCTAAACATCAAAACATTAATTGTATTTGCGGTGATTTGTTGGTTTTTTTAGTCTAATAATATAAATGTATTATATTAAAAAAATTAAAAATTCAATATGCTTTATCGGTTATACAATCATTACTTAAGTATATTACATCAACATTTTTCATTAACAATATTAATGGTGTTATAAATATATGATTAAAAGTAGACTTTATAAAATTAAAGGACAAAAAGTATATCTTATATAAAACTTAAAAATTTAAAAGTATTTTTAAGCTTATGAAAAAATTATGTAAGAGATTCAAATACTAAAAATATTAGTATGTTCAAAGCTAATAAAAATTGAAATTAATTTTCTTAAAAAAATTATTTCCAATCACATTTTTTTGACCAAATAATTATTGCTAATCACATTAGTCTTAACTCTTAAGTTTTGAAGATGCCAAAAAGTTAAATATTTTTAGATTTGGGTCATCAGATGAAATTTATTCTTTTTTAAAAAATCCCGTTCCGTTACCTCCCGCTGGTTCGTACGGCCCCGAGCCCGATGACGAGTGATGATCTCAAAGACGATGAATAGTTCCCGAAAATTTCAAATGCTTCGTTCGTGCGAGAAGTACCAAATCATAGTGCTTCGGTCATCGTCACGCGTGCATGGAACCACAGAGAATGCGCCACGTGGACAACATTAACCGACTTCGTTGGCTCACTGTCCCCAGCTCCGTTCAGCTCCCAACACTGCGCAACGGAGCATCACAACTCTGTCATCGCATTCATTGTCCTTTTTATTTAGAAGGCCTTGCTCAGCCGTTCTCTATGTTCTGAACCCTAAAACGGTGAGAGTAGTTCAGATTCTTCATGTGATTTATGCTTGCGATTTGCGAAGTTTTGCGCATTTCTCCCATTTCGTGATTCGGAGCTCGGATTGAAGGTCCGTTTTCTCTCACTTTTTGAGTTCTGACTTTCTTTTTACCTAGTCGCTGGTGTTGTTTGAGTTGTTCGGACTCGGTTTTGCTTTGTGGGTTGTGATTTTGCGTTTTGTTTGTGATTTTCGTTCTCAATTTCTGGACATCGGCGCTGAAAACAGTGCTTTTCTTGCCCAAATTTGTTGCCTTTTTGTTATTGTTGATGGATTTCATTCCTCGTGATCCGATTTTCCTACATGATGTTCAGCAATTGTGTCTTATCTCCATCTATTGTGTGTGAGTTTTTTTTTTTTCTTCCAATTGTTTCGCCAAAGCGATTTTCTATGATGTTTGATTGATTTTAGTCAAAGAAAATGGATGGATGCTTGGATTGATGAAATGGGTTGGTTGGGTACTATTCTGAAGGCTTGGTTATGTTTTTCTTTTGACCAATGGCTTTTGCATTCAGTGGTTAACTTGTTGATGTTCGCTCCTCAGCTGAAGTTTCTGGTTGTGTAACATGTGTACCTGGTAAATTTACTGTGTTTCTAGCTTTTTGGATGAAAAGTTGATCCAGGTGATTCGATGATGATTCCTGAGTATTCAAAGAAAACTGTACAGATAAAGTTGCGGTTTTTCTAACCCTACTGCTGAAAATTGTATTAAAAAAATTTCTAGATCCCAGACATCAGGAGGGAACTATTTTCCCCTTTTCTTGTATGATTCTTGTATTCATTTATGCCAACTTGCGAATTTTTCCATTGAACTTTTTTTCTGGATTACCGATCAACACTTTACCCCTTTTACCCATTTTTGAGGGCCAGGATGGTTGGTAACTGTTTTCCTTTTTTATTCATTACTTATGTCAATCTCAAGCATTCTGGTCAGGGAGATGATTTTCTTTTTAATTTTTTATACTGTGAACAGTGACATAGAGTTTGTTTATAATGCCTATTAACTAGAAATTTAGTTCATTAGGTTGGTATTTTAATGAAAAATTGTTTCATGGTTGCTGATTCTGCTGGAATCCACGTCTTCATTTATGGGATCATCATTTTTGTTTTATTATTTGCCTCCACTTTCTTCTGCCGACTAAACTTTGCCTCTTTTAGGAGCCCAGATTTGACCCCTTTTATTGATTGTTGTGCATAATATAATTTTGTTTGACATGGGGATTACTTTAGGCTATGTGATTTGGGTGCAGTAATATCATTACTCAAGATGAGTAATGTGCGTGCTCTCAGAAGTTACCGACGAAGGAAGGCTGTTTTGGATTTGGATCTTAATAGAGCTCCACCTGAGAATCGGGAGCAAGAGGGCCCTTCGAATCCACAGGAACCTCAGTTAGTTCAAGCTCTTCAGCAACCACAAGTTGTACAGCCTATTGATGTGGAGGCCATTGAAGATGATGTCATTGAATGTACAGCAAGTGCTTTTGCTGAAGTATACCTCTCCTTTGGATTCACTGTTGATTTGATAATGTCATTCTATATTTGATTTTGAGGGCTAGCGTTATTTATGCAATTCTCATTCAATTTAGGCTAAAAACAATTCAAGAAGGAATCGTGGGAGGACTATAGTTGATGTGGATTTGGGTAAACATATTACTCCATTACTCTGCCTTTTTCCTTGTCAAATCTTTGTTATTTTCTTTCCTGTGACTTGTGCTGGTTAACTCCCTCCCCTTTGTTTATGATATTCGCAGATTATCAGAGTTGGATAACTGAAAATGCTACCAATAATTCCAGAAGAGATTCTTCGAACCAAACAATACTTAATTCTGAAGTATGTATAAACTTGGAAGGCAGTGGCAGTTCTGAGGTAACAAAATGTTTTAGAGATGTCATGTTTCATGCACTAAACACAAAGATGAGTGTTGACAAAGATGGGTAACAACAGGAATACAAATCCTTTACTATGCAACTGTCACAACACAAAATACTACATGATACACTTCAAGGACAGAACACAATATATCTGCCAACTTTGAGAGGTTGTTTCTCTCAACCCAAAACCACACTCAAAGTTCTACCCTGCCTTCCATGCTCTCAGCTAGTCTCTTTACACACCCAATTCCAATTTTTTAACTGCTCCCTCCTACCCTTCATCATTACTCTTATTTTTCTCCTTCACTTTTCTGTCTTTTTGTATCTTAACTTCTGTGTTTTCTTCTGCACTAATTGTTCCCAATTTCTGCCAGTTTGCTACCCTGTGTTTATTTTGGTCGCAGAAGTGATTTGGGACCTCTTTCCCTCTCGTAATCTCTTTTGCTTTGGCTTGTGATTCACTCTACACACAACTTCCTGAGTGCCATATTTATACTCTCTGTATGTCAGTTTTCCCTTTGCATCTAGGCCCTTCTTGATTTTTCCTTTTTACTTCCATTCATTGGCATTTTTCAGGGGAAGAAAAATCTAGGTAAAACAATGAACAATCTAGAGAGGGCCAGAGAGCCAGTCCTTCTTTGTTTTTCAACTTTTTTGGGTTTTTTAAAACACGAGGCATATTCTTTGTGTTGTGGTATCAGTTTATTCAGTGTAAGTATGATTACCATCAGAATGAATGGGATGCTGATCTAGTACATTTGACATTTGTGCTAACCTTGGAAATCAATATATCAAGGTTACATCACTTTAAGTCTTGTGTCCACCAAAATGGGTAATGGTCCTTGAATTAAGTTTTGGGAGGATCTTGGCTGTAGGGTTTTAACTTTTTATTAAAGCTTTTTCTGGATTTATGTCATCCGTCTTTGTTGCAGCGGTCATTTGGTAGTTTTAGTCTTTCCAAGGATGTAAACAATGATGTTCCCAGTGTTGTTCATCATCTCAGCATAACTTGATTTTCTTTGTTTTAGTGTTATGAGATGCTACCTACAGAATCAAGTTTTGACATTTTCCCTCTTTGTTTTGGTTTTCATGCCATCTTGACTCTTTTCTAATAAAAATAATATTTGTCGTAATATGTAAATGATCAGTTCTTGATATCATATAGTACTGACATGAACAAATGGAATCAGCAGTGGCGGTATTAATATTTTGAAATTTCTACTTTGAATATTCCTTTTTGCAGTGGGGGAATGATAAAAAGTTGCCTAAACCTCCAATGGAGCCTGTTTTTAGCTGTCCAATATGTATGGGCCCATTTATTGAAGAGGTGTCGACAAGGTGTGGTCATATTTTCTGTAAGAGTTGCATCAAGGCTGCTATAAGTGCACAGGGTAAATGCCCTACATGTAGGAAAAAGGTCACTGCAAAAGAGCTCATCAGGGTGTTTCTACCATCAACTAGTTGAAACAAGGTATGGCCATGCTTATTGGTTATATATGAGTTAGTTGAATTTGCTTTCTTGACCTGATTTGTAGAGGAAACAAACAAGTACTAGATTTAAAAAAAAAAATGCAGCCAGTAGTTTCTGACTTTCTGCCTCATGATTGGTTGATCTGGAAATTCGTTGCTTCTTGCTGCCTCCATCAAAGACTTTTATGGAAGGCAGCTCTGGAAAAACCTAATTGAGTTTCCTATATGTGGGGTCCACAAATAAACACGGGACTTGGTAGCGGGTGCCGATAAAAAAGGATCAACAAGATAAGGGTTTTGAGCCTGTCATGCCTTATTTGGATGAGCTAAAATGAACTAGAGGTTCATTTGGCATATCAAATTTCCTCCAAATTCTTAGTCTTTCCGTCCAGAAATAAAAGAAATGTTAGTTTTTTTTTTATATTTGGCTTGGACTATAATCACTGGTACTTCATGACTTTTCTCAAAGTACTTTTACTTGGTCAGTACTTTTTTCTGTTGACTAAATGATCTTTTCTTTTGCGTTATGGTTTTTTCCCCTCGCAGACTGGGTTTTAGGAGAATCAGGAGTGGAGGAAGCCATACAATACTTTGGAGGGAGTTACTGTGCAGTCTTTATTATGATCTTAGTGTAGTTGCTTTGGAATTTGTTTAGTTTTCTGTTGGGCCTTTTGAGTACTATAAATTATTAACTCATGGGGATGGTGTAGGTTGATATTAATTTTGGCTCCTTTTTTCTTGAGCATTTTGTTCTGTCCCACCTAGTCTTTTGCCCCAAAGGATTTATATGGATGTTATGTAAAATACCTCTTAATTTATGTTATAGGAGTCATCTCCTTGTTGTTATATGGCACTCTTCGTCTATGTGCGGGATGTTTTACTTATTTTAAGTGTACGTTTGGATTAGTTTTTGGAAAATAGCTTTTACAATTTACGAAGTAAGCACGTAAGAAGAGTTTTGTCTCTGCTCGCAAAAAAAGGCTTATGAAACCACGGTTTTGGTGGTTTTCAAACACCCTAAGTAATGTGCTATATGAGGCTATTTTGTGTGGGACTTGCCTTTAGATCCAAATCCCCATTCCTTGTTGGTTGCAAAATTTGATTATTTTAAGTGGAGATGAGGTCTTGAATGGGTTAAAGCCTTTGTTGGTTTTTATTTTTCTAAACTTAAACCTCCTCTCTTTTTGTTATAAAGTATATTTTTAATCCTTTTAATTTAAAAGTTTCATTTTGATTCACTTTAAAAAAGATTTCATATAGATCGTTTAATTTTATAGTGTTTTTTTTCAATAATATAATCTTAATGTTAACAAAGATACTAACATTGAAATTTTAAACATTAACAAAACATTTTCAATTATTGATATATTTATTGTAATTTTCAGAAAAACAATATTGACAAAATATGGTCATTTGAGATTAATGATGGTAGGATTAAAGGGTACTTTATAAAATTAAGAGTATCAAACTGAATTTTTTGTATAAAGTTAAAGAATTAAATATATAACATACTAGTGGAAAAATCACTTTTAAGACAGGTTAAAAACGACATTTTACACCGGTTCTGGAGGCAGTATAGATGCAACTGGTCTAAAAAGTTTGCCACTTTTTAGACCGATTCCTGAAAAATTGTTTTAAGATCGGTTATTGAGACAACCGGTCTAAAAATAATTAGTTTTAGACCGGTTATGAAAAAAACCAGTTTAAAAAGTGAATTTTTTTAGACCGATTTTCTAAAAAATCGGTCTAAAATGAACTTTTAGATCAGTTGTCTCAATAACCGGTCTAAAATAGACACTTTTTAGACCGGTTATTGAGACAACCGGTCTAAAAAGTTAATTTTTTTTTAAAAAAATTGTTCCGTTTAAAAATATTTACCTAGTAAGTCATTTCCCCTATTAGGACATTTTATTCAGCAAGCAGCCATTTCAACAACATCCAAATAAATTCTTCTCTTACACATTATATAACAAATATCTATCTTATATAGAAGCTTTTTCATCAAGCATTTCAATTGGATATGCATGTTGTAATACTTACATCATTCATCTTATACCCCACATTTAACAAAAGCAACAACAATAAATCATTTTCCTAGGTTCTTCATAAATAATTCTCTCTTGCACATTCCCATTTCGTCAAGCATTTTAAAACATAATTTCAAATCATGTAACTTACATTATCATTCTTCCTACACCCCATATTCCACAGAAGTAACAATTATAAATCATTGAAAATCAACACATGATTACACACAATATAAAAATTAAGGTATGCTGCTAAACATTTTTATTCCCCTGTTTTAATATTAGAGTTTGACAAAATAAATCAAAACTTTAAGTAAGATCAGAATACATGCAGTAGACAGTAATCCATAGTTGATGATCACTAGCTAGCTTCAGAGCATCTACACTAAGACACCTCATATTCTTGTGACGACAACAAAAAAAGTAGTTTTATATATACCAATAACAATATACATAATTCGAATATAGTTCATGATAATTATTTTAGCTAACTAACCTTCAAAGTAGTTTTATAAAGGGATATCCTTCCATATCCCTTCATGATGATTGTTTCTTGTGTCGTGTTCATTGTCTGCTTCATCTTCTTCGTTCAATTCTGGTAGACCCCTAGAAAAAGGAGTCTCAAGAAGATCATTCATTGAATGACTTTCCTGATTAATATCAACGACCCCTTTTCCTTGAATAGCTACATATCACATTTTATTTGCCTGATCAGTAATATAGAACACTTGTTTCGTTTGATATGCCATAATAAAAGGTTCATCTCCAAAACTTCTACTAATTAGATAAACCAATATAAATCCCAACTGATCAATCAGCACACCATTGTTGACATAAATCCACTTGCATTTGAAAATAGGAAATTTAATTTTAACATAATCAACCACCCAAATCTCTTCAATAACCCCATAATAAGGTATTGCTGTCAATCTAGGGTTCTTATCTTTTGAACTAGAGAAGTGCATAGATTTAGCCACTAACATAACCCCATTGTTATGGATTGTGCTCCTATCATCAAGGAACTTCGTGTAAAACATATAACCATTTATCACAAATGAAGTCCATCTTATGACATCAACCTCAGGAACACGTGCTAACCATTTAATTGTATCAGAAACACATTCTTCTCCGTCAACCTTTTATTTGAACCAATGTACAAAAGTTTTGTTATGCTCCATAATTAACCTTTGTTTAGTCATTCGACCATTTTTTTTTCCGTACAATTTCTTTATGAGCATTAATGTAATCTTGAGCTTCATCAATATTATTTAAGATGTATAAGTGGACTTGTTGTAATTCATCAGAATCCACACTTTTTACTGAAGCCCCGCATCTACCGCCTTCTTCATCATGACGTTCAGGAAGTTCAATGTATCTTACATTTGACAAGTAATCTTGACAAAACTCCATAGCTCCTTCAGAAACATTTTTTTGAACAATAGATACTTCAGGGCGGTTAGGGTTCTTCACATTTCATTTTAGGATTTTCATAGTTCTTTCAATTGAATACATTCATTGTAAATAGATAGGGCCACACAACTTGATCTCCCTGACTAGATGAACAATTAGATGTACCATGATGTCAGAAAAAGAAGGAAGAAAAAGCTTCTTAAGCTGGCACAAGATCAGATATCATTTATTTTCCAGTTCATCTAATATTTCTGTCTCAATGACTTTACTACAAATAGCTTTGAAGAAGAAACAGTTTAGTCAGAATATGTTGAAGATCATATTCGACAATACCTCGAATAGTTACTGGGAGTAATTGTTGCATTAACACATGACAATCATGAGACTTTAGCCCTACTAACTTCAAGTCTTTCATCGACACAAACTTCCTAAAATTTGAAGAATACCCTGAAGGAACTTTGATGCCATGTAAACACTCATAAAAGCTTCTTTTCTCATCCTTAGATAAAGTATGAGTAGTTGGAGGACAAAAAGTTCTCTTACCATATGATTTTGGATACAAGTCTTCTGGCATCCCCATTTCTTGCAAATCTAATATTGTCTTCACGCCATCCTTAGAACTACCTTGTATGTTAAGCAGTGTCCTCACAATACTATCACATATGTTTTTCTCCACATGTATGAAATCAATACAGTGTCTCGCATCAAGATTGGGTAAATATGGAAGATTGCAGAAGACAAACCTCTTTTTCCATTTATTTTTTTCATTACTATTTTTTGTAGTCTTACCAAAGATAACATTCATATTTTTTACCTTTTCATAAACTTGCTCTCCAGTCAGTGCCTTCGGAGCATCTTCAAACTCTTGTCTACCGAAAAAAGCTTTATTTAATACACGATACGGGTGGCCTCGTCTAAGAAATTTCCTATAGTCAAGATAAACTGTCTTTCTTCCATACTGAAGTTGATGTTAGCATATTCCTTATTCACAAATCGGACATGCTTTATGATTTTCAACACTATATCCTCACAAGTTTTCATATGTAGGGAAGTCATTTATAGTATAAAAGATCATGGTTCACATTTTAAAAACCTCCTTTTTGTTCGCGTAAAAAACATCAACACCTTCGCCCCACAACTCTTTCAAGTCTTCGATTAAGAATTCTAGGTAAACATCTATGTCATTTTAGGTTGTTTTGGTCCTGAAATCAACATAGACAACATGATGTACTTTCGTTTCATGTATAACACAGGAGATAAGTTATAAATTACAAACAAAACAGGCCATGAACTATGTATACTACTTAAGCTATAAAAAGGATTCATGCCATCCGTGCTAAGCCTAAGTCTAAGGTTCATAGGCTCTTCACCAAAGGCAGAAAATAATTGATCAATTTTCTTCCATTGAGAAGAATCAGCAGGATGTCGAAGCTTTCCATCGGATATCTTCTCATCCACATGTCATCACAAATTTTTTGCATCGTTTTCATTAGTAAACAAGCACTTAAACCTTGGTATGATTGGAAGATACCACAATACTTTTGCAAGGGCGTTATTTGATTTGTACCTCGAGGTTTCACATATCAGACACTATTTTTCCTCTCCATGCTCTTTTCTATACAATATACAATCATTAGGGCATGCATGGATCTTTTTATACTTCATCTCTAGTAGACACAGTATTTTCTTAGCATCATAGTATCGAGAAGGCAACACATTATCATCTGGAAGCATGTCCTTAAAAGCCTCAAGCGTTTTTGAAAAACTCTTGTCGCTTCATCCATGCCATGCTTTCAAGCTCACCAATTTCAATATTGCTTTCAACAATTGGTATTTTTTACACCCCGGTTACAACGGCGTCTCAATATCACTACACATATATGTATGTGATTGTTCAAAAGCCTTTTCTCTTACATCATGAATAATATCCTCTATCCGATTATCTGTATCCATATCATTATCATCAAAGGTTACTCCCCCCTGTTGAGATGAACTTAGCATTTCTAATTTTTTACCATGCCATACTCATACTGTATAACTCTTACAAAATCCTTCACAAATTAAATGTGTATATATATCTGCAGCACTTAGTCGCTTCTCATTCAAACATACTATACAAGGGCAATAAAACTTCCCACTACTATAATCGGCATTTCTTCTAGCGAAGTCTGAAAAACCCCTCACCCCATTATCATATTCAACACTTGTTCGTTTAGTGTTTATTTTAACTATGATCCATATGTATCTCAACACTTGTAGCACCCTATATCCAATAGTAAAAGGATAGACAAAAAAACAACAACCATAGAGTTTTAGAGATTTCAACGAATTTTAAGATGCACCATTTGAAATTAGTATTGTTTCAACAAACTAATAACACTGACAATCAAACAATTATACTAAATTAAAACAGAATTTAGAATGGTATTACTCCAAGCCAAATATCATAAGTCAGAGCATCTTATTTACTTTTGGTTCAAAACCAGAAAAACGTATATGTAGTAATAAAGTCATCACACAGTTTTCCCTTTCACCTTAATTACTTTTTTCTGCAATTATTTCGTGACTAACTATATTATAAGAGTTAATATTGTTGAGAATAAGCAAATACAAGCTGAAAGTTGAAGGCTTTAATTAACAAAACACTAACCCGATTAAAGACCATGGAGTGAGCTTCTACCCAAAGTCATGGTGGCGTCGACTGAGGTTAAAATGAAGTCCTGAAATTCACGGCACTGACAAAGGGAAGTCATGACAGAGTAGAATGGTCACTATGGAGAATAGAGGTGGCGGTAGAGGAGAGTGACGATGACCAAAGAACAGTGACGAAAAACACATCAATGACAACAGTAATGACGAAGGAGAGTTGAGCAAGTGAGGAACGGGGCACCATGGACGAGTTCAGAACAAGCAGGGACAAAGCTCACAGAGAAATGATAAAAAGAGAAGAAAAGGTTCATAGAGCGTGGGAGTAAAAATAAGGGCGAAAAAGCTCACTTTTTAGATCGGTTTTTGATAAAAACCGGTTTTAAATGGGTAAAAAAAGTATTTTTTTTAATTTTTCACATTTAAGACCGGTTTTTATTAAAACCAATATTAAATGTTTTACATTTTTAATTTTTAATTTATTTTGATATTTTTTGATTGGTTTTATTTATAACCAGTCTAAATAATTTTTTTAAGATTGATTTTTTGGAGTACCAGTCTTAAAAGTTTTATATAATTATAAAACTGCTATCGGTCAAATTTTTTAGACCTTATCCGCAATAACTAGTCTAAATGTGGCAGTCTAAAAAAGAAATTTTGTGCTAGTGACATTGCAAGCTAAAATCAATGCTCAAAAGGAACTATTTGATACACAAGTGTAGTATTTGAAAGAAACAAAAATAAATTCTTCCATTTTAGTGAGTTCTTGAACCCAAGTTACTTAAACTTTTTGCAATGCCATTTAAAATCAATTCTTGCTAAGATAGGCGGAAAGAATATGACCTTTGTGATTATTAGAGTAAATATAATGCGAGATCTAAATGATATTTTGCTCTACAAATCATTAATCTATAAGCATTGAATTAGTTGATTCATCTTTTCTTACTCACCATTACTAATTTGTCAATAGCTAATACGAATATCATCTAAATTATTACCAACAATCAAATTATCAAATAACAGATATCAAAATATAAAATATGGTGTCTTCGGTGACATCAAATTCAATTTTATTATAATTATGATACATTAATATTAATGAAATTGATATTATTATTAGGATTAAGGTGTAAATTTTTCTCGGAAGTTCTCACTGAAGAGTAATATTGGCTTGAATGTTCGTTAAAAAACTGTCATTGACTATTAAAATATTGACATTGATACTCTCAAAAAAACTTTCAGAATAATATTACTTCTCAGTAAAAATTTCTAGTATAAATTTGCACCTTAACTCTAATAGTTTTGCTACTACTAAAGTGACGTCACACGTGCCCCTTCAAAAAGCCGTCAGATATTAGTAGTCCAAACTCCAAACTTGAATAAAAATACAACCACGTCTTTATCTCCCTTATACTTTCAAGAGGTGCATGAACAAGTTGATGGAAGAAAAGTCTTAATTAATTCTTTTTGGTGTAATTCATGCGCTTCATATCGTCAAGCTTTCTTATGGCTTGCCAAAGCCCCACTTGTCACACTCAGACAACGATTCCTGCCAATTCAGCTCTTAAAGAAGCTTCAATTCTACCCGGAAATCAGAAATGTTTCGCCTCGCTATCTTCTCATTTCAGGCAAAATGAACCTGTCGATTCTTTAATCTACGGTATTCTGTCACTCTTTACGTATTCCGCAATCATGTATTCTGTCTCTGTGTTCTTTCTGAAATGTTGCATGGATTCATGGGTTTTCTCCATCTAGCGCAAGAAAACCACTGTAAGAAATAGAGATAGTTCATAAGAGAAGGTCAATAAAACCCTGTTCAGGAAAACTTATTATTTTGTTCTTTGGGAGTTTCTGGGTTAATCTTGTCCTATGCCTGATTAATTACTTGGAATGGAGCAGGAATTATTGGACTGATGAAAAGCTCGTAACCATTTTGGATTTGGCCTATTTCTGGAATTGCTTAGGGGACATTTTTGTTTACTTGCATGCTGTATTCATCAATTGATGTGAAAGGACTTTCACTTTTCTCTTCAGAATTTGGTGTGGCTTGTACTTGGTTGTTTCCCGTTATTGCTTTATTGTAAACATCATTCTTTATGAACAAGTTTCTTCACCAATCCAATATATAATTTCTGATTCCACACCTCGGTTATTTCGGGTTTATTTGTTCTGTTTCATGGGGATTTATTCCAAAAGTAAGGGTCCCTTTTGAATAGTCATCCAGATGAATCTAATTTATCAACCAAAGGTATCAGGTAACCTAAAAGTGTCTGGAACCAAGGCCTATGTTGCTCAGTCACCATGGATACAAGTGGTACTATAGAAGAGAATATACTATCTGGTAAGGATATGGTTAGGGAAATGTATGACAAAGTACTTGAAGCATGCTCCTTTTAGTGCTTGATGCTTATACAGGATCTCACCTATTCAATGTAACTCTTCTTGAAAACTTATCACAGTCCGTATATATTCTTTCTGCATTTTCATCAACATTTTTCAGTCAGTCACTTGAGTTTTACTCAACCTTCAATTTAGATTGTATGTCGTAAAAGTTTGTAATCGGGTCCTTATATGTATTATTCATGAGAAAATGGGGATGAAGGTAAATGATAAAGTTAAATCCCCTTGTGTACATGACAATTGGCATTTGATATCACTTAGGTTAAGTGGATGGTGGTTAAATGGCATGAACTATTCATAGCAAAGTGTCAGAGTTGCACATGGTTGGCTACATCATCAAAAGTTAACAAGTTACTAGTGGCAACTATAATAATTTAAAACTATGGGAACCTAACTACAATCTCTTAAATTACTAGGGTCAAATTAAAATAGAGTGGAACTTTGATGACCAATTGAGTACTTTAACCTTCATTTTAAGTAGAAGCAGAGTACGCTTGCTGTGGTTGAGCTTGCCTCTTTGCAACGATCTCTGTTAATAGTTAAGGCTTTTCATGAGATTGATTATAGCTAATAACTGTTTATTGATGTGTTATATTATGTACTATTAATAATGCTTATAGACAATTCTTGAAATATGATTTTTTTCCTTGAAGTACTTCAAAATGTATTTTATTTATCAAATTTTTTTAATGGTTGACCTCCTTTAACTTGTTTTGCATATGGTAGGAATGTTCGCTGGGCCTTTTAAGTCCAAACACAGTTATTTATGTTACTCATCAAGTAGAATTCTTACCCGCTGCTAACCTCATCCTGGTGAGCAGTTGAAAATTTCAAAAGAATTTAATGTTTATTTTATTCCTATCTTCTCATATTATGCCTTCTGGTTAGGTAATGAAAGGTGGGAAAATCACTCAAAGTGGAAAGTATAGTGATATGCTCAACACTGGGATACATTTTGCAGAATTTGTTGGTTCTCATAAGAAAGCTTTATCTACACTTGATTCATTGAATGAATTAAGTACCTTAGAACAACAAGACATTAACTTGCATTATGCCTGTTATTCTTTAGAAATTTTTATATTTCATCACATTTTTCTTATATATTTATTGGTTTTGAACTCACATTGTGCATAAAATTTATACATATGAAGAAAAATGTGATGTAATGAAAATGTTTTAGCAATTATCAAATTTTGAGCTAAATGTATAAAAGTTTTGATTAAATTGACGAAATTAGAAAGCTCATAAACTCCTCTTTCTAGGAGGATGATGATAAGATGTAGAAGCTTACAAAGATCATTGGAAGTGGGGAAAAAAAAGAACAAAATTTATAAGGAAGATCAAAGAAGTAGCTTGAAGATACTCTCAATCGCTTTTGCTTTGCTACAATAATGCAAAAGCAAAAACATTCCAAAAATGGACCTTTTTGTGCGCATTCGCTGTTACCTCGCTGTAACAAAACAAAAGTAAAAACACCCAAAATAGACCTTTAGCAAAAGTGAATTTGCGAAACTGATGATATGCATTTTGAAAAAGTGACGAATCTGTGGTCTTTTAGCCTAAGAGAGGGCGCCAAAATTGCTAATTCTGGACTAAAGAGAGGCTGGGCATAAGAGAAAACACCTTGAAAGACAGCTTGGAGGAAGATTTGGGAGCTTGGAGGAAGAATCTAGAAGATTTTAAGAACTTTTTTTGGTTTTCTCCACCTTCTTCTCTATTTTTCTGCTGAATCTTGCAATGGACATAAATGTTATTTTTATCTTTAGTTCATTTCACGTTATGTATAGCTAATTTTGTCATTTAGGATTACTTTTACCCTTTCTATATATTGGAACTATTAGATTTTCTTGCTTTTGTTAGTTATTGAGAATATATGCTGATTTTTCTTTATGTTTAATGACTATCTTGTGTGTGATTAGCATATGATTAGAATAGTTAGTTCAATTGATGATGCTTGAGAGAGCTATCTTGGATGTAGAACTTAAGAAAAATCATTTTAGATTTGAAGTTTATGGATTAAATAGATGGTTTGTTGTTAGAATAGAAATATATCTAATAACCTAATATAGTCTATTAAAGAATTGTTTTGTAAAGATGGTTTTCATTAATTATAAACAAGAGATTGAAAATTTTTAATGAAGATTAAAATTAAATATTGACTCGAGAGAGTTTGGTTGATGATTTTTGAATCTTTGACTAGCATATAAATTCATTCAATTAGCATAAATAATTTAATTGCATAGTTTCATGCAATACAATGGGGTAAAAGTAATCCTATGCCTTTAATCTCTTAAAATCAGAATCAATTTTCTATTTTCCATTACTCAATTTTATTATTTTCATCAAAATTCCTCATTTGACTAACTCAATTTCAAATGAATTTATTCAATCTAATTAGAAACATGGTTATAATAATTAGCTCACTTTTGTCACAGTCCTTATAGAACGACATTCTTTTTATCATTATAGTATTACTTGCGACCCGTGTTCTTACGGTAAGCTAAATGGCGAACAAGTAGTGCCCAAAAGGTTGAAGCAAATGTAGGAACCAAAGATGTGAAGACTGGTAAATGAAATCAGATGAGATCAATGAGCAGAAAGGCCAACTTATCAAAGAAGAAGAAAGAGAGAAAGGTCATATAGAGGAACTCCAGCACCTTTAATATTATCGGCTCAAGTTCTGTTCGAACTTCTGCAAATTGGAAGTAACTATTGGATAGCTTCGGCCACTCCCATTTCATCAGAAGTGAAAGCAGTTACTAAGCCTTTTACATTGATAATTGTCTATACTCTATACGCTTCTTCGTCCTTGGGAAGTTCTTTATTCATCCTTATGCTGGTTGCGATAGCCAGTTTTAAGACAGCTACTATACTCTGCAGTAAAATGAATTTCTGCATTTTTCGTGCTCCCAAGTCATTTTTTGATGCAACACCAAGTGGAAGACTCCTTAATAGAGTACATTATATACTTTTTTCCTCCTGTCAATTTTGATATTGAAACTCTCTGTCTGTTAGTTATGGTAGTTGTCACTAGTATTATGATTTTTGCCTGTACTTTTACAATCTGTTCTTTTGCAGGCTTCTACTGATCAAAGCACTGTGGATACAATCATTCCACATAAAGTTGGGGGATTTGCTTTTTCAATTATCCAGCTCCTAGGAATTGTAGTAGTGATGTCTCAGGTTGCATGGCAGGTCATCTTCATCTTTGTACCTGTGGTTTTTATCAGCATCCGTTATCATCAGGTAATCTCAGTTTAATAAGTTGCCTTGTAAAATCTGTATGTGTGATCTAAGATGCTGGCACTGTGTTTGTGATTATTATACACCAAAATGCCCTTTTCTCATGTCCTTATTTCAATTGAGGAGACAAGGAGCATTTCGTCGCAAAAGCCTAAGCTATTAAATTTGGGAAACTTGCTGAAAAAGCTCTTATTGCAAAATTTATTATTTAAAGGAACCTAAGGACTAGGTTCTTAAGCGGGTGCAACTCTTCTTTAGCTGTGTGAAACCTATCTTCAGCAATGTGCAAATGTCTTCCGTTTTGCTCACAGTTCAAAATAGGTTAAAGACAGTTGAAAAAGAGTTGCATCCGTTGAAGATAGATTGAACCTAGTTTGGGCCCTTATAAAATTTTAGGTACTTTGGGTAATAAATTTTGCCATCCAGATTTTTCAGCAATTTTCCCATTAAATTTTGGCCCATGTTTCTTTTTTTCTGCTATGAGCCCATGAATAGTTTTATCCTCATACTAAAACCATTTAAGCTTGAAGAATGGACAAATCACTGATTGACTTGTGTTGAAATTTCATTATTTATGAGTAGTAAGATGGGAAGGATTGAACTCCTGACCATTTAGTAATAGCAGCTCTAGTGCTTTGTCAAGGACCATTTTCACTCAAAAGTTTATCTCAATATTATTTACCATATTATATGTTGACTGATCAAGATGACATCCATGAGGAGGCTAACTTATAATTTCTGCAGCAATATTATTTACCATCAGCGTGAGAACTACAACAATTGGTTGGAGTATGCAAGGCTCCAACTATGCAACATTTTTCAGAAACATTATCTGGAAGAACAATCATCAGAGGCTTCAAGAGACAGATATGAAACTGATGGATGGCTGTTCTCGCCCAAGATTCCATATTTCCGGTGCAATGGAATGATTGTGCTTCCGTTTAGACATGTTGTCTTCTATCACATTTGCCTTCTGTTTGATATTCTTGGTATCTATTCCTAAGGGAATCATTGATCCAGGTAAGGAGTTAATGTTTGGCATCTTATTGAAGCTGTTTGGATTAGCTTAAAGAAAGCGCTTTTGTGCTTTACCAGACAAAACTCCTTTCATATATTTACCTCTTAAGTGTAAAACCAATTCTCCACAGCTAATTCAAAGAGGCACTAATCATGAGTTACTTTGCTTTAAAACTTATAAGTGAGTTAAAGAAATATTGACGTTTACTCTCTCTCTCTCTTAAAGAAAGCGCTTTTGTGCTTTACCAGACAAAACTCCTTTCATATATTTACCTCTTAAGTGTAAAACCAATTCTCCACAACTAATTCAAAGAGGCACTGATCATGAGTTACTTTGCTTTAAAACTTATAAGTGAGTTAAAGAAACATTGACGTTTACTCTCTCTCTCTCTCTCTCTCTCTCTGTTTATTGAAGGAATTGCTGGCTTAGCTGTTACCTATGGACTTAATCTAAGCATCGCACAAGCTTTGATGATATGGAATCTTTGCAGCATGGAGAACAAAATTATATCAGTTGAAAGGATACTTCAGTATACTTGCATTCCAAGTGAACCTTTCCTTGTGATAGAAGAAAACCGACCAAATTGTTCTTGGCCATTGTTGGGACTAGTTGATGTTCATAATTTGTAGGCAATTTCAGTTTTGCAAGCTAACCACTGTACATAAATTCTGTAATTAGTGTCCTAATTGCAATTTTAGTCACTAAAATTCAAACTAGAGACATCTAGTTCCTCTACTTGTTGAAGAAATTTAGTTATCTAAAACAAACTCGAGTTCTATTCTTATGACTTTTGAACCTCCTAAGCATTATATGTAGCTGATTTTTTTTCTTATATTTAGCTTGCTGATATTGTTTTAACTAAGCTGGAGGTGCTTAATTAACCTGATAACAAAATTGAAGGAACTAAATTGCTGTACTAATGAGTTAAAAGGACTAAAATATCAATTAATCCAAACTTTTTTGTCAGCATGGTTTGTTAGACACTAAGAATGATGTATATGATGAAGGCACGTTATGCTCCACATTTGCCTCTTGTATTGCATGGTCTGACAGGCACATTCCCCGGAGGACAAAAAACCGGGATTGTTGGGAGAACCGGCAGTGGTAATCAACAATTATACAAGCACTTTTCCGAACGGTCGAACCAAACGCCGGGAAAATTACCATCGACAGCATCAATATCGCATCGATTGGGCTTCATGATTTGAGGTCTAGACTAAGCATTATTCCTCACGATCCAACCCTGTTTGAAGGGACTTTAAGATGTAATCTGGACCTGCCGGAAGAGTACAGAGATGATGAAATTTGGGAGGTGGTTTGGTTTTATTTTTCAGTAACTCAGTCACCCACTGACACACACCCACACTCTGGGATCTGTCCTAAAACTTGGCCTTCTAGTTTGTCCATTGCTTAAATTGTTATTGGCTACATTCATTGAGAATCTTTTTTTTTTTTTTTGTTACACTTCATTGAGAATGTCTTAGGGTGTGTTTGGTTCTATTGAGATTAGATTAAGTGAGATTCACTGAAGTTAGGTTAGGGAAGGTTATAATTTTGTTTGGTTCAAAAAGAGGGAAGGGGAGGTTTGGTATCTTGTTTGGTTCAGAAGGGGAGGTGAGGGGAGTTAATTATAATTGGACAAAAATTGCCTTCTATATATATTTTTTCTTCTTTTACAATGTATTTATTAATAATTATTATTTGTAAAATTATTATTCTAACAATTATATACACTTGTTTCACACACTTGTCATCATGTTTAGTGGTCCACATCATTCTTCATTTCAGTAAGAAGGACCAACATGTGTTTTTGGAAAGAGAAAGCAACAACATTTACAAGCAATAGATACAAAAGTGCAAAAAAACATTGCAAACTTCATGGAAAATATCCTACTGCTTGTTTTACCCGAGCGAATGGACATATTTGCTTAAGTAACATGCAATTTCTTATAGCTTGTGAACAATACATCTCATAGTGTGTGTATATATATGTATATTTAATATTGATAAATTATTATGAATTAAAAAATTGTGTGGACATCCATTTCCATCTCCTTCTTCATTTCTCGAGTAACGCCTACTTCTCCTCCACTATTCCATTAAACTTGTAACTCAAATCCCATTCACATTGATGTCCGCTATTGGTCATTTAATATCAACGTAACCTACTCAATATTCGTGAAATAAGAGAGAAAGCTCAAGAGTTTTGAGGTCTAGGAATGTACACATGCACAAAAATCATGTATGAATGAATACAAACAGAAAGAATTTTTAGGTCTCCTTAATATGAAATGAAAGTTAGAACGTCCAGCCATATAAAAAAAATACCTTGAAATTAGTTAAAGATCATCAAATTGTCATGCTTCCTGGTTGTAAATACTAATAAGATAAAATTTTAGCCTTTTCTGGTACTCGACAGCCTTGGTTTGGGCATGAACAAAAGAATCAGAACTGAATCAAAGTCATACCAAAGTTGCTGCATCAAAAGAGTGAAGCACTTGCTCTAATATCATTCTTTTATGAGAGTCAAGAGGACTCTCTTGTTACAGAGTGTAGCCAACAATGGAGTAAACAATTGAGCAAACCGCACATCGACATTGCCGCAACGTTAAGGTTGATTCCCCTTAGTTACAGAGTGTTCGCCACCGCTGCATCTGGGATTGGAATTTTGAGTCACCAGAGAAGATTTTGGTTTGAACAATAAAATTGAGACGAATTTTTCGGAGAAGCGTAATTAAATCCATGACATCGCAGGGAAAGGCTGTTCTGTAGAACGGCGAAGCTACTCGTCAAAGCCATTGTAGAGAGAGCACAAATTTCCACACAGATTTTTTTTTTTTTACCAGAAAAATCATGACAGACATTAATCTTACCTGAACAAAGGAGACAGTGACCTTGGATGAGCAACCGACGGTGGTTGCAGGAGCAGGCGGCGGCGGCAGCAGTTGGAGGAGCGGCCGGAGACGACGCTGAAATGGAGACGAGCTTCGAGCGGGAGTTTCGAGCGGGAGAAATGGAGGAATAGCGAATTGCAGGTGGAAAAGGGCTTTTCTTGGCAGAGATAGTGTTGGAATATTGGAAAATTATTAGGGGATATTTTGTCACAACAAAACATAAATATTTTCTCTCTTAGAAAAAAATCTCAAATCTAATAATGTGTTTGGTTTGAGAGGAGGGGAGGGGAGGGGAGCAAGGGAAGGCGAGGGGGATTAAATTATCTTTATGGGTTGAAAGTATTTAAATTTTGGATGGGAATCCAAGATTTAAAAGGAATGAGAGAGTAAATTTTAGATTTGAATTCAAAATTTAAAAAAATGTGAGGATAAATTTTGAATTTCAGTTAGACAATATTATAATTTATCCCCTTCCCCTCCCCTCCTTTCAAATCGAACACACTCTAAAGGTTTTACAAAGGAGGAGAAGCGACAACTAAAAGTCAAAAAATCTTCCCACCCCTCACCTCCCCTCTTTTCAACCAAACACCTATTTTTAATCTTCAATCTTCCCCTACTCTCACCTAACATAATAAAACCTTCAACCAAACGTAGCCTTATGCTTTGGATGTGTGTCAACTTTGGGGATCAAGTTAGGAGCAAAGAAAGAAGGCTAGACTCTCAGCATTTAATTTTAGAATGACTAAACTGAAAATTTTGGTTCCCAGATTGTTTGATCAATTAACTTTTGTCCTGCAAATAACTGCATGAGCTAGTCTCTGAAATGACAAAACTTTTCCACAATACATCATCCAACAACATGTCTTGGCAACCACTTGATAAAGGAAAACTTTTTTCTTTTTGATCAACAGAAAATAGATCTAACTTGTTACAAGTTTGTCATTTTTAAGTGAACAAGTCACTTGTCCACTGTTTTGGCGATTAAAGCTAGAGAGTCATGACAATTTCAGAAGCTTAGGACTTGTTTGGATTTACGCTCGTGAAGGTGACTTTTATTGCAAGTAACTTTTACAAACTGAAGTTAGGCTAAAAATTAATTAGTGTAATATGATTTATGCTTAGATTGACTATTATAAAAAAAAAAGTTAGTTTAACCAAAACCTGTCTAAATAATATATTGAGAAGTAAGATCTTGGTGCTTGATGAAGCTACTGCCTCAGTTGATACATTTACATAGAATTTGATTCAGCCAAATCTTAAGCAGCACTTCTGACTGTACACTCATTACAGTAGCTCATCGGATTACTTCTGTTCTTGATAGTGATATGGTTCTCCTTCTTAATAAAGGTCAGAAAACAAATTTTATGTATTTGTTTGTACATCTTCAGTTTTGTGGGTATTTTTAAGTTCATTAATTTACACCTTTTTTTCTTTGCAGTACATTAATTTACACTTAATATCAGGGTCCTGTGGAGTTTTAGACGCAACATAAGGAGATTCATTTGACCAGAAATATATAAATAGATTTCGCACTAATTGTTGGCTCAAAACACATATAGCACTAGTATCTGAGTTCTTTCTTTTCCAATATACATTGTCCTATATTGCTGTGCAGACTTGAACTCCCTCCTGTCCATATTATAAGCACCTCTACTATGGTTCATATGTAACATGTTTTTGTCTAAAGTATTAATTTTTTCTACCTAGTATTCTTAATTAATGATAAAACTTCCTAAATAGTTAACCAAAATCCTCTAACTACTGACTTTTATTGAGGGTGATTTTGATATTTTACAAGAAATAACTAATTTTAACTAACTTCATTAATTTATGTAAAGTTGTTATTAGGTACTTATAATAAGAACTGGATAGAGTATTATTTGTGATAATAAATGATTTTAGAGTATTTCATTTGGCCAACAGGCAGGATTGATTGAAGAGAACGGCTCTCCAGCAAGACTGCTACAGGACGAGTCCTCATCTTTTGCTCAGCTTGTTGCAGAGTACACTCTTAGGTCATCCAGCTCCAATCTTCACCCAAGAATGAACAAATATTGAAAATATAAATCGAATCGAAATATTCCTGATTCGCAAATAGTACAATTTATTATAAATTTTATATTTAGATTGATATACTGAGTATCTTATTCTTATTTTTTTCATTTTCATTGTACAATTAGATATTTTGAGCAGTTAATATTCTCCCCCTTATTCCCTTTTCATAAAATTAAACTTTTAAGGGGAGAGAGGTGTCTCCGTTAAAATTTTCTCCATTTTCTCTTCATTTACTATCTTTGCCATTGGATCAATTTTTGATAGTTGAGATTTAATATTTTATAATATTAAATAAAAAACTACATATAAATAAATTTAAAATGTTAAAATTATATCCAACTACTTCAACACTGTGTGCTTTTATTAATATATTTTACAATTTTTATCTTATATACTTATGAAATGTTTATGTTAAATTTTAATTAGTTTAAATTTATTTAGGTATTTTTGGTCATTTAAGATCATAATATATTGTTATACTCCTCCGGTCCTTAATATTGTTATAATCTAATTTGATTAGATTAAAGAAGTTAGTTAATATGATAATTATTTTCTAAAACACCTTAGTTACCTTTTTTTAATTCTCTCCTTGCCTCTCTTCCTTGGTTATTGACAATGGAGCATTAATAGGGTAAATTAGGAAAGAATTGATAAATATAAAAACTTGGTCTTATATTTATGACTAAGATGATCAATTCTTCAAATATGTCTTATATTAAGGACAAGAGGGAGTAAAATATTAAACCTCAACCATTAGAAGAAGATCCAATGATGGAGATAGTAAATGAAGAGGAAATGGAGAAAAAGCCCAATAGAAACACCCTTTTCCTACAGTGGATTCATTATAATTAATGCAGTATTGACTTTTTTGACATGGTGATATTTGGTAAATTTTACAAAACCCCCCACATCTAATGGTTAATTTGACATACATGTGATAATTAAATCATATTTATATTATGGACCAATTGAGGAGTCATTTCTGCTTGTGCCTGGTATTAAACATTCGTGTAACTAGCACATAACCCGCGCATTGCGCGGGCGTTATATAAGTTATACAAGTTGTTACCGTTTGCATTTGTAATATATAAGTATAAGATAATATTTTTTTATTAGGTACGAAAAAGATTGATATATTTAAATGTTTTCTTTCATATTAATATATATAAAAAAGTAAAAGCTCTATAAATATATTTGTTAGCCCATTTCCACGGTTCACAAACATATATCTTCAATGCCATGGTTTTCTCTACAGGGAAATAAATATAGTAATAATTTGAAAAGAATAAAGAAAAACTTAAAGATCAAATGTATATGTAATAAAAAATCAATTCTATATTAGGAAATTCTTGAGAGGGAGAGGTCCAAAAATAGTTTTAATATTTAATACTATTAATTGAAACTTAGAACCATTTTAGTTCCCTTTCTGCTTTCTTCGTAGATGCATAAATCATAAGTAGTACAAGTAATATAACTATGATCCTACAACCTTTCCTTAGACTCTGAGATTCAACCTTCAATGTAGAAAGAAATGAAACATTTTTAGTAGATGTTACTCCTCTTAGAGTAGAGTAAAAGACCAAAAGAACAAAACATATATTACCTGTAAATGGATTTTGTGAGTATGAGGTACACCCATAATTTACATAATGTGATGGGATATCATAAGAAGAATCATAGTAGTTCTATAAAATCAATTCTTCTCCACCTAAAATGAAAAAATAAATAAATTTTTTGCTAAATAAAACCAAACCAAATTCAATATATCTAGATGCAATGGATTATGATACTACCAATGTAGCGAAACAAAACCTTAGTGAATACCTACCCATTATTCTTTGGTTCGCATTTGCCATTGCCATTCTGATTCTCAATTAATTTGTACTTCCATTTTAAGGACTTCAATAGGCAAAATCTGGTTTCACCATTTCAACGGCTTCCTTAACCTAGAAAAAGAAAAGAATCAACTCTACATTGGAAAGGAAATTCAGTCAGGTCAAAAGATTGACGAGGGACGGTAAAGAAAAAAACGAGAGGAGGAGATAGCGCACAGAGAGAGAGAGAGAGAGAGAGAGAGAGAGAGAGAGAGGTTGAATGATCCATATATTTAAATATATTGAAGAAATAGCACCTACACCCCACTGTCATGATTATCCATATAAGGTCAACATTACAAAACCTACATTGAGGTAATACTTAATATAATATATTAAATATATCTTTTTAGGAGATATTTTAGAATGTCATCAAATTTGTCAAAAATTCTGAGATTAGGGTATTATATGAATATAGTAAATATTAATTTAAATGTTTTAAATAATTAAGTACAAAATTTTAATTCAAAATACGCAAAATATTTTTCAATTATGATGTTATCATTTAAGTCAGAATATATAAATATATAAAATATAAAACCCGTTAGTCACGGGGTTGTTACTCATATATTGAAAGTTATTTCTTTAAGTTAATTATTTTGAGAGATATTTGGAAAATTATCAAATTTGTCAAAAATTCCAAGATTATGATATTATACGATTATATTATATTAATATAGTAAATATTAATGTAAACGTTTTAAATAATTAAGTACAAAATTTTAATTCAAAATATATAAAATATATGTGAGTTATAATATTATCATTTAAGTCAAAATATATAAAAATATAAAATATAAAAATCAAAATTCCATAACTAAATTCTCCATTTATCCATGATTTTTTTCTTATAATTTAAAGAAATATAAATAAATATTTAAAATAATATACAAAAACAATTTTTGATTAAAATATTTAGAATGCCATTAGTAGGAGAAGTGGGTTGTTACCCATATATTGGAAGTTATTTCTTTAAGTTAATTATTTTGGAGATATTTTAGGATATTATCAAATTTATCAAATAACTTCCGCATTATGGTATTATTATAGTAACTATTAATATAAATGTTTTAAATACTTACATACAGAATTTTAATTCAAAATATATAAAATATATTTCATTTATGATATTATCATTTAATTCAAAGTATATAAACATATAAAATATACAAATCAAAAGGCTATGACTAAATTCTTCACGGTTTTTGTTTCCTTATGATTTAAAGTAACATAAATAAACGTTTAAAATATTTAAAATAATATAAAAAGACAAATATTTTATTAAACTATTTAGAATACTGTGGGTGAGAGTATTAGGGTTGTTACACATATATTAGAAATTATTTCTTGAGTTAAAAATGTATAAAATAAAATATGTAAATAAATAAGCTATGTGAAATGCTTATGTGGCAGCATGAGGATGGCTCAAACTGCTATTATCTTAGTCCTAAATATAGGACAAAGTTATAATTTGTGTCTATTTCTTCCCAAAATACCCTATCGATACTTCATCAATAATAATTAAATACCATAATAATTTAATAATACATCTATATATTCTATAAAGTGTGTAATACTCGCAACTCATTAATGTGACATACACTTCAATTCTACTGTTTTTTTTATAATTTAATAACATTGAAAAATTGAAATCAGTTTTAAAACAATCAAACGGGCACTTCCTGTTCCTGCATACCTAAAATAATTAACTTGGTGATACGTGTATAAATAACATGATAAATTGTGAGTCTAAGTATGCCCATAATCTTCAATGCCTTTTGGGGATGTACTTGTTAAGAATAATAGATAAAATATCATGAGAGAAATCACAATAATTCTATAAAGTCAATTTTTCTTTATCTAAAATTAAAAAAAACATATAAATTGTTTGCTAAATAAAATCAAACCAAACCAAATTCAAAATATCCAGATGTAAGGGATTATGATATTTTTTACGGTATTTAATATAAGATATATTTACCTAATTTGATTATATTAAGTTAGTTAGTTAATATGGCATGTATTTTCTAAAAAACCCCTTAATTCCCCTATTCCTTTTCTGTTTTAATTATTATTGAAAGAACATCAATAAAGATAAATTAGGGGGAACTGACAAATGAGTTCTCAATTAACCTGAAAAACCAATTCTGCATTGTTATTCCCATCTATTGGAAGTTATTTTTTAAGTTAACATATATAAATTAAAATATATCAATAAAAATAAGTTTAGGATATTATCATATTTGTCAAAAGATTCCTGGATTATGGTATTTCATTAATATATTAAATATTAATATCAATGATTTAAATAATTAAGGCAGTCACATAATTTTAATTCAAAATATATAAAATATATTTCAGTTATGATATTATCATTTAAATCAAAATATATAAATATATAAAATACATAAATCAAAAGACCATGACTAAATTTTCCATCGGTTTTTTTTCTAATAATTTAAAGTAATATAAATAATGTTTAGAATAATCAAGATAATATAATTAAAATATTTTGAATGTCCTTAGTGGGAATAGTGGGGTTGTTACGCATGTATTGAGAGTTATTTCTTAAGTTAAAATATGTAAATAAAAAATAAGCTAAATGAAATACTTACATGTCATCATGAAGTCTGCTAAAATTGCTAATTTTATATAGTAAAAAAAAAATTTAAAAATGTTATTTATTTTTAAGTTTGAGAGGTATACTCCAACATTAATCTATAACTATCTCCCCATGATCACAGCATGCACTTGATTTGTTTAGGCTAAAATAATTTCAATGAATATCTTATATTATTTCTAGCAACAAGATAATATTTTAATGTAATTTTTTAAAGTCTAGAAATCAAGATCCCAAATTAACTTGTAAGTAACTCCTTATGATCCCCTTAGGCCATGTTTGGTATGTGGTATTGGAGGGGTTAGTACTGGGATTGGCACTGGTAATGCCCATTTGTTATGTTTGGTACGAGGGATAGCAGATAACCTGAGATTGGAAGTACCATAAAAGTGGGATTGCTGGAAAGCCACCCACCCTCTGGTATTGGTGAAGGATGATGGGATTGAAAAATTTTAGGACCAAATTATCCTCATTTATAATAGTTTTCAAACTGAAATACCCTTGTCCCAGTCCTATTCCCAGCATTGCGGCTCAAATCTTTCTCACTTCTCCATGTCTTCTCTCGCCCATCTCCTTCATCTCCACTTGCTTGATCTATCGCCAATAATCATCTCTTTCCTTTTCGATTGACGGCACAACCACCCACGATGGAAAGAGAAGATGGGTAAAAGTATACAAAGGCAATTTCAAGACGCGATTGAGTGATGAATCGCCAAGTCTGGGTCATCTTCTTATTTGAGTAATGAACAATGAGATCGGGTTCGTGAACGGAGAAGGAAAAGCAACCTCCATCATCGTCCACAGGCATGGATGAACAACCAGCTTTTTGATTGAACAGGATATTATGATTCAATTATTCTTCAAACCCTCAAGGACTTTGGCAATTCCTCTTTTGATTCGTTTTCTTCCTCCAGATTTTTGACTCAATAGGATATTATGCAGTTTTAAATAAATAAAAAAAGTAGTCGTTTTGCTTCCTGCATAAAGAAACTGAGCAGGAGGTATGGGTAGGAAGAAGATGATTAGGAATGTAATACTTTTTTAGGATTAGGGACAGTAAAGTCCTTTCACAATTAATGGGTAATTTTAAAATAAAATAAATGAAATAATTCCGTTTAAATATTACCTCATACCAAACATACTTCAAAGCCTTAATCCCAGTCTCAGTCCTAATCTCAATCCTAGTTCTAATTCCAATATACCAAAATTCAATCCTATGTATCAAACAGGGCCTTAGTGTTGTAACTGCCCCGGTCATCCCTCTTTTCCCGGTACACTTATTTTGAACTAATTTTTTGATTAAGTTAATTATCAACATATTAATTAATTTAACATATTAATTTTACCTTCGTTAACATCAAAATAAAACTATATTTTAATATTTCTACTGCAAATGATATATTTAGAGTAAAATACATTGATTACCCCCTCTGTTTTACCTAAATTACACAAACCTACCATCTATTTTGAAAACGTATGTGAACCTCCCTTGAAATTAAAATACAAGTTGCAGAAATCTCTCTTACATATTTGATATTTCATTTCTATCCACCCAACTATTAGTTGACCGTCAAGTTTGACTATTAAATATTCACTTTGACCAAAATATCCCTTTTTCAACAAATGAATATGTAACGCCCCAATTTTTGATTAATGGCTAATGATAATTATTGAGGATAATTATCGGATTAAAGTGGAATTAATGTATATTGGTGACAATATTAATTTATATGTCATAATTGAAGGAAAATTTAAAGAATGGAATTATTGGCTTTAAGTTGGTGATTAATGGGGAAATTAATTACTAACTAAGGAGAAATGAGATATGTAGCCAATGGGTTAATGGAATTGGTTAGTATAACTAAGTGGAGGATTAATTAGGAGGAGATTGTATGAGGGAGTGACAAGTGGAAAGCTTACTTGATGGTGGAGTGTTTGGAGAAGTCAAGGGCATGGTGCAATGATTTTTCTCTCTCCCTCTTCCCTTGCATTCAGTTGAATGGAGTATGGGAGTCAAATAATTATTATTCCATCTCCCTCCATACACTCAATCTCTCATTGTCTCTCTCTCCCTCTCTCTTATGCGTATGAAACAAGGGAAGGCAGAATTTCTGCCCTCAACTTCATATCTCCTCTCCCTCTCTCATGCGTGCTTCAATGGCTGCCCAAGAAGGATGAAGAACTTGGTGAAATAGGTGAGCCATTTGACCCTCTTAATGACCCCTAATGGAAAAACTCTCTTCTTCAATCATGTTCCTTGTGTTGAGAGCTTCAATTCTATGGTTTTAGATTTGCCATTGGTGGTGATTTGAGCTCTCAAGGAAATATAGAGTTTGTTGAACTAAGGAACTCCTTTGGGAAAGTTAAAGAGGTGAGTAAGTTGAGCATTTTGATATAAGTTTTGTGGTCATTTGGTTAAGTTGGAATTTTTGGAAATTTAACCCTATTTTCGAAAATTAGGGTCTCGTGGTGTTGGGTATGTTATTGGCATGGAAATGGTGTCTTGTGGGAAGTTTGGGATAGATAGAATTGATTGGTGATTGAAATGGTATGTTTGGATGAGTTTGGAATTTTGATGTTTGTGTTGCCCAAAACTAAAGCATGATAATGGAGTAGGATTTTGGTTATTTTGAGGTTGCCATTGTGTTCCTTGTGGAAAATTGTGTGTGAGAAGTGTCAAATGTGAATTTTTAACCATTGGAAACTTGGTTTTGAAAGTGACAAGTTTTGGTTAGTAAGAAACTCTGTTCTGGCAGTGATCTTGCATGGACGTTTTAAAATAGCAAATGGTGTTGGAAAATTATGAAACTTTCCAGTATTAACTTTCACTTGCCAAGCTTCAAAATGGACATATATTTCATGTCATTTTGATTTTTGGGCTAGGATTTATGACTGTCCAAAGTTTGATGTTAAATCTGGGAACAATTCTGGAACAGTGTGGACATTTCTTAAATTCTATATTTGTGGGGTGATTTCTGGTAATGGTCCATATTTTTCTAGTAAATAGCACTTAAATATCTTTCAATGGGCTTTAGGATCACCTCATTTCAATTTTTCTAGAATTAGTTATGATTTTTCGAAGTTTAGCCAAGAAACAGAATTTTCCTGGCCGCAGCCAGAAAATTATTGGCTGCAGCCAGAAACTTTCTGTGCTGTTTCTGGCCGCAGCCAGAAATTCTTGGTTGCAGCCAAAAACTTTCTGTGCTGTTTCTGGCCATAGCCAGAGGTTTCTTGGCTGCAGCCAACCCCTGTTTTCAGCAGCTTGTGATTTTGAAAAGTGATTTCCAATCTAGTACTTCCCAATCCTCTTAGGCGACTGTTAGAGACTTTCATAACTACTTAAGGGACTTTAATGATAACCAAAAATAAGCATTTTGAAGTCATTTGAGTATTGGAATAAGTGATAACCACTACTAGAAAAAAGGGTTTTAATGTCCATTTTTTTGGCCTTTTAACGTCTGAAAACAGAGGGACGTCTATCTGAGGGTCGTAAAAAAATATCAATAACGTCCGTAAAACAGGGGACGTGGAAGGTAGACGTTAGACGTCCCCAGTTCCAACTGGGACGTCTAAAGTGGGACCTTATACGTCCCTAGTTCCAACTGGGGACATCTAAAGTGGGACTTTAGACGTCCCCAGTAGAATTGGGGACGTCTATTGTGGCCTTTAGACGTCCCTAGTTCCAACTGGGGACGTCTAAGGTGGGACCTTAGACGTCCCCAGTAGAATTGGGGACGTCTAAGGTGGACTTTAGACGTCCCCAGTTGGAACTGGGGACGTCTAATGTGGCCTTTAGATGTCCCCAGTTTTATCTGGGGACGTCTAAAGTGTCGCCACCCATTCTACCACGTCCCTTTTTTATTAAGAACGTTAAAAGTTTTTTTTTTAAAATGGACTTTTTATATATTGCACTGTCTGGAAAATGTAAACTGCAGAAATAGGATTCCAACAACAGAATAAAACAACAGCAGTTCAGCAGAATGGAAACAACAACAAACACAGTGATTAACCCAAGGCTACTACATGCAACAAATTTAAGGAGTAGCAAACTAATTAACTAACAAACCACACAAACCACACAACAATCTATATCTAAGTCCCCAGTTTGTACAATAACCACGACTAAATCCAATCTATATCCAACAACAATAACGCTAATTATATGTACTACCACAAAAGTATGTCCTACACAAACTACTAAAGACTTTACTCTTCTGGTATACATTGAAGAAGATGTCAAGCCAAAAAGTTTCTGATCATATTTAGGTCTTCATATGAGTAGGCATCTTCATTGTCAAAAATTTATAAATTAGAAAATAAGCTTAGGTGAAATAATGAATGAAGTGAATGAATTGCCATTAAATTACAACAGCAAGAATATTATCCTCTGAGAATGAAGAAGCGAGTACTTGTTCAAAATTTGTCATAATGCCACTCTGAATGATGTTAAACATATAAAGTAAGACATAATATCCACATTCCCAGCCGCCTGATTGTCGAGGGCACTATAAATCAAAAGCAAATGGTTAAAATCAATAAAGGCATATCTAAAACGATCGTCAATCAAAAGAACTTGATTTGAAACTACGTACCTTTGGAAACAACCATCTCGGATCTTTGCCACCTCTACGTTCGCGTGGCCCGCCAAGCGCTCGATACGTCGTGCATGCCCTATCATTAAAATGAAAATCAACATAAATTAGAATAATTCATTAAGTCAAGAATCAAGAAGCAATGAAATACAAAAAAATAAGTTACGTGTTGAAGACTCTTTTAGTTTCTTTGTCTGGTCTTCTATTTAAGGAATCAAACCAGTAAACAACGTGGGACCGAGGACAGAGAACACACAAACTCCAGTGATAACTATCACAACATATACAGATTAAAAAGAAGTTAGATGGCAAGGCAATTATTTATTAAAAATCTCAAATACACAAAATTAAAATGCGTACCCTTGAACAATCGGTGCTAGATAACAACAATACTCGTCCTCTGCCAATGTGAAGCCTATATAGTTCGTCCTTCTTTTCAATGTATTCCCAATCCTTGTCGTATGTGCAGGAGACAAGAATCCATATAAATCAACTCTTTGAGAGTCAATGCATATACGACGGAAGGAGCTATAATAGAATTAAAATGATGAATGTATTAGCTAGTTAAAATCAACTTAACTAAATGAAGGAAAAAATGCGAAATAAAAAACTTACAGGATTGCAAATTTGCCCCATCCAACATCTAGCTCCTCGAACTTAATGAACTGTTTAATATCTTGTTTATCAATTGTGAAGTGATACTCTAAATCCTGGCCCACAATCCCTGTAGGCATATGTAAATCAATCTGGCGAATGCCTTTATAGATATGCTGCAGTCGTGCTAAGAAGGGCCATTTCTCTGCTTCCTGCTCGTTCTTTTAGAACATAAAAACACATATTGTTAGTAGGATGTCAACACATCTCAAGTAAAAGTGAGGTAGTTCCATACCATTGGAGGTGTTGGTGCTAACAAGCCAATAAGATGTACAAGCCAAAGGATGAAAGATCCTCTCGCCTGAGCTATCGTGGCAACCTTGTCATCAGGAATAGGGATGGCTGTACCTTCTTCCCCCTCTCGAACACACGTCACAGTCACCCTACGCAAATGCTGTGGAATTTGCTGATTATGGTGGGTAGTAGCTTCTATGTGAATGAGAGCATCTGCAACTACACGCAGCAGTGGGGCATCCAAAGAGAGGATGGCAGGTTCTCCTTACACTGGAGTGGGAGAAGGGTTGCCAAGTGGTTCCTCTGCCGGGTTGTAACTTCCTTTGGTGCTGTGGAAGGCTGGGGATGAATGGGTTCTACGCTCGGTAGTTGTCATATGTGATTCAAACATCTTCATCATTTCAGGTCGTAGCTCAGGCATCAGCTTAAGACGTAGCTCTGGCAACAGCTCTTATCAGAGCTTGTCGCGAAGGTTGGCCTCGAGCTCTTGTGAGACTTCCTGACGAATCTTGGCCACAAGATCCCTACTGGGTTCAGCTTGTGACGAATAAGGATGTGAGGCTCGGCCAAAATACTTCTGTACAGTACACAGTCATTAGGGCAAGCGTGTATCTTTTTATACTCCATACCCATTATAGATAGGATTTTCTTGGCCTTATACTTACGATTTGCAAGTACATTATCATCTGGAAACATATCACACAACAGTTCAAGCAGCAATGTGAAACTACTATCAGTCCACCATAAGTTGCTTTTAAGTTAACCAAATGTAATGTTCCTGTGAGCCGTGTGTACTTACTCCCAGGGTACAACGGTGTCTCTATATTACTCCGCAGGCTGTCATATTCATGCGACTGCGCAAAGGATTCTACCTCAACATCGTGAATTATTCTCTCCATTCTATCTTCATCTATGACATCCACAGCTTCCTTCTTGTGCGACGGACAATCAGTTACTTCCTCACCATTCCATATCCACCTTGTGTATCGAAGATTTATTCCATCACAAAGTAGGTGATCCCTTATAACTTCAACATCCCGTTTTCTCTCATTTAAACAATTGACACAAGGACAAAAATACATCCCATTTTTGGCTGGAACGTTCCTCCTAGCAAATTCAATAAAGTTTTCAACCCCATTCTCATATTCTTCACTTGTTCTTAGAGCATTCATCCAACTATGATCCATTTTATTACCACCTATGCCATTTCCATTTACACTCAAGTTTAGAATAATTGTCAACACGGGTAATTGCCTTTTACACGCATGTTTTTCAAAATTTTGGCAGCATTTCTCCTTAAAAGTGAGACATCCCAAAATCAAAATAACAAACCATCTCAGATTAATTTAAACAAAACTAAACTTTAGTTGAGGAATTGAGGGCTCATAGTATAATAGTCATTAATTCGTAAGATTACATTGCATTAACCGTAACTTTTTGTCTACTCCTATTATTTACATGCTTGAAAAGTCCACAAACATTATTGGCAAGTATAGTTGAGAACTTCCTTGATGAATGCGCTGCTTACTAGTTAAATACAATGTTGCATTACAACTTACGACTTAATATACTAGAAAATTATGAATTCTTATATAATTTTACTGATTAGTGGCTGAAGTGTCAAATTAGTCATGTTTTCACAGTAATTTTCTTTATAAAGAGAACTTGTAATTTTCTTTGCAACTAACTTCTTTTAATAAAAAGAAAACAAAATCATCACCAAATTTGAAACAAAACATCATCTTGAAAATTGTATTTCAAATAAAACATTCAAATAATTCAATAAGTACCAAATATTAGTATATTATTCAAATCAAATCAAATTAAAAAAAAAAAAAGATTGCAAATGCAAATTTGTTTCAAATCAAATTAATTATTTAAAACAATTAGATAATGATTCTTCAATCTTCAAATCAACCAAAAAAATTTAAATTGCAATCATCACCTTGTTGTGAAGACAAGTAACATACACAAATTATGATGTATTGTAATTAGGATATTGATATTAGTGTTATTTGTTGTCGTTTTGTGTTTCTGTGTTCAATGTTTAGTATTGTCGTATTGCTCAATACGCCCCTCATAGTTGTATAAATATTAGACACTTGCACAGCTTCAAGTTGTAGATTGATATTTTTGAGTTAATGAGAATTTCATGTTTCTCAAAACAATGCAAAAAAGCAAAAGATTAAAACTTGATGTGGTACGTCTTAAATTCAGCAAAATAGCAAAGATAAAGCTCAAGCACAAACCACACTTAAATTCCAGCAGAGAATCAAATGCATTTTGCTAATCATTCACAAGTTTAGTTTTAGCTAGCTAACCTGTTGCTGCAACTTTAGAGGCAGATGACCCACGGTGGTAAGAGGAGGCCGACTGTAGAGAGAATGAGAGAGAACAGTGCAAACCCAGCAGTGCGACTAGCAACGGTCTGGATGAAATAGAGGCTAAGAAGGACCAAGAAGAAATAGGGGAGAGGAGAAATAGCGTATTTGATTTGGAGAAACAAGAAAAAAACAAGAAGCGCAGCGCAGGGGAGAGGGGACGGAAGTGATGAAGATGGGAGAGTGAAAGAGTAAAGTAAAGCAAGTGCAAAGTTTCAGAAAAATTTTTTGACACTTCACATGCACTGGTCATGTCGACCAGTGCATGTGTATTAGCTTAAGACGTCCTCAGCTGGGCTAGGGACGTCTAATGTAAGCTTTAGACGTCCCTAGATGGTCTGGGGACGTCTAAAGATTCACATTAGACGTCCCCAGACCATCTGGGGACGTCTTATGTGTGTAATTTTCTTTTTCCTTCATATGCTTTTCTGGGAGTCTTTAAACGTCCCTATGTTCATTGGGGATGTCTAAAACAGTCTTTAGACGTCCCCAATGAAGATGGGGACGTCTAAAACTGTCTTTACACGTCCCCAATAAACATGGGGACGTCTAAAACACATTCAGGTGCGAGATTCAATTTTATTTGACGAGTCAACCTTTTTAATTTTGATATATAATTACACATATGCCACCGCCCAATATTTTGGGCGTCCCTTTTTCGAAAAGGGACGTCCTTTAGGGTCTTTATAAGTATATTCTGTAGTAGTGAACCTATCGTCCTTAGTGATTATAGGATTTGATATTTGCCCGGAACATAGAAGGCATACACCTGAACAAAAATAGAAAGAACAAGGTAGTGACATTTTATCCTATATCATGTATATTGCATTGCTTGTTTGCATTAGTCATTGAATACAGTTACAGTGAAAGGACATGGTGAAAGCCTGTCCTTGATTACAGATACATTGAGGGGATGTGGGGAAAGCCCGGACTCGAATACAGATAAAGTGAAGGGGCGTGGCGTAAGCTCGACCTCGTATATAGTGAAGGGAACGTGGTGAAGACTCGGTCTCGAATATTGATTGCCGCATTGTGATATATGTTTACTTGCTTTGTATATATGCATCATATACGTAAATTGTTGCTACTGAGATTCTCTAGAATCTCATTCTTTCCAAATAACATTTTTAGACAGGGCAAGTGGATCGAAGAGCAAGCAAGTGGCAATGGATGATTAGGACTGCCGGTGGTAGTCTTAGTTAGATATTTTGGTTTTATACTGAACTGGTTATCATTTTGGTCAAATGTATATATTGAATAGATTTATAGTATTATAGTTTTGTGTAATCCCCGGTATGAATATTGAGATGGGCAATGATGCCTTGTATAAACTGTTGGATTAATGTTATTATCCCGGGTGAATGTTGGGAATTGTGTTGATACTCTGATATTATATATATGACAAACCGAATAGACTTATTGATTTTATAAATGAATGAACGGAGATCTATTTGTACAAGTGTTTTAAAAAGTTTTTATTTACTCCGGATCTCTTATTCAATTATTAAATGCGTTCAAACGCTAATCTCGGCCTGATTATCGAAGGGGGTTACAGAATAAATATTTATATTTGCATAAAAATAAATTTTATATAAAAATATAATTTTCATACATGTATGTCCAAAATTTCTAATATATTATAAAATTTTTTAATTTTTATTATATTATAAAATTTTGCATTTTTATCATATTTATTGAAACTTTTAAATTTTATGAAATACAAAATTTAAACCGACAAAAATAATAATAATAATTGGTAACTTAATGTAAAAATAATAAGACCTAGAGAGGACCTGGCAGATGATAATAATTTTATCAAATATTCTAGATGATTAATCCAATTTATTAACTAATAGTTTAACACAATAATAGCCAACAAAGGCATAGGATAAAAAAAGACGACGATGGTTACCTAAAATTCAAAATTATTTTATTTCAAACCGCATACTACTCATACACCAACTGTAATCCACCTGTTTTTTTATTTATATTTAAACAGATTGAATACACAAAAATTAATTAAAAAAAACTGATTGATTTATTTGACACACGGTGCTACCACTTGGCGCACTCTGGAAGAACTTGCTTTCGGCCCTACTTTTATATATTAATAGATTCCTTTAATAATATAATTAAAATTATCAATTTGTAACTTTAGGAAGTTACTCAAGTAACTTCAGAAAGTACAAGCAAGAAAGAAGTCATTTGCATGGTATGTGAGAATGATGTTGATTATAATTAATTATCTGTATCATTCCATTTTAGCTGATCCCAATTTGATAGTTCAAGAGTAAGCTTCGTATTTATCCTCCCTCCCTCCCCAAATCCGATTTGGGTTTAATTTTGGGCCTCAGCTGCACATTTACAGTTGTGCTCTATGCTGCGCCCCCATTTTGAGGGCCTTCCCAAATATATTTTTAATGGCTCTTTAGATCATTAGATCCTACACGAAATGAGTGACATTTTGATATCTTATGGTTAAAAAATGAACATGTTTTCAATTTTTTATGATTTTTCAAAGATATTTCAGAAAAATAGTGTTTTTTTCATTTTAAGCACTTTTTTTCTAAAATAATTTTTAAAAATCATAAAAAATTGAAAAAATGTCCATTTTTTGCCTATAAGATATCAAAATGTCACTCATTTTGTGTAGAATTTAATGATTCAAAGCATAGTTATTAAACCCGGATTAGACCGGGAACCGGCGACCCGGTGAGAAAACCGGTCCAGTTCATGAACCAGACCGGTTCAGTATTTTTTTTAAAAATATATTTTTAAAAATTTCTTTATAATTTCATATTAATAAACCTAAAATTTTCACTCTCTCACCGGTTTGGTCCCAAGTTAGCTCCGGTCTGACTCCGGTCTGACCCACTAACCCTTGACCCAGTATCCCGACCGGTTCACTGACCCGTCCCGGTTTAATAACCTTGATCCAAAGAGTCATGAAAAATATATTTGGAAATGCCCCAAAATGGGGCGCAAGAGATAGCACAGTTGCAAATGGGTAGTTGATACCCCAAATCGGATTTTTAATGAATAACTTCTTTTTTTTCTCGATACATCATAAGATAAAACCCGCAAACCTAAAACGATAACAAAATTACAAAAGACAAAAACTGACAAGGATTAAGTTACTCTTTCAGCATCCCATCCTTCATCGCGTAGGGATAGTACCGGGTAGAATCCTGGTGCCATACTAAGAGCCCTCTTAGCAAGGTGATCGGACTCCCGATTTAGGTCTCTTGAGATATGTTGCACCTCAACTTGCCAACACCGTCCCAACATGGTCTGGATCTCCCCTAACTCACAGCAATAATAATGTTCCTCATTCCATCCTCCTGTGATAAGCTTGTATACCTCCATGCAGTCAGTCATGAGCCATAGTTGGCGAAAACCCAGGTCCTAAGCTCGCTTCAAACCCATGATACAGGCCCACGTTTCCGCCAGCAACGCATCACCTTGCTCTAGCCTCATCATGAATCCTTCACAAAACAACCCCTGCTCATCATAGAATACACCCCCACAACCCACTGTTCCTTCGCCTCTTCCACACGCCCCATCAACAAACACCCTTGGCCACTCTGACTCTACTCGTGACTGGGAATTCTTAGGCTGGTCAGGTCTCGCTTTAGCCCTCATACAATTACGGGAATCATTGCATTTCTGCATAATGCTTAACATAGCTTCAGCACGGATATGGAGTGACTGCATATGTGGCACGACATTCTCGAACACCTTCTTGTTCCTCCACCTCCACAGTAACCAACAAACCACCCCAAAGAACTCCACCCATGTCCCCTATCCAGGCTTCCCTACATTTGTACGCAGATTAAAACTACACCATTACCACAGACTCTGGTTAAAAAACTGGGTTTTATATCTTGCGTGAATTAGCTTGGACCAAAAGTCAGCCACTCGGGGACAATCATGTAAAACATGTAATGTATCTTCACACACATTATCACACTCCCCGTAACGAGCATCTTAACTCATCCCCGGTGCACTCGAGAGGAATTGGTAAGAAGTCGATTATGTAACACCAACCATAGGCATGTTTTACACCTTTGCGGGATCTTAAGTTTCCATACCCTACCCCAAATGTGATCCGTAGTGGTGTCATTAGGACAAAGCAAGCCATAAGCTGATTTAACTATGTATAATCCATGCGGTTCCAGCTTCCACCTGACCATATTCCTCCCATCCGTTGTGAGACTCCGCTCCATGCCTTTCTCAAGCGTTTCCTAGTTTCTCTTAATTCCATTCCATAATAGTGAACCTGGTTGTTCTTTGCTAATCTCTGGTATAAGATCCTCACCATACTTGTATTTGCTCCAAACCACCCGAGCCCATAACTCATCCTTCTTTTTGATGAGACCCCACCCGGCCTTCAGAATCAGAGCTCAGTTTTGAAACCTCACATGATGAAGCCCTAGCCTACCATGCTTCTTCTCCTTACACACCTTCTCCCATGCTACAAGGTGTATCCTTTGCTTCTCATCCGTGGAACCCCATAAGAAGCCCCGAGTCCGCTGCTCCAATGCTACACACGTTGATTCCGGAAGGATAGCAGTTTGTATGGGATAGGTAGGGATGGATGCTATCACAGAAGATACAAGGGTGTGTCTCCCAGCAAATGAGATGCTATTTGCCTTCCAATTACTCAAACGAAGCTTGGCCTTGTCCACTATATATTGGTAGGTGGTTTTACTGACTCGTTGATGGTGGAGAGAAACTCCTAAATACTTACCTAGGTCTCCCGTTGGAGCAAACCCCAACAACTCACTTAACTGTCTCGAGCGATTATGGTTGATATTGGCAAAGAAAAAAATCCGCGTTTTAGACTCACTTACTTTTTGTCCTGAAGCCTCACAAAATTTGTCTAGGCACCTCTTTATCACTTCTACTTGGTCTACCGATGCTTCTGAGAGGAGAATGAGGTCATCCGCAAAAAAGAGATGAGATAATTTTGGCCCATCCTTGTTGAGCCTAATTGGTCTCCAACTACCACTATCTACCTCTTCTTGAATTAAGTGAGCGATTTTCTCGATACAAATCACAAATAGGTAGGGTGAGAGAGGGTCACCTTGTCTAATCCCCTTCGAAGGGCTAAAAATTGATGTCTTGCTGCCTTCTACAAAATTTGCATCTTAGTAGATGAAAGACATGCCCTAATAACCTCAATTATATGATGAGGAAAATTTAACTCCTGGAGGCACGAAACCATAAAGTCCCAACTAATGCGGTTATAAGCTTTTTCCAGATAAATTTTTATAACCATAAACCCTTTCCTCCCTTTCATGGATTTCATGGTGTGAATCACCTCCTGGGCAATAATTATATTATTTGAACTGACTCTCCCAGGAACAAAACTACACTGATTAGGAGCAATAATCTCCGGGAGGAATGTTTTAATCCTGCAAGAGAGAACTTTTGTAAGGATTTTATATACCACATTACACAAGCTAATCGGCCGAAAATCTCGCAAAGTCTCCGGGTGGTCCACTTTAGGAATTAACACAATTAATGTCCTGTTGACCTTCTCCATCCTCAGGGGTTCCTCAAATACCTGCTTTAATAACTCCACAACAGAATTACCAACAAGAGGCCATTGACTTTGAAAGAAAGAACATGGCATTGAGGCCATCCGGCCCAAGAGACTTCAATGCGCCCATAGAAAAAACTGCTTGTTTAATTTCATCCATCCCCAACGGTCTTCATAGCAATCTTAGATATGTGTCATTAACTTCAGGATAGGTGACTTTACAATTCACCAATCTCACAGGAACGTCTTTCTCAGAGAAAAGAGTTTGGAAATATTGGATAGTAAGAGACTTAATTACCTCGACATCATAGATCCAATCCCCATTACCATCCTTTATAGCTTCAATTTTCTTCCTCTTCCTCCTCCCATTAGCCTTAACATGAAAATACTTTGTGTTCCTATCTCCCATTAATGACCATGCGCTCTTGGCCTTCTGGGCCCAAAGTAAATCTTCTTGAAGTAAAACTTCCTCTAGCTCTGTCCACAACCTGCGTTGTAGTCTTTCCATCTCAGGTAGGTTATGACACTCGCTTGCCATATTTGTTAGGCCATCCAGTCGACTAAACAAGTGTCGTTTCCTCCTACCTAGATGCCCAAAAATCTCCACCTTCCATTTTTGCACTCCCTCAGTAAAATTCTGCACATTCTCAAACCAGCTGCAACTTTGATTCCATGTCACCTTCATAAAATTATCAAAATCCTCATGTAATGCCCAGGACGTAACAAACCTAAAGGGCTTATCATGTATTACCTCCTGAGGGTTAGCTCTGAGCATCTTCAAGAGGATCGGACGGTGGTCCAACTTGTAGAAGGGAAGATGAATCAGTTCTGCGTCCGAAAAATGAGCAAGAAATCTGTCATTCACCATAGCTCTATCAATAGGGCTCTCACTACTACCTCGTTTCCATGTAAAGTAAGGGCCTTTACATAGAAGATTTATACCTGAATCTCATCCACCAGTCTTTCCAAATCTCTATCAATGGACATACCCTCCCTTGCATTCGATCTTCTATCATGCATGTATAAAGTGCTGTTAAAATCACCCCCAATACACCAGGCACCATCAATTGTACCACTAACCCGCTTCAGGTCAGACCATATACTTCTTCGAAGCGCTGGGTTCGGGCTAGCATAAATAGCGGTGATATAACAAACCTGTAACTCATGAGTGAAGCAGAGATGGATGAATTGATCATGGGTTTCTAAAATCTCACACTCACCCGTACCATCCTTCCACAGGAGCCATAAACCCCCACTAAAACCTCTAGTATCAACCACCTGTAAATTATTAAACCCCAGGGTCTGAGCAATTTTTTTGGCCTGCACGCCGTGTGACCGAGTTTCAAGGACTGCTAACATACCCACAGTGTGGCGTTCCACAAGTTCTCTAATGAGCCTCATAAACGCTTTGTACCCGGTACCCCCTGGTGTTCCAAAAGAGGCAATTCATGAGGCATATTGATTTACAGATGGGGCTGTAGAGCCCAAGGACCCATCAGTGATCATCTGATTAGTATCATGGTTCACTAAGACAGTATCATTTTGGCACAGTCCTTCATTCATTCAGCCCACCTCACTAGCGTCCTGTACTGCTGCTAAATCTCTATTTGGGTCTGCTCCTAAATGATCCATCATAGTGTCATCCGTTCTCTGGTCCTGATCCAACACCGCAAACGGATTCGCACACTCCAGTGGGTTAGAAATCTAGATTAGGCTCACCTATTTAATGGGCCATTTCAAGACCTGGATCTTAGCCCGATTCTCTTTCCCCAGCGCCTTCCTAGATTCCATACTGCTCTTCTTGTTGGCCACACGGACCCACTACAAATTCCCCACGTCATTTCCAAATCTGCCCCCTACACCTTCGACATGTAACCGTTCCTTTTCCATTGAAGTATCTATTACCTACATTGACTTGGCTTTCAATCTGCCATCAATTCCTTCAATCCGTATAGGCGTACTCTCCACTTTCCCGTTGAACATTCTATTTTCCTCTTGATTCCCCTTATTCCTATGGGAATTCCCTTCCAAATTAATACCATGCAAATCAAGTAAATCTCGCCCTTCCATATTCTGAACCTTTCCATGAATACCGTTCTCAAGACTTGCCGAAGATACCGCCCTTCGTCCATTGATTTCGGAGACATTAGCTCTCTTTCTTGCTGACCATTTTACCAGCAACTGCGGACCATACACCGTTGCCGGCGGTTGATTACCTGCTGGCGCCGGATAGTGACTTCCTTTCTCCACATTAGCCTCACGGGATCTTTTATTCATATATGCAGTGTGAGTTTTTGAACTGGACGGGCGTGTACTTTCTTCTTCATTAGAGCCCTGAGTCTGTGAATGAGGTACCTCCTGGGTTTTTCCTTGTCCCACCCTAGTATGCTGCTTTTCAAGTCTTGGACAACAGTCCTTATGGTGTCCAAAAATACCACAATGAAAGCACACAAGGTGCAGCCCTTCATATTCTAGAGACAAAGTCCGACCAAACAAATCAATGGTAGGTAACAGCTGAAGCCTCAGGTCCAATTCAACGCACACTCGAGTAAACCGACCCCGGGAACCCATTGAGGTTGCCAGATCTACCTTGAGCGTTCAGCCAATCATACCACCCATCCTCTAAAGGGATTCATGGTTGTAAAATTCAACCAGAATTGATCGTATGCGGACCCATGCCGCTATCTTTCGTTGAGAGTTAGCCATCCAAGGATTGAAATTGGGTCTCCACCACTGAACCAATACATAATGGTCAGCCACCATCCATGGCCCTTCCAAGAGAACATATTCCAGGTCCTCCGTCGTGTCAAAAGATGCAATAAAATATCCATTCTCCAGGTCAAGAAGTTTGAACGGGGCCTTCGTCTTCCAAATCCTATCAAGTCTCGGCTGCAGCTTATAAATAGAGAGATTCAGACCCAATAATTTTATGATCAAAGACTTTCGCCATGGTGCACACCATGCTTTATACTCCTCTCTCGTCACCTTCATCGATGGGCACAAGTTCGCCCTATGTCCCTCCTCGCCGGGTCTATCAGATGAGCTATAAACCTCCTCAGGTTTAGAAAAGAACCCATCAAGACCGTCTATATATTCTCTCCAAGCCCCTTCCATGGTCGTTGAACCCCTGGATGAAGCTTGCCTACAGAGAAAATCCAGATTCAGTAGTTTATCTCTGTACGAACCCACATCCTGATTCTCATTAGAACCAATCGCTTCGTCCCTGTCCACATTTTCCCCAACCTTTCCCTTCTTTCTCGTTCGTGCTCTCAGGTCAGCCTCCTCCGCCGAACTCCGATCTGCTATCCCCCAAAACTCCATTTCTGCTAAAATTTTCTTGCCAGTTCTCACCTCTTCCGCTAAGCAAATTGCAAGATGAAGTGCATGTTACACTTAGGGGGCTGTTTGGTGCGAGGGATTTTTTAATGAATAACTTTTCATCACTTCCTAATGTGTTTAGTTTGTGGTATTTAATTAATTAATAGTAATTAATATTAATAGACTTGGTAATAGTAATGGAAGTAGGCCCAACTTTTCAAAGATTAAAAGGTCCTTATTTATTACGGGATTGACAACTACATCATCCCCACCACTTTTGCGCTCTCTCTCTCTCTCTCTCTCTATATATATATATATATATATTAATCCATCGAGCTTTGGAGCCAAGAAACCAGTCCTTGACACAAACCCTTATCGGTACATCTTTCTTGGTCTTTGCTCTTATGGCCATGGCTTCTTCTCCTGAAAATCTGAAGATTTTATTGACGTTGCTTGTGGACAAGGAGAAGAATAAGGTGCTCTATGCAGAAGCAGAAAATGACTTCACTGGGTAACTACATTTTAACATTGCCCTTGGCAACTATATCTTCACTTGTTAGTAAGCACTCTAGTACTCTACAGCCTTGCACATTCAACTGCATAACCTCACTGGGTCGAAGCGTAGGAAATCTGGACCCCAAGTATTTTGCTTCTGTTGAGAGTAAAACAAAGTTGCTGAATCCAACCAACCCAATCGAAGCTGGTATATAACTTCAATGACACACAACTCAAAATCCTTCCATAGCTTTCTTCAGAAACGAGCACGTCTCATTGCGTCTGATGATTTCACACTCATGCCTTGGGGTCTGAAAGCAATCCTGTGGATGCATTGTAATTTCAGAACTGACTGCGTTCCCCAGAGATTGACCGTGACTCTCACCAACAATGAGGTGAATATGTTGAGTAATACTTTAAGATATTTCAGATTATTTAGTTCATTATTAATTTACAATTAGGTGGATATAATAAGCCTCCAGGAATTGGATGTAACAATGGTTATGTTAGTGGGGAAGTGTTCATGGTGAGAGATGATTTGTGGGTAGAGCCATTTTCTACTGAGATTGCCTTTTCATTTCTTCGTGAATCACAAGTCGATGAGCATGACGACGACGACTTAGAAGTAATGGACTTAAGTATTGGAGTGGATAAGGTGTGTGTGTGTGTGTGTATATTTATAGTATATGCTCTCTGTTTGACATCTTCGTATTCTTCTATAATATATGATTCTTACTGTGTTTTTCTGATGTGAATTTTCAGATGTTGGAAGTTCTGAAAGCATCAATGATGACATCATCAGCCTTAACGACTAGTTAATTTGTGGCCATTACTTGAGTTGTAAAAGCCATTGATACTTATGATAATAGATTCTATGATTGTGTTGGAAGTAACAGATTGTGTGAAAGTCTCTGGTATGTCTTTCCTTTTGTATTGTTTATTATTAGAGGCCTTTACTTAAAGAGAAGAAAACCAGTATTCATTATCATCTGTGTTTTCTCAATGTTAAGAGTGTGTTTGTGATCACGTTTTGCTGCTCCAAACCGAATTTATTTAATGGAAAACGCCACTTTTGTCCCCAGACTGATGTTTGGGATGCTGTTGCTGATAATTTGCTTCTGCTCTAAAAGCTTAGCTAAAGTCTCTATTTTGTGCTTCTAGACTCGTCGCGGTGCCTTAGCTTCTGGTGCTTTATCCTCAAGAACTTTAGGCAGTGGGTCCTACGGATGACTCTCTTTAAAATGTGTGATGATAAATGGTACTAGTAATTGATGATGGTATTGATAATGATTTAAGATAATTTAAAAATTAATCCTTTTGTACAAGATTAAATGTGTTACTATTGTTTTAAAAAATTATCATAAGTAATTTTTACATAATTTCAATTTAATATTTTAAAAAATTGTAAGATATTTAAAATTTTTAAATTTATTATTTTAGGATATGTTAATAATTAAAAATAAAGAATTTCGTTCTTTAAATGAATTTATCACATATTTTTTCAAAAACAAGTTTCATGTTTTCAGTTTTTTTTAACCTCTAAACATAATTTTCAATTATATTATTCAAACAAGTTTTAGTTTATCACTTTTTTCTTTTTCAAATTATATACAGGCTATTTGTTTTGCTGCTTTGTCGCTTTATTCTACTGACATTTCTAATTAGGCTTGCATGCATGACTCTCGAGAACATTGCATTAGCTTTTTTCCGATGGCAATTTAGAAATGCTAAAAGGAATCATTGTCCTGGTAAACCTCTTCTAGACTAAGCGAAATGTAGCTCTTCACAAAGGTACCATAAGTAATCCAGTGCAGCTAATTAAAGAGTTCCAAGGTTCTTTCTGACGATACCTCGTATAAATTTGTGATTGGCGAAACATTTCATGCGCTTTAAATGCTCCAAATTAAATACAGCTCCTACTTGTAGTTCTCCCAATTGCGACATTTGTAACATTCTTCGAACAACTTAGGACTGGACAATCTATATGAGAAAGGTTAAGACTCATAAAGGAAACTCTTGTATTGCCACAATCTTTCTCGGTCATGAAGAAATCCAATCTTTTAGATGGATTAAATTGCAACCTTCTAATCCTCATCTTTTTCTTTTTTTGTCTCCTGTTTGAGATACATTGGGTCATGCAAGAAGAATTTGCTCATTAATCCTATCATTCGATCAAACTTCAGTAGCACTTTAGAAAATGATGTTGACTAATAGCTCCACTATTTTCTTAGTCATTCTTTGTATAAAACCGATGTTTTAATTCTTCCCCACCCCCTCAGCTAAGCTACTTCATCTTTAGTTCTATAAGCTTGACATTTAATATTATTGAACTTCTTACAAAAAAAGTTTATCACTTTTTTACAAAATGTTATTCAAATATACACCTTCCTGTCGTATTTATAAGCAACATTCTTTTTCATGAGTTTTGTCCTATAATATAAGCAACAATTTTGCTTTATCTAAAAATTTAATGCACTTTTTCCGTCTTTATCGCCAATTAATTATATGTGTCTCTCATCTCTTTTTTTCTACTCATCCTCTCACTCTCCCTCATCGTCTTCATAAATAAGGACATGTTTGGAAAAAAAATTATATTTCTTACACATTCATTGATTTTACCCAATTTTAACCACCCACCTGTTTTGCATAATTTGAATAGTCGTTGCTTATAAAAGGATTTGGGGGAGTAAATTATAATATCTCCCGTCTTTAATATAATATTTAGTTTATAGTTCAAATAATTTGAACTACAAACTAGAGCTTGTAATTTAATTTACAAACTAGATTGTATAATAAGGATTGGTAGTAATATTACACTAATTGTCTTTTACCTCAACTTCAATTTGCAAAGGTCTGTTATGTACATGAATAATGTAAATACATGTGTTAGGATGAGTAGAATACCATTCCTACAAAAAATTACAAAATAATATTTAGGCATTGGAGATCCATTTTTCATTTAATTTAGGCAATCTAAAATATACTTAATTGGATGCAAATAAGGACTTTAGATTACCAACTATATATACTAATATTCCCGGGCGCGCTCGCACACACACTAATATGAAGGCAACAAGAGTCACTAATTAATCCCTTGCTAGTTTTATAAACTTTGGTTTTACCTGATTAGTTAGAAGTCGTTGATTGTCTGCATCATTCCACCATCTCTGATCCGAATTTGATGCCTTGGGAGTAAGTTTCGTATCTATCACTGGTGGAAAAATGACTTTTTAGACCGGTTAAAAATGACTTTTTAGACCGGTTTTGGATCCGATCTTGATACAGCCGGTCTAAAAAGTCTGTTACTTTTTAGACCGGTTAAGCAACCGGTCTTAAAAATCACTCTTTTAGACCAGTTGTTCGAATATCAAGTCTAAAAAGTCCATACTTTTTAGACTGGTTGTTTAAAAATCGGTCTAAAAAATTTTTTCCTAGACTTTTAAGACCGGTTATTAGAATAACCGGTCTAAAAAGTACTTTTAAGACTGGTTATTCTAAGAACCGGTCTAAAAAGTGATATTTTTTTTAAAAAAATAAATATGGCTTTTTTTTTTGTAGTGCTATACTTGTATCACCCTTTTCACTTTAGACTCTGAACAAAGGGCAATGAGAAACAGAACAAAAAAAAGAAAAAAAAGAAAGAAAGAATCATCTTTTTATCATATTCACTCAACTTTTCTACCAATCTATATCTCTAAGATAAGAGCAACTTATCTTAGATTTATTCAATGTAATGAGTTCAAAATTTATTAGATGCTCATCACTTATTCAGCTAACTTCACTTGACATCAAGAGTATAACACACATACAGTCATTGAATTCAGTTTATCGCACATCAATAAATAATACAACTGCTTACCATCTAAATCTTTAGCAGCATCTTCACCCTCATTAGTAAAGTTACAACTTTCAACCTTCAATCAAAAAACAAGCATCATATTGCCATAATTATATATTCCAATGGCTTTGGTAGAGATTATGTGCAAAAATATTTTACATAAATACTGAATGACTTACTGTCTTCTTCTTTTTTAAACCAGCAAATGGAGTCTCAGCCCCATCCGAAACTGCAAAAATGAGAATGAACCATGCATATGCATAGTTAGAGATACCTCAAATGATAACATCGGCAACAATAATAAAAATATCTTTTGGTTTAAATCAGATACCGGACAAGTTTTCTGTCTTCTCAGCTAAGTTGTCAACTAAATCATCAACATGATCTATAATTGCAACTTTCTTCTTCTTCTTAGTAGGATCAAATGGGGAAATCTGTCACTCAACAAATAAGGCCTCAGAAGGGAGTGCTTTTTAAATCAACTGAATTATCAGGTAATTGTGGTAACAAATGAATGAGGTTGCCAGAGAGTAGAAACATGAAATATAACAACTTATAGACCATAATAAAAAAAATTCTTGCATAGCTAATCAAACCAAAACACAAAGCAGAACAACGTTGTAAAATCATAAATAATTAAAGAGGGAAAGAAGAATACTAATTTCAGGAATCTCCTCCTTCTTATCATCACTTCGCAACAACGCAAGGTTGATGTTCTCTTCTTCAACCTTTTCTAAAATGCTGAGTCTGCAAATCACATTCATGGTACAAGTCTATGTGACCAAGCAAACCAAGACCCATACTAGAGATAGAAAAGCAACTACAGTGAAAAGTCGCGACGAAGAAGATCATAGCAAGCGAGGTTGTGGCGGCGACAAACTCATTTAGTGCAAGGTTGAGAGCACGCGCAGCAACAAACATGAGAATGAGATCGAGCGAAGATGACCGAGCTCACAGAGTGATCGCACCAAGAAGAGAGGTTTCAGATTAAGAGAGCAAAAATTAGGCACGACAAAGAGGAGATTCAAAAATTTAGGATCGATATTTTAGACCGGTTATAAATAAAACCGGTTTTAAAAGGGTGAAATTTTTTTTTAAATTTTCATATTAAAAAAAAAATCCATATTTTTTTAAAAAAATATCACTTTTTAGACCAATAACCGGTCTTAAAAGTACTTTTAAGACCGGTTCTTAGAATAACCGGTCTTAAAAGTACTTTTTAGACTGGTTATTATAAGAACCGGTCTAAAAAGTATGACTTTTAAGACCGGTTATTTTAAAAACCGGTTTTAAAAGTTTTGAAATGTTTGATATTTAAGACTGATTATTATAAATAACCGGTCTTAAAAGTTTAAAATTTTTTATTTTTTAAATATTTTGATATTTTAAGACCGGTTTTATTTATAACCGGTCTAAATAATTTTTTTAAGACTGGTTTTTTTAAGAACCGGTCTTAGAAGTTCTATATAATTACAAAACTGCCACCGGTCAAATTTTTTAGACCTTATCCGCTATAACCGATCTAAATATGACGGTCTAAAAAGGGAATTTTGTATTAGTGTATTCTCCTACGGTTAGGACTGTATATCTAAATATGATTCTTAATGAACAACTTCTCACTTTCCAAAAATGTGTTGAGTTTGGTATTTAATTAATTAATATTAATAGTAATACTAGTAATAGTTGGGGGATCCTCTCCTCTTCCCCTTCTCATCTTCTTCCCTCCTCTTCCTTTTTCTAACCATAAGATCAACATTTCAACGGTCTAGATTTGATTTTATACAAAATAGTTTTTTATTATAGTATTAAATTATTCATATCAAAATTTAACAATTTGCATTTAATGAATTATTTTACTCTTTATAGCTTAACATTCTGCTTTTTGATAAAAAAAAAAAGAACATTCTTATAATAATATGAATCATTCAAGTGTTGATCTAATGGTTATAGGAAATAGAAGAGGAGGGAAGAGGATGGGAAGGGCAAAGGAGAAGTCCCATATAATGAAAGTTTAAAAGCAAACGAGAAGGGTGCAACCCCTTGGAAATACATAACCTTTCAAAGATCAAAAGCCCTTATTGATAGCTTCATCATCCTTAACACTCCTACCTATATATCTATATATATATATATATAAATCCATTGAGCTTTGGAGGCAAGAAACCAGTACTTGACATAAATATTTAACATCTTTCTTGGTGGTTTTGCCCTTAAGGTCATGGCTTCTTCTCCCGAAGAACTGAAGATTTCATTGACTCTGCTAGTGGACAAAGAGGAAAATAAGGTGCTCTATGCAGAAGCAGAAAATGACTTTATAGATACTTTAATAAGCTTCTTATCATTGCCCTTGGGAACGATATCTACTGATAATGTAGAGGCTTGCACATTTAACTGCATAACCTCATTGCGTCGAAGCGTAGAAAATCTGGACCCCAAGTATTTTCTTTATCATAAGAGTAAAACAGAGTTGCTGAATCCAACCAACCCAACGGAAGCTTCTAGTGATAACTTGGATGACACAGAGACCTCAAAATCCTCTCATGCCTTTCTTCAGAAACCAGCACATTTCATCGTGTCAGATGATCTCGCACACATGCCTTGGGATTTGAATACAACCTTGTGGATACTTCGTAGTTTCAGAATTGACGGGTTCCCCAAAGATTGACCGTCACTGTCTCTCAGAAAGAGGTGAATATATACATTCTGTATATATATATATGATGTTATAGTCATATAGTACTCAAATTTTAAAATCATTATTATGCTGTGTTAGAAAGGTTAAAAGGTTATTAGCTAGTTGAGATACGTTCTAATGTAATGTGTTGAGAGTGCGTGGGATGTGGAATCCTTATTAAAGAGAGGGATGATAACTTGAGTCTCCTTCAATATTCCAATAGTTTTGGATTGTTGGTTATCCTTCAAGGAAGGATTTGATTAGCCCTAAGAGGATTATTCTATCTTTGTTGATGATTAATGACACTTCATTAGTATTTGTTCATATGTTTAACACTTTGTTTGTGAAGGTACTGGATCTACTGAAGCTCTCGCTATAGTCAAACACACCGTTGACTGATTTGTTCTTGGACAAAAAACTGAACATTGAGAACTGTAAGTAACCGAGAGAGATAGGAAGACGATGAAGTTGAAGGTAATGATAAAAAAATTCAGAAAACAAGATATTGGTTGCTCAAGCAGAAGAGGAATTCACATATCAAATTTTAACTTTCTTGACTGCGCCACTAGGGGCAGTTCAACATTTGGTACAAGCCAACACAGCTGGTTTGTGTTGCATCGAGAACTTGTACAAGAGTCTCGCTGATATGGAGGGAACTAGTGATTTCATTTATCTTTATGAGAGACCAATGCTCAAGCTGTTCAATGTTTTTACTCCTGCTATTGCACTCATGGCCCAACGCTTGGCGTTACAATTTTATAGAATGTGTGACAAATTTCGTCCTCCAGGAAGTAGAATTGAGAACAATAAGAAAGAGAAAATGTTCACGGTGGGAGATGATTGGTGCATAAAGCCATTTTCTCCTGAGGCTGCTGTGTCATTTCTTCGTGAATTACAAGTTGATGTTGAGCATGAAGACTTAGAAGTAAGGGACTTAATTGTTGGAAGGAGTGAGGTATATATTGTTGAAATAAATAGGTTAGAAATAGAAATGGCCAAAGAGGCCCAATTTGTGTAGTAGAGAGTGGCCCAATCTGTAGTATATGGGCCAACTTGTATCTTAGGACATTAAAACTTTTGCTATAAATAGGTGATGCTTGTAATTGCTTTAGACTGATCAGAACATTCATGTGATTCAATAATATGAGAAACCAGTTTATTACATGTCAACATGGCATCAGAGCAACCCAGGTTCTTGATCCAACGGAAATTGCCTCAAGCATCGACTTTAGAGGCCTGAGAATCAAGAAATTTGTTGGAAATTTCAAAGATTCCACATCATGCAATTATCACTCACGGCCTGAGGACAAAGCAGTTTCAAGATGCAAGCCCAGAGCCCACTGAGTGATCCAAAGAACAATCTCTAATCCACTGATATTCGTCCAGAGCCCACTGTATCCAAAGAACAATCCCTAATCCACCGATATTCGTCTAGAGCCCACCGTCGGTTCCTTCGTTCACGCTGACCCAAACAGCTTCAGTCCAGCAACAAACGTGATCTTCCCATTCCAGATTGCGATCACAACTTTCCTACACAAATCAAGAAATCTGTCAACAAATCAAGAAAACTGTCGAGAAATCGGATCCAATCACACTATCAGTTCTTTCGTTCGCGTTGAAGCCGAGCAGATTCAGTCCGGCCGCCACCGTGATGTACGCCATTCCAGTTCGATTGTTTGACGCATCCTGTGATCTACGCCATTCCAGTTCGATTGTTTGTCGCATCCTCCTTTCTCAATTTAATTCTTATCCGTGACGGATATTCTTTCGCGAATCACCATGGCAGAGAAGAAGGATGAGGTCGCCGGTGAGTCACTCCCATTCAACCATCCATTATACCTTCATCCCTCCTACACGCAGGGTACGCCTCTGATTCCTCAGGTCCTTACTGGATGCGAAAATTACACCGTTTGGAGCAGAGCGATGAGAATAGCGCTCCGAGGAAAACAGAAGCTAGGCTTTGTGGATGGTTCTTGTACAAAAGATTCACTCTATAGAAAATTTCATGATCAGTGGGAGCGTTGTAACGCCATTGTACTCTCCTGGCTCTTTCATTCTGTTTCAAAGGAATTGGCCAACTCTGTGATTTTCTTCTCTGATGCATATATGGTCTGGGCAGATCTTCAGGAGCGGTTTGACAAGGTTACTGGCTCCAGAATCTTCTCTATTCATCGAGAAATCTCTTCCTTATGGCAAGGGACTCAGACTGTCTCACAGTATCACTCGAAGATGAAAGAACTTTGGGAGGAGGAGTCAATGCTGCTGCCAATTCCCTCATGTAAGTGTGCCACTTCACAACTCTATTCTCAACGTATCCAACAACAGAAGCTACTGCAATTTTTGTTGGGACTTAATGATTCACATAGCACTGCTAGAGGCCAAATTCTTATGATGAGTCCATTACCATCAATAAATCAAGCCTTTGCTATGATCATGGAAAATGAGGCACACTGTAATTTGGGTAGCAACAATAAGCCAGAAGATCTTGAGGGTGTTGCCATGGCCATACGAGGAAGAGGATGCAGCAGAGGTAGGGGAAGAGGTACATCCCTACCTGAATGTTCCCATTGTAATAAGAAGGGACACATTAAAGACAATTGTTGGCATTTGGTTGGTTTTCCTCCTGACTTCAAGGGCAACCGATCAAAGCCCAATCAAACAGCAGATCTGATCTCATCTGAAAAATCAGCCTTAAGTGCTGCAGAAGATACTGTCTCACTTAAGCTCACTAGAGACCAGTATGAGAAGCTCATGGATCTCCTTAAGAAAGACACATAGGCAAATTCAGGCATTCATGCGCTTACCGGTACAGGTTTGATTAATTTTTCCAATCACAATTTCTCACACACTAATTGGGTTATTGATCTGGTGCAACTACACATTTATTTTGTGACTTATCATTATTGCATTCATATAGCAATTATGTAGGACCGATTAAAACGATTACAATACCTAATGGTGACAAAGTACCGGTAACTCATATAGGACATGTTAAATTCTCAGATACTTTTGAGCTACATGATGTTTTGTATGCCCCCAGATTGAAATTTAATCTCATATATGTTTCTAGACTCACAAATGATGCACAATGCACAATTACCTTCTTCCCTAACCATTGTGTTGTGCAGGGCCTTCAAGCTGGGAAGTTGAGGCAACTGGTAGACTAATTCAAGGTCTTTATATTCTGCAACATACACACACATCTGATCTGAATGTTATAAATTTTGCTGATAATGATGCTAATAGTCATGTGGATGACAATGTTTCCATTGATTTTTGGACTTTACATGCTAGATTAGGTCATGCCCCTTTTTCAATATTAAAGCATTTGACCTTTGTAAAGGATAAAGACATGGACATCAATAAGAAATGTGCAGTCTGTATTCAATCCAAACAGACCAAGCTGCCTTTTAACTCTAGTTGTATCAAATCTCTCTATTGTTTTGAATTACTATATATGGATGTGTGGGGTCCATATAAGACGCCTACTCATCAAGGACATCACTACTTTCTTACCATTGTTGATGACTATTCTAGGGGAACATGGATTTTTTTGATGAAGCATAAGTCTGAGACTGCTAATCACATACGGAATTTTCTTGCATATGTGTCTAACCAATTTTCTGTACGTGTAAAAAGGGTACGTAGTGATAATGGAACGGAATTTGTTAACCACCCTCTTCAAAACTATTTTCTTGAAAAGGGTATTATCCATGAAACATCTTACCCATATACCCCAGAACAAAATGGGATTGCTGAAAGGAAGCATAGAACTATCATGCAAATATCTAGGAGTCTTATGCTTCAATCCAACATTCCCATTCGGTTCTAGGGGGAGTGTGTTAAAACCGTTGCATTCTTAGTTAATCGGGTACCTACTAGAGTTCTTGGTTTCCAAACTCCGTATGAAAAGGTTTATAAGAAACAACCTGATTATTCCATTTTGAAAACCTTTGGTTGTTTGGCATATGCCAAGGATTTAAATAATTTGGATAAATTTCAGTCTTGAGCAATCCCTAGTGTTTTCCTTGGATATCCTAGTCATCAAAAGGGATTTTTGCTTCTTAATTTGAAAACTAACACTGTTTTTGTTAGTCGACATGTGGTATTTGTAGAAGATGCATTTCCATTTCATAATGGCACATCCACCACTCCGCCTTCTGAACATCTAGAATTAAAACAAATATTTCTGTTTGATGATGACCCTTCATTGCATAGTACATCTGCCTTGCCTGTTATGCCACATGGTTCTGAGGCACAAACTGTGCAGCAGACCTCTCAACCTGTTCATGAGAGCCAACCCGCTTCTGTGGATTCATCTTCCCCCGCTCTTCCAACCAGAACTACTAGGGACCGTCGACCACCTATTTGGGCGATTGATTATGTTTGTGGTCTTATGCATTCTGAAACAAGGATTCCTCCCAATAGGCGTAGATGTTTGTATCCCATTGAATCATATCTATCTTATGCTAATGTTTCTAGTTCACATATGTGCTTCTTGTGTAATATTGATTTGGTCGTTGAACCGGATTCCTATTATGAGGTAGTGAAGGATCCAAATTGGGTCAATGCCATGAAATTGGAAATTGCAGCTTTGGAACGAAACCACACCTGGAGTATTGTCCCATTACCTAAAGGATGACGGCCTATTGGTTGTAAATGGGTCTACAAGGTTAAGTATAAGTCTAATGGTAGTATTGATAGATATAAGGCACGCCTTGTTGCTAAAGGGTATACACAACAAGAAGGAATAGACTATCATGAGACCTTCTCACCAGTTGTCAAGATGATCACTATTCACATTATTCTTAAATTGGCTGTTATGTATCATTGGAATTTATATCAAATGGATGTTGACAATGCCTTTTTGCAGGGAGACTTATATGAAGAAGTTTACATGACCATTCCACAAGGATTCTATGGTCAAGGGGGGATGGTGTGTAAGCTTAATAAGTCTCTATATGGCTTAAAACAAGCCTTTAGACAATGGAATGACAAATTATGTGAAGCATTGATTCGTGGAGGTTTTACTCATAGCAAACATGACTATTCTCTTTTCTTTAGAACTTTTGCTGATGGAATTGTGATAGTATTAGTATATGTAGATGATATTATTGTCACAGGTAGTTCCGAGGCGCGAGTTCAAGAGGTAAAGCATTTATTGCATAGCAATTTTAAGATCAAGGATTTAGGAACTTTGAAGTATTTCCTTGGTATTGAAATTGCTAGGTCAACAAAGGGCATAATTTTGTCTCAACGTAAATATACATTAGACTTGCTTGCAGATACAGGGATGAGTGGATGTAAGCCACTGTCTATACCAATGGCAACAAACTTGAAATTATCAGCCTATAATGAAGCCAAACACAAGAAAGAGGATTTATTTCAGGATCCTGAGCGATATCGTTGATTGGTTGGTAAGTTGATATACTTAACAGCAACAAGGCCTGATATCTGCTTTTCTGTACAGGTCCTCAATCAGTTTATGAATCTGCCCATGAAGGGTCACATGACAGTGGCTCTGAATGTGTTGCGTTACCTGAAACAGAGCCCTGGAGTTGGAGTGCTCATTAGTGATGAAAGGACTACTACTCTGGATTGCTTCTATGATGCGGATTGGGGAGCATGTGAAACTACTCGTCGATTTGTTACTGGCTAGCTGTTGAAGCTTGGTGGCTCACTTGTTGTTTGGAAAACTAAGAAACAGCAGACCGTGTCAAAGTCTTCAGCTGAAGAGGAATATTGAGCCTTGGGATCTGCTGTTTCAGAAGTTGTGTGGGCTGTTGGTTTGCTTAAGGAGTTAGGGTTTAGTGATTTAACTCCGGTCAATGTGTTTTGTGACAACAAAGTAGCCTTGCACATAGCTACCATTCCAGTTTCCATGAGAGAACCAAACATATTGAGATAGATCTTCATTTTGTAAGGGAAAAGGTGTTAGAGAAGCTAATTGTTTTGCAACATGTTCGTTCTTACAATCAGGAGGCAGATGTGTTAACCAAAGCTGTTGGAAAAGAAATTCTAGATCGCATGCTCAGCAAGTTAGGAGCTGTTGATTTGCTTAGCCCCCAACTTGAAGGGGGTGTTGAAATAAATAGGTTAGAAATAGGAATGGCCAAAGAGGCCCAATTTGTGTAGTAGAAAGTGGCCCAATCTGTAGTATATGGGCCAACTTGTATCTTAGGACATTAAGACTATTGCTATAAATAGGTGATGCTTGTAATTGTTTTCCCGGCTCTAGCTTTTCCCATATGGCTTTATCCCTTGTTAACTTATCATAAATGCTTCTCTTTCCTCTTGCCAAGAGAGACGTAAATGAGCCCTCCAAGTAACCAAATGGGCATCTTCAATTACCTTCACCCATTCCCTTGTAATTAATATGTAATGGCCACTTTTCACAATTTTTGCTTTTTGACTTCAAACGTGACCTTTTTACTTGGCTAAAATGCCTCAACTCTTGGCATTTGTATTTAAACCATTAATTCCCTTTTTTCTCTTCTTTTTGGACGTCCCACATATAATAATAAGGGAAAATATGGGCTTTTAATTTTTATTAGCCAAATGACCATTTTACCCATGCATTTTTTGTGATTTGTAGTATCAAATCATGACTTCTTCTTTCCTCTTCTTGTTTGGCCAAAAATTAACATTATTATTGGGCCAATATTTGTGCTCTTTCATGCTTCAATTTGGACCTCCATGTTAGGCCTTTAAGGGACTAGAAGTTGCTCCTTTGTGGCCAAACTTTAATTATGTTGCATGTAGTCACTAGGTACATTGTTTTATCATTTTATGTGCATCATAATTCACCATTTTATTCCATTAAATGTCTCAATACATACAAGGAGCATTGGTGAATAAAATTTGGGATGTTACAAAACAATTTGTTATATTGATTCTGATGATTTAAGAGTGATGCCCAGTGAACTCGACACAACGTTCTGGATGCTACGAAGTTTCGGAGCTGACTGTTTTACAGAGAAATTGACTGTTAGCGGCACTAAGAAAGTGGTGAGCATACTAGTGTCATACATATGTATATAAAATAAGAGGGTTAAGATGTAATATAATTTTATCAACAAAGTATATTCCTAAGAGCGTCTAGTACAAATAAATTTTAGAAGGGGCAAAAATACCAATAAATAATTTAGAATGGTGCAGATTCGCCGAAGCCGTTAAATTTCATCAAAAGTCCTTTAAATTCACCAAGACCAATTTGATGAAATTTAATGGTGGCCTTGATGAATCTGTACCATTATTAATTGTTTATTAGTACTTTTGTCATTTCTAGAGCTTATTTATATCAAATGCTCCTCGGAAAAACTGTTAGTAAAAATTGCACCTTAAACCAATACATAGTTCTGGTGTGTGCAGTGATTTCAAGTCTCACATATTTGCATTTTTTTTAAAAAAAAAATAAGGTACTTGATCTTCTCAAGTTCTCATTTTGGTCAAAGACATCAGTTACAGACTTATTCTTGCGCAAGAAACTCCGGAATCAGACCGTCAAAGACTTCATAGACAGATTTATTTTTCTTCACTATTCTAAGCCAAAGTGAGGCACAAGACAAGGGGGTTATGAGGATGAAGTTGAAGGTAGTGAAGCCAAAATATGGGATCAAGGTACTGTTTTCCCAGGCAGATGAGGATTTCACTATCAGCTCTTAATTTTCCTGACCATACTAGCAGCTGCAGTTGAACTTCATGGACAAGGCAGCTCTGGTTTGGCCTGCATAGACAACTTGTATAAGATCTCATCTGATTTGGATGCATTTAGAGTTTATGACCCAACTACATATATGTTTGATCTTCTAAAGGAAAAACTCCTCAACCCTCTTATTGCACCAAATAAAGTCAAAAAGCAGGTGTTGCCAATTTATGCATTAGGGAGTTTAAGAACACTAGTGGTTATGTTAAGTGGGGAACTATGTTGATGGTGAAAGATGATTTGTTTGTAGAACCATTTTCATCTCCTACTGCTTTGTCATTTCTGGTTGAATTCAAAGTTGCTGAGCAAGATTTGGAAGTAATAGACTTAAGCATTGGGGTTAATGAGGTACATTACTGCTTGATGTTCTTATCATACTTCAATGGGTTTCTCAAGTGTGTATTTTTATATAGGCCTTTTTGATGAAAATTCAAATGATGTGTGTGCGTATTTTGGTTAATGAATTATGTATATTTTTAATAATTGCAGGTGTCGGCAATTCTAAAGGCTGCTATGTTATCCAAGTCCGGCCGCTCTCACAATGGGGTTGAGTCCGTTGCTCACCCTTGTTAAAGAAGAGAAGTCATGCTATTATTAAGTGTTAATCGTATTTTTGTTCTGGTGTTTTTTCTTATGTTGTTTTTGACTTTTGTTGTTACTTTTGAGGAAAGTCGTGGATTTTAAATCACGATTCCCCACCTCTTTCTCCATAAGATCATATAATGATAGAGATGGTAATATGGGTTTTAACCGTGGGCCGAACCCACCCAACTTGAAAAATGGGCTGTTTGGGTTCTATTAAAGTGAAACTGTTTTGATGTGGTTCTTTTTTGCCCAGATCCATATGGGCCCAACTTGTGATGGGTTGGATCACTGGGTTGGCGTGTTGTACTATTTTTATTTATTTTACTATTTTGAAAAAATCTGTGACTCTCTGAGTGTATTGTGTAACCTAACACCATTAATATCAACTAATTATTGAATGTATTAAATGTTAATGATGGCTTTTGAATTTATGTTTATTTTGTACTATATGGACTTGTAATGAATACTTAATTCGTAATGTTTGAGACTTTAAATTTGATGTTTTATTATCACTTTATGATTTTATAATGTATTTTTAATTCTATAGGGTTCAAGTTCATAGAAATTTTTTTTAATATATTGTTTAAAAAAAGTTTGAAAAACGCAGTATAAAATTTTTTTTAAAAAAGGAAAACATATGGGTTGGGGGGCTAACCCGCCAACCAATGATTTTAAAGCCGGATTGGACCGGACGGTCCAACCTGTCCGCTTAGCAACCGAAAAAGATAGCGGCTTGGTTTTCACATTTAAGTCGTTCAAGGATTTAGGCTGTGTTGAGCCATTCAAAGTCAGCTTTGAGCCAGAATTCGGTTAAGCCACCACTCAAAGCAGTTTTCAGGGAACCAAGCGGGCTGAAGTTGGTCGGATTTCACAGTTCGTGGAAAAGGAGGAAGGAGAAAATAATAACAGAAAAACACAAATATCTAAGGGTAAAGGACTAGAGGCTTTACTTTCTCATCTAACTGATATGGATCATCAGTCACATCAAGCGGATGAAGGAGATGGAGGAAAGAAGCAAGCTTGAGGTGTTTTCTCCCATTTTCCCTATCTTGCTGGCGAGTCCTGTAGTTGTAAGGAAGGCTCCCTTGCTTTGTATTCGACACATAACAAAGGAGGAGCAATTTGAAATAATTAAAAAAAAAATATTACTGAGCTTTTGTACATGAGAAGATGAAAATGGAAAACTATGCATCACGGTTTCCCATAGCTAAGCTGTGATGTTATCTTTCTTAGCCTTTTTTCAAGTTCACGTCACTCACGTGGGTGGGGGACTTAATTTTTATTTATAATAAAATAATAGAGTTAAATAAAAAGTATGTTTCTAACAGATTACTACTTCTGATTAAAAAAAAAAAGATTACTACTAGTATTACTGTTTAGGCTTGTTTGGGTATGAGAAAAGAATAATATGAGAAAAAAAGTTTTAAAAAACTTTCTAAAAATACTAAAAAAAGTTATAATTTTGAACAGTTTTTCCTTGTAATTTTATTTCCTACTTAATTTTCAACCCATTCAAACTAGGTTCAATGATTTTTGTGAGTTGTGACTTGTGAGATATAGTATATTATCAATTTATCACATGGTACAAAAAATTGGACCGGACTGGCCGGTCCGACCGGAAAACCGGTGAACTGGTCTCTAGTCCGGTCCGGTTCACTGCTTGAGTGGGAAGGAGAGTTGACCCAATGGAAACCAGTTGAACCGGTACAAAACCAGAAAAACCGCTGGGTTGACTGGTTCAACCGGTTTGCTATTTTTCTTTTTCTTTTTAAAAATAAGATATTTGGTTCAACAAAGAGGCTGAAAAAGAAAGAAAACCATATATCTAGACCGATATATATTCAATCTATAATATTTTAATAAATTATAAGAACAAGTTTTAATTTCAAGGCCACGAAAATTTTAAAAACAAAAAGAATAAATGAAAAAATATTATATATTATATACATATAATATATAATATTTTAGTCAATTAATTTGATATGATTCAAGTATTCAAATCTAACATAATCAATTAATTTTATCTATAGAAGTTTTAAAATATATTAATATATATATATATATATTGTTACTAATAAATTGTAATATTTTAATATGATCGGTTCGACCACCGGTTAGACCCCGATTGACCCATTAACCCTTGAACCTGTTTCGAGACCGGTTCATTACTCAGTCTGATTTTTTGTTCCTTGATTTGTTATGTGAACTTATTAGATTGAACTATTTAGGTTTCTTTTTAAATTATTAAATAATATGACATTTTTATATATTGATATATAATATTAATTTTTATTTAATTATTGCGTCAATGGCCTAACCATATGGCCCGACCGATCTGACTGTTGGAACGATGACCCGCTGACCTTTTCGACTTGATGTCCGGTTTGGCTTTTAAAACATTGCCGCCAATTCAGAGGTTATGGGTTGGGTTGCGGTTCTCTTTTGCCCGAACCCATATAGTCTCAAGCCATGGTGGGTTAGCTCGAACCCGGTGGTCATCCGGCCCATATTATCAACTCTACCTCTAATGTTCTTTAATGTCTCCATTTTTCAAATCAAGTAAGTGACATTCTAATAACCTATGGATATAAACTGATGAAGTTTCCAATTTTTGTATGATTTTTCAAAGAAAAATATTGTAAAGTTGTGCGTTTTATTATTTTTTTTGAAAGCTGCCCCTTTGAGGTATGTGAAATATTACAATGTCACTTATTTTATATAGAATATAATGATCAATGGAAAGATTAAAAAAACATTTGAAATGTTGAAAAATTTTAATTGCCATTGGAGGGGGAGAATAGAGGCTCCTTGTCCAAAATGTTCACTGAGAACGCGATGATAAGTGAGTTTGGTTGACTATGGCATAGGGGTTCTTCTTTCACGGTGTAGTGAGGTTTTCCCCCCCTAGGGGATCGGATAGCTTTTTCCATGTGTTTGAAATACCTACACATAACTTTAAACCTTTGTTTTACCATCATATTTTTTTTTAACCTTTGAAACTTGATAATAATCTCTTTAAGCTTACAAGAACTTAAATTCATTAAACTTTAGTAATTTTTTTACCATGAACTTTTGTAAATCATTTGTAGATAAATAATAAATAAAAATAATAGTATGAGTTATATATATTAAAGTTCAGAAAAGTTTGTCCTAACATTTTTTTGGGACCTTGGTTTGTCCTCACATTTTAAATATTACGAAGATTAATTAGATTTGGTTCATAAGCTTTTATTATTAATAATGACTCAACTTGAGCGCACGCGCGCACACACACATATATATGGAAGATGATACTCTCTTTTTCCTCTTTCTCATTATCTTTTTATATCATGAAATAGATGGTTTAGATTTAATATATTATAGAATTATTGGTATAATATTTTGTAAATTAAAATGTAATTATTTTTTTATTGTTGTTATGACCATTATGTTAGATATGACTAGTGTTGATGATGTCAAATATAGATGTGAAATGATAAGAGCAAAAAGTTTATATAATGTATTTATTTCATACTTTGACTAATTATTGTGTTTAATGTGAAATATCTTGTAGATTAATTAAATTGAATTATGGAGGAAGAATGAGAAGATAAAATTATCAAATATGGGAACATGAACAAACAAGTGATTGAATTGATGAGAATGAACAAGAGGGAGAAAGAAATTGAATATAGTCAAGGAGCTGCCTATTTGGGTTATAGAGAATGATCATAAGAAAATCAAGAAGCAAGAGATTGAAGAAAGAAGAAATTGCAAGATCTAATGAAAATATCAAGATTCAAGCTCTTAGAAGTGATACTAGAGGTTTCTATGATCAAACGGTTGTTAGAATGGGTTAATATGAAGCCAATATAAGTTATATGGAAGTTATGGCACCTATAGAGATGTTGCACTTGAATTTTGGTGAAGCACTCGAGTGCTGGAAGCTGCTATACTTGAGTGTGGGAAGAACACTCGAGTGTCGAGAGCACTCTGTTTAGCTCTGTTTTTCATTCCCCCTAACAGAGGTCTGATATTTTAGCCATGTCTCTCAAACCACACATCAGATTGAACCAAAACTAGTGGTATATGAAAATATTAACATGGAAAATACACACCAAGATCACATTCAAATGAGCTCAGATGAAAGAGATATGAATCTTGAAAGATGACATTGAAATCACCGTCATATTCCAAGACAGGTTCGGTGTTTTGAACATAACTCTCAACCTACACATCAGATTGAGATGAAACTACACTAGTACAGAAAAGGGTTTTAGACCAGAACATTTAGATCGGTTATATCCGATAAGGTCTTAAAAATATGACCGGAGGCATTTTTGTAATTATGATGAAATATTAAGACCGGTTATATATATAACCTGTCTTAAAAATACCTTTAAGACCAGTTATATTTAAAACCGGTCTTAAAAATATTTTCTAGACCTGTTGTAAATATAACCGGTCTAGAAAATATTATTTGAATTAAAGACAATTAAAAAAATAAAATCGTTATTATTTTTAAGACCGGCAATAAATGAAAACCGGTCTTAAATATTAAAAATTTAAGACCGGTTATTATTTAATAACCGGTCTTAAAAAGTCTCTATTTTTAAGACTGGTTATTTATTAATAACTGATCTTAAATATTAATTTTAAGACCAGTTTCTAATTAAAACGGGTCTTAAATATTACTTTTAAGACCGGTTGTTAATTACAACTGGTTTTAAAACTGACCTGGATTTCAAAACACACCTAATTTTAACTCTAAAATTTGAGACTCAAGCACATCAGCAAAACCCTTGCATCTGTTTGTGGTAGCTCCTCCTTTCCCCTTCTCTCCTCTGTTCTTAACTTCGCCACCGTCAATGGAGATTTACGGTTGAATACGTTGCCGTAAGGCTATCTTCGTTTGTTCCCTCCGATTGGTTTTGTTCTCGACCTCGTTTTTATTGTCAGGTTTGTGTTTCAGTTGCCAGGCGTTCAATTAAATAAATGGTTTCATTTTTGGGTATTTCATTGAAATCTCCATTTTCTTTGTTTGATTCTTGCAGCAAGTCGTCAACCCACTTTTCAGAAGCGTCCATTGCCTCCTAAGAGAGACCTTACTCGATTCGTAAAGTGGCAAAAGACTATTCAAATCCAAAGAAAGAAGAGGATCCTCAAGCAAAGGTTGAAGGTACCATTAATTATTCTGAAGAGTTTTACATAATGCATGTATGTCTGAGGTTAATGTCCTTATGCTTCTGTGGACCTGGGTTTATTTTGGTTGTGTATGAGAGGGGTTTGATTTTGGTTCTGTATTTTTGCATGTTCAATATAGTAAAACTCTGGATAAGGTAGTGCTGATATTGCTTGATATGAACTTTGGTGTTGCTTCTGAGTCTGCCTCCTAATGCATTTATGTTTGTTCAACTTGTTCAAACTTGCCTCCTATTTTTGCTTCTGAGTCTTTCTCCTAATTATTTATGTTCAACTTTGTTCAACTTGTGCTGACATTGTTATGGAATGTATAAGGGTAGCTTGATAAGGACCTAAGTAAATAAACTAGATTAGTCTAAATAAGGACTTAAGTGCAAACTCACATAATTGTATCAGTTTTGACCTGATAAGAAATCAGAAAGAGAGAAAGAAAGAAGAACAGAAAGTGAGGGAAACATAGGAGAATCAGGAATAGAGGAGAGTAGAGAAGAGAAAGGTTCTTTTAGAATATAACTCAATGAACAACTCAGGTCAAAACTGATACAATGGAGGGTGCATACGCTATTTATAACATAATAGCCGACCTCTCCCAACAGCTAGTAACTTCCTTGCACATTATTCACTAATAACTATCCAATTATGTGAGTTTGGACTTAAGTCCTTATTTAGACTAATCTAGTTTATTAACATAGGTCCCTATCAAGCTACCCTTATACATTCCATAACAGACATTAACTCCTATTTTTGCATGTATGTTCAACTTGTGCATTACAATTAATTATTTGTTCATGTTTTCACAACTTGGGAATTGCTTTTGAACGATGCCTTTGTAGATAGTGCCGTGTAGCAAAATTTCCTTAAACCATCACTAACTATCCTTAAATAGTGTCCTTAAAGTGTTTTTAGACAATGAGTTGTCCTAGTGAGGGTACTCCTGATCCAACTAATCCAAATCAAACCGAGCCTAGCAATGCTCCTAGCCAGGAAAACAATGAGCCAAGTAACCGGCCTAAATGAAGGGGTAGGAGAGCCACCCGATTGAGAGACATTCCTCTCAATCGGAATACTGGGGAAAAGATTCCGATTGAGTTTGATAGTTATTGGAAACAAATAGGGCCTAATGCCCAACGGTATAGGAGTTTTGTCGGCCTCCTAGCACTCAAAAAGCCTAGCATCTTGATAGAGTAGTGGAGAAATGCGGATAAAGGTGTGAAGCGACATATTTGGGAAACTATCCAGCTCAATTACAACATTCCTGAGAGTGAAGTCTTGTATGACAAGACAATGACATATTGTGATGAACGCTGGAGGAAGTTTAAGACAAGTCTAGCCAATAATTACATGCATATCGAGGTAGAAGAAGGTTAGCCTCTTCCTAATCCGTGCGATCAGTATTCTTTTATTGACGAACAAACTTGGCAAGAATTTAGACAGCTTTAGACTACTCCAGAAGCATTGGTGAGTTGACTTATTTTGCAATTGATTTGCTTATGAATTATGAATTGTCTTTATTGATTTACAATGACTTAATTTTGATTTCTTATTTGCAGGAAAAAAGGAAAAAGGCTCAAGAGAGTGGTAGAAAGAATGATTGCTCCCATACAATATCTCGTGGGGGCTATGCGAAGGCCAAAAAATACTTGTTGGCGGCCAAATGGAAGAGATTAGAAGAAGCATCTCAATCCGATCCTTATGTTCTTCTTTCTCCACCATCTCTAATATGTCGCAAAGAAAAGTGGTTGTTCGCTCACCAAAAGAGGAGCAGGTCTTATACGAGTGAACAATCTCGTATAGTTGGTGAGAAAATTGTAAGTATTGTTGTTGACTTGTTGTTATTAATTATTTAGTAAGTAAATTTCATTACTAACATTTGTCATCTATGTCTTATAGGAGGAGCTTCAAAAAAAAGCTGAGGGATTATTTAGGTCAGATGGGAGGAATGACATCCTGACCGTAGCTATAGAAAAACCTGAGCATCTCGGCCGTGTCAGGGGGATTAGAGGAGGGGTAGGCATAAGGGATTACTTTGGAGCACCCTCACACCATTCCTCAAGTAGTATGGTGACTAGGGAGGAAATGGAGCGTATATTGGCTACTGTGAGGGTGGAAGCTAAGGCCAAGGTAGAAGCATCATTTGATGCACGATTTGAAGAAAAGTTCAGCAAGATGAAGAAGAAATGGATGATCATGACGAGCACAAGACAAGTAGATACCAGTGCTCCCCAAGCTCATTCCCTAAACCCTAGCCTAAACAAAGCACTAAAGGAAGTTGCATTGGTCAGTCATTAGAGGGTCCTGGAAAAAAAATTGGTGAGCCTTATGACTTGTTTGTAGAGGATCCTCTAAGACGATTGGTTGCACAGAGGAGCGTGCACAACTTGGGTTCAACTGTCCACCACCAAGAAATAAAGGATGATCAAGTCAGAGTGGCAGTTGAAGAGGTGATTGTTGTAAATGCACCTTTCCCTATCCCTGTTGATGACTTCAAGGTCATGGGCGATGTCATCAACTCTTTCATCTTATGGCCAAAAAACCTTGTTTCTGATCGAGCTGAGGAATCCCTGCCACCTCCACCTCCACTTCCACCTCCCTCTACTCAAGATGTTTCACGGCCTCCATTGAATGTCATGCAGCAAATGATTCTGATGGCATATGATACATCCTTTGCAACAAGAAATTGGGCTACTGAGTCAGCTGTTGGCAAGTCAGTGGCCCAATGCTATCTTGAGAGGGATGATTTAATGTCCCTGATAGCTCCTCTACAACAGCTTAGGATTTCGATTGTCCAGCTCTTTTCTATGTAAGTATCTTCTCAAATTGGAAGTTAAAATTTTACAAATTATGCCGTTAAACTTTGATTTAATGTCCTTGCTTGAATTATTGTAGGTGCATGCATCGTCGGTTGGTTGACTCTGGTAAAACCGATAAATTTGGACTCCTATGCCCAGTTCAACTCTACGACAAAGAGACCACTGCTTCTATCAGACACATATACTTATCGCATAGCCTTAGTGAAACCTCAATTGAGTGTTTCTTGGCTCCATATTTGCATGGGTAAGAAACAAATTTATATTTCATAATATACATAATATTTTATATTTGCTTAAAATTTTTCCCTTTTCTCAGTGACTATTGGCAATTGGCTATTTTGTGCAAAAAGAGTTATTCTATCATCCTCTTATGCTCCCTCTACCTCAACAAGCCAACTAGTGAATTGAAGAAGAGCTTGAACGCGTAAGTTTTCTTGCATTATTAATTACCTTTTGTGTGCAAAATTTATGGAATTTGTGTAAAATAAGTAAACTTTGTGATTTTGATGATATAAGACTATACGGACATTCCAACACACTGCTTGTGGTAGGTCTATGCGTGAGGTAAAAGACCCTACATGGATCTTGCCAAAGGTTAGTTACATATTGGTTTGTTTTAAGAATGTATTCAATAATAAGCCATGCTTTAATTTTATACTTGTTTTAATGATATCATATTATTTTTCAGACTCGTAGGCAACCATCGGGGTCCAACTTGTGTGGGTTGTATATTCTGAGGCACATATATAATATTATTACCTTAGGCACGAAAAAACTTACTGAAGAGGTAAATGTATATATATTTCAAAATTTTTTTATTACTTTTATTTTTTTTAAGTGAAGCTAATGTTTTTCCTGGCTTTGGTGTTTCAAATGTTTGAACTTGCTAACCCCTTTCCAGAAGAAGATATTGAGCACACTCGTAATTGTTGTGCTGTATTCTTTTATGAACTTTTACAACAGTGAGTTCTTGTAAAACTGAGGAACTTTTTTGTATATATTGATGAATTGACATGTTGGTTGGTTGTATGATTTGACATGTTTGTTGGTTTTAACATGGTTTTTGAATATTTTGATTAATTAACTTGTTGGTTGCATGATATGACATGGTTGAATTCATTTATGTATATATATATGATGGTTTTAAACAAAACATTATACATGAGGATATATGACATGTTACAAGTTCCCAATTCAATGAGAAGGTTAAAGCAAAAGGAAATGGTAAGTGGAAGGTTAAAGCAAAGGGACATGGTAAGTGGAAGCAAACTGAACACCATATGGCACTTAATAAGTATGGCATTGAAGGTAGCAATTCAAGGATGTGTTCTGGTAACTAATTTAATCACAAACAATTAAAAAAAATATAACACTTTTAAGACCAGTTCTAATTATAACTGGTCTTAAAATTAAATTTTTAAGATCGGTTTTATGTACAACCGGTACATAAAACCAGTCTTAAAATAAATTTTAAGATCAGTTATAATTATAACCAATCTTAAAAAGGTTACATAAATCATCTTACAAAAGAGCTCTTTTAAGACTGGTACTCATGAAAACCGTCTTAAAATTGTTACTTTTAGACCGGTTATTGATACAACCGGTCTTAAAAAAAAGACTTTTAAGTCCGGTTACTAAACTGGTCTCAAATGTGACATACTTTTAAGACCGTCTGTATCAAGACCAGATCCAGAACTAGTCTAAAAAGTCAATTTTAACCGGTCTAAAAAGCCCTTTTTCCACTAGTGCTAGTTCTATATGAAACTAAACTTAAAGAGCTTTCCACGGATAGGTAATTTGTCAAATTTGAAGTCATATATTGAGAGATAGGGCTTTTAGAAGTTGATGCTTGTGATTTTAAACACTGTATAGTGTGATAGACTCTCTTTGGATCATAACTTGCAGAATACAATGAGTTTAGAGCTGATTCTTTTTGCATTAGAATGTAGACAACAAGATCTTTCTGATGATAGGTTATTTGCCATATTTGGAGTCAAATGAATAGATCAAGTCTGACGTGGCACTCAAGTACAAAAGCCTACTCTTGAAAAGTCATACAAGTGTTATCCAGGAGACACAGAAAATACATGAAGCACTTGATTTCTGACATAGCACTCAAGTCTTTGGTCTCAAATGCACTCGAGTATAACAAGTGAGCTAGCACAAGTGTGTTCCAGAAGCAAAACCAAAACTTCAATCTGCGACACACTTGAATGTTCGTGTATGTACTCGGGTGTTACATGTAAACACTCAAAAGTGCAAAATGCATTCTTGCAAGTGTTGAAGGAAGAAATGATCAGAAGGCATTTAGAAGATTAAAATAGACTGACACACTTGAGTGAAGGCATCTACACTCAAGTGATGGCCCAACTTAGAAGATTAAAATAGACTGATACACTTGAGTGAAGGCATCTACACTCAAGTAATGACCCAACACTCACAAGTGAGAAATCACACTCTTGAAGAAATCGGTGCAAGTGTTGTCCAGAAGCGAACCTGAAGCTGAAACACACTGATGCACTTGAGTGAGGATATCTACACTTGAGTGATAGACCAAAATTAACCAACATTTTCTATCCATACTCGAAACTCATGCAAGTGTTAGCTGTGAAATATGGGATACACTTGAGTGAGGTACAATGCACTCGAGTGAGACCATGACAGAACCATAATGCAACAGACTCACACAACAAACAATCTAAACGTGGTTTAAATGTTATTTATTCATTATGTTTTCACTTGTTATTATACATAAACGTTAACTAACATATATTTCAAGTGAGAAACAGGAGATTAAACATTTGGATTGCATCTTTAAGTATAAAGGTCACTCATGGCAAATATCATCACTCGAAGAGATGAGTCCTAAAAACTAAAAATTCAGTCGTTGAGCAATGATCCAACATACCTATGACTAACACTTCATTGTATTAGTGTTTGATGTACTATTACAAAAAAAAATCGAAGAGATCATGCAGTAAGGAAAAACTACTTCACAGAGCATAAGGAGCATCCGATATAACGACTAGTTTTTCAGACACAATAATGGTTAAGACTAGCAAGGAGACTCAATGAGTAGATTGAAATACTCACAACGGTCATATCCTACTCAACTATAAATATTAGAGATTCAAGTAGAGGGCAACAACGACGATAGCTCAACAATGCCAACATGCTTATATCATGAGCCATCCACTTCCACCCAACCACTCTATGTTTCTATCTATTTTCTATATCATGTATATTTGAGAGAGAGTTATTTGTATTGTACTTCAATGAACATTTTATCCATTCTATGAGAGATTTTGTGGACAATTGTATTTTTGAATTGATCTCAAGCTAGAGGGACCTTGAGAGGGTTGATTTCCTTATGGGGGAAGCTATAGAGAGAATTGCATGTAAGACTTTCTGCTCGTAAGACTTACAAGGTGCAAGCAGTAGAGAACGTTGCTTCTTATAAAACCTACAGGGGTGTAAGCTAGAGAGAACATTACTACTCATAAGACTTGCATGAGTAAGCGGGAGGGAAAGGTCTTCGAGATTTCTCTGCTCGTAAGACTTGTTATAAGGGGGAGTATCTCGGTGAGAGATTTGTAAAAGGGTTCACAAGTGCCCGGCTAAACTTTTGGGTTGTAAAGGCTTGTGTTGTGCCTGGATTAAACAAGAAGATAGTGGATTTGAAAATCTCAGGAGGAGCCTGGGGACTCAATGTAGTTCATCACAGATTGGACCGAACCAGGATAAATCACAGTTTGTATATTCTCTTCCCTAAGCTCCTATATTTCCATTATACATTGTTTAATCTAATTGTTGATTTATGATTCATTACTTTCTCTAAAATGTGAAAAGATTGTCAAAGTTCTTAAGTTTTTATCTTACATTCAATTCACCCCCTCTTAGGTATCAGCCGATTCTAACATTTGGTATCAGAGCTAGGCTCTTGTTTAAAGGGCTTAACCGTTTCAAGAGTTATCAATGGTTGACTTTGGGTGTTACTCGCTTTCAGAAGGTTTTGACTATACAATTCCACCCCTTTTAAAAGATATTGATTTCTGGTTTTGGAAAGCTAGAATGACTAGTTTTATGAAAGCATCTGATTTTGATATGTGGAATGCTTTTATAAATGCTTTTGATTACAAACCGAGAAAGGATTGGACAGAAAGAGAAAAGAAAATGTTTTCATTGAATATTAAAGCACTGAAAATTCTGTATAGTGCTTTAAATGAAAATGATTTTGAGAAACTTAGATCTTGCTCCAATGCTAAAGATATCTAGGACACTCTTGATTCTATTTATACTTCTAACAAGTGTGTTGAAGTTGAAAGTGTTGATAGTTCATGTGAAACTACAAGTTGTGCATCTATGATGCATGAACAATTGGAAGTTGATGATGAAGAAGGAAAAATCATAGAACATTTCCATATAGTCAACATGGATAGACAAGAACAAAAGGATTCCCAAAAAAAGCTCATTATAGACAGGCATGAAAAATCACTCTCCAGAGTTCAAGATGAACTTAAGATAAAAAGTTCCAATTCTTCTTATGATTTTCATAAAACTGATTTTCAAAGTCTACATAAGATTGTTTTTCAACCAATTGTTAATTCTATTGAGAAAAGAAAAAATGTTTTCAAATATACTGGAAAGTTTGTTAGGAAGAAAGAATGCTCAAATAAATTCATTCAAGTTTCTACACTCATGACTGACAAAATTCTTGCATGATATCCCATAACGCATATTTTCATACAATTTACAATTATTGTGGTAAATCCTATCATAATTCTCACACATGCTATATGAAAAGAAATTCTCATGTGAGAAATAAATATGTTTGGGTTCCAAAAGGACATGTAAAGTCGAATGATAACAATCAAGGACCCAAGTATATGTGGGTACCACAATGTCCATCTAGTATTTTATGTATGCAGGACGATCCGAAAAGAAATGGACATAAGGGTACGTAGAAGATTAAGAAGAAGCCAAGAGATTCTCATGCACCAATTAAGAGGTTCATATCATTACAAAAGATAACTCTCAGAACATTCATTGCTGGAGCTATAGAGCATAACCACAGAAAGAAGCAATGGATAAAAGGAGTATGTTTCACCTCAAGGAAGGGCTACCATAATGTACCATTCAACTACCTTGAGGAGAACAAGAGGAGGAGGATCTCTCATACACAAAGAAAAATAATCTTGCATCCTACATCATATGAGAGAGCTTTGCATAAAGCCAAATATGCAAAAACAAAGCTTCAAAGAAAGATGCAGTGGGTATGCAAAGGCAATTCTCCAAGCATCTAACGTAAAAGTAAACAACGGTAAAATCTCCTACATTATCATCTTTAATATTTATTGAGGTTTATACCTTGTTACTTGTTACCTTAGGTATGAGCATTGAACATGCTTTTACAATCTTTAGAAAAACCATCCATAAAGAGATGCAATGTTCAATAGTCTAGTTTTTTATGCATATATGACAAACACCATGAAAAAATATTTTTATGCATAAAGTCATGCTTAATTCATTATGATCAATTACTAATTATTGTGTTTAATGTGAAATATCTTGTAGATTAATAAAGTTGAATTATGGAGGAATAATGAGAAGACAAAATTATCAAATATGGGAAAATGAACAAAGAAGTTATTGAATTGATGAGAATGAATAAGAGGGAGAAAGAAATTGAAGATAGTCAAGGAGCTACCTACTTGGTTTATGCAGAATGATCATAAGAAAATCAAGAAGCAAGAGATTGAAGAAAGAAGAAATTACAAGATCTAAATAGAAAATCAAGATTCAAGCTCTTAGAAGTGATACTAGAGGTTTCTATGTTGATACTGGAGGTTTCTATGATCCAACGGTTGTTGGAATGGGTTAATATGAAGCCAATATAAGTTACTCGTAAGACTTGTACAAGTAAGAGGGAGAGAAAAGTCTTCGAGATTGCTCTGCTCAAAAGACTTGTCGTAAGGGGGGTATCTCAGTGAGAGATTTGTAAAAGGCTTTACAAGTGCCCATCTAAACTTGTGGGTTTGTAAAGGCTTGTCTTGTGCTTGGAAAAAAAATATGCATAGCTATGTTAGATGCTCTGACTTGTACATCCCTATGATATTTGGCTTAGAGTAATACCATTCTAAGTTCTGTTTTAATTTAGTGTGATTATTTGATTGTCAGTGTTATTGGTTTGTTGAAACAATACTAGTAGTTTCGTTGAAATCTCTAAAACTCTATGGTTGTTGTTTTTTGTCTATCCTTTTGCTATTAGATATAGGGTGCTACAAGTGTTGAGATATATATGGATCATAGTTGGATAACTGCTAAAAGAATGAGCATTGAATATGATAATGGGGTGAGGGGTTTTTTAGACTTCGCTAGAAGAAATGCCGATGATGGTAGTGAGAAGTTTTATTGCCCTTATATAGTATGTTTGAATGAGAAGTGACCAAGTGCTGCATATATATATATATACACATTTAATTTGTGAAGGATTTTATAAGAGTTATACAGTATGGGTATGGCATGGTAAAGAATTAGAAATGTCAAGTTCATCTCAACAGGAGGATTGTCATTTGATGATAATGACATGGATACGGATGATCGGATAGAGGATATTATTCGTGATGTAGGAGAACAAGATTTTGAGTAATCACATGCATATGGTAATATGTGCAGTGATGCTGAGACGTCGCTGTACCCGAGGTGTAAAAAATACCAATTGTTGAAAGCAGTATTGAAATTGGTAAGCTTAAAAGCACGGCATGGATGGAGCGACAAGAGTTTTTCAAAAACGTTTGAGGTTTTTAAGGATATACTTCTAGATGATAATGTGTTGCCTTCTCGATAATTATCATGAACTATATTTGAATTACGTATATTGTTATTGGTATATATAAAACTACTTTTTTTGTTGTCGTCACAAGAAAATGAAGGATATGAGGTGTCTTAGTGTAGATGCTCCGAAGCCAGCTAGTGATCATCAGCCATGGATAACTGTCTGCTGTGTTCTTTCTCGATAGATTCCTCTATCATCAATTAAAGTGTTTTGATTATATTCTGATCTTAGCTAAAGTTTTTTATTTCTTTTGTCAAACTATAATATTAAAACAGGGGAATAAAAATGTTTAGCAGCATACCTTAATTTTCATATTGTATGTGATCATGTGTTGATTTTCAATTATTTATTGTTGTTCTTCTATGGAACATGAGGTGTAGGAAGAATGATAATGTAAGTTACACGATTTGAAATTATGTTTTAAAATGCTTGGCAAAATAGGAATGTGTAAGAGAGAATAATTTATTTGGGATGTAAGAAGAATGATTTATTATTCTTGCTTCTTTGGAATGTGGGGTATAGGAAGAATAATGTAGGTATTACACCATCCAATTGAAATGCTTGATAAAAATGCTTTTGTATAAGATGTTTGTTATAATGTGTAAGAGAAGAATTTATTTGGATGTCGTTGAAATGGCTGCTTGCTGAGTGAAATGTTTTAACAGGGGAAATGACTTGCTGGGTAAATGTTTTAAAAGGAATAATTTTTTTTAAAAAGGAAACTTTTTATACCGGTTATTTATACAACCGGTTTAAAAAGTATATTTTAGACCGATTGTCTTAAAAATCGGTCTAAAAAGTATACCGGTTGTCTTAAAAATCGGTCTAAAAAGTAAATACTTTTTAGACCGATTTCTTAGACAACTGGTCTAAATATTCGAACTTTTAGATCGGTTGTCTCGACAACAGTCTAAAAAGTTGCACTTTTGAGACTGATTTTTTTGATAACTGATCTAAAAATAATTATTAATAGACCGGTTGTATAAATAACCAATCTTAAAACTTTTTTTAAGACTAGTTCCTTAATCAGTTTAAAAGGTAGCAGACTTTTTAGACTGGCTGTATCAAGATCTTATCCAAAACCGGTCTAAAATGTTTAAAATATCGTTTTTAACCGGTCTTAAAAGTGATTTTTCCATTAGTGTCTATTTGGTTTGAGGGGAGGGGAGGGGAATGGGAGGAAGGGAAGGGATTTTGCTCCCCTCCCATTGATTGGCAGAATATAAAAATTAGGAGGGGAGGGGAAATTTTTTGAAATTTTCCCCTCCCTCCCCTCAAAACCATTCCCCTCAAATTGGGGGAATTTGGAGGGGAGGCTGAAACATTACTGTGTTTGGACTAAGATGCCCATGCTATTATTGTGATAACCCAAAATTGCCCTTATTCCTTTTTATTCTTGCTTTTTTGCATACTTTTTCTTTTCTGTATATTCTTTATTAACTCTATTTGTTTACCTTGCCCAGCGTGATTTTTTCTTTTCTGCATATTCTTTATTTATTTATTTTTTTGCTCGATGCATATTCTTTACTAACTCATTCATGTTCATGTGTTTAACACATTTGGTGGCCTTCAATGCCATGCTCCATATTTTTTGGGATGTCATGTGGTTGGCATTTGATTACATTTGATTATAATTTATGACATAAAAATTTTATTTATATTTAAACTTTATTATATATTTAATAGAGTTTGGAAAAAATCACTTATAATATAAGGGTAAAGTTGTCCATGTGAAAATATTTTGCCTCCCCTCCCCTCCTGAACCAAACAAAGTAACATTAAAATCTTTCTCCTCCCCTTCCTTCTGATCAATCCAAACAAACAAGGTAATATTAAAATCCCTTCTATCCCCTCCCTTCCCCCTCCCCTCCTGTCCCCTCCCCTCCATCAAACCAAATAGAGCCTTTTGTGCATCATGTTTTTTAGGGCTAATGCAAGTTAATATATGCTCATGAGATCTTAAGATGAAGATCTGCATTCATTTGCTTTTAAATATCACATACTACTCCCTCTTATCCTTAATATAAAACGTATTTACCTAATTTGATTAGATTAAGAAAGTTAGTTAAATTAGTTAATCTGACATATATTTTATGTAATGCCCTAGTTATATTCTATAATTCCCTCTTTCCCTCTCCTCCTTAATCATTGTTGAGAGATCATCAATAAGAATAAATTAGGAAAAGATGGACAAATATAAAAACTATATCTTATATTTAGGATCAAAACCGACTCTCTAAATATATCTTATATTAAGGACCAAAGGGACTAATATATTCTAAATTCAAATTTAATTTTATGAGTTATTGAACAACCAATATTGTTGATCATACTAGAAGTTAAAGGCATTTAAGCTAGAGAATGTTTAATATACTAATAATTTTGTCACTAAAAATTAAAATTAAATGGCAGTTAAAATAATTCTTAAATTTACCTGATAGTAGATCAATATTTTTTAGAAATACCTGTTGCATAAAAGAATGATACTAATTTGCTAATTAATTTTTCCATGATTTAACTGATGATGTAACAATGTTGGTAAAAAACTGATGTAAAATTTTTTTTTTTTCCAGTAATATTAAACCTAGAATATCTCCACAATAAATCACATATAACCCTAATGAAATTAAATTGTTTCTTACCTCCCGAAGAGGTCAGTGCTTTGGTCATGGTATATATAAAACGAGGTGTCAATAACCCTCCACAACAAATATGATAACCCTACACTTCAACGATCAGTATAGTTAAGAGCCTAGGCCATCGTTATCATTAATTCATTATGGGAAACGAGAAATCTCTATACATAGACTAAACTAAATTAAATTAATCTACCTTATTTTGGGTGCATCAAAGATCAAACCGTAGTCTTTTTCAGGAAGATCAAAAGACCTCTTAAGTGAAAAAGGCAAGCTTCACTCAAGAGGGAGATGAATTGGGTGATGTAGTAAACTTTTTGGATGTTACGGTGTTATGGAAATAAATGAAGACAGAGAGTAGAGATAAGAGAATTTGCACACAAGGATTTATACTGGTTCGACTCAACCCCAGGCCTATGTTTAGTCCTCAGAGATCAACACCTCTTGAGATTTTAACTAATCTTCCAAGACTTAGTGGGCTCTCGGAACACACCAGAACAACAACTTCCACGAAGAGACTTCGAGCAGAGATATTCTAATACCTAGAATTTTCTCTCCCCCTTACAAAAAGTCTTACAAGCAAAACAATTCTGAAGACCTTTCTCTCCCGCTTACTATGCAAGTATTGCGAGTAGTAACATTCTCTCCTTCTTACTCACAACTATAAGTCTTACGAGTAGCAACGTTCTCTACCACTTGCACCTTGTAAGTCTTACCAGCAGAAAGTCTTACTAGGAATGTTCTCTACAGCTTCCCCGTAAAGAAATCTACCCTCTTAAGTTCCATTTACCTTGAGATCAAATCAGAAATACAATTGAAAGTGTTTACAGACTCTCTCATAGAGTGGATATGATAATCATTGAAGTACAATATTAATACAGAGAGAAATATGAAATCAGAGACTCTTGTAAATTTTTTCAGTATATGCTCTTGTATGTAACTATCTCTTTAGTCTGTTTTTTATGCTCTGTATTTATAGCCAGTCTGAGTTAGTCATTTTGGAGTTTTCTTTTATGGAGCAGAATGTCACGTTGTGGAGCGGGATGTATACGTTTGAGTTTTCAGAAAATATTTCATGGTGGGTCAACTGTTTGTCACGGTAGGTAGCCAATATTCGGTGTGTAACGATGATGCTCGCGACAATGGACTTACACATTTGAATCTATAATCTGAATGTTTAGTCTCCTATTTCACACTTGAAATATTTGTTAGTTAATGTTTAAGTGTAATAACAAATGAAAACATACATTTAACCATATTCGGAGTGTTTGTTGTAACTCTGTAATGTATTCTGCTTCTGTAACTAATGAACTCGAGTTCATGCTGCAAACTCAAGTCTAAACTCGAGTTCCAAAACACAACTCGAGTTCTTTCTAATATTTGCATAGCTATACAGAGAAAACTTTCAACACTTTCAAGTGCCTCTCAAGAGTGTTTGGTGATTTTTGGCCAAAATTCAAGTTCTTTGGCATAACTCAAGTTCCTTGCATGATTTGTCCAAGTTTCAGCTTCCAACTCTCTGCACTTGCGAGTTGCCTTGAAGTGTTATAGTACCAAACTCGAGTTCTCTAGTTCATATTATTAGATGTTTGAAGTTTCTAGTTTGGCTATTGTATGAAAGTTGTAAGAGTTGACTAGAAGTATTAAGGCACAACTTGAGTTCTATATCATAACTCGAGTGCATCACATTGTTTCAAATTCTGGTTTTGCTTCTAGACAACACTTGCATGAGATAACTTGCCAAACTCAAGTTCTCTTTAGATCTTAACTTGAGTTTTGAACTAGAACTCGAGTTCTTCAGACTGTTTCTGTTTCTGACTTAGCCTCTAGATAAAACTTGCGAGTTATCTTTCAAACTCGAGTTCTTTGCAGACTAGAACTAGAGTTTTGAAACAAAACTTGAGTTTCTCAATAATTTCAGTTCTAAAGCAGCTTCTGCATAAAAATTGCAAGAGAAAACTTGCTAAACTCGAGTTCATTAGCATATAGAACTCGAGTTCTCCTCCCAAACTCGAGTGCATCAGATATTTTGCAGCAACTTTTTATCAACTTGTAAGATGCATTTGATAACCACTTCGATTCAATTAAAATTTTTGATTTTCTTGCAAAACACTATGTTAACACTTTATTATAATCAAAACATGAATTTTAACGTTAAATTTGCTTCTTGTGATCATGACTTCACCCAAAAACAATATTTTGTTCATCTAATTTTTAATTAGGTCCCTATATTTTTTTATTCTTTATTCTATAAATATAAAATATAATAATATTAAATATAAATTTTTTAATATTATTGTATGAATAATAATATTCTATAAATAGTTGTTATCATAATAGCTTTATTTTAATATTATTTCAAAATTTTTAACTAACATATATTTATATTATTTATTTTTTAATTCTAGTTTTATTTATTTTTATAATTATAAAATTGAAAAAAATAATAAAATTTTCTAAGAATATAATATAATTTATTCTAATTATATTTAATTATGTATATAGAAATTTATTATAATAATTAATTTTTTAATTATATAATTATTCATTTAAATTTATTATTAATATTTATATTTTAATGTTATTGATTTATTTAAGTTTAAGTTAAGTTGATAAATAAAAAACTACCGAGACCTGATTAAAAATCATGTGAAACTATAAGGATATAATAAAAATAAAAAACTATAATGATCCAATTAAAAATTAGTTGAAACTATAATAAATTTCATATTAATTATTCTAAAATACATTTATTATATATTTATTGTTTTACCTAATTTTAACCTTTTTCTTAATCAACTCTTGTACTTATTATAACTTCAGTTTGATCAAATCTCACATACTAATAAATTAAAGTTAACACATTTAATATGTTTTAAATTGATTGACTTTTCTAAATTTAATGTTATTTAATAATAAGTACTAAAATGCATTTTTATTCACGTATTTTTTTCATAGGGATAAAATTGAAAAACAGTCAATAATGACTCTCAAGTGAACTTGTATTTAGGACTAAAATTTTTTAACCAACTAGACTTATAATAAGAATTATAATGGCATATTTTTTGTTGGGATATTAACTATTTCGGCTGGTACGTAGAGTAAGGATTTGATTAAATAGTTTGGCTGTGGTCATTATGCTTTTTGTCCTCTTTTGAATTTTTTTTTTCTGTTCCTTTTATTCTTCTCCTCAATTTGTGCTTATATAATATCCGTACGGTTCTTAATATTTATTTATTTATTTAATTTAATTAGATTAAGAAAATTAGCTAATGTGACATATTTAAATACTCTAGTTATATTCTTTAATTCATTCTATATCTTTCTTACTTGATTATTGTTAAAGGGGCATTAATAATAGTAAATTAAAAAAATAACAAATATAGGAAGTAGATCTTACATTTAGAATAAAGAAAAACTCCCCAATTAGATCATATATTGACCACATAAGGAGTATATTTTTTATAAATTAGCTGCGGGAACGGCTTACGAGAGTAGATTTTTTTCCCCCAATCCAGTATAAGTAAAGTTAAAACCCCGTATTTTAGTTGTTCCGCCTAACTACCTGGAACTTTCCGAGACAGTACCGGCATGCTGTATATCAAATATAAGTCAATATCTCGTAGCGTCTCGCCAAACATCACTTTTATAAGGTTTTGTTACAGTACACCCTGTTTTACTGCGTAAGTGTTTGGTCCTAAATATAAGTAATTTATAGGATAATTAGTGATCTTTTTTAATTTTACCCATATTTAATTTCTATCACGAGTGAACGAGAAGAGGGAGATGAGAATGATTTATAAATGTAGAGAGAGACAAAATTAAATTTTTAATACTACCACTCTCATTCGTATTATAAATCTAGTTGGTCAAATTTTTTTATCCTAAATATATGTCTACTTAGAGAATTTATGAATGACTATTTTCCAAATTTTATGCCTACAGAAAATATAGGTGAGAGAAAATATGTAACATCCTTTTTCAATATATGCTTATTCTTAAATAAGAGTAAATTTGGAAAAGTCAATCAAATTAAGACGTACTGGATGTTGTAACTTCCATTTCTTGTTTTGTGAGATCTGGTTAAATTAGACTTATAATAAGGATCAGAGTGACAATGGCAAATGTGAAATATTCTATCAATTTAATGTATTCTTTGATAAGTGTGAATGAGGTATGAGTGTCTTACAGGAATATAATGATATGACTAAACAAATACTCTCTCATATCCATAATATAAGTCATGTTTAGAAAAATAGCTTGGTTGACAATATAAGTCACTTGGAAAACAATTAATACTTATTTATTAAATTTTTTCCTGTAATTAATATTTAAATATGACTTCTTAATTTCTATCTCACTTAATACTTTATTTAATATAGGTAAAGTTGAAAGCTTCTTTCAATTTATGATAAATATATTGAGCTAACTACTTTTTTTTTTTTTTAAATTCTGATGACTTATAGTTGGAGTTATATATTATGTACCGGAAGAGTAAATAATTTGAAACAGATGGAGAGAAGAGGACAAGAAGGCGTAGACGCGCATCCACTAGCCACTAACCAACAAAAAGTAGTTGCACATTTTATCTTTTGAGAATGAGCAGTCGGTTGCGCGGGCGGATGGGAAATTCCGAGGCAAGGCTGTGGAAGTATCTCTCTCCTTTCCGTGACGACGGTTCCGGGAAGCAGTATCAGCCGTGGTGTTGTATATATATAGGCTTGTTGCTGGCACGAATAACAAAAACTTTTTTTAAAAAAGAAAGAAATCTTTCATAATCTGATTTGCTTTTGTTTTTTCAGATTGAGAGAACAAAAGAAAGAAGCTAGCAGTGGCAGAGAGTACTGCAAAACTTATTGAAGGAGCTGATCTGGACGTGGTGCTTCAAGAGCCGTTGAAGAAGACCATGGAAAAGATGGAGAGTGCTCAGGAGAGTAGATCCAAACTCCAAGTATTCAGGTCGATGACCCTGAAGGATTCCACTTTGTTAGAGGAAGAGATCAAAAACTTTAAAGATCACTTGGATCAGCCAAGAGAAGAAATGGCAAAGTTGATTCAGGAAAAGGAAGAAGGAGATAAGCTAGTTGGTAAGTCTCTGAAGGAGGTGACGAAAGTTGTCGAAACAATGAGCAAAGAGAACTCTGTGCCTGGAATTACGTTCTTGCCTCCTCAGAACCCTGAATTCATTAACGGCATAGAGGAGGAGCCCTTGTTGAGGTTGAAGATGGAGGTCCTCAAGGATGGGGCATCCCCTCTTGAGTTGACGGGTGTACCAAGATCCAGAAAGGCCACGTTCGTTAGAAAGTTGGGTAGCGATGACCAAGTCAAAGGTAACACAACTCTTTTTCTTTTATTTGTTTTTGGGAAAACTATTGTTCTTGAAGTATCTCTAGTTTATTTTAATTTTTGATTTATTACTGTGTGTTTTTTTCTCTTTGTTAAATCTTTCAAGTTTACTTTTTTTTAGCACCATTATTGTTTGTAACTTTGCTCTGTTAGCATGGTTCACCCCAAGACATAAGCTAATTGTGCTAATAGAGTAAAATTAAGAGATTTAATATTGAGAGAAAAACACGCAGGTGTCAAATTTAAAATTGAAAGAAATGATAGATATCTTAAGAATCGTTTTCCCCTTTTATAGATAATCGGACCGCTTAAGGCCCAATAGCCCAATACTTTTAGGCTCAAATGAGGCCCGATATTCAGTAATGGCGGCCCAATCTTGTTGGGGAACTCCCCATGAGTAAGGAGTTTGGAGGAATTTTCCTTTTCTCCTTTTAATCACTGTGCGGGGCAAAAGAAGGCAAAAATCAGGTATGATGGATTAGAGTCATATTTAGACCGTCAAACCAGTCATTTTCAGAGTCGGAACTGATTTAGGTGCTCATCAAAATGATGAGCATCCCAATCATCACATTTGGACCATTTAAATTTGATCTAAATGGTCTAGATTTAATTTTTTTATCTTCATTTTGCTAAAAAATTATTTTAATGCATATATAATTTAAAATAAAGATAATATTTTAATTATTATTTTTTTTCAAAAAAAATAATTTTTATTTAAAAATATCAATTAAAAAAATCTGAAAATATCTAAATCATATCTAAATGGTTCATATTTATATTTTTTAAATCTGGATAGTCTAGATCTGATGGGTTGGGGGTACTCATCATTTTGGTGACCACCCAAACCATATCCCCTCCGATTATGTGAATTGTCAACCATATGGGGCCATCCTTTCTTTTTCTTTTTGACCAAGGCCATACTTTAAATGGACAATTCCTAGACCAATACAAATTAGAAAGCTTTTGCGCTCTTAAATACCTCGTCCCCAACAACACACATACACACACTACAAAGACAAACCATTGTTATACTCAAATGTTCTAAAATTTATGTGATAAGCGCATCACCAATAATGGAGGACGCAAGATTGAGAGGTTTTGCTGACGAAGATGAGCAGAAGATGAAGACCAAGAAGAAGGTGGTGCTGCCTAAGAGAGGCAGCCTCAAGCTTCGTATAGTTTATGCTATTTTCAACTTCATTTCCCATATTTGCTGCTCTAGTTCTTCAAATTCACGAATAATAAATAATCACCGATCCTTCTTATCTGTCTTCTTTAGTTTTTTGAATATCTAGGTTTACACTCCTTTTGTTTGTTGTGTACTTAGGACACTTCGGGTGTGTGTGTATATACTCTTCTCATCCTTAATATAAAACATATTTAGGGAGTTTATCTTAATCCTAAATATAAGATAAATTAAATTTTTTGTATTTATCAATATTTTACTAATTTACTAATTTACTCCTTTTGATGTTCCCTCAACAATAATGAAGGAGGAAAGGAAGGGAGAGAATTAAGAAAAGTGGCTAGGGTGTTTTATAAAAGATATATCATATTAACTAACTTAATCAAATTCTTTAATCTAATCAAATTAGATAAATATGTCTTATATTAAAGATCGAAGGAGTGTGTGTATACATAGGGTAAGGTGCAAATCCACCCATCAAGTATTTGTGAAAGCACACCCACTACTGCAAAATTGTAAATGTATGACACTTAATACTTGATGGTTAAATAATTTAACCGTTAAATATCGTTTTTATATTTTATTTTAGAAAAATGAACAACATATGTGACAGTTCTATGTAAACCACCACCAAGTAAAAGATATCTTATATTTGATTATTCAATGTAAGAATCGTCGAATATAATAATACTTGATGTGTACTAAGAAATAATTGTCAAGTGAAACTTTCAAATGATTCGTCTTTCCACCTCCGTACTTTTAATTAATTTTTTCTTAACGTATTTTAAAAAATTAAGGTTTTCAAGTACATTTATATTTCTATTTCTTGGTCTTTGAAAATTTTGCGAAACTGGAATATCTTATTATATTACCATACTAATAGTATCACGATGAATGCTTCGTTTTCTTTAGTTAACTCATTCCTTCATTTACAACTTTAGCCAAGAAAAATTCCTTCGCTTACTACTTTAATTAGCCAAAAGAGAGTTTAAATAAGGGAAATCTTACTTAGGTCCAAAGACCAGAAAAAATATCAAAAAAGACTCTGTCTAGATTCCTCTATCAAAAAAGTCACAGCATAGATTTCTCCATCAAAAAAGTCCTTAGGGACCTTAGTGATACAAATTCTAAAAGTTAACTTACCTTATTGACTAGTGTATATGACTATATTGACAAGTCATAGAGTGCCTATTAACAAGGCTATTTATGTTAACAGAACCAGCTCCCATTGATAAGTGTATGTTACTATATTGACAAGTCATAAAGTGGCTATTGACAAGCTTATCTATATTAACTAAACCAACTTCTATTGACAAGTATATATGACTGTATTGATAAGTCATAGAGTGGCAATTAATAAACCCATCTATATCACAGAGATCTCTAGGGACTTTTTTTTTTATAGATGAATTTACTCTGAGACTTTTTTGGTAGAGGAATCTATACTGGGACCTTTTTTATATTTTTTCTAGCCCTTGAGACCTGAGTGACATTTTGCTTTTAAATATTATCCATAATAAGTTAATTTTTTAAAAATATATTAATGAATGCTAAAAACAATAACTTTGACGTAAAAGACTTGTACAGCATTTTAAGGGTGATGGTTATTAAACAACTCAAATTACTTCAAAACTGTTCAAGATAAACTCTATTATAAAATAAATTGAATTTATTAAGACTATCGTTGGGTGTGGGTAAAAAATTAGAATTACTTAATTATAATATTTTAGCCAACAATTTTACAACTTAAAAAGCAAAAAGAATATAACAAGAATGGATGGAAAGTAATGATAGAAATTTTAGAGATGAGAAGAATGAAATTATAGTGATATTTGAAAATATTAAATAGGAAATTATCTATCAGAACTAGATTCTGCCGGCCTAAAGGGCTATCGGCACAAGAGGTGAATCAAGTGAGAATAGTGAATCTGGTGGATAGTTGATTCTAATTGTTTAAATTTATTTATACATTTTTTACATATTATTATAATAATATTTTAATAAAATTTTAAATATGGAGTATTGAAATTTTAATCCAATGCTAGTTTGTTTTAAGTTGGTTGACGTACAGCAAAATTAGAAAATGCGTATACACTGAACACAAGCCATGTTAATCATGATTTCTTCAACATAGGTAATATATATAGTTTGGTGCATACCAATCACTTTTGGGGGAAAAATTTTGTCCGCAATATAAGTTAAAGGTTCAAAAAAAATTTCAATTTAAAATAGATTTAATGAGTTAACTTTTTCTTTTAATGAATTAGTTGAAGTCAAGTGACTTATATTGTGGGTAGGAAGGAGCACATACCATATGATATATAGTACATTTAATTTAGGCCATAATTCTTTTATTTTCAAAAATCAAACTATTCAAATTTAATCAAAGGTAAATAAATGTACATGTTTAGTCCTCTAATTTCACCCAAGGTTTCATTTTAATCTTTTAACTTTATAAAGTGTATTTTTAATCCTTTATGCCTAACACTGTTAACAAAGAATGTCAACACATACTGAAATTTTGAATGTTGAAAAAACCTTTTCAAATGTGGTCATATTAAGTTTATTTTTCAAAATAACAATAATCAGTTACAAAATATTATCATTTGAGACTAACGATATTAGGGGGAAATTATTGAAATTATGCTTTTCAAAGTTAAGAGGCCAAACTGAAACTTTGTACAAAGTTAGAGTGCCAAATGTATTTTTGTCTTTAATCAAATAATTAAATAACACATGTTCAGAGACGTGCATCGAATTTGAATGTACACATATTACCAAAAAAAAAAAAGGATGTACACATGGAAACTAGCTAGAAATTTCAAACTCACGGCGTCAACTGTCCACCATGGCCCTCCTTTTAAGTTTAATTACACGTCCCCCTAACGTAATACAAACACGCTTTAATTTACCTCTCATATATATATATATATATATATGTTTACGTATACAGATTCCGAATGATTAAAGTCATTACATATATATACACACAAACATATAAATGTATATTTTATTTGTGTGATGAGAGAAACGTCATCAGTGGCACGTAAAAGGATGAGATATTTTGCAGATCATCAGCAGAAGATGATGATGGTGATGAAGGAGGAGGAGGAGGAGGTGAAGGTGCCACCGAAAAGAGGGAGCATTAAGCGTCGTATAGTTTCGGCTATCTTCAACTTTATGGCCAACATGATTTCCCATATTTGCTGCTCCAACAATTCAAATTAGAGGGAATTACGCTTAAGTCATAAGGAAGACACATTATTACAAGCAGGCCCCTTCAAATAATGAAAAATCCAACAAGTCCCAAGGAACCTGTGGGTAATATATTATAATTGTGAAAAGACATCCTTACCCTTTGAAATAATTACAGGTCAAACTTCGTTATTTGTGTGACTTGAATAGGGGTAAGGGCGTTTTTTCAAAATTAGAATATATTTCCCATAGATCCTTTGGGACTTGTTATGATATTTGATGATTTCAAGGGACTTGATAATAATTTGTCTTCCTTAAGACCTTAATGCAAATGTCCCTTCAAAGAAATTATATTTAATGCCCTATTTTTATTGTGTGTTTGATTCATGAATTTCCATCCTTCTAGTCGTCTTCTTTGTTTTTTACATGTGTTAGGAAGCCTCTAAGTTCGCTACTGGTTTATGTTTCTTTCTTCTTATAAGGAGATATTTCTTCATCATCTTCATGCATAACAGTTTGATCCATAATGATATTGATGAGCCGCGTTTTATTTCTTCTAGATTTATTTATTAGAGGATGCCAAATATGTTGTCTCATATATATATATATATAATTGCACCGAATCTGAGAGATGGGTTATATCATATATGTACGTGCTGTTTATATGGCATAGGGCTTATGTGTATATAATTATATATATTCAGTATTGATTTTATTTTTTTGCCAGCAGAATTGATTTTTTGTTACCAGTATTATTATCAAACTCGCGAGTTGACTCTTCAAATTTACTGTTTTTTCATTTCTATCTCATTAAATCGTTTTAAATCACTCTTAAATTCGTGATAGTTGTAAACTTGGAGAAACTTATGATTTTACACACCAAGTTTATTGTTTTTACATTTCTAGCTTGCAAAATTGTGTAAACTCGCTCTTAAACTTGTGCTAACTGTTTTTTATCTAATCATACTCAGTGACTTTATATATGTATTTTATAAAAAATTCTTTTTTGAGTGTGATAAATTATAAATATTGATGGATTTAATTTTAACTATTTATATTTAAAATATATTTAAATCAAATTATTGTTATTTTTTATATTTTAATTATTTAACTATACACTATTAGTAACTCTTTATTGATAAAATTAAACTCTTATAAAGTTATTATTCTAGTTTACGATATGATTTTACATTACTAGAATGAGTTTACTTAAACTCGTTAGTTTAAGAACTTTGATTATCAGTATCAATTAGATGGTAAAATTAGTAAAATGATGGAATGAGATAATAAATAATTAGGCTTTAATAAGATTAGGTTTTCGAATTACGGCTGACTTGATGATTAATGAATTCACATTGACAAGCTCTTTCTCAGCTTTCTCTTTTCTATTCTCTCTTCTCTCCTGTTTCTTCACTTTTCCTCTTCCCCTTCTGCATCAAGGAGGCAACATTTTATATTTTGAAAGTATATGTAATTGATAGGATTTTTTTTTACCAGCGACATTATATTATTGTCAGGGTGATTATATTTTTTAATTTGAGTTAACTAAGCTTTGCTTGCAACAAAATAAAAATAAAAATAAAAATAATAACTATGCTTTGATCTAAAACGTAACTGATGGTCGGTTATCCTTTATTAGGACGTAGATTGATTTCTTTGGAGTTGGTTTATTAAGCCTCTATGCATTTATTTATTTATTTTGACTGAAGCCTCTATGCATTTATCAAGTGTTGTTTCGTATTTGACCGAGGATTTAAATAATACAAATTAAAGCTGAATCTATTTCGATCTTTTTTTATTACTTATTTATTGATTGATTAAATTATTATATCATTACAAGAAGGGATAATTAATCTGCAAGTCCTTATAGTTTCAACTAATTTTTAAATCGGACCCTTTATATATATTTTTCTCTTTATTAGGCCTTTATACTTTCATTTATTTGTAGTCAGGTCCCTGTAATTTTTTTTATCAAATCCTTATAGTTTCACATGCTCTTTAATTGGTCCTTGTAATTTTTTATTTATCAATTTAATTTAAAATAAATAAAAAAATAAAAATAAAATATAAATATTAATAATAAATTTAATTTAATAGTTACATAATTAAAAAAGTAATTGATATAATAAATTCTTATATATAATTAGAATAATTAATTATTTTGATATTTTTAGAAAAATTATATTATTATGATTCCAATTTTCTAATTATGAAAATAAATAAATAAAAAGAAAAATAAAATAAACTATATAATATATGTTTGGTTAGAAATTGATTATTAAAAAAATTATTATAGTAACTTACTATTTATGGACTATTATTATTTATAAAATAATATTAAAAATATTATAATTACCAATACTATATTTTAAATTTATATAATATGAAAAATCCTATTTTTATTGTATATTTTTATACTTTAATTGGGGATTTTGTCATAATTATTAAGCCTAAAATGCCTTTCTTGAGATAAATTGATATTAAGAGTAAATAGATTAAATTAGAACTAAAAAGGAGAAAATTGGCAAAATAATCACAATTACTCTTAATCATTGATTGTTTTGAGGATTTGACCTAGGTTTAATTGTTTTCAATTGAAAGTCTTTGGAATTTTGGGTTAAAATTGGAAATGACAGTTTGGAGCTTGAATTTAGGAAATGACAGTTTGGTATTATATATTTGTAAAATGCCAGTTTGGTCCATTGACAAAACATAGCGTTTTTCAACAACTTAGGGCAGTGTTTGGTGGGGGTGTTTTGGGCCCAAACGCTCAGCTGGATGCCCAAAAGCTAAATGATCAATTGGGAAAAAAAAACCAGTGTTTGGAGAGCCCAACTCCTCATTGAGCTTAAGATTTAAAAACGAGCTTTAACCTAAAGCTGAGATATGGAGCTTTTCGCATAGGTCATCGAGCATTTATTATTATCGTTAGGTAATAATTATTTTCAACTTCTCTCACCTACCTTTTATTCCTTTCTCAATTCCTGTCTCTTTCCCCTGCGTCGTCCTCCTCAGGCCTCATACTTCGATCTTCAACTGAGTGCCGTTCCCTCCGTCTTGTCTCTCTCAGCGTGTCCTCTTAGTGCCGTTCCCTTCGTTCCCTCTCTCGGCGTCCAACCAACCTTGAAGCTGAAGAGCTGCTTCATCTTAAACTTTGATCTCCTTCGTTCGATCTGTCCTTAGTCAGACTTCAATCTGTCATCTCTGACTTGAAGTCCAACGGTGGTTGCTTTGGTGCTGGCGTCGCCTTTCATTTTGTCTCTCAGCTTGGATCTGGTCTTCGGAAGTGGCATCTTTTGGAGGTAAGGTTTAACCTCATTCATTGAAGATTTGTTATGGTTGTTGTCTATTGGTTTCTGCAAGTGTATCCTATGCTTTGCTCTGGCCTAGTTTTGGTTTAATACACACACACATTGTTTGCCTTCTGCAATCTGTATGCTGTGATGTTCTTTTTTTTTCCCCTTAAAAATTAGCAATACAGACATTTCATTTGGTAGAGATTGAGCACCAACATTTTCATCTTTGATTCTGGTTTCAGTTTCACTGCATAGCTTTGTGCTCATTTGCCACAGTCACACATACAGGGAGTGTCGAGGACCCCAGAATCTCGCCATCTTTTTCTCTCTTTGGTTTTTTTGAATCCCTGATATTCTTCTTCCCATCTGCCAAAAAATGTGTTTTCCCTTTTGAAACTTCAAGGAAAGTGTCGCTGAGAATCGCTCAAGATTATCAGAATTCCCTCCCCCAAATGATTCTCCTTCGGCTTCTCCTTTAAGCCCTCTATTGTTCTGGCTCTCTCATGTTTTTCTCTTGTCCAGTGGTTTCTTTCTCTCCTCCATGACGTTAAAAGCTCCTCTCTTTTTTCTTTATTCCAATCTCTTTCTCTTCTGTTTCCATTTCTTCACTGCCCCCCTCCCATTCCATTAATACTATCATTACTACTTTTCTTCTTCTCCCACCGTTGGATGTCTTTTTGGCAAATTTATGAACAAAAGATCTTTGGAGTGTTCCTCTTAAAGTTTCAGTCTTCTTCTTCACGATTCTCTTTTATTCCTATGGCCGGGACTATTTGTTTCACCCATAATACGCTTTGTTTGGAGTAGAAAATCATGGAACAGAGTATCCTATGCAAATTCACTGTCCACGAAAGTGTCACCAAGAATGTAAAGTAAGGTAAGAAGTGGGGCTTCATTTATGGTACCAAAATGTCAAATAGTGTCTTTGCTAGAAAGACAAAAAAATAGAAATAAATCTCCAAGAACACAAAAATTAGAACTTGCCAGCTCCAATCATAGATAGCATATGGCTAAAAAATCATTAGAAAGCACAAACATGCATGCATTTGTATACTGCACTTCTTTGCATATATTTTCTAGCCTTCCACCACTTGTCAGGGCTAAACAAGAAGGAATCATTAAGCTCGTAGGAAGTTGTTCAGAAAAGTAACATAGTTAACTACCTTGTGTGCACCCATGCATGTATAAAAATGCAGCAAGTGATTAGTTGTGAAAGAACCTATTCTTGGTTACATATTCTATAATGGATCTTGGCATCTCATTTGTGTAGAGACTGAAGTACTTTTAGTGGAAAATAAAGTAAAGAAAACATGTTTGAGTATTAATTAGCGTGGCTGCGTCTTCAAGGTGAGCTCTGTTTTGGCGTTAGGCGCCTATAAAGCTTCAACGGAAATTCTGAAGGCTTGCTTTCAATGATTTGTTTCTTGTTTTTTTAGGTATTGATTTGATGAAATGAATTATACTTTTCTACAATTTCATGCTGAATTCATTTAGTGAAAATGCTTAGTGAGTTTGGAGTAATGAAGAATATACTCACCCTATGAATTGGTTACCTCTCTAGCCTTCATATTAATTCTTATTCACTGACGTTGTGTTTTATCCTTCATAATAATTCAATCAATGAAATCATACATTTATTCTTGTGTGTGTGGGTAATGCTAAATTTGTACGTTTCTGGAATGGTTGTTGTAAATTTGCTTTTTTGAGGTGCAAGTATTGTTGAAATAGTGGCATAGAAATATGGATAAAGTTGTTCGGGATGATGAGACAACGGAGACTTTTGTGTACGCCTGCCTAAAGCAAATTTACAAAACAGAATGCCAGGGGTTGTATTTTACAAAGGATGGATGGAAGGGTATCGTCGCTACATTTAATGAGAAGACTGGGAAAGAATATACAAGGGCACAGTTGAAGAATAGGTTTGATATCCTTAGGAAAGATTTCAAGGCTTGGGAATCCTTAATCAAAGAGACCGGTGTGAGTAGAGATCCTACAGGTAAAATCGTCGCATCAAAAGAGTGGTGGCAGTGGAAAATACAAGTAGCAGAAAATTTAGCGGCTTATACAATTAATTGTTTTCCTCTTGACTAATTCATTTTGTTTAATTAATTAGTTTTTTGTGTCTTGAGTGGTTGCAGGAGAATTCAGCATACTGAAAGTTTAGACACACAAGCCTCAAGTTTGAAAGTGAACTAAGGATTATATTCAAGGATGCTATAGTGACCGGCAAGGATGTTTTTGCACCGCCTTTTCCAAATCCACAGACACAGACAGAAGATGTTGAGAATGAAGATGTGTACAGGCCAACAATGCATGAAGAAGAAGGGTCAGGGGATAGCGAAGATGATCTATTCGGTACTAACCCCGTGCCTAGTACCGGAGTGACTGATGAGCTTGCTAGCATTGGTCTAACAACAAGCACTCCATCAACTATTGGTACTACGTCAGGAAGTCGGGGTAAGAGAAAGGTGGGTGAAGGGTCTGGACAGAGAAAGAAGCAGAAAGGGCCAGCATCAAGACAGATCGCGGATGCAGTTAGTGTTATGGCAAAATGCATCCAAGGACAGAACAGCAACATTAGATGCTATTAAAGAAGTTAGTGTCAATACTACTCTGACTCAGCTGCTTGCCATTGACAAACTCATACATGATGAGGAATTTCGTCACCGCTGTATCGACCTAGTACAGGTTAAGACAAACCTAGAAACGTTTATGTTAATCTGTAAACAGAACATGGATTTCATGGTTCCATGGTTGCGCTATAAGATTCACTACAAAAAAAAGGCATTTTGTAGCGGTGCATTTGTAGCGGTTTTTACCTAAACCCCTACAAATTTGTAGCGGCAAGATATTTTGTAGCGGTTACCTACAAAAAACCGCTACAAATTTGGCGCGAAATTCCCGCCAAAACTTGTAGCGGTTTACTTTGTAGCGGTTAATGCACATAAACCGCTACAAAATACCAAAGGTCAGAATTTTGTAGCGGTTTTTACTGAAAACCGCTACAGAATTTGAAGAGACTCCAAATTTGTAGCGGTTCTGGGCAATACCCGTTACAGAATTTCAAACGTTGTGAAGATTTGTAGCGGTTATTGTAGAACCGCTACAAATTTGGATATTTGTAGCGGTTAGAGTAGCGGTTATTTTAATAACCGCTACTAATTACTGGCTATTTAAATCCCCCGCCTCCTTCATTTCTCCGTTTGCTCATTTTGTTTTCTGAGGTTTCTCTGAGTGATTTCTTCAAGATTTGAGCGTTCAGACGTATCTATAGGAGTTTTTGGTCCGTATTCCGCAGTATTTGCACTTGAGGTACGTATATAACACGTATTTTTATTTTTATTTTTATTATATTTTTGTATAATAATGGACTATTTTTTTTTTTAATTTGTATAGTTGATATGGCTTCAGGGCAGGATAAGGGGAAGGCCCCTGAGCTCCCCAGACCGACCGGGGTGGCAGCAGCCGGGCAGGGGGCAGAGGGAGGGGGCAACGCGCAGGCAGGTCTACCGAGGCATCTCAGCCCATCCCCCCACAGGAACCGCAGACGATCCCACAGGCGACAACCGCAGCAGAGGTGCCTGAGGTGGAGGGACCAGAGATTAGCGTTGAGGACTTCCTCAACGAGGAGGAGTTCGATATGCCGATGGGGTTCAGGGAGATGGAGCGGTTCCTCGATGAGGAGGAAGCTCGGGAGCAGAACAACCCACGAGGGTCGTCTTCGCGATCCACTGGGTTTGAGGTGCAGGTCGAAGGTAAATTAATATTTTAATTTAGTAAATTATTTATTTAAATTAGAAATGTTAACTTTGAATTATAATTTATCTAACGTGCTGTCAACTGTGCAGATGAGCAGGGGAACGTGTCGACGAGGAGGCTGGATGTGGCCGGTCTAAAAGCATGGACCGGTCCCTGCGAGTGATAGTGCTGTGGAACGAGGGCACTGACCAGCCGATCCACAATGGGGGTCACCTGCTCAACCGCTTCCTGAGCGAATTGGATGCGGTTCCCCCTTCACTTCCCGTCCTGGAGGCACATTCCGAGGGGGCCGAAGGACCAGGCTTGGGAGGAGGTGATTCAGGTAATTAAAACTATTTAATTAATATTTTTTTAATTAATTCTATTGAATTATTTTATTTAAATAATGGTTTTTATAATTATTGATATTTAAATGTATTTTTGTCAGCTGCGGTTTGCCCTCCGGGCCAACCAGAAGAGGTACGCCCTCGTGAAGATGGGCGACGCCTGGAGGAACAGGAGGAACCGTCTTTGTGCACATTTGTAGCGGTTATCTCATGTATAACCGCTACAAATGAGAAAATTATTTTTATATTTAATGTCCAACGGCTTTAATATTAGTAGCGGTTTAATATATATAACCGCTACTAATTCGTTGAACATTAGTAGCGGTTATATATATAAAACCGCTACTAATACTCAACAAGTACATTTTGAATTTCCCACCAATTAACGGCTTGAATATTAGTAGCAGTTTTATATATGTAACCGCTACTAAATTATAAACGTTGGAATTTCTGTAGCGGTTTAATAACCGCTACAAAGTTATAAACGTTGGATTTTCAAAATATAAGGTTCTAGGCATTCGTCATTCTCTTCTCACTCATCTTCTTCTCTATACTTTCTTCTCTCTCACTTGTAGCTATGGATAAATCATGGATAAGGTTACCGCGCAATTCTCCTGAATATTTGTACGGGTTAAACAGTTTCTTAGATTTCGCATTCACTCACGCCAGCTATAACGGCAAGATCGTCTGTCCGTGTCAGAAATGCAAGTTCAAGAAGTGGCATCCACGAAATGTTGTGAAGGAACATTTGCTTGTGAAGCCTTTCCCTGAGGACTATACGTTCTGGGCAGTTCATGGTGAGAAGGCCGGCGTTAGATATGACGAGGCTCTTCCTCGAAGTTCTCAAGTAGGCGTTCAAGTAGATGAAGATGATCCTATGAATGATGCTGTGCGTGATGCATTTGGATTTCAAGGCGACAACTTCAACGAAGAAGTTCACGGCTCTGAGCCGGCTTTTATGGGGAATGATGTAGCTCGGGATTTTTTCAGCTTGATGGATGAGGCAGATCGTCCTTTATATCAAGGTTGTCGTAAATATTCTAAATTATCTTTCTTGATCAAATTGTATCATATCAAGTGCTTGTGTGGGATCACGGATAAGGGAATGTCGATGTTGCTCGACTTATTACAAGATGCATTCCCCGATGCCGAGATTCCCACAACCTTCTACGAGGCCAAGAAGATCATCAACAGGTTGGGGTTGAATTATCAAAAGATTGATGCGTGCCCAAATGATTGTATGCTGTATTGGGGAGACGATTCCAGCAGGGAGACGTGCAAGAGATGTCACACATCGAGGTACAAGACAATTCGGAAGGGGAAAAAGCAGAAGAAGAAACCTACAAAGATTCTCAGGTATTTCCCTTTGGAACCTCGTCTACAAAGATTATTTATGTCGTCTAAAATTGCTGAGCACATGAGGTGGCATGCCGTTGATAAAAATGAAGACGGTAAATTAAGACATTCGCGGGATGCAGCTGCTTGGAAAACGTTTGACAACGACTTTCCAGATTTTGCGACTGACCCCAGAAATGTCTGGCTTGCGTTGGCGACCGACGGTTTCAATCCTTTCGGGAATCTTAGCACAAGTTACAGCATTTGGCCGGTAGTCTTAGTTCGCTACAACTTACCCCCTGGATGTGTATGAAACAAAGCTCTTACATTATGTCTATGATCATTCCAGGCAAAAAGGCACCGGGCAATGACATCGATGTGTATCTCCAACCGCTTATTGTGGAATTGCTTGACCTGTGGAATGTCGGCTTGGAGACGTACGACGCTCACAGCAAAACTTTGTTCAACATGCGTGCAGCCTTGATGTGGACGATCAGTAACTTTCCTGGCCTTGGCACATTATCTGGTTGGAATGTGCACACTGGGTCGGCGTGTCCGGCTTGCAATTTCGACTCTGACGCACTGCGCCTTCCCCACAGCCGAAAGTGGTGCTTCATGGGGCATCGGAGGTTTCTCGATGGAACGCATAAGTTCAGATTGCAACGGAATCGCTTCAATGGGAAACCAGAGAAAAGAGGACCACCTCAGACTTTGTCCAGTACAGATATCTTACAGCAGCTTGAGCATGTTGACGTCGAGTTTGGAAAAAGCGACGATTCAGCACAAACTCGCCGAAAGACGCGCAGGACTTCGGCGCCTCAGCAGTGGAAGAAGATAAGTATCTTCTTCACGCTTCCGTATTGGAGATCTAATTTACTTAGCCACAGTCTTGATGTAATGCACATTGAAAAGAATGTTTGCGACAATGTGCTGTATACGCTGCTTAACGAACTCGGCAAGACAAAAGATCACCTTCAAGCTAGGAAAGATCTACACGACATGGGAGTTCGTGAAGATGCTTGGCCAGATGAGCATGACAGATTTACATCGGCAAAGTTTACCCTTACAAAACCGAACAAGGATGTGTTCCTCGCGACCTTGAAGAAATTAAAAGTTCCTGATGGGTATTCAAGCAACATTTCTCGATGTGTCGACTTGCAGGCTCGAAAGGTTGCTAGCCTGAAGAGTCACGACTCACATGTTCTTATGCAGCAGTTACTCCCTCTGGCTATAAAGAATACACTTCCTCCCGATGTTTCCATCGTTTTGGTGGAACTTTGTTCTTTCTTTCGGAAGTTGTGTTCTAAGGTTTTGATCGTTGAGGAGCTCGATCAGCTGCAGTCGAAAATCATTCTTACGCTTTGTCACTTGGAGATGATCTTTCCTCCGTCCTTTTTTATTGTGATGGTTCACCTCACAGTCCACCTCGTTCATGAAACAAAGCTCGCTGGACCAGTACAATATCGTTGGATGTATCCGATTGAGAGGTACTCATTGTTTTAAGTTTTGCATTCATTTATTGTCCGTATTTAATGTTTGCTCATCGTCCTTTTCATCATTTTATATCAATTTTCTCTTATGCACTTCGTAGGTTCCTTGGGAAATTAAAATCTTACGTGAGGAATAAGGCGTGGCCAGAAGGTTCTATAGCTGAAGGCTATATAGGGGATGAGGTGCTATATTTTTGCTCAAGGTACTTTGATGATCTTGAGACGGCTTTCAACCGCCCACCTCGTATTGACGATTGTCCTGAACCTGCGCCGACATCAGGAGAATTTATCCCTCATGTTGGTAAACCAGTTGGAGCAACTGAGAACTTCAAACTGACGGCAACTGAGAAGTTCCAAGCACATAGACATGTCTTGATTAATTGCACTCAAGTTGAGCCTTTCATACGGTAAGAATTGTACACTCACATTTATGTTATTCGATCTATATCTTTCATAACATTTCTCACTTTCATTTCACTAACGCCTTTCCATTATTAATTGCAGGGAATTCAGAAGTCATGTCAAGCGTCAGCTCAGGATCCGTACACAGACATCCTCGAAAGTTGATAGGAGGGTCCACAGAGAATTCCCGGGCTGGTTTTCTCGCAGAATACTAAATGACCACAACCCACACTCACCAGATTTCAGAGCTCTCGCAATCGGCCCTCTTGATCATGCAAAACGGTTTACAGCATACAATGTCAATGGTTTTAAGTTTTGCACGGTTTCACGGGATCAGGGATTGCAAACACAGAATTCGGGTGTTTATGGCACATTTGGGACAAGGAGTTATGCGAGCAGCAGTGACGCCAACATGCAGTTCGGAGGCGTCCCTTACTATGGCAAGCTTCTTGATGTGGTCGAGCTTAATTATCAAGGCCGTTTCACCGTGACGCTGTTCAAGTGTTTGTGGGCAAATACCACTACTTCTCGGGGACTGACAACTGACGACCTAGGGATCACATCAGTCAATTTCTCACGCCCGATTCATACTGGTATTTCTCAAGATGATGAGCCGTATATTCTAGCTTCAGAGGCACATCAGGTTTATTATGTCGAGGACGAGCGGCATAGGGATTGGCACATGGTCGTTCATTTAAAGCCAAGAGACCTTTACGACATGGGTGAAGGCGATAACATCGCCTATGAGAGTGAGCCATTTCAGCCAGCTGATTTTGAAAACTACTTCCCTGAAGGCGATGACAATTTACCTCTACTGCGGTGAGTTTTTTTAAGTCCACGTCATTTCAATTAAATTTTTTAAATTTAATAATACATCAATAATAATAATTTTTCTACAAAATTTCTGTAGGGATGGCGACGATGAGTGATCAAATTCAATTGTAAAAAATTCGTCTTTACAAAAAATGCAAAAAATTTGTGTTAAAATAAAATGTAAAAAAAAATTTTTAAAAAAAATTAAAATCATATTTGTACAATTCAAGTGTAAAAAATTTTTCTGTACAAAAAATGCAAAAAATTTGTGTTAAAATAAAATGTAAAAAAAAATTTTAAAAAAAAATTAATATAATATTTGTAGCGGTTATTAAACCGCTACAAAAAAATAAATAACCGCTACTTTAACCACTACAAATAATTAAACTGCTACAAAAATATAAATAACCGCTACTAATTAGTAACCACCACATTAACCGCTACAAATAATACGTGAATCCCTATAAATACCCTTATCACAACTCATTTCAAACACTCCCCAATTTCTATTCACCTTACCCTTCTTTCATTTCCTCTCATTTACAACTTCTTTCGTATGAGTAGAGGAGCTGAATAATACGATCAAATATGGTAACAAGATTTTCAATTTCTTTTAGAATACTTCTTTCCTTTCTATAAAATCTATTCTAAACATCTTTTTTTCTAGATATATCATAACTCTATCTCATTTTCATCTATTTTTCATATACAATTACATTATATTATAAAACATAATAATTCCTTATTACCTAATTATCCTTAATAATATTATTAACATAAATTTTATACTAATCATATTCAATTACATTTTTTATTTTTAATTTATTAATAAGTTAAACTATTACATAATAAACTAATTGAAATAGATAAAATAATAACAAATTAAACTATTTAATATAATATTGAAAAAAAAGAAAAAAATCAACGTATATTTTTAAAAAAAATTTTAAATATTTGTAGCGGTTATTAAACCGCTACTAAATAACGCGCCTTTTTAAATTTAAATTTTTTGGTGCCAATTTTGAATTTCATGAAATTAGTAGTGGTTTTTAAAACCGCTACTAATTTCATGAAATTCAAAATTAGTAGCGGTTTCTTAACTGCTACAAATAAAAAATGTCATTTTTAACAAATTTTCATTTTTATATATTTGTAGCGGTTTTTAAACCGCTACAAAAAAAAATCATTTTTTAAAGCTCTCAATAAAATTTTTTATATTTGTAGCGGTTATATAACCGCTACAAATATCTCTTGATTTTATAGCTGTTACTATAAACCGCTATAGAGGTTGTAGCGGTTATTTTTGATTGAGTAGCGGTTTTATAAAACCGCTACAAAACCGCTTGCAACGTACGATTTAGTAGCGGTTTTCGTAACCGCTACTAACCTAATTTGTAGTGGTTAGAACCGCTACGAATACCCATTTTTAACCGCTACTAAATCACGTTTTTTTTGTAGTGATTTATGGCTCTTAGATGTACCTAAACTATGTTTTATTATGTTTGTGACTTCATGACAATATGCTTTATGAAAGCTATTTTATGCCATTATCACTTGAATCTGTTTACTATATGCCTTTCAGTCCTTATTAAGTATTTTATTTCTTCCATTACTCATAATTGAATTTTTAATCACACTCACAGGGTCCATAATCAATGGCAAATTCAAACAATCAACACTTACCTGATATGGTGGAGGAAGATGACCAATCTCAACTTATATCTCTTATAAATGGGGAATATGATGAGTATGAACGAATGACCGCATTGATCTGCGAATTTTGGGTGCCTTTCATGTGCAAAGAACCCTGCAAAACAAGTGCAGACACTGGTCGTTTATGGGTGCAAGAGGTATTAGCAACCCATGGTTCACGCTGTCATGACATGTTTAGAGTGCAAAAACATGTCTTTTACAGGTTGTGTCATAAATTGGTCGAACATGGCTTGTAGAATTTAGTGAACGTTGGGATCGAGGAAATGGTTGCCATGTTTTTTATCACCGTTGGCCATGGGATAGGCAATAGGGTGGTATAGGAACTCTTTCAACATTCAGGGGAAACGGTCAGTAGACTTCTGCACAAGGTATTAGATGCTTGCATCAATCTAGCTCAGGAAAATATCAAACCGAGTGATCCCAAATTCACTGTATGCCACCCAAAGATCGAAAATGATCCTCGTTATTATCCATACTTCAAAGATGCTATTGGAGCAATAGATGGAACGCACATTAGGTGTGTTATCACTGGTGGCAATCGGGAAAAATATATCGACAGAAAGGGATATCCAACGCAAAATGTAATGGCTGTATGTCATTGGGATATGTGCTTTACGTTCATGTCGGTAGGCTGGGAAGTTACTGCACATGATCCTCGTGTGTTTAAACATGTTGTTTAAAATCCAGCTATGACCTTCCCTCATCCACCTGCAGGTATATTTCAATCACCTTCCTGTCAATTACTTTCACGCCATGCCGTACTTATATTTTTCTAATAGTTTGAATTGAATTCAACATTTATTAGAAAAATATTATTTGGTTGATGCTGGCTATCCAACACAACTTGATTACCTTGGTCCCTATAGGTGTGAGCATTATCATATGCCAGAATTTAGCTGCCAACCCGGATTTAGAAATGCTAACGAGACATTTAATTTTTATCATTCTAGTTTGAGGTCAACTATAGAAAGGACTTTCGGAGTATGGAAGAATAGATTTTTTTTGTTACAAAACATGCGTAAATATAGCTACCTGACACAAGTTCGCATTGTTTGTGCAACAATGGCCCTACTTAATTTTATTAGGGGAAATGATGTTCAAGACGTGGTGTTTCACCAAGGTGAAGCTGGGAATCTTGTCGATGTAGATAATAATAGTGTAAATGAACAGCCTTCCGCATCAAATTATGGTAGGCGATCTTCCATTCAAATGAATCAGTTGCGTGACTCAATTAGAGACCACTTTGTACAAGACATGTGATACAATTTGTTATGTAATATTTTTTGGACAGATTGTGTTAATTTTAAATTCCAAATTTCCTAACTTTAACTTTTATAATATTTTTTTCAATTTCAAATTCAATTTCTTTCTTACTATTCTCTCTAAAATCACTTATGCTTAAGCCAATCCAAACAAGGTTGTAAAAGCTAAATTGACAAACTCCATTTTTTCAATCGCCAATCCAAACATAAATCACATTACATAATCAGGCTTTTACCAAAAATAAGATAACTAAAAGCTAAATGGACAAACTCCATTTTTCCAACCACTGTTCCAAACACACATAGGTCAGATTGTGAATGGGTTTCAGGATATATCAGAAGCAGAGACGCGAGAGACGGGGGGAGAGCTGCAGCACACATGATCACTTCATCACTTTGATCATCTCCACCTTCACATCTTCAATCACTCCACTGCCTTCTCTACTCTCTGGCGACATTCACTCCAACCTCACCATCCTTTTCGTCACCGGTGAGTGTTGAGATTCCAGAGAGGACAGCTGAGAGTTGAAAACTGAGGACAGCAGCCGTGACTTCTGGGAGCTAAGAGTGGAGAGCTGAGGGAGAAGGGGAGTGAGTTGAGAGCGGTGCCATTGAATGGAGGAGAGCTCACAGCAGCCACCGCACATCCTTCGCCATTACCACCGTCGAACCTGTTACTGGTGAGAGTCGAGACACAGAAAAGGCCGAATTAGGCACCTAGGATCATCATCTCTTCCATCGACCTCCATTCTCTATCACGCCCAACTTCACCTTCAACTTCCTTCTCCATTTTCGGACCTCTAACATTGCTTCTTCATCGGTTTTATTGCCAGATCGTAGCTCCTCTGTTCTGATTCTGTTCTGATTCATTTCAATTGTGGCTATCTCTGTTCTGTTCTGTTTTGATTCAAACCCAGCCCCTGCATTAAATTGATTTAGTGCTAATTGATTAATTTACTCTATGATTGATTTTATGGCCGGGTGTTTGAATCAGTGTATGATTATATTTGTTGAAGCTATTCACATGATGGGCTAGGCAATTTTGTGCTCTTGGAGATAAATTGGAGATGACTTAAGTTCACATGTGCTTCAAAAGGAAGTTTATTTTATCTATAGTTCATTATATTTGTGATTTCTTAGGTTTAAGAATTCATTTATGTAATGAAACTATGACTTTAGTTACAATTTTTATGGATTGAGTTCTTGTGATTTGGAATTTGTAATAACGATTTGTACTCATCAATATATATGGTTATATATATGTTTATCTATTATTCTATTGTTTTTTTCTATTTAACATGGTATTGTTGGATAGTTTGATTGAATTGGAATTGTAGTTGAACCTAAATGTATTACTTATTCCATAGTCACTCTCTAAGGGGTTTTAATAATACTTAAATAAATGGGTTTATGAGTTTAAGCATTAGACTCAATGATAATTGAGGTTTGGTATTTTAGGAAACTTAGAGAAACTCATTACACTAAGAGGGCTTAATAGCATTTCAAGAGTAGAGGTCCCTCTCTTGTGATGCTAGACTCATTGGTTAATGAGGTTTGGTATATTAGAAGCTTAGTGTATTAACTCCCCAAATATCTTAATTGAGCAAGGATAGCTATTGAAAACCATTTCCAAGAGCATCTTTTATCACTTACATTTCTAACACATTTCCATTCTACTTTTATTCTAAAAAAAATCCAAAAATATTAGTTTTAAAGCATTTTAGTTTAATTGCAATTTAGTTGTTAGATAAAAAGTTCAAAGATCATTTTTAACTCATTTCATGTCAATCATTGCACTTATTTTCTATGTAATTAATAAAAGGCTCTTCGAGAGACGATCCAGGATTGCACCCTATATTGCAATCCTTGGTTTAATTTTTGAAGATGTTACTAAGGCATAAAAGCCGACAACGCCTTATTCCTTCAAGTGGCGCTGTTGCCGGGGAGCCAAGTAATTGGTTCTCTAGTTGCTAAGTGTCAATCTTTGATTGATTGATACCCTGAGCCTTTAAGTTGCATTTTAGTTAGTTTAGGTAGTTTTGCATGTTTTTCATAGCATATTGCATCTTTCCATAGAAAAGTTTTAAAAAAATACCAACAAATATCTTGATTTTCTTTTATTTTTGCATTTGCATTTTTAAGACTTATGATTCATTGGGATTTAATTGATTGCAATTTGAATGGCTTGGTTTAATGAGAATCATAAGTTTCGGGTTTACACTAATTCTCCTATGCATTCTTGTTTTAGGAGTGATAGAACCTCAAGCTCTCAATTTGTGGATGAATCTTATGGCACTTGGATACATGAATCACTTTCTGATCTTTCATATTCTCAAAAGCTTAATTTGCTTCAATATAAATTGGATTCCCTCCATGCGGACATAAAACGAAGAGGAGCCTCTAAATCTCAACATCATCAATATCTCTATCCACATTTGGAACGATCTTGTCCACAATCCTCCTATTTTGACCATGAACCCACCTTAAACCTACTTCAATAATACTTCTTCACCCTACCCATTCCATCAAGAATCACCCACTCCATTCTATCAAGAATCATCATATCCATTTCATCTTCCCCCATTTCCCCTTACTTCCATCCAATGTAGAACTCCTTGTGAACCACCTTCTCCATCATTCTATGAACCTCCACCACAATCTTGTTAGAACCGGCTGACACCCAAGAGGGGGGGTGAATTGGTCGTAAGATAAAAACTTAAGAACTTTGAAATTCTTTTCGCATCTTAGAGGAAGCAATAAATATGAAAGTAATGAATCATAAATCACAGTTAGATATTTAAATGATATATGCTGGAAGTATAAGAGCTTAGGGAAGAGAATATGCAAACTGTGATTTATCCTGGTTCGGCCCAATCCACGATGACCTACGTCCAGTCCCCAGGCTCCTCCTGAGATTTTCAATCCACTATCTTCCTCAAGTTTAACTGGGTACTTGAGAACCACTACACTCTCACAAGTTTGATCCGGGCACTTGTGAAGCCTTTACAATTCTCGCACTGAGATTACTCTCCCTTACACACCGTAAGATTACAACCAAGTTGCTCCCCCTTACACACTGTAAGGATACAACTTTGATGATGAAAGATTACAATCAATCTTCTCTCTTAGAAGTGAATAAGATGAACACTGAAGTACAATACAAATAATATCTCTCTCAAAGGTAAATCATATAGAAGCTAGAGAAACAGAGAGTATGTGTGATGAGCGTTGGTGTCAGGATGTTGACATTTCGATGATGTATTCACACTTAGTCCCTTCTGTTATGGATGATCTTCTATTTATAGTTGATGAGGATTGATGACCGTTTGAGCATTTCAACATGTCCGTTAGAGTGACGCAGCTTTGTTTGACCGTTCTTCGATTTTGAAAACTAGCCGTTGTGAACGTTGACGCTTAGCTTCCGTAAATTCACCTTTTGACTCTTCACATCATATCTTCATTGTATTCCTGGAAAAATACATCAATCACTAATATAATGAAGTATTAGAGTGATTAGAAGCAAGAAGAATGAGTTATATGATCATTCCATTGATTTCCAGAATCTTCGGGACGCTGTTCTGTTTTTCTGGGAAGCATTACTCGAGTACTTACTCGAGTAAACATCAAGTTTCTTCACAGGTTACTCGAGTGGCTACTCGAGTGACCTTCTATTTTCTGCATAGCTTACTCGGGTAGTGACTTGAAGTTCTCTCTTCATGCACAGTGCTTTACTCTAGTAGTGACTTGAAGTTTTCGTCAATAACTCTTCATGTACAGTGATTTACTCCAGTAGTGACTTGAAGTTTTCGTCTAAACAGTGCTTTACTCCAGTAGTGACTTGAAGTTTTCGTGCTTTACTCCAGTAGTGACTTGAAGTTTTCGTGTTTTACTCCAGTAGTGACTTGAAGTTTTCGTCTAAATAACTCTTCATGTACAGTGATCTACTCCAATAGTGACTTGAAGTTTTCGCATGGTTACTCGAGTACCTCCTCGAGTAACATTAGCAGTCGTACAAAATGCTGAGAGCAACTGCAAGTGACCTACATGGTTACTCGAGTACTTACTCGAGTAACGTTGGCTGGCCGAGAGCAACTGGAAGTTTTCTATCTGATTACTCGAGTACCTACTCGAGTAAAGTCTTTTGTTATCAACTAGTTACTCGAGTGGTGCCTTCAAGTAAATTCTTGATTTTGACTCAAAACATGGCAAATTATATATCATCGGAAAGCCCTCATTATCTACATTCCAATGCAACAAAAATAAGCTCCAAACTCGTTGTGTACAGAAAGTTATGATCCAAAGAGTATCTACTATTCTTAGACAATCCTTAAATCACGAGCAGCAACTTCCAGAAGTCATAGCTCTTAGGATATAGCTTCAAATGTGACAAATTATATATCCATGGAAAGCTCTTTGAGTCTTCTTTCATATGGCACTGGTTTCATCTCAATCCGATATGTATTTTGAGAGTTATGTCCAAAATACCGAAGCTGTCCTGGAATATGACGGTGATTCATGAGTCAACTTCAACAGATCATATCTCCCTCATCTGAACTCCTTTGAATGTGATCTTGGTGTCAAAAGTTCGTGTTGGAAGTATAGTTTCATATGCCACCGGTTTCAGTTCGATCCGACATGTGGTTGGAGAGATATCATCAAAATACCGAACCTCTGTTCTGCCGAGCAAAAAACAGAGTGCCCATTACTTCAAGTTCCGCCTCGAGTGATTCATCAAATAACCCGGCAGATTACTCGAGTAAGGCCTCGAGTAAACACCTCCAAAATCAGACAATACCATATTACTCGAGTGATTACTCGGGTAATCATCCCCAAAGGTACCATAGCTTCCGTATACATCATTTTAGCTTCGTATTGACCCATTCCAACTTCCGTATGATCATAGAAACCTCCGGTATCACTTCTAGAACCTTGAATCTTGATATTCTCATGTGATCTTGCAAGTTTTTCTTTCTTTAATCTCCTTCTTCTTGTTTTTCCTCTTGATGATCATTCTTCATAATCCAACTTCAATCTTCTTGATGAATATCTTCAATCTTCATCTTTCTTTCTTCTTTCTTCAATTCCTTGCCTCTTGATTTTCTTCTTGATGATTATTCTCCATTTATAAGGCATTATAATATCAACCCACAATGATGTCTATGACTAATCTACAACATTAAATATGGTAGTTAGTCAATGTGGAAGATAAGTATATTATACAAACTTTTTGCTCATATTTAACATCTATATGTGACATCATCAAAACTATTCATATCTAACAAATCTCCTACCCCTCAACCTAGTGGATTGGATGCCCTCTTCTCATCTCACAACATAGATTCCTTAACAAGTGCATTGACAAGGAAGTGTGAAGCACTCTAAGAGCCATACCTTTAGTTACTCTTGCATCAAGGCGCAATTGGAAGCTCTAGGGAGATAGAAGAGCAATTAGAAGATATTGATGAGTTTTTCAAGGCCTACTATGCTCATATGCTATGGGTAAAGACAAGAGGTGAAGATGGAACCCCTTGGCCCCATAACCTACAAGAAGAGGCACAAGGAGTCCAAGCTCAAGAGCCAAATGCCATTTCAGAAGTGGAAGATTTCATACCTCTAGTGTCTACTCCCACAAGCGATGTCAGGACAAAGCAAGTGCATTTTCAACTACCAGAGGAGCCACTTCCAAACAATGGTACTATTCCTTCTCTTCTTGAAGAGGTTGACCCTTCTCTTACTACTATTCTTGATGTTGTGACTGATTATGAGGTGAATGAAGAAATTGTGGTCGAATCCCCTCATATGCTTGATGTTGAAAATGCTCACTATAATATTTCTAATAGTAGTTGTGTAGTTGGTGATATTGCTTTCACTGTCAATACTTCTATGTGTGATGAACATGTTCTTTTCCCTAGTTCTAGGAGTGATGAACACATTCAGCATGATATTGAGGAAATTGATGCATTATGCTTGGATGCTCAAATTGTGGTAAAGTGTCAACCTAATGATAGCTCAAATAGTTGTCAAAATGATGATTTCTTATATGATTCTTCCTCTATTTCAAGTGTTGGCAAGCATGATTTGGAATTTTTTAATGCTATTGAACAAGATGAAGAACTTATTTTTCCCTCTTCCTTACATTCTACTTTAGTTTGTTCATGTGAGGGTGAAATGTCATGTGCTATTTGCGCGGAAATTAATAATTGGCTTTGTACTTCGCATGACCTTGATTCTTCATCTAGTTCAATTGATAACATTAAAGTGTATGCTACACTTGATCAAGGCCTTGACAATTGTGCATCTTTTGATTCCTCTGAATCACATGTTTTAGGTAGTTCAATAAGGAAAGATTCAATGATTTTGAATGATAAAATTGTAAATGCAAATGAATATTTCCATTTAGTTCTTTCTTGCGATTTGCCACCTAATATAACAAATGAAAATACAAGTTTTGAATTTTTAGGTGGTAATAGCTTGATAAACTCTCTTTCTTCTTCCACTCTTTCACTTCCCAACTCTTGTGATTGCAAAAGTGATGTAATGCACTCCAACACTAAGTTGGATTCCACATTTTCTCCATTGCAATCACAAGAGGATTTTGAAAATATAACCACTTGCTCAGTTCCTACTTAAGGGAACCAAATTGACTTTCTTGGTTGTGAAGTTTACTTGGAGAATCTTGTTTTTATGATGCCTATGTTTTATTTTAGATCTTTCCATGTATTTATTTCTAGACTAGATACTGCTGCTAGTCTGGTGTTTCTTTTACAGGAACCTTCACTACCAAGAGGGTATATTCTAGGAGAAGTGGTTACAAAAAGGAAATTGATGTTTCTTATGCGGGATGAGAACTTTTCCTACAAAAGTCTACGGAGATTTAAACATCAGGTTGTCTCTTTTCTCACTTATTTTCTTCTCATTTTTATATACTTCTTGAGCTTAATTGTTATGTGAAGAGAATAAGTGTGGGGGAGACAAAATCATTAGTAAAAGGAAGATTTCTTTTGTTGTTCACCCCCTTTGGCTTTGAGCTCTTGTCATTCCTTTGTCCTTAGGTTTGGCATTAAGGACAATGCAAAATTTAAGTGTGGCGGAGGGATTAGGAATTGAGTCTTTTGTGCTTCATTGTGCTTAATTTCAAAAATGTGTCATTTTCCAAAAAAAAAAAAACAGAAAGTTCTAGATCCAAACCACACTTTTGAATTTTTGTTACTCCTTGTTTTAGAAATTTGTCTAAATACTTATGGGAATTGCATATGTTCTTGGTTGATTTTTAATGAATTGATTGGTTATTGCTTAGAGTTGGCATTTGGACTAGTTGAGTTAATGCATTTTGATTAGGCTAATATTCAATTAATCTTTGTGAATGTGCATTTGAGGAGAAAACCTTTATTGGAAGGATTTTGAGCCTGATTTTCATTCATTAATGTGTGTTTGCCACCTATTCTAGTGTACCTCTAGAACTTGTTTAAATTCTTTTTCAAAATCACATCATTTGCATTTAGATTAATGAATATGATAGGGCCATTCATTTCATCACCCATTTATCCCAAACACAAACCCTATGCACTAATCCATTGTGAACCCCCTTTGAGCCCTTCACATTTTAAAATCTATCATTTATTAACAAGCACTATGTATGCATCCTATTTACATTAGATTGACATCCAAACATCATTGAGTTGCCATTAATATTGAAGGTATAAAAAAAATGTCATTTACAAACAACATAAAAAAAAAGAAGGAAAAAAAGAAAGAAAGAAGAGAATTAGAAGAAAAAGCAAGAGAAAAAAAAGAAGGAAAGAAAGAAAAAATATATCATAAAAAAGTATAGAAAAAAAAAGTTGAAAGAAAAAAAAAAGAGAAAAGAAGAAAAAAATTAAGGCATTTGTTTTGATTGGCAAGGAGATGTGGTTATTTTAGCCTAAAGTAATAAAAAAAACTGAATATCATTGTACATATTTTTTCATGCATGGTACTTGTTGTTTCATTATCCTTTCCATGAGACCATTTCCATCATTTCAACCATTTTAAAAGTCCACTTGATTCATGAGTCCAGGTGCTGCATAGTGGTGGAGAAAGTAGAATTTCTACAAGCATATGATAGGACCTAGTCTAGGTGGTATTGAGCGAAATTTCCTATACTTGTGAGAGGAGTTAAACATATAAATCCTTGAGTATTCTCTTGTGTACATTTCTTTAATTAATTGTGCATTAATCTAATCCATCTATATTACCTCATGCTATGACTTATGTTAGCTTGATTAGTTATGATTGATTAATTCATTGACTCCAATATTGAACATTTGAAGTTTTCATTTATGTTTAGTTTTGAATTGATTAACGTTTTGCTCAGGAGTGCAAAATGCTAAGTGTGGGGGAATTGACAAATCCCTATTTTTATTTTATATTTTTATACTTTAATTGGGGATTTTGTCATAATTATTGAGCCTAAAATGGCTTTCTTGAGATAAATTGATATTAAGAGTAAATAGATTAAATTAGGATAAAAAAGGATAAAATTGGCAAAATAATCACAATTACTCTTAATCATTGATTATTTTGAGGATTTGACCTTGGTTTAATTGTTTTCAATTGAAAGTCTTTGGAATTTTGGGTTAAAATTGGAAATGACAGTTTGGGGCTTGAATTTAGGAAATGATAGTTTGGTATTATAAATCTGCAAAATGCCAATACACACTATTACTTCATCACTTTGATCATCTCCACCTTCACATCTTCAATCACTCCGCTGCCTTCTCTACTCATCGGCGACATTCAATCCAACCTCACCATCCTTTTCGTCGCCGGCGAGTGTTGAGATTCCGGAGAGGACAGCTGAGAGTTGAGAACCGAGTGGTAGTGGGGATGCATTGAGGCACTACTTACCCCCAGGTAGTGGCTTCGATCCCCACGGAGGCGAAAAACCTCGCTTGGGGAGCGAGGGACTCTTGTGAGTCCGCTGCCATCGGTAAGGGCCACGGTGGAGCCGTGTGTGTGGGCCGGTGGGGTGTGACACATAACATGGTGCATGACATATTTATTTTCACATTTTGTATGCCTGCAATGCATATTGCCACTGAGATTCGCTTGAATCTCACCCTTTTTTTCAACAATACAAACATTACAGTTGAAGCTAGCGGCTCGAAGGACAAGGTAGTGGCCACCAGTGAATAGGTCCCGGTGTAGGTGGAAGTTGCTGTTAGTTATTTAGAACTGTACTTTGGTTTCTTTTGAATACTTGTACATTTGTATATATTTTTCGAACCCTACGGAGAATTCTTATATTGTGAACAAGTACTTAATGTCAGTATGTTTCCACTATTTTTGTATGTCTTACGGAACTATGCGCTTAATTAATACTCTGCGAATATTGAAATGTTAAGGGGTTTGACATATGACATGTCGACAATGGACATTTCAACAATATGTAACTAGTAATCATTGGCATTTTGGTAAATTTTCATAATATACTCCTATAACCACAAGAAACACTATGGAAGTATGTAAATTGTACATTTGATGTTTTAGGACCAGGTAGAAAGCCCGAGGGGTTGGCATGCAAATCGAGGCACACATTTCGAGGAAAAAAAGGCTTAAGGTACGGAACTTACCTCTCCTGCGTGTATTTGATATTTGTGTTGGTGTATTGAAACATGCTATTGCTTTACTTGATCGTGTGTAACATATATGAATGATTGAAGCTCTGTTTTTATTTTATATTATGGCCATTAGTGTGGTGTTTGAAACATTGAACACACAGATATGTCATTGTGTTAGGATGAATTTATATAATGCAAACATGTCATGCATTAAGCACTTATCCTACATGTATATTGGTATTATTTCCTACTGAGATTCTCTCGAATCTCACCTCCCATACTAACAATTTAGATAGGTGAAGACAGAAGGTATGCTTAGACAAAGAAGAGAATCGTATGAGGGGAATGCAGTGGTGGAATAAAGATGGGAAGGTGTCTGCATTTCACTGGAATGAGTTTTGACATTCTAATAGCCATGTGTGGCTACATAATTTGTGATTGTTATATACAATCCATGAAGGGAATTTCTTTAATTATGCACATATTATCAATATATTTATGTTATTCCTATGTTGTCCACCGAACCACACATTAATATTCTGTTGCAAGTCAAAATAAAATAAGGGTGTGACATTTTCTACCTTGATGTTAACTTTGAAATACTTATTTTGCGGTTAGATCCCATGATTTCCTATTTTAAAGGTGTGATGAGTTGCTACTTGAGCGCATCTGCTTTTATTAAAAAAAAAACGCACATTTCATATATAATATTGGTCGGGTTAAAAAATATTCAAAGGATACTTTAATTGGCAATATATTTTTAATGTCAAAGTTACTACTAAAATTTATTATATGTTGATGATTTTCGGCGAGGTACTTCCCTCACTTAATTTGGCTTCACTGATTTTTCGCCATTCCTCTAATTCTTCTCTCAATGTTGGTTCCTTCAGCAATTTCTTTGAGAATTTGAGTGTTTTATTGTGTTAGTTAATTAGTGTTACTATGTTTTTGGATTGGTGATTAAAACCTCCTTCTTGACGATTTCAATGCAGATGCTTGACATTGTGAAAGCTGCTATGTTCTCACTTGGTGCATGTTTGGGATTGAGTCAACTCAAACTGACTTCCTTCAATCAAAAAGTGAATTCCATCTCAATTGTGTTTGTGATAATTTTTGTGGAAAATGACGTTTGGTATAAAATAAAGTACTTTTAGTGCATGTTTGGAGTAATAATAGGAAGGCTCAAAAGTTGGTTTAGAAATTTGTGTGGGATTCGTAGTAGAAACATATCCCCCAAGAAAAACAAAATAAATAAATAAATTTGAAGTAACTTTTTTTTTTTGTTGTTGATGATTTTCTTCAAATTTATCCTTCTGTGAAACTAACTTGTAATGTATCATGCAAACATAGTCAAATTAACTTTTTTAATTAAAGTTTATGAAAATATAAATCACATTACAATAACTATTTTACCCTATTTTTAGTTTGCAAGAATAAGGTAAAATTTACTTTTGCAAACATTAATTGAAAAAGTTAAAGAAATATTTTGTGGCTTTTATATTGACTTTTCTTCATATTTGGACTTTATAAAACTAATTTTTAATATATCATTTAAACAAATGTTGCTGAACTGACATTTTTTTTTTTTTGCAAAGCTTTATCCAAACACATATCTTATTATATTAATAATAACAAAGAATGCAAAGAGACACATGGGATCAAATCAACCCATGAGTTGTTATAACTAGTACAACCTCTAGTTATTAATATAAAAGTTAGGGTGTGTTTGGGATCACGTTTGGAAGCCCAAAAGAGCATTTTAATAGCCAAAAGTCAAGATTAACTTCTTTTTCAATTAGAGTTTTGAATAACAAACTGTTTTATAAGTCATAAACCAAAATTTCATGCTTTTGGCTGTAACCCCCTGCCGTAATTATATCCGAAATACGCAATTAAAGTGAAGTAGAGACCAATAAGAAACAAATAACAATTTACAAACCCATCTACCAGACGGGGTTTTCACAATTACCTTTCGAAATCATTTATAAACTTGGTCTCATAATCACTTTTCGAATACAATTACTACGCGGAATCTCACATTCATAATAAATCAGAGTACACAAAAATAATCCCGGTTTCCATTTATTAACTCAAGCTTCATAGGGCGCATTTGCCCATTACAAGCCCTCATATGGGGATTACACAAATCCTCTTAAAGACATATACGAATAACCAAGAACTCATTCCGAATACATAATCAAATATTCTCATCCAAACATATATTCAAATATACATTTCACAATATATATACAACCTTTATCCAAATATGAATACGAACAATCCCATTTATGATAACCAACTATTACAACCAAACTCCAATGGGAGCCCTAGCCACCCTTGACTGCTTGCTCCATCCTCGATCTACATACCCTGTCTGAAATGGTGGATAGGGGAGGGTGAGATTCTAGAGAATCTCAGTAGGAAACAGATACCTATATGCATGTATGATATGTGTTTAATGCATGACATGCTTGCAATACATATCTCATGCTCACATAATGACATATCTGCGTGCTCAATGTTTCAACAACATACTCATGGCCATAGCATAACTAGAAACAGAGCTACAATCATTCATACATGTTTAACATAATCAAGCAAAGCAATACATGCATCAAAACACAAACACAAATATCAAAGCATGCAAAAGAGGTAAGTTCCCTACCCTCTTTCCACGTATGCTCCAGCTCCGCTTACTCACGATCAGAACAAATACCGGACCACGATCAGGGCGAACATCAACCCTATAATCAAAGCAAGGACATAGGGTTATTCTCTATTCCAATTCCTTAACTCTCAAACACTTAGTGTTGGTTATCATTTAACACCTTTAGGTGGCTAATCAAAGCCTAAACATATGCCTAAAGGCTTGGGAAACACTTGACCAAAGATCACCTTTTAAAAGTCCAAAATGCTGATTTTTGGGGGTGGGCCGCGGCCCACAATCCTTGGGCTGCGGCCCAAGGCTGTCCAGAGACGCACAGAAACATTTGGGCTGCGGCCCAACATCCTTGGGCCGCGGCCCAATAAAATCCAGTTTCTGGCTGAACTTCCAAAAATCATAACTAATTCCACAAAACTCGAAATGAGGTGATCCCAAAGCCAAATGAAAGCTATTCAAGTCCTCTACACAGGAAAAATACTGGCCATTACTGAAAATCACCACACAAATACAGAATTCCCAAACATTCAAGACTGTCCCAAAACAGAATCCATTTTCGACCTCAAACTTTGGACAGCTATAACTCCCAGTTCCCAAAACGAAATGGCACAAGTTATATGTCCATTTTGAAGCTTAAGATGTGAACTTCAAGACTGGAAAGTTTCAGAATTTTATAACATCATTTTCCCATTCAAAACGGCAACACAAACAGACTGCCCAGACAGAATTCTCACTGGACAGAATTTCCAGTTTTGCAACCATTGTGTCCAATCCAATTCAAACCAATTCCAATGATTAAATACCACAACATGGCACCATTTTCAACATAAAACACAACCCAATTCATCCAATCAAAAATCACATGAAAATCAGGGCAAAATTCGAAATTCACTAAACTCATCCAAAAATCACAAAACTTAGATCAAAAGGCTTCAAATACTCACCTCTTCCTCTTTCCCAAACCAATTCTTTGATTCTCCATCTTTCCAAATTTCCTCAAGCCATCAAACACCTTCAATCAAGAATCTAAAACCATAGAGATGAAGCTCTCATCACTATGAACAACTTTATAGAAGGACATTAGAGCATTAGAGGACAAGAAGCCAACCAAAATCTCACCTCTAGTTTTCTCTTTCTTCCTTGAGCTAGGCGAAATGAAGAACAAGAGAGAGAAGTATGAAGATGAAAATGATGAAGATGATGTTCAGTTTTTGGAGCCACAAACCGACCTAATAGAGAGAGGGAAGAGGAAAAAGCAAACTTTGAACATTTGACTTGATCCAAGGGTCCAAAAAGTGCCACATGTCAACATCTTGCAATATCCTCCATGAGCTCACATAGGCACATGCACACATGATCCCACCCTTTGATCTATTACACAAATCAATCTCAACCATTGATCTTGAAGTTACCAATGAGTTTCCTCTTCGGTAACCGATCAATTGGTCGGTAACTTTACCGTTCTGCCCCCTGATTTTGGTAATTCGGTAATTCTCATTGAATCACCACCAAACACTTCATATCGTTTCATTTAGCCACAATATGCGCCTTCCCTCTATTTTAAGTCAATTTAGATGTTAATCCATAATTGAGCTTAAATACAGGGTTTTGGCACTGCTCACAGCACATACGAATCACATCGGGTGCTAACTCACACCATAATCTCCAAAAGGGTTCATTTATCACTAATGACATCCACTTTTGGGAGTCAATATCTCTTAATCAAAATTTAGGATCTTGCTAAACCATGGCTTAGCAGTCCACTAATCTCAGGCTTATTCTCTAGCCTCGAATCTCAAAATTCGGGGTCTTACATTGGCTCTTCCACTGTAGAGAGAGAAGGAGTTTTTTTCTTTGACACAGAGAAAAAGTTTTTATCATGGAAAGAAAAGAAATTAAATACTTAATGAAGAAAGATATTAGGTCCTACCTTTTATTAAAATAACATTCTAGTCTTTATTATAAATCCATTTGTAGATGAAAATTTTGGTCATAATTATATAAGTCTATTTAAAGGTTAATAATGTTTATTTTTCAATTTTTTCCTTATTTATGGAAGTATCCAAAGAAAAAAAATTAAGGGAAATTTGGAAAAACTCCCCCATTATAAATTTAATTGGCGTGAATAACATAATAAGTTTATATATATGAAGAATGACACTGCTTTGATTATGGTCATTCTCACTAAATAAATTTTTGAAGGGAGCATTTTTCTCCAATTTTCCTTAAAAATACATTAACTATTTGTATTTTTATTAAATTCATATCATTTTTAGTTATTTTACATCCAAACTTACTTTAACATTAATCATCCAAACAAATTTCAGTCTAACAAACTGACTTTTTCAAAATTCAATCCAAATATAAATTATAATTACACAATCTAACTTTTATCCTATCTTATATTTATAAAAGTCAGATTGAAGAAAAGCCACTTCTACTACTATTAGTCCAAACACACCCTTAGTTGGGGGTTGAATTTGGTACTACATATAAGAGACCCCAATCTACTTTATCTCTCAAATTTATAATATTTTTCTCAAAATGCCCTCATTGATTGCATACATTAGGAGATTTCCATCCAATTGTAATCATGATGAAATATGATAGTTTAGAAAAATCAACTCATATTTGTTACAAATAACTAACATAACTAAGTTTCTTGATATACCCAAATTAGTCATCTAATTTTTATATCAAGGCCCGATGGTAGTAGCGCTTAAACTAATGATTTTTTCCACCCAAAAAACCTTGAATTAGTGATGTTGATGATTACAACGCTTTAGGAAATTACATCTAACGTCAATGCTGCAATCTTTTGCTTCTTGGATCAAAAGTAAATTGAAGATAATAAGGATGTTCTCAATCTTGATTCAAAGTCATTTAGGACCAAGCCAATCGATGATAAAGATAAACAGAGCAATATTATCATCACTAGTGCTTCAAATCCAAATACTTGTCTAAAAACCTAAGGGCTTATTTGATAGATGGGGGGGGATTTTTTTGAGCTGGATTTTTTTAAGAAAATAGAGAAGTGGGTTCAAAGTTCTGAATTAATTTTTCTTACTTCTTTTTTGATATTATCATCCGTTATCCGGTTCGAAGTCTCCAACCACAAGTGTCTCCTTTAGGGCTTTGAATTCGAATGCAACATCTAGAGGAATCTAGTGGGGTCTTACACCTCTAGACCAACTCTATGTTGGTAAATTTTTCTTACTCTTTTATCTTACATACTCTCTTTATTAAATTTTTGTAAACCCGATTTTTCAATTTTTTTAAATTCAACTCATTAAAAATTTTACTTTCTTCTCCCTCCCTCTAAATCACTCATACCAAATATACCCTACCAATGGCCCCAATCCATATGTCGAAGTTGATGATGAAAGTGAAAACACAGTAGCTTTCAAAATTCTCTATACCTGCAATATTGATGCCCTAACAAGGTTAATTATTAATTAAGCACCAATAACTTAAAGCTTAATTAAAAAGGGGAAAATATGATTTTAAACACAAAAGTACTTGTGAGGCTCTCCTGTGTGAAACACATAACAGAAACAATCATTTAAACTTCACAGGTATAAGATAACATAAGCTATTTGCAATCAATTACTACTAAGGTATTGCCAACAACTTATCACTCTTCCATAAAAGTATCCTAAAAGGGTGTTTCCTTGACGGTGATATATGCTTTTTCTCTTGCAAAAAAAAAAAAAAGATATATGCTTTTTTTAATTGAGTAATACTCCTCTAATCTTATTAATAAGGCATGTGTAGCATATTTCACATAGATTAATTCTGCCCGATAAAATTCAACACATTTCCAACTTTATTCCTATATATACATTATATCCTAGGGGGACAAAATTAACACAATAGTAAATCAAGGGTGCACTCGTATATTACAAAAAAAATTAATGAGGTGCTTTATAAAAAAGGACTACAAATTTTCTTCTCTATCTATTTGATAAATAGTTCTAGAGGAGTAATAGTACTAGAGGAGTAAGTACTAGGAGACCAAATCAAATAGGAGACAGGTAGAGCCAATACACACACACACACACATGTATATGTATATAGTTCGATCAATCCCATAACCATATAACTGATCGATTAATCGGCTCCCTATTCCACCCCTCTCCATCAAATCACACACGAAGGTTATCTTTACCAATATTAAGGACAATGAGCTTTACCAATCCCTTAGTATTATTCATGAGATCGAAATCCAAGAGCAACAGCCTCCTGTACAAGAACCTTACAGGGGAGGGAGGCGAGTATAATGATGCCAACCATCTTTCCAAGACAAGCCCTAAATATAGCTAAAACAAGAAGACCCCATGATTCCTCGCCTTTATTAATAGAATTAAATATAATCAGAATGTTTGGTTTGACGTTTGGCATATATATATAGGTAATCATGTGGTTTGGGGGAAAAAGGACAATGTACACTGATTTGGGTGATTTGGATGTGTTTGGTATATAACGATTTGGGCATTGGGCTTATTCAAATAAGCAGCCTTTTTTTAAGCTACCTTTTGTAACTTTTGGAATGCATACGATGGCTTTTTACCGTTAATTGTGCATTTATTAACTGTTCGTTCTCTCTCCTCTCCGTCTTATCTCTTCCAATTTCCATGGCTCACTTTAGCATCTCAGCTTCGGACGAGCTCTCTACTGTGATACCAACATTCAGACTGCGTCATCTGGTCTGAGATCGAACAGTTAAAAAAAAGAAAGCAGAGAGCACAGTGAGAAATGGAGGGCAGCCTCACCATTCATCATCATCTTCACCATCGCTGAATCAGAAGGAGTTACAGGATTCATTGTGGATTATCTTCTTTAGCGTCTTGGTTAGAGAGCGCGAAGAGAGAGAGTTTGACGGGTGTGAACCAGCGAAGAGACCGAAGGATCGGAGGAGGCAGCTTCATCGTCCTCAACTTTGAAACTAGAGTCCGAGAGAACACCGCTGGTAAACTTGGCGGCGTCTGGATCAGATTTTGGGAGTGAGGCGAGGAGACCCGAGCGCTGATAATAGAGTTGTTTCGGCGCCATCATCACCGGAGGATGCTTGAGAGGGTAGAGTGCTGAGGGTGAGAGGAATGAGAGACTTGTTCATTCTCTTCTTTACTAGACCAGAGGAACTGTTGTGAAAAGGACAAATCAGAGGATGCCATTGCTCTTCTTGGACCAGCAATCCTAAACCAGAAGAGGTGTCAATATTTCAAGCTTCTTCTTCATCAGCTTTTCATTTCTTCCTTCATATTATGGATTTTAATGTTAACTTTGCTGCTGCTATGATTGTAATTAAAACTATGTGTGACTAATTTGTCTTTAAACCTAGAGCAGCTATGAACTAATTTGGGGATTTGAGTATGTATGAACCATTTAATTGTGCTTAATGTTATTTTTGTTTACTTAATTATGTTCTATTTTGTCTACTTAGTGCTTGATCACCACTAAGTATGAAATTGGATAATTTAGATTAGTTTTGGAATAGGGATCTTAATTGAGCCATATGATTTAGTAACATGGGATTAGAATTTATTCTAATTCTCCAGTAGGATAGGAATATACATATTGGACCTATATAATCCTATTAGAAAGGACTTTTGGAGTGTGGAGAAATAGGTTCGAAATATTACAAAAAATGCGTAAGTATAGCTTCGATCGCAAGTCCGCATTGTCTGTGCAACAATGACTATACATAATTTCATTAGAAGCAATTTCTAAACTGATGTGGACTTTAAGAAAGTAGAAAATGAGAATATAGTTGATGTAGATAATAGTCAAGATCAAGAGCCATCGTCGACAAATGATGCTCGGACATTTTCAACCCAAATGGATTATGTTTGTGATACCATCAGGGATCAAATTATACAGGACCTTTGATCTGATTAGTTTTGTTATATTTTACTTTATCAAAAGCTTTAAGTTTGTATAATTTCTAATTTATTTGCATTTTTATTGTAATTTTATTATGTACTTTATCATTGCCAAATTTTCAAAGTTAATTTTTTCACTTTTCATCAAGGTATTAAAACCCAGACCGGGTATTGAATCGGTCGGGGTACTGGGTTAAGGGTCAGTGGATTAAACCGAGGCTAAACTGGAGCTAAACCGGGATCAAACCGATGAGTAATTGAAGATTTTAGACTTATAGTATGAAATTCTAAAGGAAAAAGTTAAAAAAAATTTTTTTTAAATTGGGACCTGGACCAGACTGGGAACCGGACCGGTCTACTGACCGGTTCGGCGGGTTCTGGGCTGGATCGGTCCAAGTCTGAGAACCCTGCTTTTCATAATTTTTAAAATTTTTTCTCTTGAATATTACAAAAACCACTTATGCAAAAGCCAAATCAAACATATTTTCACTTTCATAAAAGCATTTATCCAATCGCTAATCTAAATATTAATCATTTTACCCAATCTTAAGATTCCATAAGTCAAATTGAAGAAAAGCCACTTTTCCCATCGCTATTGCAAACACACCCAATGTTGGCAAGAGAGATTATAAAATAAACTTTTTGTGCATCTCTCTCTCTTTCTGGCTCCTATGACTATCTGTCTCATGGGGGACACCAAACATTTAATAACAATATTGAAGTTAAAATATCAAATAAATTGCAAAGTTATAATTTCAAAGGTCCATTTGTTGTAACATGTCGATTCAATCCTGCCCCAACAGCATCGAGTTAGCTTATAGCCCAAGAAATTAAAAAAAATTACTTCTTCCAAAAATAATGATAAAAATAAACTATTCCCCATAACTTTACGACATAAAGTTTTTCTATCAAAGTATTTTACGTAAGCCTTGAAAAAAAACAAACGAAAAGCCTCTTGTAATATCCACAAACTCACAATTATACGTTGATATGCATTTACTCCTAATTTACAATCCGAAAAGCCAGAAGATGAAAATGCAGCAAACAAGGAGGTGCAACGTCTTGGGAAACACTATACTAAAAGATCATTACTATACATATCTCTCCATGAAACTTGTTTTCTTAATACTGATCTAGCATCTCCTTCTGCTGCTTCAGTACCTTATTTGGCTCTTTAAAATTATGGCTCCATACCAGGATCTCAAGAAAATATCATTGACTCTCGTGGTGGATAAGACGAAGAACAAAGTACTGTATGCTGAGGCTGGGAACGAGTTTGTTGATGTTTTATTAAGCTTCTTGACAATGGAATTGGGAACTATATCCAAACTTGTTACCAAGGACTCTTCTGTACAACCTTGTAAGTTCAACTGTATCAATTCGTTATATCAAAGCGTAGAAAATCTTGATCCAATGTATTTCTGTTCTGATGGGGCTAAAAAGAGGTTGCTGCATAAAACATTCCCAGTGGAAGCTTGCGATGGTCTGAAATATAACCTAGCAAGTTTTGTTGTGTACGATGATCTAAAAGTGACCCCTTGTGATATGACTACAACGTTGTCCATAGTACAGAGTTTCAGAGATGTGCAAGTCTCCGAGAGATTTGTTGTGAATATCTCTCAGAAAGAGGTAATACACACTTGAGATTTGTATAATTGTTCTTTAATTATCACCAGCCACCGCCAATAACTGAACTTCGAAGTTTTCATATATATATATATATAAGCTTATCCCGCTAGATGGGTCATTTAATTACAAGGATTCCATATTATTCTTTAATGTTGATTGTCATGACCTATCACAACCCTCCTCCTTCTTATTTGGGCTTGGGATGGACTACGAAATATAGCTGTGGTTATACGTTTTTATGTAGTAGTATTTTACAAAATTCATAGTCATTTTGATGGATACATGGGAGCATATCTAAAAAATTCGTATAATACTTACTTTAAAATTTTATATATAAGCTGATCTCACTAGATAGGGTTAGTTATAAAGATTTCATACCATTCTTTTATGTTGGCTTCATATGACCTAACACAACCTTCCCCCTTACTCGGGTTTGGGACCAACTATGAAACATAGGTGTAGTGATACCTTTGTATATAGTAGTATTATTTTACAAAAATTGTAATCATTGTGATATGGGATACTAAATCTCTCATTGAGTAATATGTTATGTTCAATGGGGTATTTAAATTATTCTCCCACTAAACAGCTAGTTTATGGAATAGGGTCCTACCTAGGTACATATCAATTGGTAGCACATCCCGATTTGGATAGGGTTCTAATTGAAACTTGATAGGATGAAAGGCTCAACGGAGTATTTTTCTATGCTCTCTCTTGATCCAAGTTAAATTTTGTTCTTGAATTTTACCACTTTTAACCTTTGACTATGCCATGTTTTGAAAGGTATTGGATCTCCTGAAAGTCTCGATATGGTCACAACAACCGTTGACAGATATATTCTTACTAAAAACGAGGCACATAAATAACTGCCAAACCCAATTCTGGTTTGACACTAGTGATAAGATTGAAGAGATTAAGGATGGTAGGAAGATGAAGTTGAAAGTGATGATAGAAACATCAAAGAACAAAATACTGTTTGCTCAAGCTGAAGGCGACTTTGTTGATCAACTTCTAAGCTTCCTCACTATACCACTAGGAGCAGTTGAATGCCTTGCAAAAGCTAACTCTGGTTTGGTCTGCTTCGATAATTTGTACAAGAGTGTGGCTGATTTAGATGGCCTTGAAACTAGATATTTCGGTTCATTATTTTCTAAGCTAATGAGCAACTTCATCGATCCCTCCATTATTGGCCCAAAAATGGACAAACAGATGTTACCAATTCCTACAATGGATTTATGCCCTCATGATGATAGTGATGAAGAAGGTGGTGGTTTTGTGAGGAAGGAAACAACGTACATGGTAACAGATGATTTGTGGGTACAACCATTTTCATGTCTTGCTGCTTTGTCTATTCTGCGGGAATCCAAAGTTGCAGATGATGCCTTGGAAGAAAGGGACATCCTCATTGGTGTGAATGAGGTATACGTATGTACGTACCTTTATTATTTTAATTTAAGAAAATTATAATACCTTCGGTCATCCACTTTGTAGTTAAATTTTTTCCTTAAAGTGGCTTTTATATTAAGGATCAGAGGGGAACCACTTTCAATGCTCTTCACAATGATGAACACCAAGTGCTCACCACTCTAGAAACTAAGATTTTCAAATAATGATTTTTAGATAAAAATATCATTTTAAAAAAAAAAATGATAGTTGATTATTCTTGTTTTAGATTCTGTACATGTTAAAATGATTTCTTAAAAGAAGTTATAAATTCAATCTGATCCATCCAAATCATATCTGAGCAGTATGTACTGGTGATGAGTTCTTAGTTCTCATTTTTGCGATGAGCACTGACCAAAGGGAGTATATCATTAAAATTTGAGCCGCATTATCAACTCTGAATATACGGTTTCAATATGTAAGTATTGGGGATCCTGAAAGCAGCCCTATCGTCAACCTCATCTTTGACAATCGGTTTGAGTTCGTTCTTCTCAATGTCTAAGAAGTGGTAGGGAATCCGTTTGTAATTGATGAAGTGGAAACCATTAAAAATGATCGATGATATCATTGTGTAAAGAACTTTCACTTCCTAATTTTGGTGCCTATCGTTAATATGCCTTTGAAAATTTCGCAAAAAAAAAAAAAAAGCCTTTGAATTATTGTACTTTAGGGATATCTAATTAATACTCTATTATTACTATTGTTGTTGTTGTTGTTACTTTCAAAGGGTGACTTTTCTTTTTCCATTTTGATGTGGCGTAAAACTCAACCTTGATGTTAACTTTGACATACTCACTTTGAGGTTAGATTGATCCTATAATATTCCATTTAAAAAGAAGGTTTGCTGAGTTGCCATTTAGCGCACATCTCATCCGCTTATTAAAAAGATATGCACAATTCATTTATTACTTCTTTTTTTTCAAAATTTAATAGGGTGCTTTGATTAAATAATTTAGACTTGTATTTTTTCATAGTTCCATTGCGTATTAAATTATATGGTCGCTATTAAAAAACTATAATCTTATGCCTTGTGCTTCCTTATATTTATTATAAGTAGGAGGAAGTTGAGCATAGGATTTTGGTTTTTTCTTTTTTCTTTTTTTGCGTTTTTTTATTTTGGTTTGAAACCATGTGCTGATTAACCAAAAGTCCTGTCCTAATGTTTATGTGAACTTTTTGGGTGTTTTAAGCAGTGGGAGCATTTGATTTTCTGTATAGGATTATACTTTTTGTAAAGCTGAAACTGAAATCGAAAAGCTCCTCTTGATTGAGAGTAATTAATCACTTGGGGGATGTTTGGCATTGACTCAAACTGACTTCCTACACTCAAAAAGTCAATTTCAGCTCAATTATGTGCAATGACCCAGAAATTTGTGAATTCTTAAAATAAAAAATAATTAATTAATTGATCATCTTAAAAAAAGAGAAGAAGAAAAGAAAAATATAATGGTCCTCGAATTAGAATAATTATTTTGATGCTACCAAATTTTAAGTAGGTACCGCAAGTGTACGAGCCGTAAAATAGTAAACTGACAAATCAAAGTCATCCCATAGAAACTCAAGTAATTACTGACTAAGCATTTAGTTTCCTAGGTTCATTTAAGTAGAGAAAATCAAAGATAATGAGATTAATGAGAAATTTAGAGATAGGAAAAGAAAAATAATAAACTAGTGTTTCAAAGATTTCAATTGGGACAAACAACATAGAGCGGCTAATCCTTTATTCAAGTTTTAGAGCATATAATTATCCAAATAAATTCATTTAATGTTAACTTGTTAATTTAGAGTCTTAATAGATATAAGTATATCTCGATCAATTATATCCCTCTCTCAAATTAAAATTATTATTCATAACAATATATTCAAGTGCCAATAAATATTCAAATTCACTGTAATATGACTATATGGATCCAATAGGTATATTTCTATCCTATTAGCAAATTATAATAAATTCAAATTTCACATTACTTAATTCTGTGGTCCAATTAAAATCCCTTTCCCAAGTATAATCAAAATTCTCCAATTTCATACTTAGTGGTGATTAAGCACTAAATAGATAAGACATAACAAGATTAAGTAAATAAGATAACATTAAGCATAATTTAATGGTTCAAGTAAGCTCTAATCCAAATCAATTCATAGCTAATCTAGGTTTAAGAAAAGAATTGGCCACACATGACTTTAACAAAATCCATAAAGAAATTAAAATAAAGTTCAGAACCAGTAAAAAAAAAATAAAGGATGGAAGAGAGCCCTGCTGTTGTAGGAGAATGATCCAAGGGTTGAGGGGCTGTTTGCTCGCTGCTATCTCAGGTAACCAAGGCGCCCTCATTGAGTCTCTATTTTCTCGCTTCTTCCGTTCCTGTTTCTGTTCGGATCCCCTCTCGCCGCTGCTCCTCTCGCATGTATGATATATATTGCCTTCCTAGTGTGCTGTCGCTGATCTCCCTTTTATTAGATATATTATATCACAATAGTATGATTAGTATCCCTTCAATAATTAAACACCCCGGGACAACTCTTTTGCTTCATATGGGGTCCACGTCTCAATCTTTTTTAATCCAAGATGATATCTCCTTTGTAATCTACTTTGCAATATTATACATACATATATATATATATATATATGCTATTTAATTTCTGCTGCGTCTGCCACTCTGCCTCATGTCTTCAAATCTGACGCATGGATTTATGGAAATGTGACACACACGCTCTCTCTTTCTCTCTCACACACACACTCGTATGTATATATATTATATTTCTAACTTTTCAATTCCCTTCACTGCCATCCACTAGTTCCCCTCCTCCAATTGAAGCCTTCCACCTGTATCAGAAGAGAAAAGAAGCAAGAAAAAATAATTGAAAAGATTTGATTATTTTTCAAAAAATAATTTTATAATCCTTAATTATTAGTTTTTCTCAATTATTCCACATTTTGTATTTTTTTTAGAACAAGTCAGTTTTTTTAAATTTTTTTTCAAGATTTTAAAATAATTTTTCAGTATTTTCCAATATCATGATGTATTTAAAAAAATGTTATTCAACATCTTGAAGTATTTTTTCAGTGTCAGTCAGTTTCCTACAACATTTTTTCAAGATCTTCAAATAAATTTTTTAGTATTATCCAATATCTTGAAGTATTTTTTTATTGTTAGTCAGCATTTTGAAATATTTTTTGTGCAATATTTTAAGATGTTGTATGCACTAAAAATTAGTTCAGGTTCATCAAAAATATTTTAGAGTACTGGCTGACACTAAAAAAATATTTCAAGATACTGGATAATACTAAAAAATTATTTTAGGAAACTGACTGGTATTGAAAAAATACTTCAAGATGTTGAATAATGTTTTTGAAAATATATCAAGATACTAGATAATACTAAAAAATTATTTTAGGATTTTGAAAAAATATTTTAGGAACTGACTGATACTAAAAAAATATATCAGGATGTTAAATAATTAAGAAAAACTAATAATTAAGGATAATAAAATTATATTTTAAAAATCAATCAAAATTTTTCAATTATTTTTACCTGCTCTTTTTCTCTTTTGATATAGGTGGAAGGCTTCGATTGGAGGAGGGAAAGCAGTGGAGGGAATTAGAAAAGGTGAGAAGCTACTCCCCAGATATTTTTATATTCTCCTTCCATCTTCCTTTTATTTTCTGTGCGATGAACTTGAGTAGAGGGGAGAAGAAATTTCTAGAGGCTCGCTCTCTCTTGCTTGCCTATTGGGTTCTCACTCTCAAGGATGAAGGTCCCTAGATTTGTGCTTAGTCCCTTTGCTTTTGTTCTTCCTCCTTTCTTAGTCCCCAGATTTGTGTCTGTAGTTGTGCTCTACAACATCAATTTGTTTCTCCCTTCTCTCTTTTGGTGGTTGTAAACTAAATATTCTTGAAATGTGATTTACATTCTTATCTCTTGAATGAGGAGATTACAAGATATATATACACATACAAACAGAGACAAATCAAGCGTAATTGACGAAGTAGGTGAAGAAATAATCAAAGATCATCTACCACCGACTAGCTTCTTCAACAATGTCATACTATTTGTCTAATCTATGTTCACATGAAAACTTCTAACAATCTATGTTCACATTCTAACACTCCCCCTCAAGTTGGAGCATATATATTTATCATGCTCAACTTGTTACAAAGATATTGAACCCTTGTCCCATGTAAGGCTTTTGTCAGAAGATCTGCCAGTTGATCGTCGGATCGTATGTGCCCTGTAGATATAATATTTTCTTTGATCTTATCACGAGTAAAATGGCAATCAATCTCAATATGTTTTGTTCGTTCATGGAACACAGAGTTCGATGCTATATGAAGTGCTGCTTTATTGTCACACCATAATTTTGCAGGCAATGTTGTGGTGATTCCAATTTCTTTCAAGAGTTGAACTACCCATACAATTTCTTGTACTGACCGTGACATGGCTCTGTATTCCGCTTCTGCACTAGATTTTGACACAACTCCCTGCTTCTTACTTCTCCAAGATATCAAATTTCCACCAACAAACACACAGTAACCCGTAGTGGATCGTCTTGTAGCCTTGGATCCTGCATGATCCGCATCACAGAAACACTCAATTTTAGTGTGCCCATAATCTGTATAAAGAATACCAAGACCTGGAGAACTTTTCAAATAATGCAAGATATGTTCTAAAGCTTCCTATTGTGCCACCGTTGGCGATGTCATAAATTGACTGAGCCTACTGACTAAGAAAGTTATATCAGGACGAGTTACTGTAAGATAATTCAGTTTCCCAATGAGTCTTCTATATCTCTCAGGAAATGGAAATGGCTTCAATTTTTCAGGATCAATCTTTTTCTTCAAATCATCAGGAAGTTCATCAAACATACTGGCATCAAGATCTAGGAAGGGATTCGAAATCATGGGAATGCTGCTTGGCGCGGCTCCAAGCTTTCCAGTCTCCTTTAGGAGATCAAGAACATACTTTCTTTGAGTTAAAAGAATACCTTTCTTGCTTCACAAAACTTCAATACCTAGAAAGTATCTTAATGACCCAAAATCTTTTGTCTGGAAATGAGAGTTTAGGAAGATTTTAAGTTGTGAGATTCCAGAAATATTACTTCCTGTAATTACAATGTCATCAACATATACTACTAAAAGAATCATCCCTGAATCAGATTGCTGGTAGAACACAGAGTGATCACACTTGCTTTGAATTAATCCAAATTTCTTGACTACATCATAGAATCTATCAAACCAAGCACGATGACTTTGTTTTAGACCATACAACGACTTCTGAAGGTAGCACACTTTCTGATTCTCCCCCTGAGCAACGAACCCAGGAGGTTGCTCCATATAAACTTCTTCAAGGAGGTCACCATTCAAAAATGCATTCTTAACATCTAATTGATATAAATCCCAATGATATGTGGCAGCGAAAGAGATGACAAGACGAACAGAGGTGAGCTTAGCCACAGGAGAGAAAGTCTCGGAATAATCAATACCATAGGTTTGTGCATACCCTTTAGCAACGAGCCGTGCTTTTAAACGTTCCAAGGAACCATCAGTGTTGGTTTTAACAACAAACACCCATTTACAACCAATAGCCTTCTTTCCAGGCGGGAGATCAACAAGAGTCCAGGTACCAGCCTTATCAAGGGCCAAAATTTCATCTTCCATTGCGGCACTTCAACCAGGGTGAGTCAGGGCTTGGTGAATAGTAGAGGGGGTGGAGATGGAATCTACGGTGGCAACAAGGGATAAGGAAGCAGGGGACAAATTTTGGTAGGATACAAAAGATGAGATGGGATAGGTACAGTTAGCATATCATTTAGGGGGACAATGTGGACGGGTACCTTTGCGGAGGGCAATGGGCAGGTCATCAGTGGTAGCAACAGGTGAATATGGAACAGGCAGTTCAATTATAGCAAGGGGATGATCGACAGAAACTGAACCAGGAACGAGGGACGTGTCAACAGAATCAATCGGCGAAGCAGGAACTGGGGAAGGTGAATCATTGGCAACATTAGCATCATTGATGATATCAGGTTTCTGAATAGTAGCCTGTACGGGGGAGATAGGGACAGAATAGACTAGGATATCATCAGGTTCATCCATGACAAATGGGGACTTAGAGACGGTCGAAGATGTGAAGAAAGGAGAGGACTCATGAAAAGTAACATTAGTAGACACAAGATAACGACAAAGGTCAGGAGAGTAACATCGATAACCTTTCTGAACTCGAAAATAGCCAAGAAAAACACATCTTAAGGACTTGGGATCAAGTTTACTAATACTAGGACGGACATCCCGAACAAAACAAACACAACCAAAGAGTTTTGGGTCAACAGGGAACAGCTTAGTAGTGGGAAACAGAATAGAATATGGAATATCTTCGCCAAGAACAGTCAAAGGCATGCGATTAAGGAGAAAACAGGCAGTTGATATTGCATCGGCCCAAAAACTTTTAGGGACAGAGGATTGAAACATGAGAGCTCGGGCAGTTTCTAAGAGATGTCGATTCTTTCTCTCAGCAACACCATTTTGAGCAGGGGTATCAACACAAAAGGATTGGTGGAGAATACCATGATTTTGCAAGTAGTCGGTGAACGGGGTGGAAAAATATTCTTTTGCATTATCACTACGTAAGATTTTCACAGAAGTATGAAACTAGTTTTGAATTTCAGCACAGAAATTACGAAAGTGAGTAAATAATTCAGAACGATATTTCATTAAGTAAAGCCAAGTGGTATGAGAAAAATCATCAACAAAGGTAACAAAATAACGATAACCAGTCTGGGACATAACAGAACAAGGGCCCCAAACATCAGAAAGTACTAACTCAAAAGGGGACGCAGCCTGTTTATTGACGCGAGGTGCCAAATGAACACGATGATGTTTGGCAAACTGACATGACTCACAATGTAAAGTAGACACGGAAGAAAATTGAGGGTACAACTTCTTTAAGGATGAAAGTGACATATGACCAAGACAACAATGGATATCAAACAAGGATGACCCACTAGAACAAGCAACAGAACGTGGAACCATATCATCAAGAATGTAATGGCCGTCAGATTCATAACCTCTACCAATAATCTGCTTCATCGACAAATCCTGAATTAAACAGTGGTCAGGGAATAATGAGATAAAACAGTTCAATTGACGAGTTAATTTACTGGGTGATAGAAGATTAAATGTAAGATCAGGAATATTAAGAACAGAGGATAATGAAATAGATGGGGTGGGGTTGACGGTGCCTAAACCAAGCACAAAGATAGAGGATCCATTGGCCATGAATATGGAGGATTGATTGGCATAAGGAACATATGATGAAAATAACTTATGATTACCTGTCATATGATCGGTAGTGCCAGAATTAATGACCCACTTTGTGGAGGTAGTAGCAAGACCAGAAGATGAATTACCTGCAGCGAGTGCTCTTACAGATGATGGACCAGTGTCTGATGGATCAGGTGTTTGTGCAATATGGGCAAAACCACGTTGTTGCTTATTCTGTAATTTTTGACAATTTCGCTTAATATGACCAGGTTCCTTACAATAATTATAGATAATAGTTGCAGAGTGCATATTTGGAGCACCGCTATATCCCTGTTTGGAATTAAATGGCTTGTTATCAAATGGTCCACGCCCAGCTAAAGCACTGGCATTCAAATCATTAGATGGACGAACCACTCTATCAGCACGAAGTACCCTGGAGAACACTTCTTCAAGAGATGGAAGCTCCTGACTAGCAAGAATATGAGATCGAATGGTCTCATACGAAGGATCAAGAGCTTCAAGAAAACTAATGATGGCCTGTAGTTCCATATTCTTAATTCGTGTCTGAAGATCCGCCTGTGAAGATATGAGTACTTTCATTTCTTCATATAACCTCTTGAAGTCTAAGAAGAAATCCTTCAATGAACGTCCCTGTTGTTAAGAACGATAAAAACCTTTACAAACTTCATGGATCCGAGTAACATTACCTTTACCGGAAAACATAAACTCAAGATAATTCATGATTTCTTTGACCGTGTTGCAGTGACTAACAGAAGATAGAATTTGTGGTTCAATCGAGTTTCTAATTTGAAAGAAAATACGAGCATCGGCCCTTGACCAGGCCAAACTCTTATCATCATCACCAGAAGGGGGATCTTGAGTTAAGTGGACTTCCTTTTCAATGCCCAAAAGATGTAGCTTGACAGTTTTGTTCCAGTCATTATAATTTGTCCAATTCAATTTTGAATCGATAATTTTAGCAGGCATAGGTAACATATCAGATGGTTTAGATTCAGCCATGTGGAATAGTCAACCACAATAGTGAGCAAAAATAAGCCTAAGGTACGTAAAGGAAGAATGAGGTCACAGATGCTAATAATTCCCGAAATAATTAAAAGCAAGTCACATCCACGTAAGCCACAATACTCCAAAAATTGGAATCCCACGTTAACCAAAATACTCTTTAGAGTATAATAACACCAAACTGAACCAAAAGACAAATGGTGGAACTGAAATGTCTCAGAAAAACCACGAAGCTCCCTGGTTCTTCACAAAATCATAGAGAAGGCAAAAAATTCAAAGTGAGAATCAGACCAGATGGGTACCAGGGATGGAACGGGGTTGGCAAGTCGATCGGAGCGCCATTGAGATCACCGGAAAAGCTCACCAGAATCTTGCTCACGCGCCGGTGCGTGTAATCGACGGCGGAAGGTGCAGTGGCGTGTGGAGGCTCACCCCTGGTCGGAAATGGATGCCACTTCAGGGTAGCACTGACTTTGAGCTTCTGAATCCGATGGTGCAACGAGTGTAGTTTAATAGCTTGCGGAGATGACAGATCTGAGACTTGGTTCAAAGTGTGTTTGGAGGTGTGAACGGAAAGATGGAAAATGCTTGTGAAACAGAAAATCTGAACTAAGAACAAGGTATGTCTCTGATACCATGTAAACTAAATATTCTTGAAATGTGATTTACATTCTTATCTCTCGAATGAGGAGATTACAAGATATATATACACATACAAACAGAGACAAATCAAGCGTAATTGACGGAGTAGGTGAAAAAATAATCAAAGATCATCTACCACCGACTAGCTTCTTCAACAATGTCATACTATTTGTCTAATCTATGTTCACATGAAAACTTCTAACAATCTATATTCACATTCTAACAATGGTTTAGGAGTGAGTCGAGCTTCATCTCTTCTATTTTTTTTCCTGACGCTAAACATCTTCCCATGTTCTGGTTTTGTGGCTGCTGTTTCAATTGTTGAGGCCTTCTCCTACCTTTGCTTGATGCAGAGTCGTTGTGAGTGGGGGGTATGAAATGCTTCAAAATTTTCTTCTGATATGTGACTTCTTGAGGTATGTTCAAAGCTCTTCCTTTTTCTCTGTCTTTAGAATGCTGCAATTTCTTTTTGTGGTAGAGTGCTGCATTTTTCTTCTTTATTCATTCATGTGTATGGATTGGGAAATCTAATTGGTGTTAGATTTGAGCTCTATCAAGCTTTAGTGATTTAATAAAGTTGAAATATTGCCATCATGTATGAAATTTGGGTCTGTAATTTTAAGAGGAGCATGTTTTTAGATATTGCCAAATGGAGTGCACATAGGGTGTTTGATAAAATGCTTGAGAGGAGGATTTAAACCTATAATGGTGAAAATGTTATAAACTAAATCATGAACTCGAGGAAACTTTGAGAAAACTATTTTGCTAATGGAATAGGTTTGGTTGTTTGGTATTAATTGTGATCAAAACTTTGATTATAATGTGGTGCTGGATGAATTGTTTGGTTTGTGAGATTTTGAGTTATTGTGACAAACAAGTGTGATAAAGATGTTTGTTTTATGAGTTAATCATCAGTGCCTATTAAGTGTTTGTTGAAATATTTGAAAATAAGGAGACTTTGTGCATGTTTGACATCACTTATGAAAGGCTTATAAGTACTTATGCACATAAGTCGAGACAACACTTCTCTTACATACTTACTTCGTATATCATAAATTATGATTGAAAAGCTACTTTTGAAAACTCCAATCATTGTTTCAAACAAGCACTTAATGTGTTTCTATACTATTTTTATGGTGATGAAGAAATTATTTTCACGCACACATCAACTTGAATTTAATTATAAGTCTTCCTTAAATGTGGAATTTGAAAACTTTATATGGAAAATTCCAAAGATTAAGTTGTTTATTCTTTTGTTAGTATTTGGGTGGTGCAGAAAGTGTGGAATGTTGGATGAAAGAACTTGATCAAATTGAATTCATTAGTATGTTAAAGTGGCATTGACATAATTATATAGGGTAGAAACCACTTAATATGAATGTTAAAACTTGGAAAAGATTTATATGCATCATAGTGATATAGAAATCAAGAGGCTTGCTTGGTGAAATAAGTCTTATAGTTTGCTTAAACAAGGAAAATGAAATATATCCTTTTTAAGACTATTGAGTTATTAGGAAAAAAATAAAAGTTGTTGGAAGAGATTTGTCTTCTTTTCTGCAAGTATGAATGTGTCGCTATGCAATTTAATAAAGAAAATAACAAATCAAATTATCTTGAGTTTGGGATGGATGTTTAAATCTTGAGAATAAATTAAGTAAAAGAATTATATTGAAGTGATGATATTGCTCTATTGGTTAGGTGGTTAGGTGGCTACAAGGGGGATTGTTTTGGGAAGTTTTGGGAAGAGTGAATTATATTTCGAGAATGCAATAAGTGAGTGAATAGTATCCCGTTATAATTTTTATAAACGATGTTTTTACTGTTTTTCATACTTTCATGTTTATTACCATCTTTACAAGAATGATTTTGCCAATGAAAGTTTATCAGATTTGTTTCATGTTCTTATTTATATTGAAATGAGTATAGATTGATGATTTTATTTGTTGTTCTTTATGCTTCTCCTATTACTTTATAGTATAGTTCATGGTTATGTAAAAAAATGCTAAAGAAACTTTTGATTTTCTCATAGAATTTTTCATGTTAAGATGGTCTTCTATTTTGGAATGTTTGTACTTGAGTTTTATTATTTGGGAAGGTTTTTTGTGGACAAACTGAATTTGAAGGAAAGTTTTGAAACATTGTTTGTGAACTTTCATGTTGGAGTATTTTATTATGTTGTATTTCATACGAGCCATCACAGTATTGGAAGAAGAACTTTTTATCACTTTGAAAAATTGGCCCCAAGCATACTTGAAAACGTTTTTGGGAGGATTGAATACAGAACACCGGTTACTAACAGCAGTATTGTTAGCCTTGACACACCATAGTTAAACTTGAACTCGCTTGACATTCGTGGGCACAATGCTCACACTTGATATTCGTGGGATTTGTTCTCATACTTGTTATTCATGGGTTTTTCTCTGCGCTTGTTTTTGTGAATTTGAGCCTTGCTTGGTTATTTACCCTCATTGACTGTGTGTACACGCTTGTGTTCACAGCCTTGAGCAATACTTGGTTAGTTTCCTTTGTGAATTATGTGTCCACGCTTGTTATCCTTTCTGTAGAAGTCCTACGACTAGATGAGATTTGATATTTGATGTTTTAAACTGATTTTGTTAAACAAAACAATTTTTTTTGTACTTGGATTTATTGGATTAATGATCCTGTATAGAGTTTTATTAATATCTATGATCACATGATATAGAAATTGCAATTTATTGTCATATTGTTATTATTCAAGGTTAAATTTGTTTAAATTGTTTTCTTCTATGTTTTATTAAATTATATAAGTGAGACGTTCACTACTACAAAATATAGATTTAGTAGCGCTAATCTTATGACACATCTTCAAACAAGTGCGAAGTAGATTTTTATTTTTTTTTAAAAAAATACATGTAGCAGATATGACACTTGTCCAGGAAAGCACCATAGCTTTCTAATACCTTGTATGATGCTTGCTTGGAGAAGCGCCATTGATTGAACCATATTTTTATATGATTTTTAATAACTAAATTGGGATTTTTAATGTATTTTCTGGGATATTATTTTATGATTAAGCACAAATTTTAATTAGAGACATTTATATTGAATTAAGTATAATTAGGGGTAAAATGGTCATAAATTTGTTAATTATTTATACAAATGTCTTTTTGGACTTTTGATGCTACTTTGTGCTTAATCTTGCATTGTTGCATTGTAGGTGTTAAAGAAGAAATTGGAGATTTTGAAGGGTCATAATTAATATTTTGAGGTTTGGAAAAAATTACAGAAAACGTCCCTCAATTTTTGGAAATTACAAAAATGTGAAGAAAAGGGCCTAGGGAAATTCACAGAAAAAATCCCAAAATTTTTGATAATTTCATTTTACCCTACAAGAGTTTTAACAATTTACATGTTAGTCCCTATATAAGAACTTTTGCAATTTTCAAATAAGTTCCTGGTCAAAACCTAATTTGACCAAGGACTTCTTTAGAAATAACAGAGACGCGAGTGGAGAAAAGTTATGGGAGAGTTGCGCCGCGGAGTTGGGGAGATTCTTCTTCCTCTCATAACCTTCCTCACATCTGTTGCCTGCGACATTCTTCTCCATTCATTGTCGCCAACAACCATACTCCATAGTTGACCACAACCGAGGACCAGAGGACCTAAACTAGATCTGGGTGTGCCGCGGAAAGAGAGCTAATCTTGAGTTGCATAAACTAGAATGAGAAGGATGGGAAGAGACCAAGCTTCATACCACACTGCTAGCCATTCTTCTTCCTGTTGCCGAAGAATAGATACCAGACCACCAAAGTCGGAAACCACCGCCAAGCACTATCGCAGAGCACCATTTGACCTTCTCTATACTTTTCGACAATATTTTGCATTCCGACGAGTCCTTTTTTTGCTCATGTCACGGTTCCTTCCTTTGTTCTAAACTTCACTACCGTCAACCATCACCTTCCCATCGAGTCCGCCATTTTCAGCAGCCTTCTTTGCTTTCAGTCCACCATTACCATTGACCTTCTTTTGCTTCTCCTTCCACCGTCTTTGTTCTTCACTTTACCTCCAGCACTTCTCTATTCCACATAGCCAGAGTTCTCTATCTCTCTTTCACTCCATTACCATTAGCTCCCTTTCTCCAGCACCGTTCGATCGCCATTCAATTACCTTCATCGTCCATTCCAGATTTAGCCAACACTTAATTTCTCATGGATTATAATTGTTCTGAACAAGTTGTAGCTGTAATTAATGTATGAGTGGCTAATTCTCTTGCTTCTTGGCGGTGAAGAGTGGCTAGAGCTTGAATGTGCTATAAGGGGGAGTTTATTAGTTTTCTATTAGCTCATTATATGTATTAATTATGGTTTGTTTGGTTTGATTTTATATTGATATATATATGTGTGAGACTTGGTTCAGTATTCATTTGTTTTTATTAGTTAACATTTGCGTTGGATTTTGCTTTGATGCTCTTGGATTATGTAATGAATTTATTTCCTTATGTTTTAATGAGATTATGCGTTATATGTGATTATTACGGTGTGTAATTGTATTAATTCATATTGATTGTCACGATTTTGCTCTCATTTAAGAGGAAGCAAGTGCATTCAAAAGATTTTCAAACACACTTTAAGTGGTTTTTAACAATTTATTTAAGAGACGACTATGAATGCGATTGTAGAATTAGTCATTGATTAGATAAATTGGACTCACTGTGTTTGCTTGAGGTTTTCAATTTGACTTGATGATAAATTAACTCCCAAATTATTTTCAGAAGCTAAGAAAACCATTGCTATCAAGATTTATTTCTTCATATCCATCCCATTTTTATAAAAATACCAAAAACAATAGTTTAGCTTTTAATTAAATTGCATTCTTTTTTTAGTCATCAATTTGAAAAACTAAAATCCATTTCCCCTTGTTTTATTGCATTTGCATGTCATTTAGATTACTTTTGATTCAATAAAAAACTCCTCAAGAAGAGAGAACGATCCTAGGTTTACCTATACATAATCCTTAGTTAATTTTTTATTATGGACCCCAAGTCTAACGCACAGAAACACCCTAATCTAATAACACAGGGGTTATTTTTTTTTTAAAAAAAATAGACCACTTGTATAGCATTTATCCGAACAAGCGCTATAGCTAGCCTTATTTTTTTTAAAAAAAAAAATCTAGACCTTGTATGGCGCTTGCCTACTCAAGGGTTATACATAGAGGTTAAAACAGTGAAGCGTTGAAGGCCTTCAAAGGTGCTTGACCATTAGGCGCCTTTGAAGGCCATTAAAAGGCCTTGAAAAAGTCAAGGCCATATAATTGCCTTCAAATTCAAGCACCTTTGAAGGCAATAAGGCTTAGGAGAATTGCTAAAAAAAACCTCATGGATAACTTATTTGTTAAATGAGACTTGAGAAGATATCTTGCACATGGAGGGAAGATTTTTGCATACGGAGGGAAGATTTCTGCACATGAAAGGAAGATTTTTGCACACATATAGGGAATAATTTTGCATACAGGGAAGATCATCTGCACACCAGAGAAGATATTCTGCACACGTGGAAGATAATCTACACGCGAAGGTCCTATTTGACAAATAAGTTACCAATGAGGGATTTTTTCACAATTTTCCCATAAGGCTTTTTTATTTTTTTTAAAATTATTAGAAGTTATGCGCTTGCCTAAGAAAGAGTCATAGCTTTCCGTCTAATAAGCCTTTATTTTTGAAAAATTGTCTAGTCCGTTATATATTTTATTTTTTGTATAGTGACTTATACGTACATATCTAGTTGTGTAAGTCATCACTCTGTCGCCCAAGTCTCTCATGTTCGAAGAAATACGTAGTTCAATCCAATTGAAATGCTTACACCAAAGCTTGTGGTATTAGAGAAAATAATTGTGACTATGGTACCCTCTTCTTTAACTACATATCGAATTACCAAATCTCAAAAGCTTTTTTTTTCCTTATTGTCTTCTCCTACAGAAACTTCATTGTAAGTCTTTTTTCTTTTTTAATATAGAAGTTTTCATCGATTAGCACTATAGTTTCCTTTTTTTTTTTGAAGTTTAAAATATGTCATGAATCTTAGCTTGTAGTTTTATATGTACATATAATTTTTTTTCCAAGTATTTGTTTGAAGTTACAACTCTCTTTTGTTAATCTTTCTTTACATTTTAAGTTTTTTAATTTTTGAGCTTACAAATATAATTTTATTAGTTGTTACTAGTTTAATTTGCTCAATATAGTTATTTTTTTAGAGTTATTTCATTCTAATTTGGTTTGATTCTGTTTTGTTTTTGTTTATTTTGCTGTGAATTTGTACTATAAAATACAAAGTTTATTAGGAAAAGAAAAAATTATGTAAAATTTTTTTTTTTTTAAAAAAATACTTCCTATGGAGCTTCTTTGGAGAAGTGCACTTCCTATGGCGTTTCCTTAAGGTAGCGCCATAAGAAGCTTTTTTTTTTTAAAAAAAAAAAGAAACAAACTACGACGCTTCCATATATTAAAGAAGCACCATAGCTTTCTTTTATGGCGTTAGAAGCTATGACACTTCCCAAACATCATAGTATTCTTAAAAATAAGTGACACTTATTATGTTTTTTGTAGTAGTGATTATTCACCAGAAAATATTTTTGGCCTCAGATAGTGTGCAGTTGATCATGTCTCTCACTCTTGCTAATTATCGATGGTCTATTTGGCTAGATTGGAATTGGAGCGTGATTGGAATGATTTTTGATTCAATGTAAAACCTTAAATCCTTTCGTATATGTTGGTAAATTTTGTTTAGGTATTCCACATTGTCTATAGGCAAGATCCCCTCCTTTGTTTGTCTAAGTTGTGTGTGTGTGTGTGTGTGTGTGTATGCTGTTGCGGAGCAGAGCTCCATACACTATACTAAACTTGTATACTACAGTACAAATTTTGGAAAGATCAAATATCTACAAATTACTCAATGTTTTGATTGTAAGAAATATGTTATGTATGAATTAGAAGTAATGTATTCATATTTGGTATTATTGTAATTATTAGATTGCCAGTTATCCTTAAATTTTTAGGGTGTGTGATAAGTAAAATATTTACATATTTATTTTCCCTTATATGATGATTTTATGGACGATATTTGAGCTTAATATAATATATTTGGGTGTAAAATAAATAGTATTAAAAAAAATAAAGAAAAATATAAAAAAAAAGATAAGTACTGTAGCGTCGGGCACTATTCATGACAGAATCACTGTAGCAGGACGTTACTGTAGCGGATGGAGGTGACTGTAGCAGATGGAATCACTGTAGCACTGTAGCAACACGGAAAAAATACGTAGGTTTGCTGAAAAGTCATGTTCATGCGTGAAATGAAGGAAAAGTACTGTAGCACCTGTGGAAAAAAAATGAAGAAGCAACAGACGCTCGCTTGCCTATATATATGTATGTGTTTCTTTGCAAAAAGGGGAAGGAGGAGGAGAGAAGAAAGTGTGGAGAATTTTCTCTGACAGTCAGAGATCCTTCTCTGACAGGGAGAGATATTTTCTCTGACAGTTCTAAATAAATTGTGTTATTTTTTATTTTTAATTTTATGTATTGTATTATTTTTTTTATGCCTCCTACATGGAAGGCTTAGTATTATATTATTTTCTGTATGCCTCCTACATGGAAGGCTTAGTATTATATTACTTTTTGCATGCTGCCTACATGGAAGGTTTTACCTCCTAAATGGACGGCTAAATTTCTCCAGTTTTTTTTATGTATATTTTTTGTTGTATATTTATGTTTGAGAATTTAATGTTCAAGTTTATGCAGTATTTATGAGGATTTCATTCTAGTTTTATATAATGTCAATTTATTTTTATTTTGTTTTTAATTTCATCATGTGCTAAATTTTCATTTTCCAAGGGTGATGACATAGCTTACTAATGACGGATTGAATCTTAACTTATTAAATCTAGTTTAAATTTCTCCTTCATGATTGAGTTTTAATTATTATTCTTAATGCTTTTGATTGACTGGCCATCTTTTGAATGATTTCAATATGCATGTTGAGACCGGAAGGAGATGCATGTGTGTAGATTCTATAATTAAAACCATGACTTGCATATGAAATAGGAATATATTCATATGAGTTATGTAGTCTTATTGAGTTCCATAAATCTTAATGCATAATTAATTGCTTAAATTCATATAGGAATATATTGGATTAGCAATTAATTATAGAATTGCTTGACCTTGGAAGAGGCTAGTAATTAAATTAGGGAAACTCGACTATCAATCATGTGGAATAAATTGGGCTAGAATAGATAAGTGATTCAATCCGGAATTTGTTAAGTGAAATCTAATCCCTAGGACTTTTTCTCATATTTGTTTTCATATCATCTGCACTCATATTTAATTATTTTTCTTTTATTTGTACTCTCAATCACCAATTTATCAATCGACTAAATAGAATTAAAATTACCCATTTTGGTACTTAGTGATCAATCCTCGTGGGAACGATACTCTACTCACTTCTATATTACTTGATTACGACAGTGTACACTTGCACTATTTAATTGATCATCCAAACACGTAACAAGTTTTTGGCGCCGTTGCCGGGGATTGTTGTCATTAATATCAATACCAAGTAATTTTAATACTAATTTAGTCTGCATGTAAAATTTGAAAAAAAAAAATTCAAAAAATAAAAAAATTCAAAAAAATGAATTATTCACAGCATTCATTTGGTGATAACTTGTCATATCTTAGTTCTTTTTCTGGAATGCATGTGAATGGAATGAGACAAGAAAATATAAATGCTGGTTGGATTGAAAGTTCTTCTCCTTATAATTGTTTTTCTGGTGCTTATTATGGAGAGTGTCATCCCTATGAGCATTATCCATATAGCACTACCAATCATTATATGGGAGATGATTTCAATATGTATCAAACTTGTTTTGATCATTCCTTTTATCCTGGTGAAATTTCGGAGCAACAAGAATCTTTGGATCCATATGTCAGGTATTGTCCTAATCCTCCTTTCTACTCTTATCCATATATTGAAGAACAAACTCTTGAGTATAATGAAAAATCTGATTTAGAAAAATTAATTGAGGAGTTTGAGCAATCAACAGAGAGATTTTGTAGAGAGCAAAAGGAAAATGACACAAGAATCAAGTCAAGTGTCCAAAATATTGGAATATATGTGAGTCAAATTATTGCATCACTTGAGACTATGAGGCAAGATAATTCTTTGAGCATGATTCCCACTCCTTGTGTTGATGATGATTATTGTGAGGAAGTTGAGGATGTGGAATTGAATGAAACTTTACCTCTTGTGACATGTGATAAGGAACTTGAAATCATTTTTGGAGAAAATAATGGATGTCCAATTGAGGTTCTGCCTGTGGAGCCTAATCTTTGTGATTTTGATATTGAAACTAATATGGATATTCCAAAAGATGTTGTTCATGGCTCTCCTGTTGAAGTATTGACTCTTACTGATGAGAGTCAAGTGGATTTTATGGGATGCTCTAAAATTTTGGAAATTCCTAAATATGTTTGCAAATACATGCATGTTGTGCTTTCTTTGAATTCAGTAAATAATTGTACTCTAAAATTGTCTATGATTGAAGAAGTACAATTAATTACTTTGAATGATTATTGTTGGTTTCTGAAACATTGTTGTTTGAGAAGAAATAAAGAGAAGGTAATTCTGGTGTTTGATACTTTTGATTAGTAGTTTATGTTTGAGAAGTCTGGCTGAAGACTATAAATTTAGCGCTACTTGGGAGGCAACCCAAGGTTTGATTCGATGTCTATTGTGATTTTGCAGGACTTCTAGTAGCTCCTAATGATGAATTCTACTTTGATAAAAAAAAAAAGAAAAAAAAATATAAAAAATTAAAAAAAAAAGAGAGAGAGAAAATTTTGGTTTGATTTTTGTCTAGCTAAAGACGTTAAAGAAGGGCGGCTATTTGGGAGGCAACCCCAAAATTTCTTTCCTATTCTCTCATTTCTTTCCTACGCACCGAAACACACCGCACTGCATTGATATTTTAGTTTTCATCAAGTTACCATGGAGGAATCTCTTGTAAAGCTTAAGAACAGGTTCCCCACTCTTCCCAAAGATGTGCTCAAGAAGCTCTATAGCTGTCGACTTGAAAGGATGAAAGTATTCAAGCGTTTGGGCCTTCCTGAGGACATACGCTGGATCATTGAAGCGAAGGTACGTTTAGCAGGTGAGATTCATAATTCATTTGTTCAACCTTTGCCAGGAATGGGAAGAAGTTCTTACTCCAAAAAGAGAAGAGCTAAAAGAATGAAGGTCTGCCATAAATGTGCAAGGTGGAATTGTGATCAGCGCTGTAGGAGTAAAGGTATGGTTTCTGTAAATCGAGAAGATAAAATTAAATTTATAAAGGATGGACTGAGTAAGGAGTCCCTGGATGATGTCATTCAAACTCTTGAGACGCATCCGAGTGGTGATGTTCATCGTATTCTTCTTGATTTAGCGGACATATTCAACAGAGAAAAAGAGCGCTATTGTCTTGGGAATCTGACGAAAAAAGACCCTGTTTGCCAGTTTATAAGAAAACTGGATGGGAAGCCAATCCTCGATTCATAGAAATCGTTTAAGCCGTTACTGGACGTAAAACCAGAGGAAGATGTGAGCCAAAATCACAACTACTGTATATAATCATGCTTTTGTCAAATCTTTCTTATCTTTTCGCCAGCTTTTGTCTACTCTACTTTATCTTTTGACTTTCTTTCCTCTTTTTGTTTAATTTCTTCACGCAATAGCCCACCTGTCATCTGTGTCGGAATTTTTTTTCAAACTTCTTTGAAAAATGTTTGATTTGTGTGATTTTGTTGTCGTTGTTTTAGTATTATATATATGTACTCTTTCCTTTGTAAATATACACACTTCCATTTGTAAATATGAATTCTTTCTCTTGTAAGCGTACATGGTCCGAGAGAAACAAAGAGAAAAAGGTTATCACACAAAAATGTAGATTTACATCTATTTGCATTTTTGGTGAAACTGATATAGGCATGAAAGGAGAGTTTATAACAGCAGCAAATGAACTGGGAATTGGATTAGCTGCCAGAGGGATCAACTTTGTGTACGAGGGAGGCATCCAGGGCCTAAAGGGAAGTGTAGCCATTTCTGCATCCATGAATGGAAGCAAGGGTTTAAGTGTAAGGGTGAAGGAGTTGGAAGATCACACTTTTTCCTTAGGACAAGAGTTACAGGTTTCAAGCTTGCCTGAACAAATGGGACTAATGTTCTACCATGCTCAAGCTTTCATTGCTCTACCCGGTGGTTTGGGGACGTTGGATGGCATTTCTAGCGTTGCATATTGGGCTAAGTTAAACTATCACAAAAAGCCATTAGGATTGTTAAATGTTAATGGTTTTTATGATAATCTGTTGTCTTTTCTTGATCATGCTGTGGAAACAGGATTCATACCCCAAGCAACTCGCCATTCCATAATTTCTGCACCAACTGCTGATCAGCTGCTCGATCAATTGCAAACCTATGAACCTAAACCAGATATACTCGTCAAGCAAATAGGTGGGCAATCTTCAGATAGCAGTCAGAAGCAGAACCCAAATACCATCCTTCGGTTGTAACTTTCCTTAATCTCTTGGTTTTACTCTTAGTATTTTGATTTTACTTTATTATGTGTTTATGTTTCAAAAAAAAAAAAAAAAAACCTTCTCTGAGCTCTAGAAGACATTGGGGACAATGTCTGATTTAGGTTGGGGGAGGAGAAAAAAAAATATTTTCTTCTGTTTTTCTTTTGTTATTTAGTAAAACCATTAGATGCATGGGGTGTGGAAAAAATGGCAGAGTAAGGAGTTATTCTTAACTCCTGAGACGCATTTCATTAATTGTATTTTATTGGTTGCAATATTTTTTTATCTTTTTCAAAAAAAAAAAAGAGTAAAAAAAAAAATCTTGTTCAAGTGCTTTGTAATGATATTAAGAAGTACACAAGTTTTAAGTATGGATCAATTGAATTTAGAGATTTTATAGCATGAATGAACAATTGATTGTTGCAATTGGTGATAAATTTTGAGATTGAATGAACTGAGTTTAAAAATTTCTAGCCGTGAGCTTCTGAGCCTATAATGATTATTTCTCTTGTGTGTGATATTCACCTATTAAGTTGTCACTCTAGAACTTGCTTTAAATCTGGTTGAAATTACATCTCACATGCATATTCAAAAATGATAAAGGCGTTCGTTTTCTTTAGCCAGAGCCAAATAGCCAACCTTGCAATTATACCGTTGATAAGCCCCTTTGAGCCTAATTAACTGTTTCTTTGTTCTCAACTCATTAACATGTACTTTAATGATATATCAAGTGCTTTTACCTTATTCGGAAGATTGGTAGAGCATTAAAAATTTTTGTGAAATGGGCTATTGACAAAGTGTGGGGGTATATATATCATCAATTTTATAGTTGCAATTCAAAAAAAAAGAAAAGAAAAAAGAAGAAGAAGAAGAAGAAAAAAAGAAAAAAAAAAGTCAAGTATTTGAATTGTAGGTTGTTATGATGAGATAAATTTATAAGTAGCCTATTTTTCAATTGTTTTATTAAATTTCTTAAATATAGCCTTTCATATCATGTTTTACGTTCCTTTTACCTTAACCCCATTACAACCCTTAATAAGTCCTTTTGATTCGAATTATGCATGTAAATTAAGTAGTGGAGATTGAGATTTTTAGCAAGCCTATGGTAGTGCAATTTTTTTTTGGTTGAATTTGAGCGAAACACTTACCCTTAAACACTTGAGAGATTGAGGAGAATGAGTTACACTTACAAACTCGGTTTATTCATTTTCAAACAAAGTTACCAATTTATATTTTCATTGATTCATGAATACTATGATCTCTTTACTTTTCAATTGTGTTCTTACTTATGACTTGACACTTCTGATTTTGTTGGAAGCACTTATTAGTCATTTCTTGTCCGAGGACGTCCAAGAGCTAAGTGTGGGGGAATTTGATAAGTAAAATATTTACATATTTATTTTCCCTTATATGATGATTTTATGGACGATATTTGAGCTTAATATAATATATTTGGGTGTAAAATAAATAGTATTAAAAAAAATAAAGAAAAATATAAAAAAAAGATAAGTACTGTAGCGTCGGGCACTATTCATGACAGAATCACTGTAGCAGGACGTTACTGTAGCGGATGGAGGTGACTGTAGCAGATGGAATCACTGTAGCACTGTAGCAACACGGAAAAAATACGTAGGTTTGCTGAAAAGTCATGTTCATGCGTGAAATGAAGGAAAAGTACTGTAGCACCTGTGGAAAAAAAATGAAGAAGCAACAGACGCTCGCTTGCCTATATATATGTATGTGTTTCTTTGCAAAAAGGGGAAGGAGGAGGAGAGAAGAAAGTGTGGAGAATTTTCTCTGACAGTCAGAGATCCTTCTCTGACAGGGAGAGATATTTTCTCTGACAGTTCTAAATAAATTGTGTTATTTTTTATTTTTAATTTTATGTATTGTATTATTTTTTTTATGCCTCCTACATGGAAGGCTTAGTATTATATTATTTTCTGTATGCCTCCTACATGGAAGGCTTAGTATTATATTACTTTTTGCATGCTGCCTACATGGAAGGTTTTACCTCCTAAATGGACGGCTAAATTTCTCCAGTTTTTTTTATGTATATTTTTTGTTGTATATTTATGTTTGAGAATTTAATGTTCAAGTTTATGCAGTATTTATGAGGATTTCATTCTAGTTTTATATAATGTCAATTTATTTTTATTTTGTTTTTAATTTCATCATGTGCTAAATTTTCATTTTCCAAGGGTGATGACATAGCTTACTAATGACGGATTGAATCTTAACTTATTAAATCTAGTTTAAATTTCTCCTTCATGATTGAGTTTTAATTATTATTCTTAATGCTTTTGATTGACTGGCCATCTTTTGAATGATTTCAATATGCATGTTGAGACCGGAAGGAGATGCATGTGTGTAGATTCTATAATTAAAACCATGACTTGCATATGAAATAGGAATATATTCATATGAGTTATGTAGTCTTATTGAGTTCCATAAATCTTAATGCATAATTAATTGCTTAAATTCATATAGGAATATATTGGATTAGCAATTAATTATAGAATTGCTTGACCTTGGAAGAGGCTAGTAATTAAATTAGGGAAACTCGACTATCAATCATGTGGAATAAATTGGGCTAGAATAGATAAGTGATTCAATCCGGAATTTGTTAAGTGAAATCTAATCCCTAGGACTTTTTCTCATATTTGTTTTCATATCATCTGCACTCATATTTAATTATTTTTCTTTTATTTGTACTCTCAATCACCAATTTATCAATCGACTAAATAGAATTAAAATTACCCATTTTGGTACTTAGTGATCAATCCTCGTGGGAACGATACTCTACTCACTTCTATATTACTTGATTACGACAGTGTACACTTGCACTATTTAATTGATCATCCAAACACGTAACAGTGTGACATTATGAATATGATAATTTTTGACGAAAATGACTTTTGGCCTAAATTGAGTTTCAGATCATGTTTGGAATAATGTTTTGAAGGCTTAAAAATGAAATTGGAGAAAAAAAAGCCATTTGAATGAAAATTATATGTTTGGGATTAGAGGCATTAACAAATGAGCCTTTTTGTCGAAGTAATGTTATAGCTTTTGGTTTTTTTTTTTTTTTTTGCAATTTTAAAATTTTTGAAAATGATTTTTTAATATATCAGATAAATAAGTTTATATCAAATTAATTTTTTTAATAAAAATTTATCTAAACATAAATCACATGACATTAATTGACTTTTACCTTTTTTACTCTAATTTAAGTCTCACAAACATTAATAAAACCAACCCATGATAAACAGAACAATATCATCATCACTATGGATTTAAATTCAAAATTCTATAAAAACCTAAAGAAATGGATCAAGCCTGCTGTCAAAGCTGACGAATGATAAAAACAAAGCAAGTTTCAGAATTCTCCATACCTGCAAAATTGAAGCCCTGACAAGTTTAATTAATTAAGCACCAATAACTTACAAAACAAAACAAAACAAAAAAAAAAAAGAGGATTTTGATCACAAGAGTACAAGCTAGAAGAATGACCAAGAAACTAGAACGGAGAAGAATTGAGATAAGATAACAACACTTTCTTAGTTCATATATACCTCGTCCACACTAAATTTTATGTCTCTTACTTCCAAATCTTGCTCTTCAACTTTGGATTGGAGCAGTATTGCCGCAGCAGCGGGCGATGAAAATGGTTGAAAGGACAAATCATCTGCAACCATCATCTTTAATATCCACATAACATTATAAACATAAGACCTTCTCCCGTTTTTGGAGGCAATAAGATGATTGGAAGAGTTCCTATTCAATAAAAATGCAAGTAAAATTCTTATTTCATGACCCGGGACAGAGAAGCTATCGTACAAATTATCAAAGCACCCGAAACCAGAGAAGCCGAAACGTCTAACTAGTCCTAGTGGTATAGTCAGGAAACTTAGAAGTTGATCTGTAAATCCTGTTTCCTCTGCAAACGGTATTTTGTTTTTTGATTTTGATACTACTACTTTTAACGTCATCTTATTACTGTCTTGTGACTTTCTCAGTTCTACCATGGACTATGGTGGGATTGAAGGCTCTGATGATAATGATGATGAGGTGCAGTTTTTTTGCGAAGAATGAATCAGTCAATGGTGTCTCTGATTTAGTAACGTCAACTTGAGCAGATCCACTACCTTCACAAACAAAGCATACATGAAAGATGGGGCATGAAATTATAACAAGGAAAAAAAAGTGCGGCAAACCTCTGACTTTTTAGTCACTTGACAATAACCTTTACCATTACTCCAAGGCTTACTCTCTTTACTCCTCTAGTCCTATTTATAAGGTTGTTTCTAGGATTTAAACCTATGATCATAGAGTCCGATGTATGCAGCCTTACCCCAAGGGAGAGGCTGCTTTTAGGATTTGGACCTATGAGCTTTTAGTCATATTACAGCAACCTTTACCCTTACTAAAAGGCTCACCCACATATTCTCTTCTAATCCTATTTATAAGGCACTTACCAAATGTTTCACATAGATTAAAAAAACCTTAAACTTCATTAACTCTATCATAAAATTCAACAACTTTCCAACTTTATTCTTGTCTAATATACATTATATCCCCATGAAAACATATTCAACACAATAATAAATGAAGGGCAAAATGTACATTCATATGAAAACTTTAAAGAGGTGCCCCATAAATAGGACCAATTTTCTTCTCTTGACCACTACAAAAAAAACATGATTTGATAGCGGTTAAAAATGGGTATTAGTAGCGGTCTTAACCGCTACAAACAACATTAGTAGCGGTTAGCAAAACCACTACTAAATCGTATGTTGCAAGAGGTTTGGTAGCGGTTATATAAAACCGCTACTCAAGGAAAATAACCGCTACATAATTTGTAGCGGTTCATCCCAACCGCTACAACATCTTCATGAGTGAAATTTTTTTCAGAGATATTTGTAGCGGTTATATAACCGCTACAAAAATAAAAAACTGAAAATTTGAAGGCGGGAAAAGAGAAATGAAATTTTTTTTCTATTTTGTAGCGGTTAAAAAACCGTTACTAATTTTGAATTTTTATGAAATTTATAGCGGTTATATAACCGCTACTAATTTCATGAAAATTCAAAATTAGAGCAAAAAAATTAATTTCATTTCAAAAAAGGCGCGTTAATTAGTAGCGGTTACAAAAATATAATTTTTTTTTTAAAAAAATAGGATCATTTGTTTCTGTTTTTTTAATATTAAATTAAATATTTTATTTTTTTATTAGTTTATCTAATTTAATTAGCTTATTATTCAATAGTTTAACTTATTTATAAATTAAAAGGAATAATTTAATTTAATTGGATTAGTATAAAAATTGTATCGATAATATTATTAAGGATACGTAGGTAATAAGGAACTATTATGTTGTTTACTACAATGTAATTGTATATGAAAAATAGATAAAAATGAGATAAAGTTCTAAAATATCTAGAAAAAAATGGTGAGAATATATTTTACACAAAGGAAAGAAGTATTGAAAAAAAATTAAAAAAACTTATTACCATATTTGATTGTATTGTTCAGCTCCTCAACTCATATAAAAGAAGTTGTAAATGAGAGAAAATGGAAGAAAGGTAAGGTGAAAAGAAATGGGGGAGTGTTTGAAATGAGTTGTGGTAAGGGTATTTATAGGGATCCACGTACCATTTGTAGCGGTTAATGTATCCATTTTGTAGCGCTTTTTATTTAGTAGCGGTTTTTAATTAGTAGCGGTTATTTTTTATTGCTACAAATATTAATTTATTTTTTTAAAATTTTTTTTCCAGTCTTTTTAAAGAAAAAAGCTTAATTTGAATTTGATCACTCATCGGCGCCATCCTTACAGAAATTATGTAGAAAAATTATTGTTAGGGATGTATTATTAAATTTAAAAGATTTAATTTAAATGATGTGGACTTAAAAAAACAATACGCAGTAGAGGTAAATTGTCATTGCCTTTAGGGAAGTAGTTTTCAAAATCGGCTAGCTGAAATGGCTCACTCTCGTAGGTGATGTTATCGCCTTCACCCATATCATAAAGGTCTCGTGGCTTTAAATGAACGACTATGTGCCAATCCCTGTGCCTCTCGTCCTCGACATAATAAACCTGATGTTTCTCTGAAGCAAGAATATAAGGCTCATCATCTTGAAAAATACTAGTATGAATCGGCCATGAGAAATTGATTGATGTTATCCCTACACTACTACAAAAAGGGTAAAAGGTGGCGCACATTTTGTGGCCTTTCTTTAAACAAGTGCCACAGCTTCCCTTTTTTTATTTTTTACCTGTATAATTTTTTTTTATTTTGGATACCACCTGTGGCGCCTAATAAATTAGGTGTCACAATTGGGAAGGCCTAGTGTGGCGCCTGCCTATACAGGCGCCACACTTGGCGCCACGCGAGCAGCTGTGGCGCCTGACCCACCAGGCGCCACAGCTGCACCAGATCATGTGTGGCGCCTAAATGGTTAGGTGCCACACATGATATATAATATATCATGTGTGGCGCCTATTTAGGCCCCACACATATATCAGCTGTGGCACCTAATGCCTAGGCGCCACAGCTGATGCATTTCTATAAAAAAAATTCAAATGGATAGTGTATAGCATAGCTTTTAATTATTTCATTTCCCACGTAGTGGTCCCGTGTCCGTCCCTCATTCCTTTTCTTTTTGACCACTACTTCACTTTAATTATTCAACTACTCTCTCCTCCATTAAACTACTTTCCCTTTCTCATCTTCTCAGTGGATCCGTCGGCCCCCTCCCTCCATTTCCTACCATCTTCACACTAAAAAACACACCCACACGCTCACTCGTCACTCAAGCTAGCGTCACCAACGTGGTCTCCCACTCCCTGTGCTGGTCAATTAATAGATTTGTAAGAAGAAGATTGTTTCATTCTAGCTTGCTTTGTTTAATTTTTTTTTAGTCAAGATAAATCGTAATACAACGTTTGCCTTTTTGTTCCTAATTTAATAGGAAAGAGTGAAAACCTAGCTTGTTTCGTTTACCTTTTTGCTTTGTTTAAATTGTTTTGCCAACAAGCTTGCATTTTTTAGTAATTTTTTAATTTACTTAATTAGTTGTTGATGTACTGTGTTCACATATCAAGTTCTTGTATTGTGATATTTTTTTATGTTAGCTTTAGAGAGTATTAATGTAAGAACATTATTGTTGGGGAACTTGAATTTTAAATGTGAAAATTATATATATATATATAATAGGTTGAAATATAAAATAGAAAGATTGACAATTTGTGGAGATGATAAACACAAAAGCCACTCATTTTATATAAAGCTTCACAATCAGAAAGCATAAAAAAGGGGCCACAGGAAAAAGAAGAAGAAGAAGAAGAAGAAAGAAAAAAAAAGGACCCTCCTGTGGTGCTTGTTTGAAGAAGTGCTACAGGAGGGGGGCCTCCTGTGGTGGTTGCTTCAGGAGGCCCCCCTCCTGTGGCACTTGCTCAAACAAGCGCCACAGGAGGGTATTTTTTAAAAAAAAATTTAAATGTTGAAGCGCCACAGCTTTTTTTAGTGGCATCCAGATATATGGCACTTCTCTAGCGCCACAGTTAATGCAATTATAAGCGCCACAGCTTTACATTTTTGTAGTAGTGCTAAGTCATCAGTTGTCAGTCCCCGAGTAGTAGTGGTATTTACCCATAAACACCTAAACAGCGTCACGGTGAAACAACCTTGATAGTTAAGCTTGACCACATCAAGAAGCTTTTCATAGTAAGGGAGCCTCCGAACTGCATGTTGGCGTCACTGCTGCTCGCATAACTCCTTGTCCCAAATGTGTCATAAACACTCGAATTCTGAGTTTGCAATCATTTATCCCGTGAAACCATACAAAACTTAAAACCATTGACATTGTATGCTATAAATCTTTTTGCATGATCAAGAGAGTCGATTGCGAGAGCTTTGAAATTTGGTGAGTGTGGGTTGTGGTCATTTAGTATTCTGCGCGCAAACCAGCTCGGGAATTCTCTGTGGACCCTCCTATCAACTTCCGAGGATGTTTGTGTACGGATCTTGAGTTGACGCTTAACATGACTTCTGAATTTCCTGCAATTAATAATGGAAAGGCGATAATGAAATGAAAGTGAGAAATGTTACGAAAGATATAGAATAACATGTGAGTGTACAATTCTTATTGTATGAAAGGTTCAACTTGAGTGCAATTAATCAAGACATGTCTATGTGCTTGCAACTTCTCAGTTGCCGTTAGTTTGAAGTTCTCAGTTGCTCCAACTGGTTTACCAACACGAGGGATAAATTCTCCTGATGTCAGCACAGGTTCGGGACAATCGTCAACACGTGGTGTGCAGTTGAAAGCCATCTCAAGATTATTAAAGTACCTTGAACAAAAATATAGCACCTCATCCCCTATATAGCCTTCAGATATAGAACCTTCTTGCCACGCCTTATTCCTTACATAAGATTTTAATTTCCCAAGGAACCTAAGAAGTAAAGAAGAGAAAATTGATACTAAATGCTGAAAAGGACGACTAGCAAACATTAAATATGGAGAATAAAGCACATATTTAAAATGAGTACCTCTCAATCGGATACATCCATCGATATTGTACTGGTCCAGCGAGCTTTGTTTCATGAACGAGGTGGACTATAAGGTAAACCATCACAGTAAAAAATGACGGAGGAAAGATCATCTCCAAATGACAAAGCGTAAGAATGATTTTGGACTGCAGCTGATCGAGCTCCTCAACGATCAAAACCTTAGAACATAACTTCCGAAAGAAAGAACAAAGTTCCACTAAAACAATGGAAACATCGGGAGGAAGTGCATTCTTTATATCCAGAAGGAGTAACTACTACATAAGAACATAGGAGTCATGACTCTTCAGGCCAGCAACCTTTCAAGCATGCAATTCAACACATCGAGAAATGTTGCTTGAATATCCATCAGGAACTTTTAATTTCTTCAACGTCGTGAGAAAGACTTCCTTGTTCGGTTTTGTGAGAGTAAACTTTGCCGGCTGAAATTTGTCATGCTCATCTGGCCAAGTGTCTTCACGAACTCCCATGTCGCATAAATCTTTCCTCGCTTGAAGGTGATCTTTTGTCTTGCCGGGTTTGTTAAGCAACGTATATAGCACATTGTCACAAACATTCTTTTCAATGTGCATGGCATCAAGACTGTGGCGAAGTAAATTGGATCTCCAATATGGAAGAGTGAATAAAATACTTATCTTCTTCCATTACTGCGGCACCGAAGTCTTACGCGTCTTTTAGCGAGTTTGTACTGAATCGTCGCTTTTTCTAAACTTGAAGTCAGCATGCTTAAGCTGCTGTAAGATATTTGTACCGGACAAAGTTTGAGGTGGTCATCTTTTTTCTGGTTTTCCATTGAAGCGATTCCGTTGCAATCTGAACTTATGCGTTCCATCGAGAAACCTCCGATGCCCCATAAAGCACCACTTTCAGCTGTGGGGAAGGCGCACTACGTCAGAGTCAAAATTGGAAGCTGGACACACCGACCCAGTATGCACAGTCCAACTAGATAATGTGCCAAGGCCAGGAAAGTCACTAATCATCCACATTCAAGCCGACATTCCACAGGTCAAGCAATTCTGCAATAAGCGGTTGGAGATACACATTGATATCATTGCCTGATACCTTTTTGCCTAGAATGATCATAGACAAAATGAACAAGCTTTGTTTCATACACATCCAGGGGGTAAGTTGTAGGGAACTAAGACTACCGGCCAAATACTGTAACTTGTGCTAAGATTCCCTAAAGGATTGAAACCGTCGGTCACCAACGCAAGCCGAACATTTCTGGGGTCAGTCGTGAAATCTGAAAAGTCGTTGTCAAGTGTTTTCCAAGCGTCTGCATCCCGGGATGCTTTAATTTACCGTCTTCATTCTTATCAACGACATGCCACCTCATATGCTCTACAGTTTTAGACGACATAAATAATCTTTGTAGGAGACTTTTCAAAGGGAAGTACCTGAGAATCTTTACAGGTTTCTTCTTCTTCTTTTTCCCCTTCTGAATTGTCTTGTACCTCGATGTGTGACATCTCTTACAAATCTCCCTGCTCCAATCGTCTCCCCAATACAGCATACAATCGTTAGGGCATGCATCAATCTTTTGATAGTTCAACCCCAACCTGTCGATAATCTTCTTGGCCTCATAGAATGTTGTGGGAATCTCAGCGTCGGGGAATGCATCTTGTAATAATTCGAGCAACATTGACATTCCCTTATCTGTGATTCCACACAAGTACTTGATATGATGCAATTTAATCAAAGAAAGATAATTTAGAATATTTTCGACAACCTTGATATAAAGGACGATCTGCTTCATCCATCAAGCTGAAAAAATCCTGAGCTGCTTCATTCCTCATAAACATTGGCTCAGAACCGTGCACTTCTTCGTTGAAGTTGTCGCCTTGAAATCCAAATGCATCACGCACAGCATCATTTACAGGATCAACTTCATCTAGTTGAACGCCTACTTGAGAACTTCGAGGAAGAGCATCATCATATCTAATGCCGGCCTTCTCACCATGAACTGCCCAAAACGTATAGTCCTCAGGGAAAGGCTTCAGAAGCAAATGTTCCTTAACAACATTTCGTACATGCCACTTCTTGAACTTGCATCTTCGACAGGGACAGACGAGCTTGGCGTTACAGCTGGCATGAGTGAATGTGAAATCTAAGAAAATGTTTAATCCGTACAAATATTCTGGAAAATTGCGTGGCAACCTGATCCATGACTTATCCATAGCTACTAGTGAGAGAGAAGAAAGAGTAGTGAAGAAGATGAGTGAATAGAGACTGACGAATGCCTGGAACCTTATATTCTGAAATTTCAACGTTTAAAATTTTATAGCAGTTTTTAACCACCACAGTACTACAAATTTGTAGCGGTTATATGTATAAAACCGCTACTAATGGTCAAGCCGTTGGAATTTTGCACAAAGTGGTGGGAAACTCAAAATTTAAGAGTTGAGTTTTTGTAGCAGTTATATGTCTCAAACCGCTACTAATATTAAATCCGTTAGAAATCAAATGGACAAATTAGTTTTAAATTTGTAGCGGTTATACATACATAACCGCTACAAATTTGCATAAAGGCGGAAAATTTCAAAATTCAAATGTTGAGTATTTATGGCGGTTTTTACTGTTAAACCGTTACAAATATGGAACGTTATTTATAAATATAAAAAAAATAAATTATATGTATGTTTGTAGCGGTTTTTCCAAGAAAACCGCTACAAATATAACAAAATTTTTTATTTGTAGCGGTTATTAATTGTAGAACTGCTACAAATATATATATAATTTTTTTAAGGTTTAGAAATATAAATAATATTGTTGCAATTAATTCAGAAATTCAACAACGCGGTCTAAGAATTTAAGTTCTGAAATACAAAATTATATATATTTATTTACAAATGTTTCAACAACAAATAAAAAAGAAGATGTCCTAAACTAAGTAGCTGGGGGCTGATCATCTGGTGCTCCCTCAGGTGGGGCTCCATCAGGTGCTGCTAGATCGGGCCGTTGGACAGAGTGAACCACACCATCATCACTAGCAGGAGGAGGAGGCTGCACGACGAACCGAGGGATAGGCGGAATCTGTGGATGCTGCTCGTCCTGGAACAGGCGACTCTATCTGCGCTCGAGCATGCTGTTCATGATATCACGCCACTGCGTCTGCTGAGCATGGATCATATCAACATGCTCCTACATCTGTCGCATTTGCTGCAGCTGCATCTGCCGCATCTACAGCTACCGCATCTGCTGTTGCTGCTGAGCCACTGTAGCCTGTGTCCGCTCCAAATCTGATCGCAGCTGCTCAATAGACTCGTCCCTCGGACGTCTGATCCCTCTAGAGCTGCTAGCCTCAGAGGCGGCACTCCTGCCGTAGACCATGCTAGGTCTGTCGCCTATTCCCATCCCCCGAACGCGTCCGGGGTGCTCAGCCTAAGCCAGACCCGCCTTCAAAGGAGCCGTCGGGTCCACTGACCCCAGTGACTCCTCGGCCTGGGTCTCTCGCAACTTAGTTTGCGATTGCTGTATCCACTCCTGCCATTTTATAAAACAATTACTAATTAACATTTTTCATTATTATGTTGGTTTTATAAAAATTATAGTAATGAAATTACTTACAATGTCCACCTTTGCTTGCTGAGAGGTAGGAGTCCCATCATGGTGTCTGTGTATGATCGCGTACAACTCCCCATAGTCTGTTTGACGGTTCTCCTGCTGTGCCTTCCTCTCCTAAAACAATTACATAATTCAATTACTATTATGAAATAACCAACTAAAAGTTAGTGATATTTTGAAAATTTACCAACTCGCTGTAGGTGACAGCAAAGGTCTTCAATCCTGCTGTATGGTGGATTGTTTGCTGCCTACGGATCCTGGTGTTCCTTTAAGAAAGTGCTTGGAAAAAAAGACAATATTAAATGTATTAAAAAAATATAAAACATTTAAAATTAATTGCATTTAAATTATAATTTAATAATTAAAAATTATAAAATTATATATAAATAATCTAATAAATACATTACCTGCCCCTCAGCGCTCCTCCTGAACTGGACGAAACTCGCCCAGTCATTCGGCGGCACGCCGTCTGGGATGCTCTAAATCAGCTGCTCCAGAGGCATCGTCCCATCCTTATCCACTATGTGGAAGAGACGGTTCTTCCTGTCCCTCCAGCCGTAACCCATCTTCATGAGGGTGTACCTCTTCTAGTTAGCCCAGACGGCAAACCGCAGCTGCAAAAAAATTATTTAAATATCAATAATTACAAAAATCCTATTAAAAAAATATTAACTAAATATAATTAATTACAAAAAATATTAATTAAATACTATTAATTACCTGAACCACCTCCTCCCAAGCTTGGTCTTTCGGCCCCTTCGGAACGTGCCTCCACGTCCTGAAGTGCAAGGGGAACCGCATCCAATTCGTACCCAGGTCGTTCAGGAAGCGGTTGAACAGGTGACCCCCATTGTCGATAAGCTGGTCCGTGCTGTCATTCTACGGTACTATAACTCGTAGTGTCCGGTCCATGCTGTTCAGACTGGCCACGTCTAGCCTCCTCGTCGACACGTTCCCCTTCTCATCTGCACAATTTACCGCACGTTAGATAAATTGTAATTCAAATTTAACATTTCGAATTTAAATAAATAATTTATTAAATAAAAAAATTATTTACCTTGGACCTACATCTTAAACCTAATGGACCACGAAGACAACCCTCGTGGGTTGTTCTGCTCCTGAGCCTCATCCTCATCGAGGAACTGCTCCATCTCCCTGAGCCCAATAGGGATCTTGAAGTCCTCCTTGTCGTAGTCCTCGACGCTGATATCTGCCCCGCAAACTCAGGCACCTCTGGTGCAGTCGTTCCTGTGGGATCGTCTACGGTGCCTGTGGTAGGGCTGACTCATGTGGGGGATGGGCTGAAATACCGCGGTCGCCCTCCCTCTACTTCCTGCTCTGCTGCTGCCACCCTGCAAAATCAGTTTGGGGACCTCAGGTGCTTTCCCCCTTCCTCTCTCGAAGCCATATCAACTGTGAAAATTTTTAAAAAAAATATTTTAGTCACATTATTATGCAAAAATATAATAAAAATATAAATACAAATAAAATACGTCTTATCTCGTTACCTCAAGTACAAATACCAAGAAATACTGCAGCAAAAACTCTTTCACGGACGTCTGAATGCTCAAATCTAAGGAAAACACTCAGAGAAACTTCAGGAAACAAAATGAGCAAACGGAGAAATGAAGGAGGGAGGTGAGGTTATATAGGCGGAATGTTTGTAGCCGTTATTGAAATAACCGCTACATAAACCGCAACAAATAACTTAGGGCGGCTAAACTTTGTAGCGGTTCTAAGATAACTGCTACAAAGAACAAAAATCTTTGGAGTTCTATAGCGGTTAAGGTATAGAACCGCTACAAATTTGGGACCTTTGAAATTCTGTAGCGGTTACAACCTAGTAACCGCTACAAAATACACGACGTTTGGAATTTTTTAGCGGTGTTATTGATCAAACCACTACAAATAGCCGCTACACTGTTGGCGCGCCATGTGGCTCGAAAACTGTAGCGGTTATTATTTATTAACCGCTACAATTTTTGGCAGGAAATTCACACCATATTTGTAGCGGTTTTCTCTAGGTAACCGCTATAAAAAACGCAACCAATCTGTGCCCGTAGTTTGCCGCTACAAATGTTAATATTTGTAGCGGGTAATTATAACAGCTACAATTTCACCGCTACAAAATACCTTTTTTTGTAATGCACCATATAATTCGGACTCAAGGAGTAACAAGGAGGATATAAGAAAATTTATACAGAATGACATTTTTGACAAAATTACACTTACCATTGTCTCAGTGACATTCACAGTTCATCACTGGTAGCTCATCCCTAACTATCCAAAATGTTGGCAGTGGATCGTTAATATAACCAAGAAAAAACTTTTGAGAGCTCTGCGTCATCAAAGTCATAAACTAGAGGTCCATCCTATGAGTTTATTGGATTTAGGAACTTTCCATTATTCCAATCTCCAGAAAAATAGTTTGGGTTCAAATTTTCTACACTTTTCCTCAATGAGGAAAAACGGCAAGATCTGCAAGGTTGTGCACTAGAGTCCTTACTAACAAGTCTAGAACTAGTTCCTAAGGGCAACATGGAGAAGCCCCATCACTACTACAAAAAAGGTTGAAAGGTGGCGCACATATTGTAGCCCTTCCTTAATGAAGTGCCACAGCTGCTTATTTTTTTTTTTATATTTTATTTTTTTCCAGCTGTGGCGCCTGGGAGGCTAAGTGCCACAGCTGGGGAGGCTAAGTGTGGTGCCTGCCAAGACAGGCGCCACACATCACCAGGTGGGACTAGGCGCCACACTATTTTTTGTCAGGTGTGGCGCCTGCCTGGCCAGGCGCCACACATCACCAGGTGGGACTAGGCGCCACACTATTTTTTGTCAGGTGTGGCGCCACACTTGACCCATTTAAAAAAAAAATTTTGGTCAGGTGTGGCGCCTGCCTAGCCAGGGGCCACACTTGACCAATTTTTAAATTAAAAAAAAATTTTGGTCAGGTGTGGCGTCTACCTGGTCAGCATAATTACTTCTAATGGAAGGAATCCTATGCCTAGCTAGCCAAGAAAAAAAACTTAGAATAATTTAGTTATTATGGTTTATTAATTTGAAACATCTTAGTTCTTATATATATTTTTTAATTTAGAACAATTTTAGATTAGCTTCCAAGAATAGTTTGTGGTCAACAAAATTTATTAATGCAATTGATTAATTTATATTTGTGTCATATATATTGTATATGTCATATAAAAATATATATCTTATTAAACTATTTTGTAGAGTATATATTTATATGTCATATATATTTGTGTTAGTGCTATTTTGTAGAGGTAAGAAAATAATTTTTTGTATTATCTTATTAAAATATAATAGAGAAAATCCCATATAAACCCAATTAAAATAGGAAAAATTGAAATCAGGATAATAAATTGAATAATTCGTTAATTGAGTCATTAACTTATTTAAGGATTTTAAAATATGGATAAAATGACTTTAATATATCAATATATATCAATGTTAATATTTAATAAAATAAAATATAATTTGTCTATATTGTTTAACTTTAAATATATTAACTAAAACCGTAAGGGAAAAAACATTCAATAAGGACATAATTAATGTTGGGATTATGCTTTCTTTTTTATTTTATTTTATTTTCTTTCTTTTTTTTTTTGAATCATATTTTTTGATTTAAGCTAATCATATTTGATTTTATTATATATTGATGTTTATTACACATATTATTATTAAAAAAATAACTTAAAACCACAAATATTTTATTGATTTTTTTATGTTTAATTTGTGTTTGTAGTTTCAGTTCATCAGTCTATTGGAGCTTCTATTTACGATATATTTTTTAAATTTTGAGCTTATAAATGTGATTTTAGTTGAATTTAATAGTTATAATTTGTAGGTGTTCTAATGATTGTTATTGATTAATTGCATAAGTGAAACAATTATTTATATATTCTTAACACTTGTATTTTATTTATTGACTTGTAATGTTTTCTAATTTAACTATGATATATTGTGGCAAATATGGTTTCTTTTGTTATGAATTGTAAAAAATTATTATAATGCCTGGGAATAATTAATGAATTATTTGGCAATTTAAACATTGAGTTTAAGACTTAGAATGCTTCAATTATGAAGATTTCATGTAGCGTATGTTACATAACACTGATGAGGTCGAACCGTATGTAGAAGAACACAAAGATGCTCTTCGATTGGTACATGGTCATAGGAATGAAAATTTATTAACAACATAACACAATAGACAATTTGCAGGCTGGTTGAAAAATCACATTAACGATGAGATGGAGAGGAATCCTGATTCAGTTTCTGAAAAATTGAAGTGCCTGTCGAAGGGACCGAGCTTACATGTATTATTTTACAATGGTTATGCAATCAACGGTTATACATTCTATACACAAGACCATGACACTACTACAAAAAAGTAAAACTGTGGCGCTTATAATTGCATTAACTATGGCGCTAGGAAGTGCCACATATCTGGACGGCACTAAAAAGAGCTGTGGCGCTTGGAAGCGCCACAACATTTAAATTTTTTTTTTAAAAAAATACCCTCCTGTGGCGCTTGTTTGAGGAAGTGCTACAGGAGGGGGGCTTCGACGCAAGCGCCACAGCAGGGGAGTCCTACTGTGGCGCTTGCGTCCCTCCTATGGCACTTCCTCAAATAAGCGCCACAGGAGGGTCCCTTTTTTTTTCTTTCTTCTTCTTCTTCTTTTTTTTCCTGTGGCCCTTTTTTATGCTTCCTGATTATGAAGCTTTATATAAAATGAGTGGCTTTCGTGTTTATCATCTCCACAAATTGTCAATCTTTCTATTTTATATTTTAACCTATTATATTTATATATATATAATTTTCACATTTAAAATTTAAGTTCCCCAACAATAATGTTCTTACATTAATACTCTCCAAAGCTAACATAAAAAATATCACAATACAAGAACTTGATATGTGAACACAGTACATCAACAACTAATTAAGTAAATAAAAGATTACTAAAAAACGCAAGCTTGTCGGCAAAAAAATTTAAACAAAGCAAAAAGGCAAATGAAACAAGCTAGGTTTTCACTCTTTCCTATTAAATTAGGAACAAAAAGGCAAACGTTATATTACGGTTTATCTTGACTAAAAAAAAAATTTAAACAAAGCAAGCTATAATGAAACAATCTTCTTCTTACAAATCTATTAAGTGACCAGCGTAGGGAGTGGGAGACCACGTTGGTGATGCTAGCTTGAGTGACGAGTGAGTGTGTGGGTGTGTTTTTTAGTGTGAAAATGATAGGAAATGGAGGGAGGGGACCGACGGATCCACTAAGAAGATGAGAAAGGGAAAGTAGTTTAATGGAGGAGAGAGTAGTTAAATAATTAAAGTGGAGTAGTAGTCAAAAAGAGAGGGAATGGGGGGGCGGACACAGGACCACTACCCGGGAAATGAAATAATTACGAGATATACTATCCATTTGAATTTTTTTTTAAAAAAAATGGGCAAGTGTGGCGCCTAAATAGTTAGGCACCACACATTGCTTCTCATCAGCTGTGGCGCCTAATGCTTAGGTGCCACAGCTGATATAGAATTTATCATGTGTGGCGCCTATTTATTTAGGAGCCACACATGATCTTTGCTGCAGCTGTGGCGCCTGGTGGGTCAAGCGCCACAGCTGCTTGCGTGGCCCCAAGTGTGGTGCCTGCCTAGGCAGGCGCCATACTAGGCCTCCTCAATTGTGGCACTTAATCTATTAGGCGCCACAGCTGGTACATAAAATTAAAAAAAAATTATAGAGGTAAAAAAAAACAGAGAAGCTGTGCACTTCTTTAAACAAGTGCCACAAAATGTGCGCCACCTTTTACCCTTTTTGTAGTAGTGTGATACACAGAGCATGATACAGAATAGTGGGGTAACACTTGTTGCTGATTCTTACCATAGATCCAGTGCTAAAGACACACACCCTGTCTATGCATCAGTGTCATACTTTGGTTTCATTGAACGCATATGGGAGTTAGATTACTCTATGTTCAGGGTCCCTGTCTTCAAATGTATGTGGGTTAACAACAATAGTGGATTGTGGATAGATGACTTAGGCTTTGTGCAAGTGGACCTTTCTAAGGTTTGGTATGAAGATGATCCTTTTATTTTAGCAACACAAGCAGAACAAGCATTTTACATTCCTGATCCTGCTAAGAAGAATTGGTCTATTGTACTTCCATCCAACAAGAATCGTCAAGCAGAAGTTGATTTTGAAAGTAATGAATATTTGAACATCAATAATGATGATCTTTCGTTTGAGAATTTGTGGTCAGCAGAGATTGATATAGATGGAGATGCAGATGAAGATGAAGATGGAGATGGACCAGCATACGTGAGACATGATCATAAAGAGGGAACTTGAGTCAAGATAAACACAATTCTCAATCCAACACGAATTCTGAAGAATAACATTTTAAATCAGACGAGAAAAGGGAAAAGATAATGATTGCCTTGACTTGTTTACTTGTACGTATGTTTTTATAAATTTCAAAATAATTTGCTTTCGTTGACATGTTTGACATTGTGCATTGATGTTTTGATTTGGTTTATTTCACTTCCAGGAGTATGGACTCACCACATGATGACACTGATGATGTTCCCAAGCACATTGGTAGACAAAGATTTGAGGAGAATGTCAGACGTGGCAGGACAGTTATGGCAAGGTTGATCAAATTGAGAAGTAAGAGAATCAAGTTACAACTGGAGTAGAATGAAAATGAAAACCCGTTCGGCAAGAACCGTACCTCCTTAAATAACTTGATCGGGACTATGGTTCGAGACAGAGTCCTTATTACAGTACAAAACTGGAAAATGGTAAAGAAAAATTATGAGAATGAGATCTGGGCTAAAGTACAGGTAACACCTTGATTATATAATTGTTCGGTTTGCTTTGTTTCACTTCATTTCTATCTTACATATTATATTTTTTTTTTGACTTGTTTACAGAGTATTTTTATTATTGATGATGATTGGACGAACTTCGTACTAAGAAAAGCCGGAAAACTTATGCGAAAGTTTCGTTCTATTCTTGTCAAATACTTCTTGAGGGATGATAATGAGGATATCATTACTACACCGCCTTATCCATTGTACGAAGGAATCATCACTCAAGAAATGTGGGATGAGTTTATCAGAACACATACAACTCCTGAATTCCTGGTAAGGGGATTTGTTTGTCTTTTCCTATAATGTGTAATGTACGTACTTGTAATTAACATTTATATATTTATATGAATCATTTTGATCTAACTAGGAGTTGAGCGAGAAAAATTGAGCTAACGCGACCAACATGGCATATCGGTACACACAAGGACCTGTTTCATACGCACAGTTAGAAAGAAAAATGGTACAAACTAATGATTATTTCATTTGTAGAAAAATTGTATGAATATCATTTAACTTCGACCAACTTTGATGTGTAGATACAAGAATCAGGCTCAGATATTACACAGGTTCCACGACATGATCTGTGGGTAGCCGGTGTCACAAATAAGAGGTGAAATTCGTAGTGAGGAAGCAAGAAAAGTAGCCGAATATTGTGTAAGTATTCGATTATATTATGCATACAATAAATAATTGGCTTTACTTAAATGAACTCGATTTATAATAACTAATTTTCATTGTAATTCTTTTTGGGATAGCGATAAATGACACAGGAGGATCCTGCGTTGGTGACCTATGTTGGTCAGGACGATTTATTGAGCAGAGCGCTAGCAGTACCCGAGTATGATGGTTGTGTTCGGGGTACTGGTTTTGCAGTCACCCCATCAGCATACTTCGGATGTCAGAAGCGCCCGAATAGAAGTGACGTTTCCCACCTGCGTGACGAGATGGCTAGCTTTAAGCATCAAATGCAAGAACTTCAAGAACAAATGCGCTACAAGGAACAATAAGAAAAACAATTCATAGAACAAATGCATTTGATGCAAGAACAAAATGCGTTGTTAACAACGCAAATACAACAGTTGGTCCAGTGTAGGCCAACACAAAATGTTCCATTATGTGATAGCCCAAGTTTCAGGGATAGCTGCACTTCCATCCCTAAAGTCCCTTTTCCTTTGGTAATTAATTTCTTTTCTACTTAACTTTATGTTAAATTATAATTTAGCGAACTTTGACATATTAACTCTATTTTCCGTAGGGCGAATTTCAATGCAAGCTATATATCGAACAAGCTTCCAAGCACGCGGTTGCAGTAGGTGCTGCCTACAACACTGGTGAGGACATATTGCACAATTCACCGTTGCCCGACAACACACTCTGGGTGAGGGTTGACGTCTGCACGAATGAAGACACCCTCTTACCGATCTCGTCTCAGGATGAGCTAAAAAAGGTGGCAGATGTTGTAGGTCGCTATGTTGCTTGGCCAATAGGTCTTATCGAGCATATGAAAAGGTCGTTCATTCAAAATTCCCTGCACTTTTCCTTCGAACTTTCATCTCAAAATGTGATTTAATTTTCTGATTTGCACAGGGTAAGATTTCAAAGTGTTCAACAACACAACCCAAGTCAAAAGCATCGGCTAGCCAATAGAGCAGAAGAAGACATACCTCATTTCTCGATCAATTAATATTGATTACACCACAATTGATCGGTGAGGGAGGAGTGCAATTACGTATTCCAAGACATATCTATAGTGTTAGTGGTCTAGTTGATTATGTTACTGCCGAGGTCGTGCAGGACATATGTGCTCGTGATTGGGTTAGTGCTTTGGCTATCAACATCTGGATAAGGTACTTCACTATCATCATTTATCACTGTTATTAATATTTCTCGTTCCATTTCTTTTGTTTCTCATGACACTGTATATTTTATACCAGGCATTTGGACCATGACGTTTTAATGGATACACACAGGGTCCAATTCGCATTTGTCAACCCTTTTCTCGTTGGTCATCATGAGGGTAAAGTAGATATAAATGCTCAGTCTAATGAGCTGAAAGATTACTTTAGCAAGAAAGCGACACCAACTACGTTATTTTTAGTGCCATACAATGATCGGTGAGGGAGGAGTGCAATAGAGCAGAAGAAGACATACCTCATTTCTCGATCAATTAATATCGATTACACCACAATTGATCGGTGAGGGAGGAGTGCAATTACGTATTCCAAGACATATCTACAGTGTTAGTGGTCTAGTTGATTATGTTACTGCCGAGGTCGTGCAGGACATATGTGCTCGTGATTGGGTTAGTGCTTCGGCTATCAACATCTGGATAAGGTACTTCACTATCATCGTTTATCACTGTTATTAATATTTCTCGTTCCATTTCTTTTGTTTCTCATGACACTGTATGTTTTATACCAGGCATTTGGACTATGACGTTTTAATGGATACACACAGGGTCCAATTCGCATTTGTCAACCCTTTTCTCGTTGGTCATCATGAGGGTAAAGTAGATATAAATGTGCAGTCTAATGAGCTGAAAGATTATTTTAGCAAGAAAGCGACACCAACTTTCGTTATTTTTAGTGCCGTACAAGGATCGGTGAGGGAGGAGTGCATTAGAGCAGAAGAAGACATACCTCATTTCTCGATCAATTAATATCGATTACACCACAATTGATCGGTGAGGGAGGAGTGCAATTACGTATTCCAAGACATATCTACAGTGTTAGTGGTCTAGTTGATTATGTTACTGCCGAGGTCGTGCAGGACATATGTGCTCGTGATTGGGTTAGTGCTTCGGCTATCAACATCTGGATAAGGTACTTCACTATCATCGTTTATCACTGTTATTAATATTTCTCGTTCCATTTCTTTTGTTTCTCATGACACTGTATGTTTTATACCAGGCATTTGGACTATGACGTTTTAATGGATACACACAGGGTCCAATTCGCATTTGTCAACCCTTTTCTTGTTGGTCATCATGAGGGTAAAGTAGATATAAATGTGCAGTCTAATGAGCTGAAAGATTACTTTAGCAAGAAAGCGACACCAACTTTCGTTATTTTTAGTGCCGTACAAGGATCGGTGAGGGAGGAGTGCATTAGAGCAGAAGAAGACATACCTCATTTCTCGATCAATTAATATCGATTACACCACAATTGATCGGTGAGGGAGGAGTGCAATTACGTATTCCAAGACATATCTACAGTGTTAGTGGTCTAGTTGATTATGTTACTGCCGAGGTCGTGCAGGACATATGTGCTCGTGATTGGGTTAGTGCTTCGGCTATCAATATCTGGATAAGGTACTTCACTATCATCGTTTATCACTGTTATTAATATTTCTCGTTCCATTTCTTTTGTTTCTCATGACACTGTATGTTTTATACTAGGCATTTGGACCATGACGTTTTAATGGATACACACAGGGTCCAATTCGCATTTGTCAACCCTTTTCTCGTTGGTCATCATGAGGGTAACGTAGATATAAATGTGCAGTCTAATGAGCTAAAAGATTACTTTAGCAAGAAAGTGACACCAACTACGTTATTTTTAGTGCCGTACAATGCGGGGTAAGTTATTATTGGTACAATTTTTGTTTTTATTGTTTAACTTCTACATAACATGATTGTTCAAAAAAAATTTTAAAATATTTTAGGCGCCATTGGATATTGATCGTTATCAATCTAGCGGAACCTTCAGGCCCTCACATTTACTATGTGGATCCTCTAAAAAATGGTCTTCCACAACACCGTTTTGATATGTTACTATTGATAATAGGTAAGTATACGTGCCTATGTATAAATATTTGCGTACGTGATTGAATAACCAAAGTAATCAGTTTCTATTTGTTTTGTTAGTGCATTGACTGCGTATCGGGCATTTGTCTCGTTAAACTATTCTAAAGTTGCTGACCCTCACCTTAGCTATCCTTGGAAGAAGATACATGTATTGATATATGACTTTACTTAGACTTTGTTAGTAAACAATTTTTATTCATGAACAGAGTTAAATATTGCATTATATTTTTGCAGTGCCCTTTCCAACCCAATGACAATGATTGTGGGTACTATATCATGAAATTTATGAAGGATGTTATTATGCATGATCAGCCATTTATTCCTCAAAAAGTAAGTCATTTAGTTGCATTTCATATTGTGTTTTAATGAAATTAAATTAGTGCCTGACAATTATGTTTTACTGATTTTAATTCCTTGCAACTTGTGTCTGATTGTATATATCTGTAGTATTATGAAGATCAACGTTGTGACGCTTTGACTGACCATCAGGTTAATGAAGTGATCGAGGAATGGTGTGAATATGTGTTTAGGCAAATTTCTGGGTAGCTATATATACTATTAAATTCACTAGCTGATATTTGTTGAGTTGTTTCTAATTGCCAATTGTTGTGTCATGCATGTATGTTGAAGTTGAATTTGTTGTATTTCATTCAGCTAGGTTTACAATATATTGTATAATAATTTTTAGTACTACTTTAGCTAATTAATCATTTGTTGGTATCATTTTAAAGTTATCTATCATTGTTCTTATTAAACCATGCAGACTGTAATTATATATGCATGGGAGATATATATGAGGAAAAAATATGCTAAAAAAAAACCAATACGAAGAACCCAAAAAATATGAGGAAAAAATATGCTTAAAAAAAACCAATACGAAGAATCCAAGAAAAAAAAAAACACCTCCTGTGGCGCCTGTGTGAGGAGGCGCTCCAGGAGGTGTTGGCTCCTGTGGCGCCTGCGTCAGCAGGAGCCCCAGGAGGGGGTGCCTCCTGTGGCGCTTGGCCAACTAGGCGCTATAGGAGGTTATTTAAAAAAAAAATTTAAAAACCTGAGGCGCTTCCAAGGGCCACAGCTTTTTTTAATAGCGTCCAGATATGTGACACTTCTCTAGCGCCATAACTAATGCAATTATAAGCGTCACAGCTTTGCTTTTTTGTAGTAGTGCATAAAATATCGATAAACTCAAACCTTACTTCAGCGTAGAGAACCTCATTTTTCTCATCGCCTATGAACAGAGTTAATGAAATGTCCTCCAGTTTCTGGGATGAAGCCATGATCAATAAGAGCATTTTGATCTTTTAAAAACTAGTTGTCGCTATTCCAAATGGTGCAATTAGTGCATAGATTTATTCTTTACGCAGAAGAGACTATTAAATCCTTCGTACGCATATTGAAAAGAATCTGCATGAAGATATATAGATATCAGGCGCAAAGCAGAACAGATTGATCGATGATCATATATATATATATATAGAATAAACTGAGGTCATAAAAATGAGTGATTTGGGCAAAACTCAGAAGCATGAGATGTCTTCAAATGAATTGCACTTTGATAGAGTACCAAGTATGAAGTCGTATTACAGTGAATTTGTGGAATGGAATTAATTTGATTTAATTTTATTAATGCTTAGTTTAGTGGTTTTAGATTGTAAGTTAAAGTGCAGACCAAGTTTTTTGACCAAAAAAAAAAACAAGTGCAGACTCAGTTTAGGGGCAGGTGGAGTTTGTTAGGATTATTTACTGAGTAAAGTATTTTATTGGGAAAATTGCACCTACATCCCAAGCAAGAGAAAATATGACCGAAAAGTCTCTTAAAATCTCAAATTTGCAATGAAGTCCCGTGGAACATTTATGCAATATATTCTAAATGTGAATGGTCCAAAATAACCCTATTGATTAAATAGAGAGAGGGAATGGATGATTGTGTGACAGAATTGGCACGTATAGTATATTGCAGAATGGAGGTTTCGTCAATGAAAGATGATTAAGGAGAAAGGTACGGAATTCATGCCATCACCTCTATTATCATTATTATTTCATTTAATTGAGCTTTTTTCTTGACCATCTGAACATATTTTGAGATTTGCATCATGCATCTTTTTGCCCTAAAATATTAAAAAGTTGTCATCTTTTTTGTTTGAAATTGGGGCTGGGTGTGTGGGTATTTATGTGATAACCTTTATTGTCCTCCTTTGTATTTGTAAACTATTAAGGTTGACCTAGTTAAATACAATGTATATGTTGTGGTTGTGTTTCAATGTATTTGGGTAGGGTTTATATTTTGTACTATGTTTTCGTGTTTAATATGCTTTGTTTCTGCATTACAAGAGCTAAGGAATGAAGATGAGGGTGAAATTTTTGTGGTTACAACACTTAGTGTGCAAAGAAAAAAATGTTTTGTTAATAAGTGCAGCAATAATTGTTAATATGTGTGATGAATTTGTTAATGACAACTGTAGGTTATATTTTAATGTTTTAGTCGTGGCTTAATGGTGTTTGGGATGGGTTTCAAATGTTTTCTATGTTTTTGGGTATTTTGTGCTCTTTTTACTCATCAAAATTGGGAATTAATCAATATGGGGTGAAAGTTGTGTGATTGGTATTCCCAATGTACAAAATCAAAATGTGTGTTAATAGGGGTCAGCGATGGTTGTTAACATAGGTGGTGAACTTGTTAATGACAACTGTATTGTGTAGGTGGATAGAGATGATGGCTAGCATGTATGGGAAGAATTTACTATATTTCCTTCATATTGGGGGAAAGTTTGTAGTTAATTAATGGCATATGTTGAGGGAACGGTGAGATCAAGAGCAATTACGGAAATGATATCCTCCATTGCAGGAAAAGAGAGTAATGGACTTGTTGTGAAGTTCACAATGACATTCGATACAACTACATTTGTAGACATATTAAATAATGAGAAATTGCACATTTAATTAATTTCAATGAGGCAGACACACTGTGAAAACTTGCAAGAATCATAATCCAAGCTAATCAATGATGGTGGCTTGGGTCTTTTTTTTGGAAAATGCATCTCATACTATTTTTTTGTAAATATCATTAGATAGAAATCCATACCATATGATTTTTGTGAAAGGTCTGTGAATGTGTAGTTAGTACCTTGTAAATGCATTTGCAAATGCAAATAAAGGTTGGATATATTAAGGTATTGTATCCAACTTTCATTTATGAAAATTTCTATTCTGATATAAATTTAGTCGTCAATGGATGGACATGAACTTGTCAGTGGACGCACATGGACTTATTGGTGCAATCCCCTGAAAATTGTTAATATCTATTTATATTTTATGTGCACATATTTATAGATTACTTTTGTTATTGTAATTTAATATTAATTAGGTGGCCATATTATTTGGACTTGTCAACGGATGTGTATGGACTTGTCAACGGACGTGTATGGACTTGTCAACATAGGCACATGGACTTGTCAATGCACGCTCATAGACTTGTCAATGCAATCCCCTACACTTGTTAATACATATTTAGCTATGTTTACATAATGTGGGCAAAGTGCAATCAGGTTATGAACAACTTCAAAATTCATGTTTTGTGTGGACATATTTTATGGACTACCTTTGTTATAATTGTAATTTAATATTAATTAGGTGGACATATTATTTGAACTCATAATTGGACGCCCATTGACAAGTCAACACAAGCACATGGAGTTGTCAATGGCCATCATTGGAGTTGTCAGTGCAATCCCCTACTCTTGTCGTAATATATTTAGCTATGTTTACATAGCAGGTTAAAGTGCAATCAGGTACACAAATTCTGCATAATCTTACTGAAGCACTAATATGAAGTCAATACAATCAGTCTATACTTGTTCATTACAAAGAACATGTCATCAATTCAATCGAACTTGTCTGCTTATTTGGTTTGTAAGCCTTTTCATGATATCCGTTCTCTCCTTCAAGTTCTTGCAACTGTCATAAACTGTTTTGGCGCATCTTGTAAGCGAACAACATGTACTTCTTCCCTTTACCTAGGACTCTTAATTGCTCAACCTATTTACTATATTCCGCTCTCTTCTTCTCACTCAACTTATTCCAAGCATCCCTCACTTTTAGATTAACCTCTTTAAATGTCTTTAATTCATCACCATCATCGTCCTCCTTCCATTTCCCCTTCTCCTTCTCCTTTTGCTTCTGCTTCTGCTTCTCCTCCTCCTCCTCCTCGTTGTAAAAGTTTTTAGTAAACAAAGTGTAACCAGAGAAGTTTGGCACCTTTGGTTCTGTTTTTCCCCCATCTTTTTTTAATAGTTTTTCCTTCTCTATCTTCTTTACCTGGAAAAAAAAAAACAAAACATGATATTTAAGTACAGATGAAATTGATGAGATATAATACTTATGAAAAGCATATATCTTTACTCGGGCAACCCCAAAATCAGTAACCTCCACCACATAATGAAGAAGACTATGATATTTAAATGCAGATGAAATAATCATGTTGGGGATACTTTACTTCCAGAAAAGCATTAAGAAAAAAATCAATTGCTCTTCCTTTAAATTATATGTATGAAGGTTCCTTCATTACACAGTTACAAACCTCAGAGTCAAGCACTAGACTAGACATCAACCATTCAAATCAAACATATACCACATCAATGTGGAACAATGTCGGATAAAGCAAAAGGAAGAAGGAAAAAGGACTTCAAGGTATAATCCAAGAAAGAAGACAACAATAAAACCATAAACCATAAATTGATAAGATATAAATTATAAGTCCAATAGTAAAATAATAAAGGGTAGAAAAAGAAGAATCAATTATGTCCAACACATATTCAATTTAATTCATGAGAACTTAACACTGGAATTAATATATATTATAGGACAATGAATACAAAAGCTGCCAGAAAATCAGAGAGAACTAATGGTGAAACTTTTCATTTTTTATAGGGACACCATTTCTTTTATCAATTTTTAAGATAATCAGATCATGCGTAGTTTTGAGGGTGCTTCTCAAAATTTCCCAATGTTATAGTCAGTAAACTTTACATCAAAAGATACAAGTGAGGAATTAACAAAAGCTACAATTTATTTTGTCATGGTTACAATAATATCTAACAGCAAACATACCATAGCTGCAGGACAGTGAGGTCCAACATTGGCTCAATGGAGTCATGGCTTCTGCTCGTTCGGAGACCTCCAAAGTTGAACGTTAGGGATTTCTTTGGACTGAACAAATTGAACTAGTAGATGAGTAATTAGGTGGGAGATGAACACCAGCAACAACCTGGTACTGCGACTAGAAACAATGCTTGACGGTGACGAGACTGGCTTGGTGGGGCGAGGAGCACTCGTCAATTTAGAAAATTGGGGCTATTGGGAGAGTGAAAACACTTGGGTTTTTTTGTTTCAAATTGTCTGCCTCTTAATAAATGTCATTAAGGTTATTTCTGTCTTTTTACAATTGGAATATATCGCACAAATGTTCCATGGGACTTCATTATAAATTGGAGATTTCAAGGGACCTTTGAGTTATATTTTGTCTTGCTTGGCACTTAGGTACAATTTTCCCTATTTTATTTTAAATATTCTTAATCAAGTCGGTTATTTTCGAAAGTAAATCCCCACATTTTCCTCTTTTTCTTTTCATTCTCAATATCTCTTTTCTATCTTTAGATTAAAAAATAATAGTTTATATTTAATATTTTATAAAAATATTACTACAATATGTTATAATTTTTTTTGAATGTATTGCAGTTATGAATTTTTTAGATAAGATTTTAACAATTTGAATTTATTTATAGCTAAAATATACTTTTAGTCCTTTAAGTTTGCATGAGATGTATTTTGGTTTTATAATTTTAACACCGTTAATGTTGCTAACAGAAAATACTGACATAACAAACTCAAATAATGACGGTGTAAACTTAAGTGTTAACTATGTAATTAAATGCTATTAATATTAAATTCTAAATATATTATATTAAAAAAATTAAAACTTAAATATGCTTTGTCAGCTACATTGTCATCACTTAAGTTTGTTACGTTAACATTTTCCGTTAACAACATTAATGATGTTAAAAACATAAGATCAAAAGTATATTTTATAAAGTTAATTAAGGGACCAAAAGTATACTTTAAATAAAAATAAAAGTATATTTTAATCTTTATTTATTTATGTTTATCATATTTTTATAAGACATATAAGAAGAAAATGAGAGAACATAAACCCGTTATTTCATGAGCATATTTTGTGGTCATCACAAATTTGAAGGTACTAGATTGAATTTTTAGAAGTATTGGAGATATTGAAAGAGACAAGAGAAGCAAAGATCGATTCGATCCTACATGCAAAAACAAGACAAAAGTAAAGTTGTTTATGAGCAACAACAAGAACAAGCTGAGAGAGTATCAAACAAAAATAGTCAACACTCAAAAGGACAAAAAATACATATTGACCCGCTAAATTGACTCCCGCCGTTGTATTGTTTAATTCCCAAGTTTTTATAACACGAATATAAATTATATACCATCAGATTGATCTAATGGATCATATTTACAGAAGTAGATAAAGCCATAAAAACCTAACACACTAATCAAAACCTATTCCAGTAGACCCAGCGGTTGAAGATCAGGCCTCTGGAACATTGCTGTCAGCCTGTCACCGTAGTCTTCCCCGGTGATCTTTTCATCGTTTTCGGATTCACGGTTGCATCCACAGGAAAATCTGGAAGCCGTCGAGGGCTGATTCGTGAACTCGACAAGTTTGGGAGAAAAAGGGAAAACTCTGAATCTGTAGACTTCCAAATTCCGTATTATACTTTTCATCGTTGTTGGAACCTGAGGTACACATTTAGGTGGATTTTTTTTTGGGTATACTTAGAAATGCTATCTATCTAGAGCTTACATATCGAAATAAAAGAGATTATAGCTGGGGAATTATTATTTAGAAATGATTTTTATACCCGATAAGAAAACGCCGCTTAGGCTTCAAAATTTCTAGTCTTGTTGCCTGCAAGAATATAGATATTAACTACAGGAGTATAGTAATTGATAACTTAGCATATATTTGGTATCATTTATTTTTGGACAATAAGTCTTTATTATGCAAGCCGAGATAAAATTTCTCTCACGTACTTACCTCGTATACCGTGAATTACGATTTATAAGTACTTATTATCCAAAAATAAATTATTTCAAAAGAGCACTTATATTAATAGAAAATCACGTATTTTTCTGATTTTGAAGCTGAGGTGGTATTGTTTTTTTTTCCCCTTTTATCTCTTTTCAGCTTTATTTTAAAATGCGTGGCGTGATTCTTACTGATTATAGTGGTGTGCTTGCTCTGTTGTACGTGCTTATTTTGAAATTTGTAGCTATGAAATTGTCTTTTTACAGAAAGATCCGGCCTCACGGTTTTGTTCTTTATATCATGGACTTATCTGAAAATCTGAACATTTCACTGACTCTGCACATAGATTATGAGAAAAGGAAGGTTCTCTATGCTGAAGCAGATAGTGACTTCGTTAATATTTTATTGAGCTTATTAACTCTTCCATTGGGAACTGTGTCTAGCCTTGCTACGGTCCTTTTCCTTCCCATCCACTTATGGTCCTCTTCTCAATCTGGACCGTTGGATTAAGATCTTAACGGTCCAGATTTAATATATTATAAAAGTATAATAATAATAATAATAATATTTTTATATTAAAAAAAATTTAGACCGTTGAGATCTTAATCCAACGGTTCAAATTGAGAAGAGGACCGTAAGTGAATGGGAAAGTAAGGAATCTACTGTACAGCCTTGCACATTTAACTGTATTTCCTCACTGCGTCAAAGTGTTGAAAACCTGGACCTGAAATATTTTTCTTTGGATTGTATCAAACCAAAGTTGCTGAATCCACTCAACCGAATTGGAGCTGAATCCAAAACACTGGTATATAACTTCGATGACCCACTGATGTCCAGGGGCTTTGTTGGTTATGTTCATAAATCCGCATGTTTTATAGTTTCTGATGATCTAACACTAATGCCTAGTGATATCAATTCAACCTTATGGATACTACGGATTCTCGGAATTGATTATGTTCCAGAGAAATTGACTGTGAATGTCACTGAGGAAGAGGTAGGCATGTTATGGAATTGTAGAATATGGTTTGACCTTTTCCGTTATTTCTAATCTCAATGAGAAGTTGGAAAATAGCCTAATCCACCCTTGATGGATAAGGCTCAAGTCCAACAGCATAAGGGATAAAATATAAATAATAGAAAAGCTTGGGTTTTTATTTGTGATATTTCCCAATTACTACAAATTGTATTGTTTAACTGATATAATATGTCTCTTTGAGGAAATGGTATGTTGGTTGTGGAAGGGATGTGAAACACTATAAATAGGCATGAAGAGTTCAGTTGTGAACATGAAGAATACAATCTGAGAAACTGATTACACTTTTTCTCCACATTAAGTTCCTCTCATTTCTTTTTGTCTGTGGTGTATTTGCTATGTATCCATAATCGTCTCAGTCACTATGATTCAATTAGTGTGGGTATTAGAGATAAACCGTTGCACTCCAAGTAGGCCCATATATCATATAAACTATTATTGTATGCTATGTTTGTGAAGGTATTGGATCTCTTGAAGTTCTCCTTATGGTCAAAGGCACCATTAACAGACCTATTCTTACGCAAAGAGCTGCAGATTCAGAACTGTCAAACACCATCACTGTCCAAGTTAATGAAAAGTGAGGTTCAAATCAATGATGGTTGGAAGATGAAGTTGAAGGTAATGATATCAAAATCAAAGAAAAAAGTTTTATACCACGGATCAGCTTCTAAGTTTCCTGACTATACCACTAGGTGTAGTTGAACGTCTTGCTCAAGGCAATGCTGATTTGGGCTGCATGGACAACTTGTATAAAAGCCTGGCTCATATTGATTCAACGAGATATTTCAAATCTGTTCTGAAGAACAAGCTACTCAATCCTGTGATTGCCTCTCGTAAAGTGAAAAACTAGATGTTACCAATTTATTATAAGTTAAGTGAGGCTGCAGAAAGTAGGTATGCTTGTTATGTTAAGCAGGGAACAACGTTCATGGTGGGAGATGGACATGATTTGTTTGTAGAACCATATTTCGTCTTCTGCTGCTTTGGAATTTCTGCGTGAATCTAAACTTGGTGCACATGGCTTGGATACAAAGTTCATAAGAATTGGGGCGAATGAGGTATTATCTCCGGTCCTAAATATAGGATAAAGTTTGTACTGCAAATTGCACTACAAACTTTGTCCTATATTTAGGACCGGAGGGAGTAGTTTCTTCTCTCAATTCAACTTCTTTGCTCTTCATCATTCCTCTAGTTCTCTGATCACGCTGATTCCTTGGGAAATTTGTATGAGAATTTGGTCTGTTTTCTAACGGTCACTCTGGCCTCAAATCAAATTTGAATAACTTAAGCAATACTTTATCAATAACTGAGCCGTCAAATTTCGACATATTACAAAAAGCTTGAATGATCTATATTTAATCACCTGAATCAAAATGTAACGTAAACTTAAAGCTGAATTTCAGTGTCCAAATAAAAAAAACAGTAGTCAGAGTCAAATGAACAGTGAAGGATTTAAAAAAATGAAAATAAAGTAACGATATACAGTAGAGAAAGTAATTTTGTTTGTTGGTGTTTCTATTTTGGGAGATTCCTATTAGGTCCTAAGGAAGGATTTAATAACCAAAAAGTCTCAATAATAAGTGAGCAGTATAAAACTATTGTTATTTCCTATAGTAAAACTTGTCATTGCATGCTTCTCAAGTGTTATAGAACTTTTGGATAATTGAATTCCTTCATTGGGACCTTATAACAATTCCCCCTTCTATTTTTCCCCTCCATTAAGTCGGTGATTAGAACCTGGCCCTTAATGGTTTTAATGCAGGTGTATGAGATTCTGAAAGCTGCTATGTTCACATCATCAGCCTTGACAATTGGTTTGAGCCCATTCCTTAATTATGTCAAACAAGAGATGGAAAATTGATGTTAATGTAGCTGTTGTCACAACAAATTAAGGTTTTTTATTACTTTTTTGGTTTCTGAATCTTGGTTTAAAGTTAATGTTGAGGTGAACTTTTTGGTGCTGTAAACAATGTCAGCATATGGTTTTCAGTTTTTGTAAAGCTTAAATACTTTTTGTAAAACGTTGAAATTGTAACAATATAATGAAGGTGTCATTTACTTTTAAGCTAGAAGGTAGAAATCCTTAAAGCCAATGTACAAAAAATCAGACCGGGTCAGACGATTCAATCTAGAAACCAGTGAACCAGCCACTTGTCCATTCCGGCTTACCTCACGAATCAGGAAATGGCTTAAACTGGAGCAAATCGATATAGACTGCAGTGAACAGTTAAAAACCGGGGTAAACCATTGGGTTGTGTGGTTTATGTTAACACTCGTTTTCATTTTAATAATTGAAGACTAATAAAGACAAGATTTTGTGGGCATACAGAAAAGTATAATTATATTGATAAAATGTTCGTTTACAATCCCAACGTCGTTCATCAACAAAATACAAAATACAGTGAAAATTATAATGTTTACAGGATTCCCCAAAATATTTTAAACATAAATTAATTATAACCACCGTCTTTAACCTCGTCTCGAGACATATGTAAGTCACTTCTCCAAATTTGTGCCTTTGCCTTTTGTCCTACTATCACCCGCTGAGATGTTTATTTTAAAAATAGAGTGAGATTTTGAAGAATCCTCGTAGAAACATATTATCGCTTATAGAAAATGCGAAAGGTAAATATGACATGTGTCAATGTATGCACTAATTAATGAATAATATAAACACATCATTGTCATATATACATGAGTAGGGCCCAGCCCCACAATCTACACCTGGTGGATTTCAGCCAACTCCCAGTATAAGTGCACTCCGACACTACATGCCCCTCTCTAGGCAAACCATATTAATTAATAAAACGTATTTACAAACGTTGGCATCCACACAAGCATATAACTATAACATGATGTACGAAGGATAATGTTCCTACCTCAAATTTCTTTTAACCCCTTTTTAGTGTGCCACGTAAAACGTGTCGCTTCCGGCTTCTGTCTCGGTCCTAAAATATTAAATGTACAAGAAATAGGTCAACCTATCCAAGTATCATTTTAAACTATTCCATAGTGTTTCTTGTGGTTATATTAATATATGATAAAAATTTACCAAAATGCTTTGGAAACCTGGCCCCGCCCTGCCACACCGGGCCCAATGGCATATTTTTCCAAAATTTTTACTAGGGCTATCCTAATGTATTTTCACCAAAAGAATCCATTCCAAGCTTGAAATCACCAAATTCAGTGTCCAATTATGAAAATACCCTTGATAGCCTCGGTTTAGGGATTTTAGTAGCATTTTCGTAATTATACTTTTTCAGCATTTTCTGAAAAAATGACCAACTATAACCCCACCTATTTTTGCCCACTGAATCCAATGGAACCATTTATTTCATGAAAATCCAGCTGCTACCCCTAGAACAGTGCTGGCCGAAAGTTTTTGAAAAAAATGGAAAAATGGGGTTTTGTATTTTAGCTTCCAAAACTTGTACTTTTCCACTTATAATCCTTTATTAACTCATTTAAATACTTCTTAATCATGATTCAAAAAAATTTGGGCAGCATAATCCCTTAGGATTAGGGCTTTTCCAAATTTACAACTCAACCAAAAATTACCAAATCAACAACAAACTTCAATATCAACTTTATACAAGTATAAATTTGAGTTTGGTGTAGTTACTTCTTAGACTTCTTGGATCCTCTTACTCTAAGCGCCTCCTCCCTCTCTTCTTGATTTCAAAGTATGTCTTCATCACCATGGATTCATGAGGAACAAGAGTTTAGAGAAGGATCTAGGGAATGCTACAAGAAAAGCTTAAGAGTTCATCTTCTTACCTCAAGTTTCTTCTTTCCTCTCTCTAAGTCTTCTTTGCTCTTCAAAGCTCTCTCTCTCTCTTACTTGGCTGAAATGTGCACATGAAGAGGGAGGGAAATAAATGGTGAAGTCAGAATAAATAAATAAATAGTTGTCACCAAATTTTAATTAGGAAAAAAGATAAGAAAATACAACTTGCAATTTAAAATCCCAAATCAATGATATTCTGCTAAAATAAGTTACCAATTGCTATACTCTTGTAGTTAATACATATACTCATGAAGGCAACAAGACTACTGATTCGGGATTTTGAAGTTCACATCAATGTTTTAAAATTCGGACCAGACGTCGAACTGGAGAGGCTAACGGGTCATTGGTCGCATGGTCGGGCCGATCGGACCGGCGATCAAACCAGTGGCATAATAATTAAATGAAAATAATATTATACATATATATAACTATATAAATATAAAAAATAAATATGAAATTTTAACATTATTTAAAAATAAACACATACAAAAGTTTATATATATCATCTTTCCCAAATCTCAAGTTCTAATACATTGAAGTCATTAAAAATAACACAATAACATGTCAACAATACCAATAGCCGGTTCCTAGTTCAACCACCTTGGTTCTTGGTTAAACCCCGGTTCCCAGGCTAACAACCAGTCTGAAGCAGCCTAAAACGGTTTAAATGATGAAATGGTTGATTCATGCTAAACGAGCTGAAAGCCCTCCCGGACATCAGTCCGACCGTCCGGTTCGATCTGGTTTTCACAACATTTGTTCAAATAGTATTTTCCTATCTTTTTTCTGTTTTATTTTTAGTGAGAACATTACTAAGGAAATTTTATTATTTGAATATTTAGCTTGAATCTTGCCACTATACAAATATGCCCGTTAATGATCTTACTGCGAAGTTGGGAATTAATCGTCTTGAAATTGCAGCACATTATCAACTCCAAAGTGCGCTAATAGGACAAGTCAAACTTAAATTAAGCTGAGTTAAAGGATGAACAGAAAATTAGGGGTTTATCGCTATGGTTATCAATGCGAATGCATGAATTTGGACTTTTGTGAGATTGCAAAGGAGGGTTTAACAAATTCATCCATATTGGACAATTGTCCAAACCATTTGAGGACATTAGTTGATAACGACCTTAAGGGATTTAATCTCCCGATATAATAACTACCACCTCTTTATTAGGGCTTGAGCCCCCTCTTGTTAAAAAACGAAAAAGAAAACTACGCCACAGCCTAAAACCCTGCAATATATAATTCATCTCAACACACACACGCACACACACACACACACACATATATATATATAACAAACATATATAATGTGTTTGTAGTGTTAGTCACAATATGTTACACCGATACAAATTGAATTATCAATAAAAATAAAATAGTAAAGTGTTGTCACAAAAAAAAGTTAATATTAAAGAACTTTTATGACAAAAAGTGCAAAATTGGAATAAAAGGTCACATGAAAAAAAAAACAAACTAGCTAACTAAAGAAAGTTTAAGACTAAAATCTTTGATTGATTGCAGTAAATAATTTTTTCCTGTCTGCATTTGAAGGGTGACGGTGGGTGTTGAAAGGAGAGAACTATGGAGTGGGAGTCTGATGGAGAGAAGGAATTTTTTTTTTAATTTTTAATTTGATGGAGGTGGGGATTGTTAGTTTGATTTTAAAAAGATATTTATTACTTAATTAAAAATAAAAATATAATTATATCAACTTTTTTATATACTAACATGTCTTCTCTCCCATCTTAAACCAAACAGAATCATTAAAAATACTTCTCTTTCCCTTTCCTCTAACCAAACCAAACAAAAGACAACAATTGAAGGGCAACTTCATCTCCATCTCTAAGCTCATCTCCGTCTTCTTCCACCTCAAGTTCGGCAACCTCACCTCCAACCAGCTTCAACCTCTTCTCCATCCCGCCTTCTTTAGAACTAGCAACCTTCACCAACCAGCCCCTTTCAACGTTGCTCGATGTCTCCATCTCTCTTTCTTCTTCTACCATCATCAACTTCTTCTCCCATACTGATGCGGATCCTCCATCTCTATTCATTTTTGGCTCATGAAAGCCTTTTTTTTAATAAAAAAACCAAACTAGGTAAACTGTACCCAAATTTTATATTCACAAAAAAATATATTGTAATTAATTGAGAAATTCAATAAAATGGTGAATATTCATGAAATTTGGATCTTATGAATTTTGAAATATTTATATTCATGAGGAAATGAGCAAATTAATCCAAGAAAGGAACTAAATTACAAAGGTGATAGCAAAATCATAATTTTGCCAATCTAGCCTAAGATTAACTATTTTTCAATTAATTGGAGTTGATTTCAATTAATCAAAGAAAATAAAGAAAAATGTATAATTGAATTATTCTTGATGGAATAAATCAAGAATTGTGAAATTAGAGGGAATTATACATAATTCATTTAATTGAATTATGGAATTATTGAAACACATTTTATTTTCCCTTCTCATCTATAATTTCGCCTAGCATGTGAATCAAGGAGGGACAAATGACCTTTGAGATTAAATATGCCAACTGTTAAGATCATATGTGGAAGGGACTGAATCATAATTTATTTCCGAGAGCACATGTCAAATTACTACATGAACATGGTAATGATGACAATGGTGGAGTGTACACTACATGGAGGTATGATGGAATACATGATGGGAATGAGATGGAGTAAACACAACCCACCACTTGAGTGTATAAGTTGAATACAGGTTTTGAACTAGTTGGAAGAGAACTCATATGGTTAGGAAGATAAGAGGGAGCACGTTTCTTTGGCAACTAAAGGAGAAGATAAGTGGTTCAAATCTAAAAGAAAGCAAAATGGAGTAATTATGTCATAAAATGAAGGAGGTATGGGTGGAAGCATGAGTTGTGACAAGTGTCACATTATGGTCCCTTGATTAAATCCTATGGTGAAGGATGAATGGAGTCAAATTAATAAACACATTGCATCTACCTATAAAACTTGAGACCCATTCTTTCATTCAGCATAGCTCTAGTCATTTTTGTGAGTACTCTGTTCTTCCGTTCCACGACTCCATTTTGTTGAGGTGTTCTTGGAGCAGAGAAGTTGTGATCAATGCCATTGGTGTCATAGTATTCCCCTAAAGCTTGATTTTCAAACTCTCCACCATAATCTATCTTGATACCTGCAATGGACATATCTTTCTCATTTTCCAATAAGTGCGTTGCCCAAGATTCAAACTTATATTTTCCTCCTTACGCGGTGAGGCCACTTACAACGTCAACCAATAACTTGTTGATTCTCTCTTTATTATTTTAAACACGTGGTTTCAACGACTAAAATTATTTCCAGTGCGGACTGAGTGACTGACACAGACAAATAGAGTGACCACGACTAAAATTAATTATCTTGTTTTATAAGAGACTAAAATTAATTATTTTGCTTATGCTTGCCGACAACTTCTGCTCTAAAATCGTCGATCAAACTAAAATTGGCTTAAAAAGACATTTTTAATACGAAGGTCTCCCACCAACGTAATTTATGACACATCTAATCACCTTACCCGATTTAACGAGGGATGATAAAATCTTTAACTTTGTCTGAAAATAGAAGGCTAAAATGCATAGAAGTCCTCTTGAACTTTGGATGTGTTGCGCATGACCTCTCTAATCTTTAAACGTTTAAATCTAAGACCATGAACTTTCACATTTTTACCATGACCCACCTTACCATTATAAATTTAACAGTTTATGCGGTCTCACTTTTTTTATTGACCAATATGCCACATCACCGTACCACATGCAATTTTTAGTATTTTACTCATTTTAATAAGATCTAAAAATGCTTACATATTCCATTAGATTTAACCCCCTAAGCATGAGCATACAGGGCATATCCACTTGGCTTCTTTAACCTCTTGAGCGTACTGTACTGAAGGCAATGCAGAGCATCAGAGGAAACAAATAAGCCCACCATGCCTCGTTAAACTTCCTCATCGCCTTCTTGAATATCATTGGCTTCCTTATCTGTTAACTTTTCCCATTAATTTCGTTCAATTATAGAAACCCCAATAATGAAACAGTAAACAGATGATGATTGATAAGGATGAGAATGAAATAATTACCAGTATATGATGTGGAAGAGGAGAAGAAAAATAGCATCTGTGAAATAGAATAAAAAAGGACAATAATGGAGCCCCAAGCCAAGCAAGCTGTACTCTCCCTCCAACCCACACGCGCCGCTGACTATGCCCCCACCAAGCTCCCTGTCACTGTCATGCCTAGGAGGTTAAACCTAAAGGAATATGTAAAAATTTTTAGGTGATGAGGCATATTGCTGAATTAAAAAAGTGAGATAGCATAAACCGTTATATTTAACTATATTTAACTGCAATTTTAACGGTAAGGTGATTGATGGTAAAATTGCGAAAGTTTGTGGTCTTAGATTTAAAATCAGGGAGGTTATGCACAACACGCTCAATGTTCATAGAGGTTATGTGCATTTTAGCCAAAATAGAATAAATTTCTAATTTTACCCATATTTAAAAAGAGAATTTTCATATTTTCATTACATTGAAAAAAGTACGCTAACACGGAACCGCCCAAAAAACAAATGGGTTGCCTCCTTTTTCCACCAAAAACGACATCCACAAAGTCACTAACTCGGTGTGCGTGAGGTGGGGGGGTTAGGGTATTTATAAAACAACCCCACTCCTTTCTCTATACACTACGATACAGTCTTCACTATTCAGGGGATTTTTTTAAAAGAAAAGACTATAACTTACATTTCTAAATTTTGAATCAAAATTAATATAGTAAATAATAATTTCTTTCAAAGAGTAGAATGCACAAATTTTAGATACAGGTGGCTGATGTTAATGCGCCTTCAATGAGATGGAAGAGGAAACAGGGGAACAATTTCTGTTTCTTATATAATAATCACACCATCCCATGATCCAATATGTATAGTCACAAATTTTGTGAATCACACACTCATAAAGCCAAGAAAATAAATTCCTGCTAGCTATAGGATTTCATGGCTGTATCACAATGGATGCTTTCACTGAACTCCCTTTGGCTCTCTCGCATTGGGTATGAGAACCAATGATTATTTATAGTTTAGAATTAATGGGTGCTTTCGCTAAACTATTACCCAATCCAGTTTACATCATCTCTTCCCCTGAAAGCGGTCTATACCTCACATTTATCGGGTTCTAGAATCCATAATTATTTTTAACTAACTTTTTATCCATGTAATATGATTATTTATATTGAGTTAATGTAATATTTGGTCCCTCAAGTTTGCCCTCATTTTGGTTTTTGGTTCCTCATGCTTCAAACTATGGGTTTTTGTCCCTCAAGGGGCAAAATTATCCTTATTTTTATTAAATTATAGGGATCAATGTGCTAAATGGAATGAAATTAGAGTAAAAAAAACCTGATTATTTATATTTTATAAAAAGGATCAAGGGAGTATATGAGTTGCGGTGGGATAATAATCGCAGTTAAAAAAGAGTTGGGAAACTGAAGTAATCGCACTTAAAAAATAGGGAATTGTGTGAGTGACACCCAACTTCTGATGTACAAAAGTTGTAGGACCAAGTTGTCACGAGCCAAGGGTACTTGACAAAACAATTGTGTTGTATTATTTGCACATGCATGTTTGAAAGGGACATTACAAGAAAAGATGTGCTAAGATGCATGTGATTGAACAGGTCCATATTGAAATTGACTAATGCAATAACGCATTTAACCGAAATGAGGTATTTATTTATTTATTTATTCGTCACGCCTGCATGATTGAATTTGGATCATTAGAATGGCCAAATTGCATGGAGCCCACGTCTCATCTCATATGTCCCCTCATATGCCTTTATTTACTTTGCAGCAAAATAGTATCCACCGAGTGCAATTAATAAAAACCAATAGCCTTTTGAATAAACGAGATTCAGAGAAAAGGCTTTTGAGGAGACAATGAGGAAGGGACTCTCACTAATGTTCCTGGTGTGGATGATCCTACTAGTTCTTCGCGCAGATCAGGGAAGAACGACTTCAGAGAATTTATACGGCAGCCTCACCACCACCGCATGCAGCGGCTCCGACAACTGCCTCATCCGCGGTGGTGACATGGATGACTTTGTTGAGTTCCAGATGAACTCCCACTTGGCCAGAATGCTTTCTAATGTATTCAAGATGGCGGTGTCTGGGAATACTGATAACCCCTTTCGGCCTGCTGTGAATTGTCCTCAAAGTACCAGATACACTACAAGTTGCCTTCCCCCACGAAGTGAAAATAGCCGTAAACAAGTATGCGTTGATACAACTCGAGATTGCCATCAGTGAGAAAGTACAACCTGCCGACCAGGATGGAACAGGATAAATGTGAGATTGCCATCAGTGAGAAACAGAGATGCAGTGTTTAAAGCCGACCAGGACCAGGCTGCAACTCAGATTGTTAATATGGTTGCTTAGTGATTATTTCAAATTTAAGTGTGATGTGTTGGAGTTTGTTTAATTTGTACGTTTTACTTCTTATGTTTTCCTTTAATTTCTTCTTCTGTGTATATGTGGATCCGCATCGCTTAATTATGAGTTCCCACTGGATCGGGATGGAATGGAATCAATTCCAGCCTCCATATATTTGCTTCGACTGCTCGGTTTCACCCTTAAATTCTAACCCTTCAGGTAGTTTTAAACAAAGGTTAATTAGCATCCAATACCAAAAGTATCTTTCCAGTTGCATTTAGTATCTTGAACTAATTTATATTGCAACTTCACCCTCACTTTTTTAAAATTAGATCTATTTCATCCAATCTTTAGCAGCCAAAAATGTATTTTTGTTGTTTCTATTGATGATTATATTCTATTGAAAATTACTGATATTTTAATATCTTATTAATATAAAATGATGCAGGTTTAAATTTTTTACGATCTTTCTAAAAAAAATCAAAATTGCACAATCTTAAAGTAATTTTCTTTGAAAGATCATAAAAATTAAAACTTGCACTATTTTATACTCATTACATGTCAAAATATCATACATTGTATGTAAAATCTAGTTAGTAATACAAAAAAGAAAGGGTTAATATAATTTTTGGTCCATGAAATTTGCTTTCATTTTGGTTTTGTCCCTTAAGTTTCTTTTTATTTCAAGCATTATTGGTCCTTGAACATGGACTATTATTGCCCCTTTAGGGATTAAAACCAATTATTTCAAACTTAAGGGATCAGAATCTAAATGAGGATAAACTTGAAAAAAAAAATATAATATTAACTTGAAAAGAAAAAAATGTTAACGTGGATTTAAGCCCTAAGCCAAACTAGGGATTGTTAATTTGAAATTTGAATATTCTTTTATTATTTCCTTGACCTTGATGTTCCTTCCTAGTGTTCTAAGGTGCTTATTCAATTGCTTGTCTTACTAAGCTCCTGTCATTCTCGTTAATTACATGCAAATTTTCTTTTGCATATAATGCTTTATTTGTAGTGGTGACATTGTAGCGGTTATAATTAATCGCTACAAATATTAAAATTTACAGTGGTTATAACTTAAACCGCTATAAATTTGTAGCGGCAAGTTACGCGCCAAGTGGCGCGACAGATTGATAACATTTTTTTGTAGCGGTTAAGTATAAAAAACGCAACAAATACGGCACACATTTACCGCCAAAACTTGTAGCGGTTACTAAATAATAACCGCTACAAAGTTGTCGCCACTTGGAGCGACCAAAACGCGCTAACTGTGTAGCTGTTACTTGTAGCGGTTTAACCAATTAAACCGCTACAAAATTCGAAAGGTCACCTATTTTTAGCGGTTATAAAATTATAACCGCTACAGAATTTTAGAGGTCTCAAAATTTGTAGCGATTTTGTACCATAACCGCTACAAAACTTCAAACATTTTTGTACTTTGTAGCGGTTCTATAACAACTGCTACAAAGTTTAACCACCTTAGCTTATTTGTAGAGGTTGGTGTAACGGTTATTTCAAGAACCGCTACAAATACCGACACTATATAAAGCCACCGCCCCCTTTCACTTTTCCGTTTGGCCATTTTGTTTCCTAAAGTTTCTCTGAGTGTTTTCTTTTAGATTTGAGCGTTCAGACGTCTGTGGAAGAGTTTTTGCTGCAATATTTCTCATTATTTGTACCTGAGGTATGGAGACAATACGTATTTTATTTGTATTTTTATTTGTATTATATTTTTGCATAATAATGTGACTAAAATATTTTTTTTTTAATTTTTATAGTTGATATGGCTTCAAGACAGGATAGGGGGAAGGAGCCCAAGGTCCCCAGACTGATTTTGCAGGGTGGAAGCAGTAGCGCAGGGGGCAGAGGGAGGGGACAGCGTGGAGGGAGGGTGACCGCGGCATTTCAGCCTATCCCCCCACAGGAGTCGATCCTACCATAAGCACCGTAGACGATCCCATAGGAGACGACTGCACCAGAGGTGCCTACTTTGGGAGAGGCACACTACAAAAAAAAACGTGATTTAGTAGCGGTTAAAAATGGGTATTAGTAGCGGTTTTAACCGCTACAAACAAGGTTAGTAGCGGTTACTAGAACCGCTACTAAATCGTATGTTGCAGGCAGTTTTGTAGCGGTTATATAAAACCGCTACTCAATAAAAAAATAACCGCTACATCCTTTGTAGTGGTTCAACTTAACCGCTACAACACCCACATGGACAAAATTTTTTTCAGAGATATTTGTAGCGGTTATATAACCGCTACAAATATAAAAAATTGAAATTTTGAGAGTGAAAAAAAATGACTTTTTTTTTTATTTTGTAGCGGTTAACAAACTGCTACAAATATAAAAAATTGAAATTTTGTTGGCAAAAAAAAATGATATTTTTTATTTTGTAGCGGTTAACAAACCACTACTAATTTTGAATTTCATGAAATTAGTAGCGGTTTTCAAAACCACTACTAATTTCATGAAATTCAAAATTGGTGCCAAAAAATTTAATTTGAGTTGTAAAAAGGCGCGTTATTTGGTAGCGGTTTAATAACCGCTACAAATATTTAAAAAATTTTTTAAAAATATACAATTATTTTTTTCTGTTTTTTCAATATTAAATTAAATATTTTATTTTGTTATTATTTTATCTATTTCAATTAGCTTATTATTCAATAGTTTAACTTATTAATAAATAAAAAGGAAAAATGTAATTGAATTGGATTAGTATAAAATTTATATTAATAATATTATTAAGGATAGGTAGGTAATAAGGAATTATTATGTTATCTAATATAATGTAATTGTGTATGAAAAATAGATGAACGAGGACTTCGACATCCTGATTGGGATTAGAGAGATGGAGAAGTTCCTCGATGAGGTGGAGGCGCGGGAGCAGAACAACCCATGAAGGTCGGCTTCGCGGTCTACTGGGTTTGAGGTGCAGGTCCAAGGTAAATAAATTTTTTTATTTAAATTCAAAATATTAATTAAATTTGAATTACAATTTATCTAACGTGCGGTAAATTGTTCAGATGAGCAGGGGAACGTGTCCATGAGGAGGCTGGATGTGGCCGGTCTGAACAGTATGGACCGGACACTACGAGTTGTTGTGCCATGGAATGAGGGCACGGACTAGCCCATTGACAATGGGGGTCACCTATTCAACCGCTTTTTGAACGACCTGGGTTCGAATTGGATGCGGTTCCCCCTTCACTTCAGGATGTGGAGGTACGTTCCAAAGGGGCCGAAGGACCTGGCTTGGGAGGAGGTGTTGCAGGTAATTAATATTATTTAATTAATAATTTTTGTAATTAATTGTATTTAATTAATATGTTTTAATATGATTTTTGTAATTATTGATATTAAAATAATTTTTTTTGCAATTGCGGTTTGCCGTCCGAGTCAACCTGAAGAGATACACCCTGATAAAGATGGCTGACAGCTGGAGGAATAGGAGAAATCATCTCTTACACAGTGTGGATAAGGATGGGATGATGCCTCTGGAGCAGCTAATTGAGAGCGACCCGCCAAACGACTAGGCGAGTTTCATCCAGTTCAGGAGGAGTGCTGAGGGGCAGGTAATGTATTTATTAGATTATTTATATATAATTTTGTAATTATTAATTATTAAATTATAATTTAAATTTAATTAGTTTTAATTTGAACTTTATTAATTTTAAATGTTTTATATTGTTTTAATACATTTAATATTGTTTTTTTTCCAGGCGCTTTCTCAGAGGAACACTAGGTGCCGTGGGCAGCAAACGATCCACCACACAACAGGATCGAAGACCTTTGCTGTTACTTACAGCGAGCTGGTAACTTTTCATAATATCACTGACTTTTAGTTGGTTATTTCATAATACTAATTGAATTTTGTAATTGTTTTAGGAGAGGAAGGCAAAGCAGGAGAACCGTCAGACAGACTATGGGGAGTTGTACGCTATCACACACAGACACCGTGACGGGACTCCGACCTCTCAGCAGGCAGAGGTGGCCATTGTAAGTAAATTCATTATTATAATTTTTATAAAACCAACTTAATAATAAAAAATGCTAATAATTAATTGTTTCATAAAATGGCAGGAGCAGATGTAGCAGTTATAGGCTGAGCTGTGAGAAACCTAGGCTGAGGAGTCACAGGGGTCAATGGACCCGATGGCTCCTTCAAAGGCAAGTCTGGGTCAGGCTGAGCACCCCGGACGTGTGCGGGGTATGGGGATAGGCGCCAGATCTAGCATGGTCTATGGTAAGAGTGCTGCCTCTGAGGCTGGAAGCTTTAGAGGGGTTAGACGTTCGAGGAATGAGTCTGTTGAGCAGCTGCGTGCATATTTGGCCTGGACACAGGATGCAGTAGCTCAGCAACAGCAGCAGATGCAGCAACTGCATCTGTAGTAGGTGCAGTAGATACAGCAGCAGGCCGATCTCATTTACGCTCAGCAGATGCAGTGGTGTGATATCACGAAAAACATGCTCGAGCGGTCGTAGAGTCGCTTGTTCCCGAATGATCAGCATCCATAGGTTCCCCGTGTCCCTCAGTTTGTCGTCCAGACTACTCCTCCTTCTCCTCCTCCTACTAATGATGATGGTGCTGTTAACTTTGCCCAACGCCCCGATCCAGTAGCACCTGAGGGAGCCCCACCTGAGGCAGCACCAGATGAATAGCCTCTATCTACTTAGTTTAGGACATATTTATTTTTTTGTTGTTGAAACATTTGTAAATAAATATATATAATTTTTTATTTCAGAACTTAAATTCTTATTGCGTTTACCATAGTTATATTTATATTCTTAGACCGCGTTGTTGAATTTGTGAATTAATTGTAACAGTATTATTTATATTTTTCTAAAACTAAAAAAATTATATATATTTGTAGCGGTTAATGTGTAAAACCGCTACAAATATAATTATATTAGTAGCGATTAATACAATAAACGCTACAAATAAAATTTTATTATATTTGTGGCGGTTTTATTGTAAACCCGTTACAAATATATATAATTTATTTTTTTTTAGATTTAGAAATATAGTTTCATTTTTGTATCGGTTAATACAAGAACCGCTACAAATATAAAGACATGTGCACGGGAAATTCAAAATTGAAACGTTGACTATTTGTAGCGGTTACATAAATAACCGCTACAAATACTAAACTTTTGAATTCTGAATTCCCCCCTTTGTGTAAATTTGTAGCGGTTACTTATGCATAACCGCTACAAATAAAGATTAGTAGCGGTTTTCTTTATAACCACTACAAGTTTAAAACTAAATCTTCAATTTGATTTTCAACGGCTTGAAAATTAGTAGTGGATTCATACATATAACCGCTACAAATGTGTAGTATCGTAGTCATTAATGTAGCGGTTTTTAAACCGCTACAAAATATTAAATGTTGGAATTTCAGAATGTAAGGTTATAAGCATTCATCATTCTCTATTCACTCATATTCTTCACTATACTTTCTTCTCTCTCACTATTAGCTATGGATAAGTCATGGATCAGGTTGCCACGCAATTCTTAGGAATATTTTACGGATTAAATAATTTCTTGGAGTTCACATTCACTCACACCAGCTGTAACGGCAAGATCGTCTGTCCGTGTCGAAGATGCAAGTTCAAGAAGTGGCATGTACGAAATGTTGTTAAGGAACATTTGCTTCTGAAGCCTTTCCCGGAGACTATATGTTCTGGGCAGTTCATAGTGAGAAGGCCGGCATTAGATATCATGATGCTCTTCCTCAAAGTTCGCAAGTAGGAGTTCAACTAGATGAAGATGATCCTGTGAATAATGCTGTGTGTGATGCGTTTGGATTTCAAGGCGACAACTTCAACGAAGAAGTGCACAGTTTTGAGTCGGTGTTCATGAGGAATGAAGCAGCTCAGGATTTTTTCAGCTTGATGGATGAAGCAGATCGTCCTTTATATCAAGGTTGTCAAAAATATTCTAAATTATCTTTCTTGATCACATTGTATCATATAAAGTGCTTGTATGGAATCACAGATAAGGGAATGTCGATGTTGCTCGAATTATTACAAGATGCATTCCCCGACACTGAGATTCCCATAACATTCTACGAGGCCAAGAAGATTATCAACAGGTTGGGGTTGAACTATCAACAGATTGATGCATGCCCCAACAATTGTATGCTGTATTGGGGAGACGATTCCAGCAGGGAGACTTGTAAGAGATGCCACACATTGAGGGACAAGACAATTTGGAAGGGGAAAAAGCAGAAGAAGAAACCTGCAAAAATTCTCAGGTACTTCCCTTTGAAACCTCGCCTACAAAGATTATTTATGTCGTTTAAAACTGTAGAGCATATGAGGTGGCATGCCGTTGATAAGAATGAAGATGGTAAATTAAGACATCCTTGGGATGTAGACGCTTGGATAACGTTTGACAACAACTTTCCAGATTTCACGACTGACCCCAGAAATGTTCGGTTTTCTTTGGCAACCGATGGTTTCAATCCTTTCGGGAATCTTAGCACAAGTTACAGTATTTGACCGGTAGTCTTGGTTCCCTACAACTTACCCCTTGGATGTGTATGAAATAAAGCTCCTTCATTTTGTCTATGATCATTCTAGGCAAAAAGGCATCGGGCAATGATATCGATATGTATCTCCAACCGCTTATTGTGGAATTGATTGACCTGTGGAATGTCGGCATGGAGACATACGACGCTTACGGGAAGACTTTGTTCAACTTGCGTGCAGCCTTGATGTGGATGATTAGTAACTTTCCTGGCCTTGGTGCATTATCTAGTTGGAATGTGCATACTAGGTCGGCGTGTCCAGCTTGCAATTTTGACTTTGACGTAGTGCGCCTTCCCTATAGCCGAAAGTGGTGCTTTATAGGGCATCAGAAGTTTCTCAATGGAAGGCATAAATTCAGATTGCAACGGAATCGCTTCAATGGAAAACTAGGAAAAAGAGGACCACCTCAAACTTTGTCCGGTACAGATATCTTACAGCAGCTTGAGCATGTTGACTTTGAGTTTGGAAAAAGCGATGATTCAGTACAAACAAAAGTTGTGTGGATACCTCTCCAGTCCACAATATAAGACGCTTCTAGAAGAATAGCTTGATCCAAAATATAAATCATTTGTAATGTAATTAATGCTCATTTTCTAGTTTTATCCTTGTAATTAATGTTCATTTTCAATTATATCAATTATATTCATTAAATTTTTAAACACATTTTCCAATAAAAGATAAAACTAGAAAAAATTTTCAACTTATGACATATTTAATGAGTTAAATTTCACTTCTCATTTTCTATGAATTAGTTAAAGTGCCTTCCATTTTGGAGTGGAAGGAGCATGACAATTTCTTGTAGTCTTTTAAAAAAAAAAAAGTTGACATGTACTTTTTTTTTTTTTTATAACAGTTGACATGTACTTTTACTTCCTCGAATTTTCAAGTTAAACTTTTTCCCTTGTTCATATTTCCTAGGCATTGACAATATGCATCAGCACATTTTCCATCATGCATCAATTTTAATTATCAATTACTCTCAATTATATTACTTAATATTTCACGAATGTGTTATGTTTTTATTATCTATGCTATTTTCATGTCACTCGTACTATTCTTTTTAATTTTTATAATTCTTATTATATTTTCCCCTTGAATAATTGATACACAATAAAATATAATTCATAGTTTTATATTTAAATTTAACAAATAATCATAATCGCAATTTGTTTAAAATTTATTTAAGTAATGTTTATCATTTATAGTTGTCTTTAAAATTATCATATCCTCAATTATTTAAATTGCTTATTATATATCATCTAAAATATATTAATTTAATGTGTTATAATCTTTCAATATGGACATTTGATATTATCTGATATTGTAATTTTTTTTAATATATATATTTACATAATCTAGATATATATATATATATTTATATATATGTTTTTGTGATGATTATATTTCATTTTTAATGTTCCTTTGTTTTGCCAACAACATTTTTAATACTCATGTCTTATTGTTCTATGTGTATTTGTTGTATTTATATCATTATATTTAAATACTATTATTTTTATTGATTTTATTTTGTCACTGGTCTGACAAATGGTTTGACCAATCTGAATATTTGAACCATGACCTATTAGTCTCTGCGGCTTGTTTTTCAATGCAGCTTTTAAAGCATTGTAACTAGGCTTAGTAGTATGCTTATTTAAAATTACTTTTTTTTTTTTTGCTAGAATATTTAAAACTACTTCTTGAAGTTTTAAAGTTAAAATCTGAGATATGACAATATACTCAAAAAAAAAAAAAGGAATCTTCAAACCCCGAGTTAAATTGTTTCCTCCACTTGGGTTTCTCGCCTCCCAAAGAGGTCACTTATTATAACTGCAAAAGCAAAACCCTAAAGTCTAACAACAACCACGAGCAAGCGTGTAGCCTAGGTAGTACTGCTTTTAAAAGCTCAAGAAGGCCATTATTAATTATGGAAACGAATTAAAATAGCCATATAGATTGGATGTATTACACAGTAGTTTTCTGCAGAAAGATCCATTTTTTTTAATATGTAGAAAAACATCACGCCTTCATCCGAAAATCCGAATCGGATTTCCTTGACTCTTGTGGTTGACAAGAATAAGAACAAAGTACTGAATGCTGAAGCAGGAAAGGACTTCGTGGATGTTCTGCTAAGCTTCTTAACGTTGCCCTTAGCAACTTTGTCGAGACTTGTAAGCTCGTTTCTACAAGTACAGCCTTGCCGATTCTACAGTATAAGCTCGCTTCGTGAAAGTGTCGAAGAACTGGACCGAAAGTATTTTTCTTCAAATGGGGATAAAGAAATGTTGCTGAATCCGAGAAGTCGAATGGATGCTTTTTACAAAAATACGGGATATCATCACTTTGATAAGATACCATTCTCGAAGGGCTTTAAGGGATGTTCGTGAAACGACTTGTTATATTGTTTCTGATGATTTAAGAGTGGTGCCCAGTGAAATCGATACAAACCTTCTGGATGCTACGAAATTTCGGAGTTAAATATGTTGCCAAGAGATTGACTGTGAGGGTTACTGAGAAAGAGTTGAGCATATTATAGTTATTAACAAGAGTGATTACAGAGATAATATGGAGAAAATTGAAAATCATCATATATTATTGATATAAGAGCCACATGCTAACGTTAACCCTAATCATCCCTCACGTAAGGGTGATAAACCACTAGCTCTAACCCTAAGCACTATGGCTAGAGAGAGACTTCTCCCTCCAACTTGGCGAGGATTTCACATCCCACACTCAACTCATCAACTAAGACCCTTGCATTAACTCATTAACCAACTAACTAATCAATTCATTTCACCTTAAAATCTCTAACAATAGTGTAGAATGAAAATATGATGATGTAGAGTTCTGGTATGTGTGTACATAATAATGATTTCAAGTCTCAATCTTTATATCTGCATTTTTTAAGGTCCTGGATCTTCTCAAGTTCTCATTATGGTCAAAGACGCCATTTGCAGACTTATGCCTGCGCAAGAAACTCCAGATTCAGAACTCTGGAACCCTAGAATTGTCCCAGGTAAAGATCAATGAATTTCAAGGCAAGGTGGGTTTAAGGATGAAGTTGAAGGTAGTGATGTCTAAATCTGAGCGCGAAATACTGTTTGCTGAGGCACAAAAGAATTTCGTAGATCAGCTCTTAAGTTTCTTGACTGTACCATTAGCTGCAGTTGAACGTCTTCAGCAAGGCAACTCTGGATTGGGATGCATAGACAACTTGTATAAGTGCTCACCTGATTGGAATACAACTTCTGTTTTCAATTCAAATATTGGTGATGTAAAGAATAACCTTCTCAATCCTCTTATTGCACCAACGAAAGTCAGAAAGCAGCTGTTACCAGTTTATAAGCTGGGAAGTTTGAATAATATAAGTGGTGTTCATGTAAAGTCGGGAACAAAGTTCATGGTGAAAGATGATTTATCGGTAGAACCATTTTCATGGTGAAATTCGGGAACAAAGTTTATAAGCTGGGAAGTTTGGAAGTAATGGAGTTAAGCTTTGGGGTTAATTAATGAGGTACACTACTACTTAAATGTTCTTTTTATATAGGGCTTGTTGATGAAATCGAATGATGTATATATATTTAATATTTGCAAGTGTTTGAAATTCTGAAGGCTGCTATGTTATCCACGTCCGCTCTCACAAATGGGTTCAGGCCGTTGCTTTCCGTTGTTATAGAAGAGAAGTGATGTTATTACTGAAATGTTATTGGTTTTTTAATTGCTGTTGTTTTTCTCTCTATATATATATATTTGTTGAACTGGGAAATTGCTGTGGATTTTACGCTCAGATTACGAAAGTTTTTTTAAATTTCATTTTAGGTGTTAAAAAGTTGTAAGTTCTATTGGAAATGTACTAGAAATCGATCTCTTCAAGGGCTAGAGAGGGCTGTCTTTTGGATCTCATGCCAAGTAAGTGTTTTTTTCTTCATGAATGTCTCTGGAGTCTGGGATAAGCCGCCGGAGGGAGTGTTGTGTGCTAAGGATCCTGCTGCTGTGGTTAGGAGCGTGATGAAAGCCTCCAAAAATGGTCTTCCAGTGTCCATTGAAGGGTCTGAATCTTTTGCTAAAAAAACAGAAAATGCAGAGAGCATCAGGAATGCATCTCGATCCAAAATAGGGCATGCTTTTTCATACAAGGACTCACTCATCGGATTTAAAGGAACAGAGTACAATGGTGTTGCTCATGGGAATTCCAGTTTGGAGGAAGATGCTCTGCTACCTGATCTCCTGAATCAATCCTGGGAACTACCTGAACCTTCTAATGAACTGAAGCAGCTCATGGATATCTACCCAACTATGCAAATGTCGCAGGAGGAATTTAATAGTTGGGCAAGACCTTGGAATGCCTCCCTTATCATCACTATCTTGGGTGCAAAAATCAGTTTCTACAATCAGTTTCTATAGGTTAAAGGAACAACTGTGTAAAATATAGCAATCCAGTGGTTTCGATTTAATTGATCTTCCAAACAATTACTATGTTGTAAAATTTAAAGATCATGAAAAGTGGGATCAGCTCTATAAAAAAATCCTCTTCGGAGGTCCTTAGACGATTGCCCAACATACATTATTAGTGCAGAGATGGTCCCCTTTCTTTGATCCATTCCACAATCCTCTTGGAAGAGTAGCTACCTGGATCCGAATTCCCCACATTCCGCTACTCTGCTACAACAGGGAATGTCTGTGGAGACTGGGAGATATGATTGGAAAAACTCTCATGGTGGATATGAGCACTATTGAAAATCCAGATGATATCAAAGCAAAAATCCATAGGGGGCGCTATGCTAGACTCTGCGTAGAGGTGGACTTGCAGAAAAAGCTAGTTCCTAGAATCATCTCTGCTTCAGCTCTTTTTAACATAGAGTATGAGGGGTTGGGGCTTATCTGCTTTACCTGTGGTAGATATGTATGTACACCAAAAGGAGCAATGCCAGCTGGCCGTGAAATTGGATGGAATGTCCCCTGTTGGAAAACTGTCGTCTGTGAATGGTCCATCCTTGGTGGGGAATCCGAGCCCGAACCAGGCTTCTTCTTCTTCTTCGATGGTGCCACTGGAAAAATCCCTTCCGGCCAAGGATCAACAATTCAGCCCGTGAATGCTCGTGTGCAAACCTGCCAGAGCACTTTTTTTGAGATGCACCGAGGGTAGGGGCAGAGTTGGTGATTTGAAACATTTCGGATCTACACAGGGTATGAACGCTAGCAGAGTATCCAGTCCAGGTTCGTCGTCCTAACAGGTACGGATCCAGCTGATGACGTGAATCCCAAGTTGATTTCAAACTCGGTAATGGTTTATGAGAAATCAGAACCAGGAGCTGCAGTGAAACTAGTAGCAAACGAAATGCAAGGAAGAGGAAAAGGATTTGGTGTCGGTCAAAATACTCTAAAAAAGGGGGTCCACGTGGGGAAAGGGCGATGGACTGAAGTGAAAAAGCAAAATGAGGGCTCAAAGATCATTTCATATGGTGAAAAGGTAAAGGACATTGACTCAGCCATGGGCCCAAAAGTTGCATCGGACTTACCTTTATTGAAGCCCAAGAAGGGAGTTAACCAAAGAGATCATAACTTGGTTAGAGGCAACATGCAAAACCGTGGGCCTCAACACCAAAATGAGCCTATTTGTGAGCCTCATAATACTACCCAGCCATCAACTCCAAATAAGAGCAATGATCTCTGTGGAACTGAATCAGATCATAGCACGTTGGTATTTCCTAGTGAGGCCGAGAAGCAGGGGACGAATCTTTCCTCGGATTCTATGAGCATGGCATTGGTTCCTCTAAATCATTCCAATCCCAATCAAGACTTACATGAACTTGGGTCAGAGATGCGTTCTGTCTCCCAGCTTGAAGTTGTTGTTCTCATGGAAGAAAAACCACCAGACAAGTAAGTTTTGTGCCTCTCCTTGTTCACTGTTGTGCTTTTATATGATTATCTCATCTTGGAATTGTCGTGGGGCGGGTGGTAGTTCTTTCCCTAGAGTGTTGAAGGATGTGGTAAATAAATACGGAATCAATGTAATGTGTCTAGTGGAACCCAGGATCAGTGGGAATAGAGCGGATAAAGTAGTGAGGAAATTAGGGTTTAATGACTGGCTGAGAATTGAAGCTACTGGTTACACAGGAGCTATATGGGTGCTATGGAATAACTGGGAGTTCCATCTCGAATATATAGCTTCTAGCACCCAATTGCTTCACTGCAAAATTTTTACAAGAATAATATGGACCCTATGTTTGTAACTTTTGTCTATGGTGATACTAGTGTTTTGAAGAGAAGGGATCTGTGGTTGTCTTTACATGCCATTAATCAAACAGTGTCTATCCCCTGGCTGGTCTTAAGAGATTTCAATGCCTTCCTTAATCCTGGTGACAAGGATGGTGGGGCTGCCCCTAACCATAGCTCTATGAATGATTTTCAAACTTGCATCAATCACTGTAACCTTATCGAAGTGCCTTTTGAGGGCGACAGATTCACTTGGAAGAAAACTGGGGTTAAAGAGAGACTAGATTGGGTTTTCTATAATTTTGATTGGGAAATTCATAACCCTCAATCTAAATCTTTTCATCACCTTAGGTTTAAGTTTGATCATCAGGTAGTTCACTACTACTAAAAGGTTGAAAGGTGGCGCACATTTTGTGGCCCTTCTTTAAAGAAGTGCCACAGCTGCCTTTTCTTTTTTTTTTCTTTTTCTATATATATATATATTTTAATTCTGGGTACCAGCTGCGGCGCCTAGTAGGATAGGGGCCACAGTTGGGATAGCCAAGCACTTGGTGCCACAAAAGCCACAGGAGGGTATTTTTTTTAAAAAAAATTTATAATGTTGTGGTGCTTACCAGCGCCACAGCTTCTTTTAGTGGCGTCTAAATATGTAGCACTTCTCTAGCGCCACAGCTTTGCTTTTTTGTAGTAGTGGTTGTTGTTGCTGACCATCAAACCAATGCTTGTAGTAATAGGGCAAGGAAGTTCCATTATCAAGCAGCGTGGTGTATTGAAGAAGGGTTCAGCGATGTGGTCAAAGCAGCCTAGTAGGGGAAGAATTGGCTCCAAGGCCAATCTCAGTTTACAAAAGATGCCTCTGAGTGGAATGATAGAGTGGTTGGTAATGTTGCAAAAAAGAAGAGAGAAATCATCTGTAGATTGCAAGGTATAGACCGAGCCAGGATTAGAGAGGGTTCCCAGAATGGTCTCTACAAGATTGAAAAAAACCTCTGGGACATGTACCAAAAAATTGCTCTGCAAGAAGAACTAATTTGGTTCTAGAAATTGAGATGTAAGTGGCTCAGTGGCGGTGACAGAAATACAAAATATTTTCATACCAATGTTGTAACAAGGAGGAAACGGGGTAAAATTGCAGCTCTGCAAGATGACAATGGAAACTGGGTCTCGGAGGGGAATCTTTTAAGAGATATGGCTCTTAAATATTTCCAAAAGCTTTATTCAGCCAAGAATGCATCTTCTCCCTTCTCTCATTGGATGGCCCGATTCCCATCTTTAGACGCTCAACAACTAGACCTCCTTCAGAGGCAGGTATCCCCGGTTGAGATAAAAAATGCGGCTTTTGAGATGGTAGCCTTCAAAGCTTTGGGACCATATGGCTGGCATTCCCACTTCTTCCAAACTCAGTGGGATTTGGTTGGGCAGAAGATTTGTGACCTAGTAATTAGGGATTTTGACAATCCGGACGAAGTGCAAGCAATAAACCCGACTAACTTCGTCCTTATTCCTAAGGTTGATCATCTGGTTTCCTTTAGAGATCTTAGACCCATCTCTTTGTGCAACGTGAGCTACAAAATTGTCAGCAAGGTAATTGCTAATCGTTTCAAAGGTGTCATGAGCCATCTTATAGCAGAAAACCAATGTAGATTTATCGTCAGGAGGCAAGGCGTAGACAAGATCATCATAGCTATGGAGGCAATCCATACCATGAGAAACAAGAGAGGCAGAAAGGGCTATATTGCTGTGAAAGTAGACATGGAGAAGGCTTTCGACAGGCTTGACTGGCGTTTCTTGGAATTTACTCTTCATAGCCTAGGATTGAGTATGGGCTTTGTTAAGTTGATTATGAGCTGTGTCTCTTCTTCTTCCATGAGCATTATCTGGAATGGAATAACGTCTGATTCTTTTAACCCTTCAAGAGGGGTGAGGCAAGGTAATCCTCTGAGTCCATATCTTTTTGTCCTTTGTATGCAGCTTCTCGGTCAGCTAATTCATCAAGAGGTTAAAATGGGGAACTGGAGTCCCCTTCAAATGAGCACTTTTGGTCCCCGTATTTCCCATCTTTCCTTCGCTGATGACCTCCTTCTCTTTGGTGAAGCTTCAAATAAGTAGATGGAGGAGATTAGAAATGTTATGGAATTGTTCTGTCGGGTTTCTAGCCACAGGATTAACCTGAATAAATCTAAAATGTTTGTGTCTAGGAATGTTCACTTTAACAGAGCATACGAGATGAGCCAGATTGTGGGGGTTGGGCTCACGGCCAACCTTGGGAAATATTTGGGTGTTCCCCTCCTTCACAAACGTATGGTTAAGACGACCTTTGGTCCGCTTCTCCAAAAGGTGAGATCAAAGTTGTCTAACTGGAAGGGCAAATATTTGAGTATGGCAGGCCAGACTGTACTCATCAAGTCAGTTCTGTCTGCCATTCCTAAATATCAGATGCAATCAACTTTGGTTTCGAAAGGAGTCTTATCAGCAATTAAAAAATTAAGCAGAGACTTCTTTTGGAATCAGCATGACGATACGAAGAAAATGCATCTGATAGCATGGGACATTCTCAAAAGAAGGAAGCATGAAGGAGGCTTGGGAATAAAAGACCTTCGCTGCCAAAACAAAGCTTTACTCATGAAATTGTGTTGGAATCTAATCACAAATTTGGAAGCTCTGTGGGTAAAATGTTTACGTGCTAAATACTCTTGTGGCTTATCTTTGGTGCCTCAAGAGCAAAGGTGGCACAGCCAATCGGCCGTGTGGAGTGGAATTGTAGCAGTTTGGGAGGATTTCTAAAGGGGGCTTAGCAAGAAGCTCAGAAGTAGAAGGAGCACGCAAGCTTGGCAGGAGCTGGGCCCCGCTTGACAAGCCGCTAAAATTTTTCATTGAAAGGAATATGAACCTTGCAGATATGGAAGCTCATGTTTGCTCCTTTACTTCCCAAATTGGTCATTGGGACAGGGCCAAATGGGAGACCTTTATTCCTAATTGGGTGGTTGATAAAATCATGATGCTCTCCCCTCCAATGGGCACTATGGATGACGTTGTTTGTTGGTTAAATGCTCCCGATGATAACTTCAGCTTGAAATTTGCCTACGAAGGTATCTACCACCAGCAGTTCCTCAATCATCCATCTCACTGGCGACATCTTTGGCACTGGGGAGTTCCTGAAAGAGTCAAACACTTTATGTGGCAAGTTTTCCATGAGAAGCTCCCAACAAATGAGATTAGAGCGAGACATAATCTGAGGGTCCCAAACACTTGCCCTTTTCAGTGTGAGAGTGAAGAGAGCATCCTTCATGTATTGAGAGATTGTGAGCAGGCCCAAAGAGTGTGGTTTTCTTTAACTAACCATCTATACTTTACTATGTTTACTTCTGGTAGTTTGCAGGATTGGCTTAAATAGAATTCACAGCATTCCCCAAGTAACAAGAGGATGGCTAGATGGTCATGGCAAAGAGTATTTAGTACCACATGCTGGCTCCTTTGGAAGAACCGGTGTTGTCAGGCATTTGAAGGTAAAGCTGATAAACCAAAAGAGTTAGTTCAAAAATGCATCTACCATCTTTCAGAAAGTGTGGAGAGCGGGCTCTTTCATTACCAGATATTTCAAGTTCCTGAGAGAGGTCTTCTAAACTGTCAACCCCCAGAGGAGGGCTATCTCCGTATTGACGTTGACGGTTCGACTACTAGTGATGGTCAATCAGCCTGTGGAGGTCTCATCCGCGATCACCAAGGCAACTGGATACGTGGATTTCAACAGAAGTTAGGACATTCTTTCCCAGCTGCTGCGGAAATCCACGCAATCCAACGTGGACTTCAGCTTTGTAAACAGATGGGTCTTAAGAAAATCATATTGTTTACAGATTCTCTTCAGGCCATCCACCTACTATCGACACATTGTGGGATTGATCACCCTTTATACGATGTTATCTTAGATACCAGGTCCCTTATCTATGCAAACTGGAACTTGATGATTTCCCAAACTCATAGGGAGAATACTCGTTGTGCTAATTATCTTGCATGAATGGCTCATACGAATACCTAGGTTTACGCCGAATTAGGGACATCCCCTATGGAATGTATCCATCTTTTTGCATTAGAGTGTGGTTTGTTGCCGCATAAACAATCGGTGGGATCTAGCCCTTTGATTTTGTAATCTTTCAAGCTTTGCTTACCTTTGTGTCACAAAAAAAAAAATTTGTAAGTTCTATAGATGAATTTTGCAATTATCAAGTTTCCCAATTCTGGTTAGATATAGTAAGCTTAAGTTGACTACAAAACACAAAACAAAAGTTCGTGGAGACTATTGGGATAAGACTTTTGATGGATATATAAAAGGTCAATGATAAAGGAGATAAATTAACATTTAACATCTATAGTAGTAGATAACACTTAATTAAACTTCAGCATATATATAATTACTTGATCATTTTTATCAATCCAATACATATTCAAATACTTGACACCTCAAAACCCACTCACTTAGCAAATAGACGTAAGTGTAAAGAATTAAAGATCAACAGGAACAAATATTGATGTAGAGAATTAACTGCTTTCAACTTGGGGCATTTGAAAATCATTCAAGGTGACCCAAGCCTCTATTCTACCGTGGAGATGGCATTCTCTGTCTGTACTTCATCATCAATCCGTCTTCCTTCTTTGATCTATCCTTCTCATTTTCACTATTGTTCTTCGTCGCAATATGGGTTTTGGCTCCAAATTTTCAGGCAATAGGCCTCAAATTAATGCTCTTTAATGTCCCCATATTTCAAATAAAATAAGTGACATGGATCTAATAACTTATGGATATAAAATGATGGAGTTTTCAATTGTTGTATGATTTTTCAAAGAAAAATATTGTAAAATTGTGCATTTTATTATTTTTTGGAAAAATCATACATAATTGAAAGCTGCCGTAGGTATGTGAAATATTAGAATGTTACTTATTTTATGTAGAATATAATGATCAATAGAAAAGTTTAAAAAAAATTTAAAATGTTGAAAAATTTGAAGTGCCATTGGAGGGGAAGAATAGAGGCTCCTTGTCCGAATTGTTCACTTAGAAAACGATTGTAAGTGAGCTTGGTTGACTATGGCATAGCGGTTCCTCTTTGACGGCGTAGTGAGGTTTTCTTACCCGGATCTGGGGTGTCAGTTGCGCCACCCCAGCTGCCTCCTCTGCTGTACCTCCATTTTGGAGGCCTTCCTAAATGTATTTTTCATGGCTTTTTACATCATTAGATTATATAAGAAATGGGGGACATTTGATATATTATGGGCAAAAAATGAAAATATTATTAATTTTTTATGATTTTTCAAAGATATTTTAAAAACATTGTACTTTTTTTTTTCACTTTGGGCAGCTGGGGTGGTGCAACTGACACCCCAGATCCTTCTTAACCCTAGGGGATCAGATAGCTTTTTGCATGAGTTTGAAATACCTACACATAATTTTTAACCTTTTTTAACCTTTAAAACTTGATTATAAGCTTTTTAACCTTTCAAGAATATAAATTCATCAAACTTTAGTAATTTGTTTTTGCCATGAACTTTAGTAATTCATTTGTAGATAAATAATAAATAAAAATATATAAAAAAACGAGTTATATATATTAAAGTTCAGAAAAGTTTTTCCTAACATTTTTTTACCACGGTTTGTCCTAACATTTTAAATATTCGGAAGATTATTTAGATTTGGTTCATATAGCTTTTATTATTAATAATGACTCAACTTATTGTTTAGTTGAAATACCAGCGCGCTCATATAATATATATATATATATATATATTTGGAAGAGGATACTCTCTTTTTCCTCTTTTTGATTATCTTCTTATAATCCTGTCTCCACCTTTTGATAACAAAATTGATGGTTTAGATTTAAAATTTTATAAAATTATTGGTATAATATTTTATAAATTAAAATTTATTTTTCTTTTGTATTGCTGTTTTGAACTTTATAGATTGAATTTTAAAAGTTTAAATTTCACTACAAAAAAATATTAAATTTTCGACGGAATTTGCCACAAGATTCAACTTTTCCAAAGGAATCCATTATGTCGCTAATAGATGCGTCGCAAATGAATTTCTAATTGAATTTCTATTCCATTGCTAATTTATTTTTAAATTTTCAAATGCCACATTACTACAAAAAAAATGAGATTTAGTAGCGGTTAAAAATGGGTATTCGTAGCGGTTCTAACCGCTACAAACTAGGTTAGTAGCGGTTACGAAAACCGCTACTAAATCGTACGTTGCAAGCGGTTTTGTAGCGGTTTTATAAAACCGCTACTCAATCAAAAATAACCGCTACAACCTTTGTAGCGGCTTATAGTAACCGCTACAAAATCAAAAGATATTTGTAGCGGTTATATAACCGCTACAAATATAAAAAATTTTATTGAGAGCTTTAAAAAATGATTTTTTTATAGCGGTTTAAAAACCGCTACAAATATATAAAAATGAAAATTTGTTAAAAATGACATTTTTTATTTGTAGCAGTTAAGAAACCGCTACCAATTTTGAATTTCATGAAATTAGTAGCGGTTTTAAAAACCGCTACTAATTTCATGAAATTCAAAATTGGCGCCAAAAAATTTAAATTTAAAAAGGCGCGTTATTTAGTAGCGGTTTAATAACCACTACAAATATTTAAAATTTTTTTTAAAAATATACGTTGATTTTTTTCTTTTTTTTCAATATTATATTAAATAGTTTAATTTGTTATTATTTTATCTATTTCAATTAGTTTATTATGTAATAGTTTAACTTATTAATAAATTAAAAAGAAAAAATGTAATTGAATATGATTAGTATAAAATTTATGTTAATAATATTATTAAGGATAATTAGGTAATAAGGAATTATTATGTTTTATAATATAATGTAATTGTATATGAAAAATAGATGAAAATGAGATAGAGTTATGATATATCTAGAAAAAAAGATGTTTAGAATAGATTTTATAGAAAGGAAAGAAGTATTCTAAAAGAAATTGAAAATCTTGTTACCATATTTGATCGTATTATTCAGCTCCTCTACTCATACGAAAGAAGTTGTAAATGAGAGGAAATGAAAGAAGGGTAAGGTGAATAGAAATTGGGGAGTGTTTGAAATGAGTTGTGATAAGGGTATTTATAGGGATTCACGTATTATTTGTAGCGGTTAATGTGGTGGTTACTAATTAGTAGCGGTTATTTATATTTTTGTAGCAGTTTAATTATTTGTAGTGGTTAATGTAGCGGTTATTTATTTTTTTGTAGCGGTTTAATAACCGCTACAAATATTATATTAATTTTTTTAAAAAAAATTTTTTTACATTTTATTTTAACACAAATTTTTTGCATTTTTTGTACAGAAAAATTTTTTACACTTGAATTGTACAAATATGATTTTAATTTTTTTTTACATTTTATTTTAACACAAATTTTTTGCATTTTTTGTAAAGACGAATTTTTTACAATTGAATTTGATCACTCATCGTCGCCATCCCTACAGAAATTTTGTAGAAAAATTATTATTATTGATGTATTATTAAATTTAAAAAATTTAATTGAAATGACGTAGATTTAAAAAAACTCACCGCAGTAGAGGTAAATTGTCATCGCCTTCAGGGAAGTAGTTTTCAAAATCAGCTGGCTGAAATGGCTCACTCTCTTAGGCGATGTTATCGCCTTCACCCATGTCGTAAAGGTCTCTTGGCTTTAAATGAACGACCATGTGCCAATCCCTATGCCGCTCGTCCTCGACATAATAAACCTGATGTGCCTCTTAAGCTAGAATATACGGCTCATCATCTTGAGAAATACCAGTATGAATCGGGCGTGAGAAATTGACTGATGTGATCCCTAGGTCGTCAGTTGTCAGTCCCCGAGAAGTAGTGGTATTTGCCCACAAACACTCGAACAGCGTCACGGTGAAACGGCCTTGATAATTAAGGTCGACCACATCAAGAAGCTTGCCATAGTAAGGGACGCCTCCGAACTGCATGTTGGCGTCACTGCTGCTCGCATAACTCCTTGTCCCAAATGTGCCATAAACACCTGAATTCTGTGTTTGCAATCCCTGATCCCGTGAAACCGTGCAAAACTTAAAACCATTGACATTGTATCCTGTAAACCGTTTTGCATGATCAAGAGGGCCGATTGCGAGAGCTCTGAAATCTGGTGAGTGTGGGTTGTGGTCATTTAGTATTCTGCGAGCAAACCAGCCCGGGAATTCTCTGTGGACCCTCCTATCAACTTCCGAGGATGTCTGTGTATGGATCCTGAGCTGACGCTTGACATGACTTCTGAATTCCCTGCAATTAATAATGGAAAGGCGTTAGTGAAATGAAAGTGAGAAATGTTACGAAAGATATAGATCGAATACATAAATGTGAGTATACAATTCTTACCGTATGAAAGGCTCAACTTGAGTGCAATTAATCAAGACATGTCTATGTGCTTGGAACTTCTCAGTTGCCGTTAGTTTGAAGTTCTCAGTTGCTCCAACTGGTTTACCAACACGAGGGATAAATTCTCCTGATGTCGGCGCAGGTTCAGGACAATCGTCAACACGAGGCGGACGGTTGAAAGCCGTCTCAATATCATCAAAGTACCTTGAGCAAAAATATAGCACCTCATCCCCTATATAGCCTTCAGCTATAGAACCTTCTGGCCACGCCTTATTCCTCACGTAAGATTTTAATTTCCCAAGGAACCTACGAAGTACATAAGAGAAAATTGATATAAAATGATGAAAAGGACAACGAGCAAACATTAAATACGGACAATAAATGAATGCAAAACTTAAAACAATGAGTACCTCTCAATCGGATACATCCAACGATATTGTACTGGTCCAGCGAGCTTTGTTTCATGAACGAGGTGGACTGTGAGGTGAACCATCACAGTAAAAAAGGACGGAGGAAAGATCATCTCCAAGTGACAAAGCGTAAGAATGATTTTCGACTGCAGCTGATCGAGCTCCTCAACAATCAAAACCTTAGAACACAACTTCCGAAAGAAAGAACAAAGTTCCACCAAAATGATGGAAACATCGGAAGGAAGTGTATTCTTTATAGCCAGAAGGAGTAACTGCTGTATAAGAACATGTGAGTCGTGACTCTTCAGGCCAGCAACCTTTCAAGCCTGCAAGTCGACACATCGAGAAATGTTGCTTGAATACCCATCAGGAACTTTTAATTTCTTCAAGGTCGCGAGGAACACATCCTTGTTCGGTTTTGTGAGGGTAAACTTTGCCGGTGTAAATCTGTCATGCTCATCTGGCCAAGCGTCTTCACGAACTCCCATGTCGCGTAAATCTTTCCTAGCTTGAAGGTGATCTTTTGTCTTGCCGGGTTCGTTAAGCAGCGTATACAGCACATTGTCGCAAACATTCTTTTCAATGTGCATTACATCAAGACTGTGGCGAAGTAAATTAGATCTCCAATACGGAAGCATGAAGAAGATACTTATCTTCTTCCACTGCTGAGGCGCCGAAGTCCTGCGCGTCTTTCGGCGAGTTTGTGCTGAATCGTCGCTTTTTCCAAACTCGACGTCAACATGCTCAAGCTGCTGTAAGATATCTGTACCGGACAAAGTCTGAGGTGGTCCTCTTTTCTCTGGTTTCCCATTGAAGCGATTTCGTTGCAATCTGAACTTATGCGTTCCATCGAGAAACCTCCGATGCCCCATGAAGCACCACTTTCGGCTGTGGGGAAGGCGCAGTGCGTCAGAGTCGAAATTGCAAGCCGGACACGCCGACCCAGTGTGCACATTCCAACCAGATAATGTGCCAAGGCCAGGAAAGTCACTGATTGTCCACATCAAGGCTGCACGCATGTTGAACAAAGTCTTGCTGTGAGCGTCGTACGTCTCCAAGCCGACATTCCACAGGTCAAGCAATTCCGCAATAAGCGGTTGGAGATACACATCGATGTCATTGCTCGGTGCCTTTTTGCCTGGAATGATCATAGACATAATGAAAGAGCTTTGTTTCATACACATCCAGGGGGGTAAGTTGTAGAGAACTAAGACTATCGGCCAAATGCTGTAACTTGTGCTAAGATTCCCGAAAGGATTGAAACCGTCGGTCGCCAACGCAAGTCGGACATTTCTGGGGTCAGTCGCAAAATTTGGAAAGTCGTTGTCAAACGTTTTCCAAGTAGCTGCATCCCGCGGATGTCTTAATTTACTGTCTTCGTTTTTATCAACGGCATGCCACCTCATGTGCTCAGCAGTTTTAGACGACATAAATAATCTTTGTAGACGAGGTTTCAAAGGGAAATACCTGAGAATCTTTGCAGGTTTCTTCTTCTGCTTTTTCCCCTTCCGAATTGTCTTGTACCTTGATGTGTGACATCTCTTGCACGTCTCCCTGCTGGAATCATCTCCCCAATACAGCATACAATCATTTGGGCACGCATCAATCTTTTGATAATTCAACCCCAACCTATTGATGATCTTCTTGGCCTCGTAGAAGGTTGTGGGAATCTCGGCATCGGGGAATGCATCTTGTAATAAGTCGAGCAACATCGACATTCCCTTATCCGTGATCCCACACAAGCACTTGATATGATACAATTTGATCAAGAAAGATAATTTAGAATATTTGCGACAACCTTGATATAAAGGACGATCTGCCTCATCCATCAAGCTAAAAAAATCCCGAGCTGCTTCATTCCCCTTAAAAGCTGGCTCAGAACCGTGCACTTCTTCGTTGAAGTTGTCGCCTTGAAATCCAAACGCATCACGCACAGCATCATTCACAGGATCATCTTCATCTACTTGAACGCCTACTTGAGAACTTCGAGGAAGAGCCTCGTCATATCTAACGCTGGCCTTCTCACCATGAACTGCCCAGAACGTATAGTCCTCAGGGAAAGGCTTCACAAGCAAATGTTCCTTCACAACATTTCGTGGATGCCACTTCTTGAACTTGCATTTCCGCACGGACAGACGATCTTGCCGTTACAGCTGGCGTGAGTGAATGCAAAATCTAAGAAACTATTTAATCCGTACAAATATTCAGGAGAATTGCGCTGCAACCTTATCCATGATTTATCCATAGCTACAAGTGAGAGAGAAGAAGATGAGTGAGAAGAGAATGACGAATGCCTAAAACCTTATATTTTGAAAATCCAACGTTTATAACTTTGTAGCGGTTATTAAACCGCTACACCAACCGCTACAGAAATTCCAACGTTTATAATTTAGTAGCGGTTACATATATAAAACCGCTACTAATATTCAAGCCGTTAATTGGTGGGAAATTCAAAATGTACTTGTTGAGTATTAGTAGCGGTTTTATATATATAACCGCTACTAATGTTCAACGAATTAGTAGCGGTTATATATATTAAACCGCTACTAATATTAAAGCCGTTGGACATTAAATATAAAAATAATTTTCTCATTTGTAGCGGTTATACATGAGATAACCGCTACAAATGTGCACAAAGGCGGCAAATTTCAAAATTCAAATGATTTGAGTATTTGTAGCGGTTACTAGTAAATAACCGCTACAAAGTTATATATTTGTAGCGGTTTCTGAAGGGAAACCGCTACAAATATATAAGTAAATTTGTAGCGGTTATGAGTTCAAAACCGCTATAAATATATATCTTTGTAGCAGTTATGAACTAATAACCGCTACAAATATATACATGTGTAGCGGTTTTAACTTAAAACCGCTACAAATATATATATAATTTTTTTTTTTAAATTTAGATTTAAATCATTTATAAATTATTTCAATGCGATATAATAATATAAATATAATTATATATAACACAATAAGAAAATTCTGAAATAAAATCTCATAAATATTTACAAATATTTAAAAGAAAAGAAAATGTCCTAAACTAAGAAGCTGGGGGCTGATCCTCTGGTGCTCCCTCAGGTGGGGCTCCCTCAGATGCCGCTGGATCGGGCCGCTGCGTAGACTGAACCGCACCATCCTCATCAGCAGGAGGAGGAGCTGTAGGAGGAGGAGTAGTGCTCGGGACGACGTAGCGAGGGACAGGGGGGACCGCTGGATGCTGCTCGTCCGGGAACAGCCGACTCCATGCTCCCTCGAGCATAGTGTTCGCGATCTCACGCCACTGCGTCTGCTGCGCGTACATAGCGTCTGCGTGGATCTACAGCTACTGCTGCTGCTGCACCTGCATCTGCTGCTGCTGCGTCTGCTCCAAATTTGACCGCAGCTGGTCAATCGACTCGTCCCTCTGACGTCTGACCCCTCTAGAGCTGCCAACCTCAGAGGCGGCGCTCCTGCCGTAGATCATGCTAGGTCTGGCGCCTATCCCCATCCCCCGCACTTGTCCGGGGTGCTCAGGCTGAGCCAGACCCGCCTTCAGAGGAGCTGTCGGGTCCACTGACCCCTGTGACTCCTCAGGCTGGGTCTGTCGCAGCTCAGCCTGCGACTGCTGCATCCGCTCCTGCCATTTTATGAAACAATTAATAATTACCATTTTTCATTATTAACTTGGTTTTATAAAAACTATAATAATAAAATAACTTACAATGGCCGCCTGTGCCTGCTGAGAGGTCGCAGTCCCGTCACGGTGTCTGTGTGTGATGGCGTACAGCTCCGCATAGTCCGTCTGACTGTTCTCCTGTTGTGCCTTCGTCTCCTGAAACAATTACAAAACAATAATTATTGTTATGAATTAATCAGCTAAAAGTAAGTGATATTTTGAAAACTTACCAGCTCGCTGTAGGTCACAGCGAAGGTCTTCGATCCTGCAGTGTGGTGGATCGTCTGCTGGGCCCGGATCTCGGCGTTCCTCCGAGCAACCTCCTGGAAAAAAAAATTAAATGTATTATAATTTAAAATTAAATACAAAATAAATTGATATTATAATTTAATATTTAACAATTACAAAATTATATATCAAAAATCTAATAAATACATTACCTGCGCCTCAGGGCTCCTCCTGAACTGGACAAAACGCGCCCAGTCGTTCGGCGGCACGCCGTCCGGGACGCTCTCCTGCAGCTGCTCCAGAGGCATCGTCCCATCCCCGTCCACCCTGTGGAAGAGACGGTTCCTCCTGTTCCTCCAGGCGTCGCCCATCTTCACGAGGGCGTACCTCTTCCGGTTGGCCCGGAGGGCAAACCGCAGCTGAAAAAAATACATTTAAATATCAATAATTATAAAAAACATTATTTAAATAAAATAATTCAATAGAATTAATTAAAAAATTATTAATTAAATAGTTTTAATTACCTGAATCACCTCCTCCCAAGCCTGGTCCTTCGGCCCCCTCGGAATGTGCCTCTAGGATGGGAAGTGAAGGGGGAACCGCATCCAATTCGCTCCCAGGTCGCTCAGGAAGCGGTTGAGCAGGTGACCCCCATTGTGGATCGGCTGGTCAGTGCCCTCGTTCCACGGCACTATCACTCGCAGGGACCGGTACATGCTGTTCAGACCGGCCACATCCAGCCTCCTCGTCGACACGTTCCCCTGCTCATCTGCACAGTTGACCGCACGTTAGATAAATTATAATTCAAAGTTAACATTTCTAATTTAAATAAATAATTTACTAAATTAAAAAATTAATTTACCTTCGACCTGCACCTCAAACCCAGTGGATCGTGAAGACGACCCTCGTTGGTTGTTCTGCTCCCGAGCTTCCTCCTCATCGAGGAACCGCTCCATCTCCCTGAACCCCATCGGCATATCGAACTCCTCCTCGTTGAGGAAGTCCTCAACGCTAACCTCTGGTCCCTCCACCTCAGGCACCTCTGCTGCGGTCGTCGCCTGTGGGATCGTCTGCGGTTCCTGTGAGGGGATGGGCTGAGATGCCTCGGTAGACCTGCCTGCGCGCTGCCCCCTCCCTCTGCCCCCTGCCCGGCTGCTGCCACCTCGTAAAGTCGGTCTGGGGAGCTCAGGGGCCTTCCCCTTATCCTGCCCTAAAGCCATATCAACTATACAAATTAAAAAAAAAATTAGTCCATTATTATAAAAAAATATAATAAAAATAAAAATAAAAATAAAAATACGTGTTATATACGTACCTCAAGTGCAAATACTGCGGAATACGGACCAAAAACTCCTATAGATACGTCTGAACGCTCAAATCTCGAAGAAATCACTCAGAGAAACCTCAGAAAACAAAATGAGCAAACGGAGAAATGAAGGAGGCGGGGGGTTTAAATAGCCAGTAATTAGTAGCGGTTATTAAAATAACCGCTACTCTAACCGCTACAAATATCCAAATTTGTAGCGGTTCTACAATAACCGCTACAAATCTTCACAACGTTTGAAATTCTGTAGCGGTTATTGCCCAGAACCGCTACAAATTTGGAGTCTCTTGGAATTCTGTAGTGATTTTCAGTAAAAACCGCTACAAAATTCTGACCTTTGGTATTTTGTAGCGGTTTATGTGCATTAACCGCTACAAAGTAAACCGCTACAAGTTTTGGCGGGAATTTCGCGCCAAATTTGTAGCGGTTTTTTGTAGGAAACCGCTACAAAATATCTTGCCGCTACAAATTTGTAGCGGTTTAGGTAAAAACCGCTACAAATGCTATAATTTGTAGCGATTATATTAAACCGCTACAAATGCACCGCTACAAAATGCCTTTTTTTTTGTAGTGCATGGACATTCTCAAGAGAAGCCACGTGTCATAGGAGGATTGAATCACGTTGCTACTTTATATTTTTATTTTTTAATTTTCAAATGCCACATGGACGTTCTCAGGATAAGCCACTTGTCAGTCTGTATGAGAACCCATCACCACCTGAAATGTAAAATGTATCTACTCCCATTCTAACTTGCGACCTCAAGATCCTGATGATGCCCTCGCAAGCTCCTTTGCCAATTGCACCAAAATAAACTTGCAATATATTATTATCTAAATATATATTTGTTATATATATAATGTTATTAAAATTAATAATAAATTAAATAAAAATTTGAAATAATATTTATGTATTTATGATAAATTAATTTCAAATTCAAAAATTTTAAATGTTTAATAAATTTTCTTATCAGTATATATTTAGCCAATTTTTTAAAAAATTTTATTTTATTTATAATTAAAATTATTTAAAAAATAAAAATTTAATATTATAAATATTTTTTTAATATAAAATGATAAATATAATAGTAATAACTAATAATAATTTATGTTTAATTAAAATTAAATAATAACTAATATGATAATATTATAAATATTATTTTTGTATATAATATTAATAAATAATAACATAATGTTAATAATTAAGATTAAATAGCATTCATTGTTAACTAATATCTTAATATTATAAATATTATTTTTTATAAATTTATGAATATAATATTCATAAATAATAATATAATATAATATTAATTTCTAATAATATGCGTTTTGTTTTATTTTCAGTAAACATTATTTAATAACTAATATTATACTATTATAAATATTATTTTTAATATAAAATTTCATAAATTTTTTATTTTTGCCATGGAATAAGTTATGGAATTTATTTGTGTCTAATTTAGCTAGCCACTAAAAAATTCTGTCAGAAAATTCGACAGAAAAATTTCTGACGGAATTAGCCATTGAAAAAAATTCAATGGCGAAATCCATCAGAAATTGAATATTTTTTTGTAGTGTTTATTTATTTTTTTGTAGTAATAATTTTACAAACGATTGAATTTGAACCTTTTTTTTTATTTAACGGTGAAAATGACATTATGAGAAGAAAATGAGAAAGAGAAAAATGTAAGTGTGTGAAATGAATTGGGTGGTCTTAGTTAGGAAGTGGCAAAGTACGATGATGATCTCACTCGGAAAAGAGTTCAAATTCACTGTCTTTGAATTGAAACCAATTCGATACGCCTATTTGAAGTGAGTTCACATATTCATAGTGATATATTATCGTCTTCTTGAGGCTTTGCGCATCATCTTTTTTTCCCCCTCTTCAGGGTTAATGCAAGTTAATTTAATCATAATCTTAATTGGACAATGATTTACATTCATTTACTTTTAAATAAAACTTAATTACATTACTTATCATAAAATGAATATAATGACTCAACTTTTTAAAATGAAATACAAACCTATATATATGAGTGAAATAAATGAGTGAATTCTTTTATTAGTAAGTGTAAAAGTGGAATGATCTCACTTGCAAAAGAGTGATTCACTGCATTTTGCTTTAACAATAAAAGCAATAAGCCTTTCTGGCAAAAAAAAAAAAAAAACTAATAAACCTAATTGAAAGGGTACCAGTACCACAACGCTTCATAACGATCTTATCATCTTCTAGCCTTTGTGCATCATGTTTTTTTAGGGTTAATGCAAGTTAATATATAATCATGAGATCTTAAGATGACGATCTGCATTCATTTGCTTTTAAATATAATAATGTACTAATATATTCTAATTTCAAATTTAATTTTATGAGTTGTTGAACAATCAATATTGGTTATCAGACTAGAATTAAAAGGCATCTAAGGATAGAGAAAGTTTAATATACAAATAATTTTGTCACAAAAAATTATAATTAAATGGCAGTTAAAGTAATCCTCTTTTTAATAAGCATAGGTATCCTCTTATTAAAGGCAATTATATTTAAGGCATTTATGGGCACTAAATGTGGACACTTTCCTAGCGAGGATTCGAATATAGATTCGTCACATTGTGAGGGACTAGCCCCTTCCGCTAAGCACAACCTCTGCAATTAAAGTAATTCTTAAATTGGCTTGATAATAGGCCAAGTTTTTTTTAAAAATATTTTTTACATCAAAGAACGAGTCTAATTTGATAATTATTTTTTGTATGATTTAACTGATGATGTAAAAATGTTAGTAAAAAACTGATGTAAGAATATTGTTTTCCAGTAATATTAAACCTAGAATATGTACACAACAAATCATATATAACCCTAATCAAATTAAACTGTTTCTCACCTCCCAAAGTGGTAAGTGCTTTTGGGATATATAAAACGGGGAGTCCATAACCCTCTACACAACAAATTTGATAACCCTACACTTCAACGATCAATATAATTAAGAGGCTAGGCTGTATCACTAATAATTATGGGAAACGAGAAATCTCTATACATAAACAAATTAAACTAAATCAAACTATTTTGGGTGCATCAAAGATCAAACCGTAGTCTTTTTCAGGAAGATCAAATGACCTAAGTTTGCTCTTCGTGATCATATGTCTTCATCCAAAAACCATATTTTGTTGACTCTGATCGTAGACAAGAACAAGTCCAAAGTATTGAATGCTGAAGCAGGAAAGGACTTCGTGGATATTCTACTAAGCTTCTTAACATCGCCCTTATTTAGGAACTGTTTCAAGGCTTACAAGTGTGGAATCTTCTGTACATCCTCGCATATTCAACTGTATAACATCTCGGCGTTTATAGTTTTTTATTCTTTACTGGTATTCTATAAATTCTAATAATATTCTTTTATAAATGTAAAATATAATAATATCAAATATAAATTTTATTATTATTATTGTATAAATAATAATATTCTATAAATAGTTGTTATTCTAAGAATTTTATTGTAAATTTATTTCAAATTTTTAACTAACATGTATTTATATTATTTATTTTGTAATTCTAATTTTATCTATTTTATAAATATAAAATTTGAACCATAATAAAAATATTTTAGGAATATAATATAATTTATTCTAATTATATTTAATTATTTATATACAAAATTATTATATTAATTATTTTTTTAATTATATAATTATTAATTTAAATTTATTATTAATATTTATAATTAATGTTATTGATTTATTTAATTTTAATTGATAAATAAAAAAAACCATGGGACTTGAATAAAATTTTGTGAAACTATAATAACCTAATAAAAAGCAAAGAACTATAATGACCTAATTAAAAATTAGTTGAAACTATAAGGACTTACATATTATTTATTCTAAAATAAATGTATTACATATTTATTGTTTTAACTAATTTTAACTTTTTTCTTAATCAATTCTTGTCCTTATTATAAGTTTCATTTGACCAAGTCTCACATACCAATAAATGGAAGCTAACACATTTAACATGTTTTAAATTGATTGAATTTTTCAAATTTAATGTTATTTAATAATAAGTACTAAAATGCAAGGCTGTCAAATGCACGAGTTTAAGCAAACTCATGATAGTGACATAAACTCATATCATAATTCATAAGAGTTTACTTTTACCGTTAAATAAGTATTAATAGTGTATAATTAAATAATTAAAATATAAAAAATTATAACAATTTGAGTTAAATATATTTTAAGCCCAAATAATTAAAAGTAAATCCAACAACATTCATAATTTATCATATTTAATAAAGAAATTTCTATGTAAATCCACTGAGCATGATCGGACCAAAGAAGTTATCACAGGTTTAATGGTAAGTTAACATAATTTTATAAGATAGAAACGTAAAAACGTTAAACTCGGTATATAAACTCATGAATTTAGCCGATTTTACAGTGGTCACGAGTTTACTAGTGACTTCACTCAATTTTGTAAGCTAAAAATATAAAAATGGTATACTCAGAGAGTCAACTCATAAGTTTTACAACAATGCTAAAATGCATTTTTACTCACCTATTTTTTTCATGGGGATAAAAATGAAAAACAGTCAATAATGACCCTCAAGGGAACTTGTATTTAAAACCAACATTTTTTTACCAACTAGACTTATGTTTTTTGTACATAGTGTAAGGATTTGATTAAATAGTTTGGCCATGCTCATTATGTTTTTTGTACTGTTCTGATTTTCTTTTTTCTCTTTTCCTTTTATTCTTCTCCTCAATTTGTGCTTATATAATATCCCTCCTATTCTTAATAAATATCCATTTACTTAATTTAATTAGACTAAAAAAGTTCATTAATATGACATATTAAAATACCCTAATTATCATTTTTAATTTCTTTTATGTTTTTCATACTTGATTATTGTTAAATGAGCATTAATAATAATAAAGTATAAAAAATAATAAATATAGAAAAGAGATCTTACATTTAGGATAAAGAAAAACTTCCCAATTAAATCACAAGAGTATATTTTTTATAAATTAGCTGCAGTAACGGCTTACGAGAGTAGAACTTTTTTTTTTTTTTCTTTTTGCGTTTGTCCATCCAAAATAAGTAAAGTTAAACCCTGTATTTAAGTTGTTCCGCCCAACTACCTAGAACTTTCCTAGACATTACTGGCATGCTATATATCAAATATAAGTAAATTGTGCTCGTTTGTAATAGCTTATTTTTAGGTAATAAGTGCTTATAAATCGTGATTCACGGTATACGAGATAAGTATGTGAGAGGAGTTTTATCTCGGCTTGCGTAATAAGGACTTATTTGCCCCCAAAACGTGTTTCTAAACACAGCCATCTCGTAGCGTCTCGCTTAACATCACTTTTATATGGTTTTGTTATAGTACACCCTGCTTTTATACACAAGTGTTTAGTCCTAAATATAAGTCATTTGTAAGATAATTAGTGACATTTTTTTAATTTTACCCATATTTAATTTCTATTAGGAATGAAAGAGAAGAGAGAGATGAGAATGATTTATAAACATAGAGAGAGACAAAATTAAAGTTTTAATACTACCACTCTTGTCCTTGGAGACTATTTGGTCAAAATCTTGTCCTTAGAGACAAAATTAAACTTTTAAATCTAGTTGGTTAAATTTTCTTGTCCTAAATATAAGTCTAGCCAAAGAGTTATTAAAGACTATTTTCCAAAATTTTAGGCCTCTAGAAAATATAGGTGAGAGAAAATATGCAACATCCTTTTTTCAATGGTCATTATTAAATAAGGGTAAATTTAAAAAAGTCAACTAATTTAAGACATATTAGATATTGTAACTTCCATTTCAACTTCCATTTCTTGTTCGGTGAGATTTGGTCAAATTAGACTTATAATAAGAATCAAAGTGACAAGGGCAAATGTGAAAAATTTTATCAATTTAATGTATTCTTTAATATGCACAATGAGGTATAAGTGTCTTACATATAGGAATATAGTGGCATGACTAAATAAATACTCTCTAATATCTACAAGATAAGACATTTTTAGAATAATGACTTGGTTTATAATATAAGTTACTAATAAAATAATTAATATTTATTTATGAAATTTACTCCTATAATTAATGTTTACATATTACTTCTTAATTTCTCTCTCTCTCTCTCTCTCTACTTTATTTAATATAGATAAAGTTCAAAATTTCTTTCCATATACGATAAATATATTGAGTTAACTACTATATATATATATTTTTTAATTCTGATGATTTAGTTGGAGATATATATGATGTACCGGAAGAGTAAATAATTTGAAAAAGACAGAGAGAAGAGGACGAGAAGGCGTAGATCGACGCGCATCCACTAGCCACTAACCAACAAAAAGTAGTTGTCACATTTTATCTTCTGAGAATGAGCACTCGGTTGCGAGGGCGGATGGGAAATTCCGAGAAAAGGCTGTTGAAGTATCTCTCTCCCTTTCGTGACAACGGTTTCCGGGAAGCAGTGTTAGCCGTGGTTATATATATGTGTGTGTGTGTGTGTGACCTTGTTTCTGGCACGAATAACGAAATTAAAAAAAGAAAAGAAAGAAATCTTTCATAATCTGATTTGCTTTTGTTGTTTCAGATTGAGAGAACAAAAGAAAGAAGCTAGCAATGGCAGAGAGTACTGCAAAACTTATTGAAGGAGCTGATCTGGACGTGGTGCTTCAGGAGCCGTTGAAGAAGACCATGGAAAAGATGGAGAAGGCTCAGGAGAGTAGATCCAAACTCCAAGTATTCAGGTCGATGACCTTGAAGGATTCCACTTCGTTAGTGGAAGAGATCAAAAACTTTAAAGATCACTTGGATCAGCCAAGAGAAGAAATAGCAAAGCTGATCCAGGAAAAGGAAGAACGAGATATGCTAGTTGGTAAGTCTCTGAAGGAGGTGAGGAAAGTTGTCGAAACAATGAGCAAAGAGAACTCTGTGCCTGGAATTACATGCTTGCCTCCTAAGAGCCCTGGATTCATTAACGGCATAGAGGAGGAGCCCTTGTTGAGGTTGAAGATGGAGGTCCTCAAGTATGGAGCATCTACTCTTGAGTTGACGGGTCTACGAAGATCCGGAAAGGCCACGTTGGTTAGAAAGTTCGGTAGCGATGACCAAGTCAAAGGTAACACAACTCTTTTTCTTTTATTTGTTTTTGGGAAAACTATTATTCTTGAAGTATCTCTAGTTTATTTTAATTTTTGATTTATTATTGTGTGTTTTTTTCAATTTATTAAATCTTTAAAGTTTACTTTGTTTTAGCACCATTATCTTTTGTAACTTTGCTCTATTAGCATGGTTCACCCCTATACATAAATTAATTGTGCTAATAGAGTAAAATTAAGAGATTTAATATTGAGAGAAAAACACCCAAATGTCAAATTAAAAATTGAAAGAAACTATAGATATCTTAAGAATGATTTTCCTCCTTTTAGAGATAATCGGACCTGTTAAGGCCCAATATTCAGTAATGGGGGCCCAATCTTGTTGGGGGAGCTCCTCATGAGTCAGGAGTTTGGAGGAATTTTCCTTTCCTTTTCTCTTTTTAATCACCGTGTGGGGGAAAATCAGGTAAAAATCAGGTATGATGGATTAGAGTCATACTTAGACTGTCAAACCAGTCATTTTCAGAGTCCGATCTGATTTCGGTGCTCATCAAAATGATGAGCATCCAAATCATCATATTTGTACCATTCAAATTTGATCTCAATGATCTAGATTTAATTTTTTTTATCTTTATTTTGCTAAAACATTATTTTAATGGGTATATAATTTAAAATAAAGATAATCTTTTAATTATTATTTTTTTCAAAAAAATAATTTTTATTTAAAAATGTCAATTAAAAAAAATCTAAAATGTCTAAATCATATCTAAATGGTTCATATTTATATTTTTTTTAGATCTAGATAGTCTAGATCTGATTGGTTGGGAGTACTCATCATTTTGGTCACCACCCAAACCATATCCCCTCCGAGCATGTGAATTGTGAACCAAATGGGGCCATCCTTTCTTTTTCATTTTGACCAAGGCCATACTTTAAATGGACATGTCCTAGACCAATACAAATTAGCAAGCTTTTGCGCTCTTAAATACGTCGTCCCCAACAACACGCGCGCGCACACTACAAAGACAAACCATTGTTATACTCAAATGTTATAAAATTTGTGTGATGAGCGCATCACCAATAATGGAGGACGCAAGATTGAGACGTTGTGCTGACGAAGATGAGCAGAAGATGAAGACCAAGAAGAAGGTGGTGCCGCCTAAGAGAGGCAGCATCAGGCTTCATATAGTTTATGCTATCTTCAACTTCATTCCCATATATGCTGCTCTAGTCCTTCAAATTCACGAATAATAAATAATCATCTATCCTTCTTATCTGTCTTCTTTAGTTTTCTGAATATCTAGGTTTACACTCCTTTTGTTTGTTGTGTACTTAGGACACTTCATGTGTGTGTGTATAATACTCTAGTCCTTAATATAAAATATATTTAAGGAGTTGATATTAATCCTAAAGATAAGATAAATTAAAGCTTTTGTATTTATTAATATTTTACTAATTTACTCATTTTGATATTCCCTCAACAATAATCAAAGAGGAAAGGAAGGGAGAGAATTAAGAAAAGTGTCTAGGGTATTTTATAAAATATATGTCATATTAATTAATTTAATTTAATTATTTAATCTCATCCAATTAAGTAAATATATCTTATATTAAAGATCGAAGGAGTGTATATATATGCAGGGTAAGGTGCGAATCCACCCATCAAGTATTTGTGAAAGCACACCCACTATTGCAAAATTGTAAATATATGACACTTAATACTTGATGGTTAAATAGTTTAACCGTTAAATATCATTTCCATATTTTATTTTAGAAAAATGAAAAACATATGTGACAGTTCCATGCAAACAACAACCAAGTAAAAGATATCTTATATATGATCATTCAATGTAAGAATTGTCGAATATAATAATACTTGATGTGTACTTATAAGAAATAATTGTCCAGTGAAATTTTCAAATGATTTGTCTTTCCACCTCCATGCGTTAGCCTTTTTTTTGGGGTGTTTAAATCTGGGTTCGGGACCAGGATTCACCACTCCCGATTCCAATCCTGGTTTTTGGCCAAGATGCAAATTGCAACTCGGTAGCGGTCCCGATCCCGGTTTGGTCCCGGTCCCGGTAATCCTGGGTGGGACCGGGATCAAATCGGGAATCCCGGTTTTTTTAAAAATAAATTTAAAAAATATTATTATATTATTTAAATTTTTTATAATCTAGTGTTTAAAATAATTATTTAACACTTAATAAGGCCATAATAATCACACAAATTGATCTAGAATTGAAGAATAACATTTTATTATTATTATTATGATCACCTTCATCATTTTTGTTATTTTTTTTATACATTATATAGTAGTATTAGTATCACGATATATACAGTTTAACTCCAACTAAATATGTTATACACATTTTATCAAATGATAACTTAAATTATGGGATAAAAAAATACAAAAATAAAATAATAACTTAGTTTTTAAAAAAAAAATAAAAAAAACCAGGACTGGGACCTAGATCACAAGGTGCGTGACCGGTTCCGGTCTCGGTCCCAGGTCCCATAGATCCTGGTCCCGATTTTCCCGATCCCGACCGGGACGGAAAATTCCCGAGATGAAAATGTTTGGGACCGGAATTGAACAACCGGGATCAGGACACTTTAAACCCCTAGACATGATAGCCAATTGCCTTTTCATTATCCACCACTACACATGACTGCTCATCATCAATTTTCAACCTGACTTGATGGTATGGAGCCGTCACATGTACTCTATTTAAACTCTTTATTTTTTTTTTCTTATTCTTTTTCATTGGCCTTCTCCTTCACTTTTCTTTTTTAAATTTTTTAATTTTTTAAAAATTATTTTTAAACAATTACGGTTTTCAAGTACATTTCTATTTCTATTTCTTGGTCTTTGAAAATTTTGCAGAATTGAAATATCTTATTATATTACCATACTAATAGGATCACGATGACGTATAAGATGGCGCGGATCAATATAATGCTTCGTCTTCTTTAGTTAACTCGTTCCTACATTTACTACTTTATCCAAGAAAAATTCCTTCGCTTACTACTTCAATTAGCCAAAAGAGGGTTTAAATAAGGAAAATCTTACTCAAGTCCCAAAAACCAGAAAAAATAATGAAAAAAGACCTAATCTAGATTTCTCTATCAAAAAAATCACAGTGTATATTTCTCCATCAAAAAAGTCCCAGGGACTTAAGTGATATAGATTCTAAATGTGAACTTACCTTATTGACAAGTGTATGTGACTATATTGACAAGTCATAAAGTGCCCATTAACAAGCCTATTTATGTTAACAGAACCAGCTCTCTTTGAAAAGTGTATGTCACTATATTGATAAGTCATAAAGTGGTCATTGACAAGCCCATTTATGTTAAATAAAATAACTCCCGTTGACAAGTATATGTAACTATATTGATAAGTTATAGAGTGACCATTGACAAGCCCATCTATGTCACAGAGATCTCTAGGGACTTTTTTTTATAGAGAAATTTACACCGAGACTTTTTTGATAAAAGAATTTACACTGTAACTGTTTTGATATTTTTTTCTAGTCCTTGAGACCTGAGTGACATTTTCCCTTTAAATATTATCCGTAATAAGTTAAATTTTTTTAAAATATATTAAAGAATGTTAAGAAAAATAACTTTGACGTAAAAAACTTGTACAGCATTATAAGGGTGATGGTTGTTAAACAACTCAAATTACTTCAAAACTGTTCGAGATAAACTCTATTATAGAATAAAATGAATTTATTAAGACTATCATGGGGTGAGGGTAAAAAATTAGAATTACTTAATTATAATATTTTAGCCAACAATTTTACAACTTAAAAAGCAAAAAGAATATAACAAGAATGGATGGAAAGTAATCATAGAAATTGTAGAGATGAGAAGAATGAAATGATAGTGATATTTGAAAATATTAAATAGGAAATTATCTATCAGAACTAGATTCTGCCGGCCTAAAAGGCTATCCGCACAAGAGGTGAATCAAGTGAGAATAGTGAATCTGGTGAATAGCTGATTTTAATTGTTTAAATTTATTTATACATTTTTTTACATATTATTATAATAATATTTTTATAAAATATTAACTATGGAGTATTGAAATTTTAATCCAATGCTAGTTTGTTTTAAGTTGGTTGACGTACAGCAAAATTAGAAAATGCGTATACAATGAACACAAGCCATGTTAATCATGATTTCTTCAACATAGGTAATATACATAGTTTGGTCCATACCAATTAGGAAAAAAATTTTGCCCACAATATAAGTTACTTGAAGAGTAATTAATATTTATTTATCAATTTTTCTCTTATAATTAATGCTTCAATATCGCTATTTGTATTTTTCTCTTTCTTTCAAAATCTTATTTAATATGGATAAAGGTTCAAAAAAAAATCAATTTAAGATAGATTTAATGAGTTAATTTTTTTTTAATGAATTAGTTGAAGTGACTTATGTTGTGGATAAGAAGGAATACATATCATATGCTATATAGTACATTTAATTTAGACCATAATTCTTTTATTTTCAAAAATCAAACTATTCAAATTTAATCAAAGGTAAATGTATATATTTAGTCCTCTAATTTCGCCCAAGGTTTCATTTTATTCTTTTAGTTTTATAAAGTGTTTTCTTAATTCTTTATGTCTAACACTGTTAACAAAGAATGTCAACACATATTGAAATTTTGAATGTTGAAAAAACCTTTTCAAATGTGGCCATATTAATTTTATTTTTCAAAATAACAATAATCAGTTATAAAAAATTATCATTTGAGACTAACGATATTAGGGGGAAATTATTGAAAATATGCTTTTCAAAATTAAGAGGCCAAACTGAAACTTTGTACAAAGTTAGAGTACCAAATGTATTTTTGTCTTTAATCAAATAATTAAATAACACATGTTCAGATACGTGCATCGAATTTGAATGTACACATATTACCAAAAAAAAAAAAATGAATGTACACATGGAAACTAGCTAGAAATTTCAAACTCGCGGTGTCAACTGGCCCCCATGGCCCTCCTAACATAATACAAACACACTTTAATTTGCCTCTCATATATATATATATATATATATATGTTTAAATATACAGATTCCGAATGATTAAATTCATTACATATATATACACAAACATATATATATATGTATATATTATTTGTGTGATGAGAGAATCGTCATCAATGGCAGGTAAAAGGATGAGATATTTTGCAGATCATCAGCAGCAGATGATGACGGTGATAAAGAAGAAGGAGGAGGAGGTGATGGTGCCACCGAAGAGAGGGAGCATTAAGCGTCGTATATTTTCGGCTATCTTCAGCTTTATGGCCAACATGATTTCCCAAATTTGCTGCTCCAACAATTCAAATTAGAGGGAATTACGCTTTAGTCATCAGGAAGACACATTATTACAAGCAGGCCCCTTAAAATCCTAAAAAATCCAACAAGTCCCATGGAACTTGTGGGTAATATATTCCAATTGTTAAAAGACGTCCTTGCCCTTTGAAATCATTACATGTCAAACTTTGTTATTTGTATGACTTGAATAGGGGCAAGGGCGTTTTTTCAAATTAGAATATATTACCCATAGGTCCCTTGGCACTTGTTGGATATTTGATGATTTTCAGAGACTTGATTGTAATAATTTGTCTTCCTTAAGACTTCAATGCAATTTTCCCTTCAAAGAAATTATATGTAATGCCCTATTTTTATTGTGTGTTTGATTCATGAATTACCATCCTTCTTGTCGTCTTCTTTGTTTTTATTTTTTTTTGATAATAGAAAGTTTAGGTAGGTTTGGCATTAGTCCCGTACCAAGGTCAGGGCACGGCCCCAGGGCTCTTCGAGTGCTTACAAGGGACTTATGAGATCGCCTATCAATGAGATCTCCCTATCGGTCAGAGGGTTCGAACATACTCCCTTGTGATCAGGGTGGCAAGACCTTAACCAACTATGCCAAACCTCATTGGCGTCTTTTTGTTTTTAACATGTGTTAGGTAGCCTCTATGTTCGCTACTGGTTTATGTTTCTTTCTTGTTATAAGGAGATATTTCTTCATCATCTTCATGCATAACAGTTTGATACTTTGATCCATAATGATATTGATGAGCCGCGTTTTATTTCTTCTACATTTATTTATTAGAGGATGCCAAATACGTTGTCTCATATATATATATATATTGCACCGAATTTGAGAAATGGGTTATATCATATATGTACGTACTGTTTATATGGCTTAGGTCTTATGTATATATAATTTTATATATATATATATATATATATTCAGTATTGATTTTATTTTTTGCCAGCAGTCTTGATTTTTTGTTATTAGTATTGTTATTAAACTCGTGAGTTGACTCTTCAAGTTTATCGAACGTTTTTATGTTTCTACCTTATTAAATCGTGTTAAATCACTCTTAAATTAGTGATAGTTATAAACTCGGTTAAACTTATGATTTTATACATCGAGTTTACAGTTTGTACGCTTCTAGCTTACAAAATTGTGTTAACTCACTCTTAAACTCGTGCTTATTGTTTTTTATTTTATCACACTTAGTTACTTTATATATGTATTTTATAAAAAATTCTTTTTTCAGTAAGATAAATTATGAATGTTGATAGATTTAATTTTAACTGTTTGTATTTAAAATATATTTAAATCAAATTATTGTAACTTTTTATATTTTAATTATTTAACTATACAATATTAATAACTATTTATTGATAAAATTAAACTCTTATAAATTTATGATTCGAGTTTACCATACAATTTTACATAACTGGCACGAGTTTGCTTAAATTCGTGAGTTTAAGAACTTTGATTATCATAGTATTAATTAGACAGTAAAATTAGTAAAATGATGGAATGAGATAATAAATAATTAGGCTTTAATAAGATTAGGTTTCCCGATGCGGCTGACTTGATGATTAATGAATTCACATGGACAAGCTCTTTCTCAGGTTTCTCTTTTCTATTCTCTCTTCTCTCCTGTTTCTTCACTTTTCCTCTTCCCCTTCTACATCAATTAGGCAACATTTTATATTTTGAAAGTATATGTAATCGATAGGATTTTTTTTTTGTTTTTGATTTTTGACCAGCGACATGATATTATTGTCAGAGTGATCATATTTTTTAATTTGAGTTAACTAAGCTTTGCTGGCAAAAAAAAAAAAAAGAATAAAAATAAAAACTAATCTTTGATCTAAAACGTAACTGATGGTCGGTCAACCTTAGTTTTATTAGGATCTAGATTGATTTCTTTGGAGTTGGTTTATTAAGCCTCTATGCATTTACTTCCTTCGATCCTATTTATAAACAACTTTATTCTTGATTGCGTAAATAGAACTAGTAGTTAAAAGCAATAAGTGTGTCAAAATTGTCATGTTTTTTTCCATATATGCCCCTATTTATAAAAAGATTATAGGAGAGAGAATAGATAAAAAGTATGAGAGATAATGAGTATAAGATATGAAAAAGAATGAACATGTAATAAAGGTAAAATAGGAAAAAGAAGCTTATATTTTTAGAGAAAGAGTGAAAGTTGCTTATAAAAGATATCAGCCCTATGAGAGAGAAGTTGCTTATAAATAGGAACGGCGAGAGTATATTTTTTTTTTATCGGAAGCCTCTATGCATTTATCAATTCGTATTTGACCAAGGATTTAAATAATACAAATTAAAGCTGAATCCATCTCGATCTTTTTTCATTACTTATTTATTGATTGATTAAATTATTATATCATTAGAAGAAGGGATAATTAATCTGCAAGTCCTTATAGTGTCAACCAATTTTTAATTGGGACCCTATATATATTTTTTCTTTTTATTAAGTCCTTATACTTTCATTAATTTTTAATTAGGTCCCTGTAATTTTTTTTTCTTTTTATCAGATCCTTATAGTTTCACATGATCTTTAATTGGTCATTGTAATTTTTTATTTATCAATTTAATTAAAAATTAAATAAAAAAATAAAAATAAAAATAAAATATTAATTTAATAATTACATAATTAAAAAAAGTAATTAATATAATAAATTATTATATATATAATTAGAATAATCAATTATCGTTATATTTTTAGAAAAATTATATAGCTATGATTTCAACTTTATAATTATGAAAATAAATAAAAAAAGAACAATAAAATAAAGTATATAATATATGTTTGGCTAAAAATTGATCATTAAGAAAATTATTATAGTAACTTACTATTTATAGAGTATTATTATTTATACAATAATATTAACAATATTATAATTAACAATATTACATTTTAAATTTATAGAATAATATTATTAGAGTGTATGGATTCAAGAATAAAAAGTTCTAGGGACCTAATTAAAAACTAATGAAACTATAAGGACCTAATAAAAATTAAATAAAAAACTATAAGGACTTAATTAAAAATAAATGAAAGTATAAGGATATGATAAAAAGGAGGAAAAATGGTAAGAACCTGTTTAAAAATTGGTTGAAACCATAAGAACTTATAGATTAATTATTCCTTAGAAGAAATCAGAATATATAAGTTCTTTAATTACGGGAGTATTTGTCTCCACTAATAACTTGAATTTAATATAAATTAAAAAAAATACTTCCCGCCTCATATTTCAATAAAATTTCATTTCTCCCCCTCTCCTAAAAAAATTATTTATTGCTATGTATTTTTGAAATATAATTTCTCCTCTAAAAGAATTCTCTTGACTCTTCATTTTAATCTTCATTTCAAGCTTGGTTAAAGAGGGCTTCAACAGCTATATGAGGATGATAATTTATTTTGTTTATATGATTTGATTAATACTTTCTGGCATAAAGGAAATTAATTTTTTATCAAGGTGTCTCCTTATCTCCTGAATCAGTAATTCATGAAATACGTGGGAAAGTTGATTACAATTGTTTGGCATTCTCTTAAAAAAAAATCTCTAAGTCTTGGGAAATAAGGAAAAAGTTTCTCACTTTCATAATTCCATATCTATGGAAAATTGGACTCCAATTTTAAATAGAAGAAAAGAAAGAAGATCTTCTGTCAACACCTATTAACATTTTGACACGCGTAGAGTAATAAAGATATAGTTCCACAAGCATACAAAAATAGTACAAAATATACTGATATTAAGTACATATTTACATACATGATTCATCCCTGCAGGGTTTGATAATATTTAAAATTTGTCCAAAACTGTCCAAAACAGAGGTCACATATAACCACTAGCTAATATCTCGAGTTCTGCACCCTCATTTGCTCGTATCAGCTGCCTTTCCCTTAGAGCCGCTAGCTCTTGTTGGAATTTTGTTATTATGAAAAAGGGTGAGATTCAAACGAATCTCAGTAGTAACAAAGAATCTATCATATTAAATGCAACAAATAATGCCAGGTATCACATATACACTACTACATAATATACTTATAACTACCCTAAAGGATGTCCCTTTTTGAAAAAGTGACGCCCAAAATATTGCCGGGTGGCATATGTGTAATTATAGATGAAAATTGGAAAGGTTGGCGCATCAAATATAATTGAATCTCGCACCTGAACTTGGTAGAAAGTGTTTTAGACGTCCCCAATCAAAATGGGGACATCTAAAGACTGTTTTAGACGTCCCCAATCAAAATGGGGACGTCTAAAGACCCCCATTTCCGCACAGCATATCATATAGAGTAAAAAAAAAGAAAACATTTAGACGTCCCCAGAAGAGTTGGGGACGCCTAAAGAACTGACTTTAGACGTCCCCAACTGATCTGGGGATGTCTAAAGGCAACTTTAGACATCCCCAGACCAGTTGGGGACGTCTAAAGCTTAACATGAGATGTCCCCAGCTGGTCTGGGGACGTCTAAAGCTACCTCACTTGCACTGGTCGACATGACCAGTGCATGTACAGTGTCAGAAAGTCCTTTACTTTACTCTTTAACTCCTCCCATCTTCATCACTTCTGTCATTCCCTTCTTCGTGCTCTCCTCTCCCCTGGGCTTCTTGTTTTTTTTCTTCTTTCTCCAAATCTTGCTATACGGCTATCCCCTGTTTCTTCTTGGTCCTTCTTACCCTCTATTTCATCCATAGCGTTGCTCGTCATCGTCTTTGCTTTGCTGGGTTTGCACTGTTCTCTCTCATTCTCGCCACCGTCGGCCTCCCTCTTACCACCGTGGGTCATCTCCCTCTAAAGTTTCAGTAACAGGTTTGCTAACTAAACTTGTGAATGCTTAGCAAAATGCATTTGATTCTCGGCTGGAATTTAAGTGTGATTTGTGCTTGAGCTTTATCTTTGCTATTTTGGTGGTAGACTTAGCTTACTGAGACAATTGTTGTAATAATAAGGATGAGAGAAACTATATTTAATGTGCCTAAATTTCAAATTTCAATGTCAATGCATCTAGTGAAAATCTTTTAAATATTAATTAACATTAACTCCTATAATTTAAACTTTGAAATGGTGTGATTGATTGCCACCGAGACAGTCATATATACTCGATGAACTAAAATATTTAAACATTTACATACTTGTGAGGGTTGGCTGTATGATCGTTATTTTTATGCTAATTTACTTAGGTTCTTCAAGTACTGGCCAAAATATAAAATATTCGTTCTTCATCAAGTAATTATCAGCATCATTATTATAAATTTAGATTGTTTTACTTGCTAAGGATAATTCAGGACCCACGCGGTTTGATGAGTTTACAAAACCCTCCATCTTTATCATCATCATCAAAATTTGGGTTTGGGATGTATATAGAATATCCTTGGTATGTTCCATATATATTGATATGAATTAGTTTTAATTATATATTCATATACAGTATAATAATTTAGTATTATTATCCAAGACAAGATATTTTAAACCTAAAATGAAAGAAGTCAGTTTCAAATTAAAATACTGAGTTGTATATAAATTGTTTGTTTCAAAATTATAATTTATGGATGAATAGGTTATATATATATATATAGATGTTTTACGTTCAAATAAACTTCAACCATTGCCACATATGTCAGAATCATCCAAAATACTCTTAGGAGTCAAGATATACATTAGGAAAAATCCAAAAAAAACAAGTTTAAAATAGGGGGAAAAACAAATAAGGGAATCTAATATTACGAATCGTAAGTCATACTTAAGGGAGGAATCTATGATTAGCAAATGTTTCTGAATGAACAATCAAATACGCCCTAATTTCAGCAATCATAACTACAAGTCATTCTCTTTGACATGATTATTCAATTTCTATAGGGAAAAGATCACTGCACCCTCTCTAGCAAATTATTCTCAAACAGTTTCTAAAACTTTTTGAAACTTCATTGTACCCTTAGGTCTAAACAGAAATTAATTTTTTTTGTTGAAAAGACATTTAGGCCCTTGTCTTATATATGGTCGAGACAGTCTTATAAATTCCCACATGTGTCTCTTGTAAATACATATAGTTGATTTGTAAATTCCCACATATCTCACTTATGGTACATATCTGATTTAATATTTTGGTTTCTAAAATATAAGTGTATTCTGTTTGTGCTTGGTGCTAGAAACTAAAGTTTAGTTTCGTTTAAATTAAGCTGAGAAGGTTTGTTATTTTGATTTTGGGATGTCTCACTTTTAAGGGTAAATGCTGCCAAAATTTTGAAAAACATGCGTGTAAAAGGCAATTCCCCGTGTTGACAATTATTCTAAACTTGAGTGTAAATGGAAATGGCATAGGTGGTAATAAAATGGATTATAGTTGGATGAATGCTTTGAGAACAAGTGAAGAATATGAGAATGGGGTTGAAGAGTTTATTGAATTTGCTAGAAGGAATGCTCCAGCAAAAAATGGGATGTATTTTTGTCCTTGTGTCAATTGTTTAAATTAGAGAAAACGGGATGTTGAAGTTATAAGGGATCACCTACTTTGTGATGGAATAAATCTTCGATACACAAGGTGGATATGGCATGGTGAGGAAGTAACTGATTGTCCGTCGCACAAGAAGGAAGCTGTGGATGTCATAAATGAAGATAGAATCGAGAGAATGATTCACGATGTTGAGGTAGAATCCTTTGCGCAGTCGCATGAATATGACAGCCTGCGGAGTGATGCAGAGACACCGTTGTACCCTGGGAGTAAGTACACACGGCTGACAGGAACATTACATTTGGTTAACTTAAAAGCAACTTGTGGGTGGACCGATAGTAGTTTCACATTGCTGCTTGAATTGTTGTGTGATATGTTTCCAGACGATAATGTACTTCCAAATCGTATGTATAAGGCCAAGAAAATCCTATCTACAATAGGTATGGAGTATAAAAAGATACACGCTTGCCCTAATTACTGTATACTGTACAGAAAGGAGTATGAAGGTCTGAGTGAGTGCCCTAAGTGTCAAACTGCAGGATACAAAGTGAAGAAAGATAGTGGTTGTGGCGATAGGACAACTAAAAGGAAACCTGTAAAAGTTTTATGGTATCTTCCAATAATACCGTGCTTTAAGCGTTTGTTTGGCACTGTAAAAAAAGCAAAGAAGTTGAGATGGCATTTGGATAATAGAATATCCGACGGAAAATATCTTCGGCACCTAGCTGACTCTTTACAGTGGAAGAAAATAGATGAAATATTCCCTGAATTTGGCAGCGAGTTGAGAAACCTTTGGCTTGGGCTTTGTACAGATGGCATCAATCCGTATAGAACTCTTAATAGCACACACAGTGCGTGGCCAGTACTCCTTGTAATATACAACTTGCCTCCCTGGCTTTGTATGAAACGCAAGTATGTGATGCTTTCTATGATGATTTCTGGACCAAAACAGCCAGGAAACGATATCGATGTCTACTTGGTACCTTTGATTGAGGACTTAAAGAAGTTGTGGGAGAAAGGCGTAGATGTGTTTGATGCATATAAGAATGAGTCCTTCAAGCTACGTGCAATGGTTTTCACCATGATAAATGACTTCCCTGCATATGGGAACCTCTCAGGATACAGTGTGAAGGGGCATAAAGCATGTCTGATTTATGAAGCAGACACTCACTTCCACCAACTTAAACATGGAAGAAAAACAGTCTACCTTGGTTATAGGAGGTTCCTTCCTAGGTTCCACCCGTATTGTAGGTTAAGAAACCGTTTTAACGGCTTGCCGGAGCATGGAATGGCTCCAAAGGCATTAACCAGAGAGGAAGTTTACAGTCGGGTTGAACGTATCAATGTCCTACTCGGTAAGAATCAGAAGATGGCGGGTGAAAAGAACATATGGACGAAGAGATCAATTTTCTTTGATATTCCATATTGGCGTAGTCTTGACGTGAGACACAGTATTGATATAAAGCACATGGAGAAAAACGTTTGTGATAACCTTGTCAGTATGCTTTTGCACATTCCAAGGAAGACCAAGGATAGGATTGTTGTGAGACTAGACCTTATTGATATGGGAATAAGAGAACGGTTACATCCATAGCTAAGAGATGATGGTAGGAGGGCATACATGGAGCTAGTAGCGCATACACTATCAAAAGTGGAGAAAAGAAGTTTGTGTGGGTGTTTGTATGAAATTAAGGTACCACAAGGATATTCTTTGAATGTGAGAAGGTGTGTGTCAATGGACGATTTGATGTTAGTGGGAATGAAGTCCCATGATTATCATGTGTCGATGCAACAAATGTTACCAGTAGCTATTAGAGGCATTATGAAAGATGAAGTTCGAAGCACTGTGACGAGATTGTGTGTTTTATTTAATGCTATCTGTAACAAAGTCATTGACACTGAAAAGCTGGATGAACTGGAAGCTGAGGGTTATATTATATTATCCCAATTAGAGATGCACTTTCCTCCTTCATTTTTTGATATAATGGTGCATTTGACAGTTCATTTGGTAAGGGACGGATGAACTGGAAGATCATAGTAGCTAAGGTTCGTTCACTCCAAGTGGACGGATGGACATTTTGTCAACGGTGATTGGGAAGGCAGATCACCCTGGTCATGTTCGAGGGGAGGCAGGGGGAGTTCGTGTCATGAAGTATTTTGGCCAAGCCTCACATCCTTATTCGTCACAAGCTGAACTTAGTAGGGAGCTTATGGCCAAGATTTGGCAGGAAGTCACACAAGAGCTCGAGGCCAACCTTCGCGACAAGCTTCGACATGAGTTGTTGCCAAAGCTACATCTAGAGCTGATGCCTGAGCTACGAGTTGAAATGATGAAGATGTTTGAATCGCAGATGGCAACTACCGAGTGTATAACCCATTCATCCCCGGCCTTCTACAGCACCAAAGGAAGTTACAACCTGGTGGAGGAACCACTGGCGACCCTTCTCCCACTCCAGCACAGGGAGAACCTTCCATCCTCTCTTTGGATGCCCCAGTGCTGCGTGTAGTTGCAGATGCTCTCGTTCACACAGAAGCTACTACCTACCATAATCAGTAAATTCCACAGCATTTGCGTAGGGTGACTGTGACGTGTGTTCGAGAGGGGTAAGAAGGTATAGCCATCCCTATTCCTGATGACGAGGTTGCCACGATAGCTCAGGCGAGAGGATCTTTCATCCTTTGGCCTGTACATCTTATTGGCTTGTTGCCCCCAACACCTCCAATGGTATGGAACTACCTCACTTTTACTTGAGATGTGTTGACATCCTACCAACAATATGTTTTTTTATGTTCTAAAAGAACGAGCAGGAAGCAGAAAAATGGCCCTTCTTAGCACGACTGCAGTATATCTAGAAAGGCATTCGCCAGATTGATTTGCATATGCCTACAGGGATTGTGGGCCAGGGATTAGAGTATCACTTCACAATTGATAAAGAAGATCTTAAACAGTTCATTAAGTTGGAGGAGCTAGACATTGGATGGGGCAAATTTGCAATCCTTGACCTTTCTTGTAAAACTTTCTGAATCGTTTTATGATTAGGCCCATTTCATCATCGTCAAACTCCTTATCCTCATCTTGATTTTCTTCTTTTGCTTTTAGTGCTAGGCCTCTCTTTTTCTTGTCACTGATGTTATCTAGTTCCTGTTTGAACTTTAGTTTACTTTCATATTCAGAAAGACTTCCAAATAGAGAAGCAACTGATCTCATTGATTCTCCTTTTACTTCTTCTATCGCAGTGACTTTGGCCTCCCACTCTTTAGAAAGAATATTCAAAATCTTTCGTATTTGGGTATGTTGATTATAGACTTTCCCAAGTGCTACAAGTTGATTAACAAGATGAGTATATCTAAGTTCAAATTCAGATATCGACTCACCTGATTTCATTCAAAGTAGATCGAATTCAGTGACCAATGTGTTGATCCAATTCTCTTTTATTCCTGAAGTTCCTTCATGAGTTATTTCCAGAGCTTCCCACATTTCCTTTACTATTGGAAGTGTGCAAATTCTGAAGTATTCACTTTGACTCAAAGCACTTTGTATCATCAGAATTGCCTTGCTGTTGAGAGTGATAAGTTTCTTGTCATTGTCATCATATTCTGCTAGCGTCTTAGGAATTTTCTGAGAATCTACAATCTTTGTAAGTTGATAGTTTCCACTCTCAATCATATCCCATAGTCCATATTCAGTAGCCATCACAAATACTCTGAACTTTGCTTTTCAGAAAGAAAAGTGTTCGCCACTAAAACTTGGAGGTCTAGTGATGGATGCTTCGTCAGGAAGAATTCCTTCACCCATGCTTGCCATTGGATCCTTCTTAGGTTGTTATACCTTAACAAGAAGACTTACTCTCTGATACCAAATGTTAGAGCAAGCGTTTCACCCAAGAGGGGGTGAATTGGGTGATACTAAAAGTTTCATTGCAAATATAAAATTTGACAGTGAATATAAAGAAGTAAAGAGTAAGGAGAAATATCATCGAAGTGTACACCAGGAGTTATACTGGTTCGGCTACACCACTTTGAGCTACGTCCAATCCTCAAAGCATCTCTGAGTGTTTCACTATAGTTTTCAAGATTCAGTGGGTTCTTGGCATCTCGGTACAAGCAAGTTCCTTCGCCTGGACACTCACTCCCCCTTACAAGTTGTAATCCAATCCCAACTCAAGGTTCCACAACCTTAAGTTACCTCAATAACAAATATTGAGTTTGAATGAAATATCTCTCTTACAGAGTGAATAAGAATCACTGAAGTATAGATTTACAAGTATGTGTAAAAACAAAGTATTGAGCGTGAACTTGATAATGAGTTTGTGTGTGTTCTTGTTGTTATCTCTGTTTGGATGTTCGCATATATATAAATGTGTTGATAATGACCGTTGGAACATTTTCTTCTCACCCGTTAGAGTGTGCGCAACCACTGTTGACTTTTCCAGTTTTTGAAAAATATCCGTTTGTGGTAGGCGGCGATAGGAAGCGTTTGAACGTTGCATTTGACTTTCCTTATTTAGTAAGATCTCTTCATTGTTTATCTGTGAATATGCTAAGAATACTAATACAATGAAAGGTTAATCATATAGGAAACAAATCATTGAACGTTGGAATGATTTCTGAATTTCTGGACTTGGATACTCGAGTAGTCCCTCGAGTATTCATTAAGTTTACTTGAGTATCTTTGTGAAAACATTGATAGAGAGCAAGTCAATAAATGAACATTATATTACTCAGGTAGTGCATGGAGTAAACAAATTTACAAACCTTGGAAATACCTGTTTACTTGAGTACTTACTCGGGTATACAACAATTTTCTTCACAGGTTAGTCGAGTGGCTACTCGAGTAGTCTCTCAAATAACCTTCAGATTACTCGATGCTTCACTCCAGTAATGTTGGTAGGATTTCAGGCCGAGAGTACTTATAGTTTTGCTTACCTGTTTACTCGAGTACTGCCTCGAGTAAACATCTATTTTTTGTATAGCTTACTCGGGTAGATATTTCAAGTGCTTTGTATATAATTCTGTATATTACTTGATTACTGACTCGAGTAATCTCGTTCAAGTCTTTGACATAGAACAATTTAATACCTGCATACTTGAGTAGTGCCTCGAGTGAAGTGTGATAATAATATTTCAGATTAATCGAGTAATACCTTCAAGTTTTGTTTACCACAGTGAGTTACTCGAGTTGCTTCTCGAGTAATATTGGCAGGATTGGAATGCCAAGAGCAACATATTTCTTGAAGCAGGGGACTCAAGTACTGACTTGAGTAACGTTGGCAGGCCGAGAGCAACTAGAAGTGATTTCTCTTATTACTCGAGTACTTACTCGAGTAATATTGGCAGGCCGAGAGCAACTCATTTCCTTGTGGCAATTTACTCGAATGTGAACTCGAGTAACTCTTCTTTTCATTTCACATTACTCGAGTCGTCCCTCAAGTAATGTATCTGGCCGTGAGTTACTTGAGGTTCTGTGCTCTGGTTACTTCAAGTTTCTGTCTCATTACTCGAAGTTTTACTCGAGTAGCCCTTTAGAAATTCTGCTAGTGATGAAGTTTCTCAGCTTTTTTTCTTGGCCTTTCTTCATTACTCCAGTGCTTACTTCAAGTGATGTTTTGCTCTGTCATTACTTTATTCAAATTTGTTTGTTTATCAAAACTTTTTCATTCCCATTCTTTGTTATCATCAAAACATGTGAGATCTAACAATACTTTTGTGGTAGTTCTATATATTGTACATATAATTAGCATTATTGTTGTTGGATATAGATTGGATTTAGTCTTGGTTATTGTACAAACTGGGGACTTGGATATAGTCTTTTTAGTGCAATAACAGACTTGGATATAGATTGTTGTGTAGTTTTTGTGGTTTGTTAGTTAATTAGTTTGCTATTCCTTAAAATTATTGCATGTAGTAGAGTCTTGGGTTGATCACTGTGTTTCAAGTTGTTGTTTCTATTTTGCTGAACTGCTGTTGTTTTATTCTGTTGTTGGAATCCTATTTCTGCAATTTACATTTTCTAGATAGTGCAATATATAAAAAGGCCATTTTAAAAAAAAAACTTTCAACGTCCTTAAATAAAAAGGAACGTGGTAGAGTGGGTGGCGATACTTTAGATGTCCCCAGTTAAAATTGGGGATGTCTAAAGGCCACCTTAGACGTCCCCAGTTGGAACTGGGGACATCTAAAGGCCACCTTAGGAACTGGGGACGTCTAAAGTGGGACTTTACACATCCCCAGTACCAACTGGGGACGTCTAAAGTCTACCTTTCATGTCCCCTATTTTTCGGACGTTATTGATGTTTTTTCCACGACCCTCAGATAGATGTCCCTCTGTTTTCAGATGTTAAAAGGTCAAAAAAGGGACGTTAAAACCATTTTTTCTAGTAGTGATAATACAATAGAATAATTACACTGTAAATATGTTTCTCAAAATATGCACATTTCAGGGCCAACCTCTATTAGACCCTGAGTCAAGACCGACTACTATCAGAACCCGACTTCCGTACCTCAGTCCCCTGACTAGGCAGTGTGCCTTCTTGGTACCAAATTCTCATAATTGGATTCTATTTTAGGGCTATTGGGGTATTGTGTGTTTCTCCCCCAGATGGCACTTGTGATTTTCCCACACCAGTTAGAGAGTACATTATACATATAACAGAAAATGGTATACACAAAGCACATATAACTTTACATGGTGTATGAAGAAGAGAGTTACTACCTTAACCCTTTTTCCACCTTGTAAAACGTGTGCCTCGTAAAGCGTGCCACCGACTGGCTCTCAACTAGATCTTAAAGTGTCAAATGTACAAGATTTATGTTAAAATCCATTCATGTACCATTTTACGCACTTCTATAGTGTTTATGGTGGTTATATTAGCCGATTGTGAAAATTAACCAAAATACCTCAGGAGACCCGGTCAGGCCCCGTCATACCCAGTTCGACTGTACTTTTCCTAAAATTATGACCTAGGCTATTTTGACATACTTTTACCCAAGAAATCCATTTCCGTCCTTAGAATTACCAAAATCACTGCTAAAAGACCAAAATGCCCTTGGCAGCCCCTATTTTAAAGTTTTAAGGGCATTTTTGTAATTATGCTTTTTAAGGCTTTTCTGAAAAAGTGATCTACTGTAACCCTACCTAATTTTCCCTCCTGAACACAATGGAGCCATCAATTTCAAGAAATTCCAACTCCTATCCCCTTTAATAGCCCTAGCCGAGAGTTACAAGTTCTACAGGAAAAGTTGGGGTTTTTCAATTCCGACTCCGTAGACTTACTCCTTTCTACTCTTAATTACTTTATTAATTATTTAATTTCGTTATAACTACCATTTGAATCCAATTTTGGCAGCATAATGCCTAGGACACCACATTCCCCAAAATTTACAATCAATACCAATCCAGTAGAAATTTACTGATTAAATTGATCATAACAGTTAGAACAACCAATATTTGATGTGAAGAGTCAAAAGTTGAATTTACGGAAGCGGAGCGTCAACGTTATAATGGCTAGTTTTCAAATTGAAGAAGCCACACTCCAACGGATATATTGAAATGCTCAAACGGTCATCAACCTTCATCAACTATAAATAGAAGAGCATTCAGAGTTCAGAACAACCAACGAGAACACAACAACGCAAACATGCTTATATTATGAATCATCCACTCCGACCCAACTACTCTCTGTTCTTATCCATTTTCTATATCATGTATATTTGAGAGAGACATTATTTTCATTGTGCTTTAGTATTCATCTATTCACTTCTGAGGGAGAAGATTGATTGTAATCTTTCATCATCAAAGTTGTATCCTTACGGGGTGTGTAAGGAGAATAACTCGGTTATAACCTTACGGTGTGTAAGGGGGAGTAACTCGGTGAGAGATTTATAAACGGCTTCGCAAGTGCCCAGCTAAACTTGTGGGTTGTAAAGGCTTTTCTTGTGCCTGGATTAAACAAGAAGATAGTGGATTTGAAAATCTCAGGAGGAGCCTGGGGACTGGACGTAGGCCATTGTAGATTGGACCAAACCAGGATAAATCACAGTTTGCACACTCTCTTCCTTAAAATCTTATATTTCCAGCATATATAAACTGTTGATTTATGATTCATTACTTTTATATTTATTGCTTCCTCTAAGATGAAAAAAGAATTTCAAAGTTCTTAAGATTTTTATCTTACACCCAATTCACCCCTCTTTTGGGTGTCAGCCGGTTCTAACACTTTGAAGCTTGCAAATTTTACCAGAGTTCTCTGGACACACAAAACCTTCAGGTTGTGTCATGTACACATCCTCAAGAAGCTTTCCATTAAGGAAGGCTGTTTTGACATCCATCTGCCATATTTCATAGTCATAATATGCTGCAATGGCAAGAAGAATTCTGATTGATTTGGCCATTACAACTGGGGAAAAGGTTTCATCATTGTCTACACCATGAGTTTAAGTGAATTCTTTTGTAACCAATCGTGCCTTGAAGACATTTACATGCCATCCATGTGAGTTTTCTCCTTGAAAACCCATTTGCACCCAATGGTTTTTACACCTTCAAGTGGATTGACTAAGGTCCATACCTGATTGTCGTACATGGATTGCATTTCAGACTTCATGGCATTTAGCTATTTCTCAGAGTTTGGTCCCACTGTAGCTTCTCAATAGGTGGTGGGCTCATTTTTCTCAATGAGCAACACATCACGACCTTCAGTAATCAGAAATCCATATCTCTGAGGCTGATGCCGTGTCCTATCAGATCTTTGTGGACCTTGTGTTACTTGAGGAGGCTCAGCAACTTGTTGTGAGTCTTCTCTAATTTCCATCTGTGGTTTTGTACCATCTTATGGCTCTTGAATTTCTTTAAGATGTACGTCGCTCCCACTGGTTATTTTAGAGACAAACTCTCTTTCTAGAAACTTACCATTTCGAATAACAAACACTTTGTTATCGGTGGGATTGTAGACATAGTATCCTTTCATTTCTTTAGGATACCCCACGAAAAGGCACTTTGTGGATCTGGGCGCTAATTTATTAGAGGCTTGTTGCTTAACATATACCTCACATCCCCAGATCTTGAGAAAAGATAAACTTGCTTTCTTTCCAGTCCATATCTCATATGGTGTCTTTTCAATTGCCTTAGATGGAACACGATTTAGTGTGAACACAGCTGTTTCTAGGGCATGTCCCCAAAAGGATGGTGGAAGATCTGTTTGACTCATCATAGATCAAACCATATCTAATAGTGTTCGATTCCTCCGTTCAGAAACGCCATTCCATTGTGGTGTTCCTGGAGGAGTCGATTGTGAGATTATCCCACAACTCCTAAGATGGTCAATGAATTCTTGGCTCAATTATTCACCACCTCGATCAGATCGAAGTGCTTTAATTGTTTTACCAAGTTGGTTTTGTACTTCATTTTGGAATATTTTGAACATTTCAAAAGATTCAGATTTATAATTCATTAGATAGATATAGCCATGTCTACTAAAGTCATCTATAAATGCAATAAAGTAGACATAACCTCCTCTAGCAGCTATATTTAATGGTCCACATACATCTGTATGTATGAGGCCCAATAATTCAGTAGCCCTCTCACTATGCCCAGTAAAAGGTGCCTTAGTCATCTTTCCTAATAAGCAAGATTTGCATGTATCATATGATTCAAAATCAAATGAGTTTAGAAATCCATCTTGATGGAGTTTAGAAATGTGTTTCTCATTTATGTGGCCTAAATGACAATGCCATAGGTAGGTCGGATTCAAATCGTTTGATTTTATCCTCTTAGTAGTTATGTTATAGATATTCCCATTATTAGGATGTTCCAAATTTAATATATAATGACCAACATGCAAATCATCATCAGCATATAAAATGTCATTACGATAAATAGAACATTTACCATTCCTAGTAATGGAAGTATAACCTTCCTTATCCAAATAAGAAAGAGAAACAATGTTACTACTCAAAGCAGGAACATAATAGCAATTGTTGAAAACTAACAAAAGCCCACTGGGCAAAACTAATTCATAAGTGCCTTCGGCTAAAGCAGCAACTCTTGCTCTATTTCCAACTCGTAGGTCCACCTCTCCCTTCTTCAGCTTTCTACTGTCCTTTAGACCCTTCACATTTGTACAAATGTGAGAACCATATGCAGTATCTAATACCCATGTAGAGGAAGTAGAAAAATGAATGTCTATAACATAAATACCTAAATCGATAGCCTCGCTATCCTTCTTGTTCTTTTTCAGATCTTCCAGGTAGAGTTTGCAATTCCTCTTCCAATGATCGGGTTCATTGCAGAAGTATCAGACTCCTTCCTTTGGAGGCTTTGCCTTTTTGGGTGCAGGCTTGGTTTCGGGCTTGTTTGACTCTTTGGTCTTACCACTTGAGCCATTACCCTTTCATATGCCCTTCCCTTTCTTTTTCATACCCTTTCCTTTCTGAACCATCAAAACTGTGCTAGGCTTTCTCTTAATGCTTTACTCAGCAGTTTTGATCATCCCATGCAGCTTAGAAATTGATTTCTCTATGTTGTTCATGTTGTAGTTCATAACAAACTGGTTATAACTCTCCGGGAGTGAGTTGAGGATCAAATCCGTAGTTAACTCCTGGCTCATGGGAAATCCTAGTCTCTCAAGGTGATCAATATAGCCTTTCATCTTTAACACATGAGTACTAACTGATGCACCTACAACCATTTTGCAGGAATGTAAGGCCTTTGTGGTCTCATACCTTTCTTGCCTTGCCTGTTGCTGGAACATTTCCTTGAGATGTACAATCATCTCATAAGCCTCCATGAGTTCTAGATCTCTTTGGAGCTCTGGAACCATAGTGGCAAGCATCAGGCAACCTAAATCCACAGAGTCATCCTTATGCTTTGTGTAAGCATCTCTCTGAGCTCTTGGATTATTGGCTGCAGGCTCCTCAAGAATGGGTTGATCTAGGACATAAGCCTTTCTTTCCTACTTGAGAACAATTCTCAAGTTCCTGAACCAGTCAAGAAAGTTTGTCCCATTGAGTTTTTCCTTCTCAAGGACCGATCGCAATGATAGTGTAGCAGTATTACTAGTAGACATGATTCTACAATTAAAATATGAAAAGTTAGTTAGTAATTTCCCACTAAATTAACAACCCTCAATATAATAACTAGTGGGCTAAGATCCATATTTGGCTTAAACTTAAGTCTGCTTTCGCAAGACACTTAAATTCAAGTTATTTAGGTAGGTAACCTATTTACCAATTACATCACATGTAACTCTTAGATCTTTATGGGATTTAATCATCATATGATCCGGCATGTTTAACCCTATCTAATGCCTTGAGATTCAAAACCGTTTTGTCAATCTCAATTAAGTCAAACAATAATGAATATTATGAGCAGCACCATTACTCAAGCTTGTCTCATCAAGATAACTTAAGTGCATCCACTTTGGTGGTTTCCACAATTGAGCGATCTAGGTTTTGACAAGTATTCATTAATTGACGGCATTATGACTTAAGATTTGATTTAGAGGGCTTAATTAATTAGTTTTGTTTATATAGATGTAATCGTGGTCGTATCTCATACAGATAAATACATATAAACATAAAAGTAATCATGCAATGATCTTATCAAAAGCATAATTTAAACGTGACACAACATGGCTTACCTAACCTAAAATCCTCCCAAGCCAATGAGAGGACTTCTCTAAATAAGAAAAGAAATACATTGAGAGAAACCTCGTTTAAACATTCGAGGGGAGTGAGATGAGAAGAGAATGTACATCAAAAGTATTTAGAGAAAGGCACGGCACGTAGGCCGTATTTAAGCATTACAACCCTTTGTAAAATTCTAAAGCCATGTTGTTCACCATACCCAAACAAGTATAAATAATAAACCACAACAAGAATTCATACAATATGAAAGCAATAAATGTTGTGATCAGATTATATTGCGCTACATAGAGGTGGTCACGGCGGTTCCAAATTTTTAAAACAAAAACAACAATGGCCTAGAACACTTCTGATCCAGATTGTCTTCCCCATAGTTTGGATCTCTATTACCTGAATAGATATCCGAACCTTGACCCGATTTGATTGCCGCCAACTACGATCTCAGGTACCCTACCCAATTTCATACTTGTTCAAAATGAAAATCACATACATGTTTCAAGATATACATGTTCAGAATCGATTTCATGCTTGTTCCAAAATGAGAATCACATACATGTTTCAAAACTAAAAATGAAACAATTTCAAGATTAAATTTAAATGAAAATGAAAATCAACGAAATTACAAGGTCACATATGAAGTTGGCAGTAGGCCAATAACTATACTAACCCAAAAGTCGCAAGCGGCCTCTAGCAAGACATTACGACTACCCAATTCATATGAGGATCATTATCACGATGCAACTTGTCATACAACCATGTCACGTCCCTTTTGTCACACGATATATCGATCAAGGATAAGGCATGGATAATGTCATCCTCTTGTTCTTGATCATTACTTTCTCAATTCATAAGTAGCCTCATAATAGAGATGGAAACTCCTTTCCATCATAGTATGGCCATACATTTCTCAGACTCACTCATCGAGGGGCCCAGTAATATCTCTCTACTAATGTGAGGGACAAATTCCATCTTGATCATTCATATTCCTCTGCATGAAAAACCACCAAGCCCGATCGTAGCCTTTATCATCACACGGTCAAAAGTGACTTTTGACTAGTTCAAAACTTAGCAACTCTCATGTAGGAATCCATAATGACCTTAGGTCTAAGGGCATTGTGACGTGGTTATACATGAGAAAAGCTTATGACTTGATCCATGTAGCTTTCTTATAGTGGGTCGATCCAGCACCTTGTACTCTTACAAGTGCCTAAGACTTTGATTCATATCTCCATATCTTATCAAAGTCATACTGATCTTGTTTCATCTCTGCTCCCGCATAGATGACCGACCAGGGACATTTTAGGACAATCTTTATGAATTAATAATTATCCAAGGATACAATTATCACAGTTAACATGCAAATAATATGATAACAGAATGGAGAAATTTCATTAAAATAATAATGTTCAAAGTACAATGCTTGGCCCTTAGGACACAATTTCCAACACATACCCTTACTATACCAAAAACATGCCAAAAGCCCAATGACTCTCATTTTCAGATTAAAGGTCACAATTTCCAGAAATTCCAAACTAGACCATTTGGCATAAAACTTAGATAGATTAGTCTCACTTACCTCTTTCACTTTGCCAAAGAGGTTCTCTGATTATTTAATCTCCAAAATTTCGTGGGTGCTCAAACTAACACCAATGGCCAAACTATACACAACAAAATGAAGCTCTTCATTCAAGGAACAACATTAATGAAGAGAACTTGAGCAATGGAGGTCATTTACTTACCCAAATCACAAGAACTTCTTCCTCTTTCTTGCCCAACAATGGTGGCTGAATGCAGAAGAGAAGAGAGAGAGAGAGAAAATGAGAGAGAGAGAGAGAGAGAGAGAGAGAGAGAGAGAGAGAGAGATTGAGTATGAAGGAGATGAGGAATGATGATGAATTACTCCTCCCCATACCTCTTGTCAGTTGAATGGAGGGAAAGAGAGAGAGAAAACATAAAAAAAAAATCCCATTTGACTTTCACACATACACTTTCTCTCACACTCACTTTTGCCACATGTCAGATTGCTATTGGCCCACCTAACATGAGTTACCAAATAGCTATTCTGATCTCTTCATTAGACATTTAATCACACTTCTCATTTTTCCTCTTAGTAATTAATTTCTCCCTTAATCACTAACTTATGGCCAATATTCCCATTCTTCCAAATTTTTCACTAAGTATGACATATTAATTAATATAGTCATAAAACACATAATAATTCCAATTAATTTCATAATTATCCACAATACTCATGATTAGCCCATAATAAAAAATTGGGATATTACAGGTTTGGTTCCCTTTTATGGCCTTTTTGCTTGGAGGAAAATAGATCACATGGTGCAACTTCCTTCCCACTCATTTGCCTTCGAGTAGGTCTTCATTGGATCCATGAGTTTCAATATCTCTTAATTTCATAGGCCACTAGACATCATCTGCATCAATAAGATAAATATAAACATCCAAAGCATTGCTCGTGATCAACACAATGCTGTATGCAATAATACTGATCTTATGCTTCGATCTTTTACTAATATATTTTCTTCGTTAATTAGCTCCACCCTCCCACTTTTTCAATTTGTTTAGTTTTACTCTTTGTCCAGCTTTTTATGGTTCTTTGTATTTGCTTTCGTTATTAATATCATTTTTCTTTTTCTTTTTTAAAAATAAATATCATATGAGTGTCTTATAAAAAATGTATACCCCAATAAGGGACGTGGTTCAAATTGTCCACCAAGGGCAAATCAGCATATGAAAAAAATGTATATGAGTGAATTTTTAATTGGGAAGGGCCAAAGTGATATGATCTCAGTTAAAGAGTCCAAGTTCACTGCATTTGCTTTGGCAATTAAAGCTGTAAGCCTAACTGAAAGGTTACCACAATGAGTTGAGTTCACAGCTTCATAGATCTCATCATCTCATGTTCTTTTTTTCAAAGGATTTTTTAGGTTTTATGCAAGTTAATAGGTATAGAGAGAATGAATTTTGTTAGTCATATGTATTAGTCGCATCGTTAAATTTTTCATATACATGTACAATTTTATCTTTATTGTTTTGACTTTGTTCTCAGAGTAGAATGCATATTAAATAGGGATATGGTTTAAGACAAAGTCAATGAAGTTTAATGTTTTTGTTGGTCAGTGTAAAATATGATGGAACTTACTTCCAAATAGGACCTTTGGAGTCAGTCTAATCTAATTAACCATGGATTAAAGAAAATGATGCATTTTTTTCACCTGAAAAGAAGAGAAGTTGAAGGCTAGTTAATGATATGATACCTATTTCTTCTATTTATATTCATTTATATTTTCTTTATTTCCATCCATCAATAATAAATTCTATACTCTCATTCTTGTGGCATTTCGATTAAAAAAAAATCCGTCATAATCATGAATACATTACTCTATTAGAGGGTGAAAGTTTGTCAGTAATGATTTAAATTTAAATTATTATAATTATTTTAAAAATTTGATATAATATAATAATGAGAATTAACATTAAATTTAAATATAACATAACGAAATTAAAATAAATATTATATTATTACTTTATTATAAGTAACAGTAAAATTGCAATTTATAATCATCAATAATTATTAGTTGGTATAAACATTTTTTCCAAGTGATATAAGATTATTTTCTTTAAGTTTCTTAACTAAAACAAATGTAGATTTTTTTTTTTTTAATGAAATCCAGCTAGAAATAAGTCATGAATAATAAGCGTCTCCCTACTCTCTTTCCTCGTTAGATCGGTTTATGCCAAAAGACAGTAAAAGTGAACATTGGAAAAACTAAAGATTATAATGCTACAATGAAAACGTTCAGACAGATATAAGGCAAAAATTTAACTATAAAATTATAACACGAGAAGCTTTAATTAAAATAAAATCCATAGCAGTTCCTTCTTTTTCTCCTTCTGATAAAATGACTTTCATTATATATATATATATATATAACGAGTCGCTTCACGAAGATAGCCCTTGAAGCCCTTTGTTGTCATAGTGATGATAACCAATATTTTTGTAATAATCATCCATTGGGCGTCTCGGATTGGGCAACATTTCTTTATCCCCTTTTTCAGAAAAATACTTGGGGTCCAGTTTCTCTACACTTCGACGAAGCGAGGTTATACAGTAGAATCTGCTAGGTTGTACAGTAGAATCTTCACTTACAAGTGTTGAAACAGTTCCTAAAGGAAATGTTGAGAGGCTTAGAAGAACATCCACGAAGTCCTTCCCTGCTTCAGCATATAGTACATGCTATTTTTGTGATTCTTATTTTCGGATGAAGACATAATGTTCAAAACAGAAGTTTGATATTCCCGCAGAAGACTATATATTTGACGCACCCAATAAGTAGCAGACTAATTGGTTTCCATAATTAATAATGGACTCTTGATCTTCTTTATTTCCTTTTTTATTTTTTTAATATTTTGCCAACTACTTTTGATCTTCTAAAAGTAGTACTATCACCCAGGTTTCTGAACCTGGGCCGGTCCGGCCCGGGAACCGACGAACCGGCCAGGAAACCGGTCCGGGTTCACTTTAAAAAAAAAATTTTTTTTTTTACAATTTTTCCTTTAGAATTTCATACTATAAGTCTAAAATTTTCAATTTCTCACCGGTTTGATCCCGGTTTAGCTCCGGTTTAATCCCGGTTTGACCCACTGACCCTTAACCCAGTACCCTGACCGGTTCAATGCCCGGTCTGAGTTTTAATACCTTGACTATCACCGAGGCTTGGCACCTCCTGGTGGTTGTTGTCATACTTTTAGGGTTTTGCGTTATAAGTGAGCTCTTTGGGGGCTGAGAAAGCCAAGTGGAGGAAACAATTTAATTCGGGTTTAAAGATTCTTTTTTTTAATGTGTGTCTCCTTTTTTTTTTGCCCGGAAAATGTGTATCTATTCACGAGTTATGTTATGAATACAATTTGTTAATTAATCTCCATAATTGTATTCCTTTGGTTCCAATTATAAGAAGGGTATTAATTTACGTCCAGATGATATACATGTTTTCGATTAAATATAGAGTTAATTAATAAAGTGAAATTATTGGCCAAAAAAATTAATAAAGTAAAATTCACCTCCAAAGTAAGAAGTTAAAAAAAAAAATTCACCCCCAAAGTATTCTTGATGAGCAAATTATAAAAAAAATACCATTTTTGTGTAATTTCTGATTCGATGTTTCTTTGGGGGCAAATTCCCAACTTCTCTCTTTGGAAATATATAATGAAATGGAAAGTTCAGATGAAGCAAACCAAGCAATTAGTTTGAAATTTGAAGAAGTTGGAGAGAGTGATGGCATGTCTCATTGCCGTCAAATTGATCTGAGCTAGTTTGATGAATACTTTGAAAGCGAAAAAAAAAAGATAACAAAAATTTCATAATTTATATCTTTAAATGAGAGGTGATGGCACCCCTCATTCACCCAAACCTCATCAAGTTTGGACCATCTAGACGTGGTCAAGATTTGATCCAAATGAACCATATTTAATTTTTATATCTTTGTTTTTAAAAAATTATTTTAATGAATATAGAATTTAACATAAAGATAATATGTTAACTATCATTATTTTAAAAAAAATATTTTTTTATTTAACAATTATACTAGTAAATTGGAAAAAGAAATTGGACCACCCAGGTCTAATGAGGCTTGGGTACTCATCAAAGTGATGAGCCTAATTGAGAGGGTTATACAACATTGAAGGGACTAGCTTCACAGCTTCATAATACAAGTATTTCGGAGAATTGTAGCTTTTTTTTTTTTTTTTTGACGAAATTGAGAATTCGGAGAATTGTAGTTTTTACTTGTTCTAAGTATAGAGTAATTCGGACAAACTTTAAAAGGGTTAAATATATATATATATATGTGTGTGTGTGTGTGTGTGTGTATTCATGATATATGTATAAACATATAATCAATATCAATATATCTAAAGAATAAAAATAAAGTTAACAGATTAATTTACATATAGCGGACTACTGCTCTTCAGCTGGGTTATACTATTAAGATTTGATTATCACACGGACATGTCAAACAGTGACACATAAATAATACAAGTAATAGTTCTGATTATTAACTTATTTGATAGAGCAAACGAAGTGGAAATCTCAATGCTCATATAGTGACAGAAGCACTATTTATTAATGTCATAAAGACATAAACTGGGGGCACGTGATGAGAAGTTGAAGGGACGAAACAGCACGTGATCGATGGATAGGCTTTGAGGCAGATTTAGATTTAACAGTTGGAGAAGCAAAAGCAAGCTACGCGGATGCCATCGACATGACAACTTCCTTGAAGCACTAAATAGTGTATCAATGAATTACTCTCTTCTTTGGCTAGGTTTTTGTTCCACTGGGTTTTTCCTAGTTAAAGTTTTTAATGAGGCATATTCATCATGGACATCCAAGGGGGAGTATTATGAATATTAATTATGCGGATGTCCATTAACTCATATCCTAGTCAACATTCATAAATACGTTGTTGAGAAACTAGATGGCTATTTAATAATACAAATGGTCATATAGTATTAATTGTACCATTTATTATATACCCCTTGGTAGTGACTCTTGGAAGCTATAAATAGGGGCCTTGCACAAACCATTGTAATCACAAAGAATCATTAGTGAATGAGAATTGCTCCTCTTCCTTTCTCTCACCATTTTCTCTCTATCGTCTTATCCCCTATTTCTTTTATTTTCACAACATGGACAAAAATTTGCCAATTATACTCTTTTCCAAATTCATGAACAAATGCTTTCTTCATATTTCTTTTGCTTTTTTTTTTTACAAAATACTTTTCTATTTTTCTCTTTCCTTTTTCAATACTTTTCCTTTCTCTTTCTTCCCCCCCCTACTTTTTCCTTCTTTTCCAAAATATTTACAGTTTTTCTTTTGATGACTTACTTTCTCTTTTCTATATACATAGCATTTCAATATATACATTGTTCAACTTTTTATTGGCAAATCACTTTGATTTTAGAATACTATGAACACTATGAGTAAATGACATGCATACAAGATAGGAATGGCTCAAAGGGATAGCAAGAGGTAGATGAATGTAGCTTTGTGATTTGGGTTAAAAGGGTTTAAAATTGAATATCTCTTTCATTTCCATTGTAATACGTCAAGTTTTGGGACCAGGAACTAGAGAATAAGTTTGAATAAAGTAGACTACTAAGCCTATTTTAGTAAGAGGTCCAGGAATGCATAAGAAATAATAGAATGACTATTAGAAACCGAACTAGGAATAGAATGTGAATTTTGGTGCAAATTAGTCAAAAGAAAGTACCCGATTCCTTTAGGATGTGTCAGAATGACATTGAACCTGACTCGAATCCAAAGGAAAAGGGGCGAAGTGTCTAGAAAAAATTAAGAAAGAGAATTGAAAGAATTAATGGAACAAGAATTAATATTGCCATAATCAAGGGCAAAAGAGACAATTGCCATTTGATCTTGAGGTCAAAATTGGAAGACAAAATGAAGGGTTAGGATTTGCTCTTGAAAAGCAAGAGTAATTAAGAAGGTTAAAAAGAAAACCAACTCTCTCTTCACACATGGTTAAAGAAAGAAAGAAAGAAAAGCTTGGTCAAAGTTTCAAAGCACTTTTGTAGAAAACTTTGGTCAACATGAGTCCATATACCAATAGGCTTGTGGTCAACATTCTTTTCTACCTTTTTATTGAAGAAATATGGTTAAACAAGAAACAGGACGGGAAAAGAGAATTCCCAATTGGCCAAGTCAAAAAGAAAAGAAAAGAAGGAAGAAAGTCAAAAATTGTGGCTAGGCATAAAAGAAAAGGGAGAGAGATAATTTGTCAATCTTTTTCCTCCTTTTTTAAGAGGAAATTGGTCAATAAAGTTGCCCATTTGCAAGAGCAAAATGGACGTCCAAGTTGAAAGAGGAAAGGAAAGAGAGAATTCAACTTAAGTAGACCACTTTTAGTCAATTAATTTAAGCACTATTCAAGACACCATGAAATTGTGATACATGGATTTTTCTTGCTCTCTTGGGCAAATATTGGCCAAGCAAATTGCGAGAAGCCGCAAGAGTTGGATATTTAATTATACACTCTCTCCCTCATTTGCATAAAAGTCGGCCAAACACCAAAAATGAGAGAGAGAAAAGCTTGGAAAAAGAAAAAGGAAAGAGGAAGTGTACTCTTGAAGTTCAAGAATAGAGGTAAGACTTCTACCTTGATTTTCACCATGATAATCACCTTTCTAGCTCAAATTCTCTTCATAAACATTGTTTCCCTTAATGAGAGCTTCATTTCTATGGTTTTAGAATTTCAAGGGGAGGTGTTTTGAGTCTTCTAGCAAGAGCCAAAGGTAGAGAATTAAAGAAAGAGCTCATAAAAAAAGTAAGAGATGAGCAAAAGCATCATTAATTTTGACATATGTGGTGTCTTGTTTGGTTGAGTTTTTGTGGGCTATTTGTACTGCCCTAATTTTGGCCAAATAGTGTATTTAGGGTTTCATTATGCTTTGCTCATATACATGTGCAGGGTTATATGAGGTTTGGGAAGCATATGAACCTAGTATAGTGAATAAATTGTGAATTGATGAATTGTTGTCTTATGACCTAATTTTCGGTTAGAACAGGGCAGGTAGAAGGAGAATGATTTTGCTATTTTTGAGGTCTCCAATGGATTATTTGGGTAAAGTTGTGTAATAATAGGTTGTTGGTATGATTTTAGAAAGAAAGGATTTGAAATCCAAAAAGTGGGATTTACTGCCAATTAAGGTTTCCTATGTGGCAGTCAGAATTTATTGTGTTTTCGGATAATAGAATGTTGTCCAATGGCCATGAAACTTTCCAAAAATGAAAGTAGACTTATCAATTTTTAATGAGATATGTCATTTGTGCCATTTGTATTAGTACACTAGGAATTGTGAATTTTTGAAGTTAGGCATTGAATCTGGAATGAATTCTGAGGGAGTGAGGCTTTAGTCGTAAGTCTTGAATTCTGTTGCTGGAATGGGCCTTGAGTAATATTTTTATTATAAAATAGATTCAAAGAGATTTAAATAGGAATTTGAACCACCCCAATTGAAGTTCTATAGAATTAGTTATGAATTTCCAAATTTTGGTCAAAATGCTGGTAGCTTTTGGCTACCATGCTAATTTAGGAAAGAAAGGGCTAAATGTAATTTGTATGAACTTCAAGAGTGAAAGTAAGCTCATATGGCTAATGTAGCCTATTGAGAATTTGTAACCCCCTCATCGTAATTACATCCGGTTTATGAAATTAAAGTGAAATAGAGACCAATAAGACAAAATCAACATTTATAATCCCTCATCTTCTAGATGGGGTGTTTAGAAAACAGTTCAAAATATATTCATCCTGGTCTCACATTCACGCTTCGAATATAATTACTTGAGAAGTCAAATCACATTAATAAATATCAGAGCGCACAACTAAAATCCTGGCATACCCTAGGTTACATGTATATATAAAATGGGTGTATAGTTTCCCAAAATAGGAGATTACATATACAAAAATAATATTTACAACCAAATAAAATGTCTCTAAAAGATCCTAACCGCTCTGGGTTGTTCACTTCCCTTTTGAGTCGGTTGCCCTAATTGAAATGTTAGTCATTGGAAAGAATGAGATTCAAGAGAATCCTAGTAGTAACAAATCATTAATACAATATATAAACACATAGCATACATGATCATGTTCAGCAACATCTCAATGATTCATGGCACACGCCACGAACGACAGTACTCACGGCTATAATCACAATGCGATAATTTTCACTATAATCTCAATGCCCGCTTTCGTGATAAATAATATGCCAGCTTTCTCTATAATCACTATGCCCACTTTCACGGTAAACACTATGCAGCAGCATCACAAAGCTCCACAAGGTGTCACAAGGCATCACAAAGCAGCTCCAGCAACACAATGCATGACAACATACATACAATACATTTACACAAAGTATAAGAGAAGAGTAACTACCTTGTTCTTTCCTAACATTCCTTGGTACAGTGGGCTCACGAGTATGGCAGATGTCAAATCCTATAACCAAATTAGGGACAACCGATTAATCTCTTTTCCAAATACATATATTTCCATACTACTCTAGGTTGGTTATCATTCGAACTCTTTAGGAAGACCGCTAGAGGCCTAAACACATGCTTAAAGGGTTGGAATAAACTAACCTAAAGACCCCATTTTAGAAGTACAACACTGATTTTTGGCTGACTCACTCGAGTGATAAGAGACTTACACTTGAGTGAGAATGGCTCTTACTCGTGAGTGTTTGACAGTGAACAACAACCATAACCAGAAAGTGCTCACAGCACTCGAGCATGAAGGATCACACTCGGGTGATGACTACAAATTCACTCGGGTCGCCGAAAGTGCAACACAGAAAGTAACAACTCGAGAGCACAGACAATTCCAGAGGAAAAAGCTTACTCGAGTACAACCCTTGGCACTCAGGTGAGAAGACTACACTTACAAGTGTCAAAACACACTCTTGAAAATTGGTCAGCGAGTGCATACCCAAAACGCAACCCTAAAACATGAACTCATACCTTCACTCGAGTGATCACCAATATCACTCGCGGGTTAAGAGGTGCACTCTTGCTTTTTTTCAGAAAACCAGTTGAAATGCATAAGGAAAGAGGGAAACTAAGCTACAGTACTTGAGTGACACCCTCCTTGTAATATCCCAATTTTTGATTAAGGGATAATCATGATTATTAATGATAATTATGAATTTAATTGGGATTATTATGTATTTTATGACAATATTAGTTAATGTCATAATTAGTGGAAATTGGAAATATTAGTGCATATGTGTGGTATTTAAGATCAATGGTGGTGATTCCTTGACCGTGGGTCGGAATCCTATGTATTGTGATGTGGTGAGCTCATTGTGGGAATGCATGAGATGTTGACAAGTGGCAATGTGGGAGTGGTTGGATATGATCACATGAGGACAAATAATCACTTTTTGCCTTCCTCCTCTCCATCTCTTTCTCTCTCTCGTGCTCCCTCTCTCATTTCTCTCTTCTCTCTCTATTCCACCATTGTTGAAGGCAAGGGAAAGAAGAAAGCTTGATCTTTGGGTAAGTAAATGCCTTCCTTTGCTCAAACTCCATTCACAAATGTTGATCCTTGAGTAATGGGCTTCATTTTGGTGTGTGTAGTTTGGTCATTTGGTTGTGATTTGTCCCACACGAAAATTTATTGTTGGAGAATCAAGAACTCTCTTTGGAGAAGTTGCTAAGGTGAGTAAAACCAATCTATCTATCTATGTTTCATACCATTTGGAATAGTTTCTAAATTCTGGAAATTTGGGCTTGAATATGAAAAATGAGTGCCACTGTTCATTTGGTATGTTTTTGGTATGAGAATGGTGTTTTGGAATGAGTTTATGATAGATAGATTGATTGGAGGTAGAAATGTTAAGTTTAGTAATTTTGGGAAAATTAATGAATTGTGTTGATTCAATCCAAAACATGATAATGGAGTTGGATTTTGATCATTTCAATGATTCCATTGAATTCCTTGGGTGTTTTTGTGTGGGAGTAGCTTTGGGTTGGTATTTGGGTTCATTTGGATCACTGGGAAAAATTTCTGGAAATGCTGTCATACCTTCTCGTTTTCTGGTTTCTGATAATCGTGCTTGAAGTGAGAATTTTGTGCTTGAGGTGATTTCCGTACTTGTGCTTGAGGTGAGGATTTTGTGCTCGAGTGATCCTTTTCTGTAAGAATTCTTGTGCTCTCGGGCATGTGCTTCCTGTCGTGCTTGAGGTGATTTCCGTACTTGTGCTTGAGGTGAGGATTTTGTGCTCGAGTGATCCTTTTCTGTGAGAATTCTTGTGCTCTCGGGCATGTGCTTTCTGTCGTGCTTGAGGTGATTTCCGTACTTGTGCTCGAGTGAGAATTTTGTGCTGGAGGTGATTTCCGTACTTGTGCTTGAGGTGAGGATTTTGTGCTCGAGTGAGCCTTTTCTGTGAGAATTCTTGTGCTCTCGGGCATGTGCTTTCTGTCGTGCTTGAGGTGAATTTTGGTGCTTGAGGTGATTTCCGTACTTGTGCTTGAGGTGAGGATTTTGTGCTCGAGTGAGCCTTTTCTGAGAAAGTTCTTGTGCTCTCGGGCATGTGCTTTCTGTCGCGCTTGAGGTGATTTCCGTACTTGTGCTCGAGTGAGGATTTTGTGCTTGAGGTGATTTCCGTACTTGTGCTCGAGTGAGACCATTTTCACTCGAGGTGAAGCAGTGAAAAATGAGTTTTTGTGCTTCCAAAAAGGGATCTTTGGGATAGTTCTTCCAACCCTTTAGGAGTTTTGTTAGGAGTATTTAGTGACTCTAAAAGAGCAATAATGATAACCAATTAAGCATTATAAAGTGAGTTAAGTATTGGAATAGAGAATAACTCTTCGTCCCTAATTGTGAAAATAGGATTTGATATTTGCCTTCCTCGGGAGAAACCGGCGCTAGGACACGCCCGGAAGAACTCAGGTAGTGACTTTTCTCTCATATCTTGTATGATGTTTTGGTATGCATATCTTATCATTGAACTTGTGAAATGTGTGCCATGGTCTATTACGGCGCGAGCAGGTCAACGTGAGCCGTATAGGGAGTGACAGTGGTCATCTCTAGTCGGCCGTTGGACTGCCGTCGTAATCGACATGGATCTTTGTGAATCCGACCCGTGGGGGCGGCGTATGTGAAAACCAGCCGTGGGCTGTGTATGTGTATCTTGCCTATGTGGCTTGTGAATATGATATGCTTTATATGGATCCCAGCTGTGGTGAATTATACTGTGTTAATTGTTGGGATGCAATACAACGTGAGCAATTCAGCGTGAGCAATCGTCAGGGATGACATGTGTCATACTAACCCTTGCCGCTGCAACTGCCGTTGTAGTTGCTTGTGTGGATGATGATTTGATTACATGCATTATTGTTGTACATTATATGATTGACTTGTTACTACGGGGATTCTTTAGAATCTCACTCTCCCAAAATTAAACCTTTTAGACAGGGCCGAAGGATCGAGAGGCAAGCGGGCGACGAAGAGTAGTTAGAACTCCTGTTTAGGAGTATATTTTGGAGATTATGGTTATCATTGTATATTTTGGAATTGTATATAGTAGATTTTGTGTAATCCCCAAGTAAAAGGGTATGAATTGTAGGCTATGTGCCTTTTGTAAATCCCTTTTTGTTATGAATGGAACCCGAGTGAGTCGGGAACTTATTTGCACTCTGATAATTGTAAATGGAATCCACCTGTTCAGGCCAGTATTATTTTGTATTGGGAATTTGAGACCATTGTGAATATGTTTGAAAAAGTTTTTGCAAATCCGATTATTGGGCAAATGAGTATCTTAACAAGTCCCAATTTCATTATGGTCTATAAGTACAACTTAATTATGAGTTTAATAACTTAATCTCGGCCTAAGGTGGGAAGGGGGTTACATTTGTGGTATCAGAGCTGTAGTTCCTGGCAAGGTGAGCATTTGCTAGGATAGCTCCTTAGTTGACCTTAATCCTTTGGGTTTAGGTTAGCATAATGATTGCTAAGTACTTGTTGTGTACACACATGGATATCTCTGCTAAGTTGTAGATATATCTAAGTCTTATGGATTATGTGTATACCTTTGCTCTGAAACTGATATGGTGAATCATTGTAGAGTAAAGGACAACATGGTTCGCCCTAGAGGCAGACAAGGGGATCCAGATGTGGAGGAGTTGAATGACAATCCTCCTGACCCAATGCAAGAGATGATAGATCTCGTGAGGGAACAAAGAGATATGATCCGTGAGCTAAGAGAAGAGCTCCGGGAGGAAAGGGCCAAACGTAATGAAGAAAGGGCCCAGTCGACTCGTGAGGAGACTCAAGCAGAGACTCATCATGAGGAGACAGCTGAGGGGTCCAATCGGTCCCATGAATCCCTACCTCACACGGTGCCTAACCAAGAGTCTCAAGGGGCACTGGTTCGTGAGGGAAGAGGCTTACAATACTGGGTCTCTGAATTTTGCAAGCATTTACCTCCAGTATTCAGAGGGAGGTTTGAGCCCCAAGTTGCTGAGGACTGGTTGACTCGTCTAGAGAAGATCTTTGAGGTCCTCGAGTGTTCTACGGAGGTTAAGGCGAAACTAGCCGTGTATAAGCTAGAGGGGGATGCCGACCGGTGGTGGCGGAATATCGCCATGACACTTCGAAGCCGGAATGTGCCATTGACTTGGGAGTTGTTCCAAGAGAAGTTTAATGAGAAATACTTCCCCAAGTCGGTGAGGTTAGAGAAAGAGTCTGAGTTCTTGGCTATCAAGCAGGGAGATACAGAGAGTTTTGACGAGTATCTTTCCCGTTTTGTCCGACTATCTCGGTATTCTACGCATCTCTGGGAAAAGGATGATGAGGAGTGGAGCTCTGATATGCTTATCAGGGGCTTGAGGCGTGAACTGAAGAAGAGATTAGCCTCTCACCTATTTACTGACTTCAACAAGGCGGTGGAGCAGTGTAGGATTGTTGAGAACAATCTGAGGGATTGGTACCCAACTAAGGGTAAAGACAGTCGCAGTGAGCCTAGTAAGGCTAACACTTCCCAGAAGCGGAAGGGGCAAGGATCCTCATATGGGGGTGGTAACAAGAAGCCCTACCAACCTGGGGATCGTAGTGACCAGAGACCTCCAGCAGGACCGGTGTGTAATCAGTGCAGAAAGTATCATCCGGGAAGAACTTGTGCTGGGGAGGTGATTTGCTTCAACTGTAAGCAAGTGGGTCACATCTCTACTAAGTGCCCAAGACCGCCAGCAGAGCAAAGGCCCAGGAATCAGGGTCGAGTGTTCGCCATGACTCATGAGGAGGCCCGGAAGTCGCCTGAATTGATCCAAGGTAAAATTCTTCTCGGTGATAATGAATTAGATACTTTGTTTGATTCGGGTGCAAGTCACTCTTTTATTGCTTATGATTGTGTAAAGCGCCTGGGATTGCATGTGCATAGATTACCATTTGATTTGGTTGTGTCGACGCCGATGGGTGTCAAGGCTGTGACGGCCGAAGCCTGCTTAAATTGTGTAATAGTTGTTGAGGGTTGGGAGTCTACAGTTGATTTGATCTGCTTGCCACTCCAACAACTAGAAGTCATTTTGGGTTTTGATTGGTTAAGAGCAAATGATGTGCTGCTTGATTGTGGCAATAAGAAGATAACCTTCCGTAATGTACGTCGGGAAAACAATGTAAATGCCAGTTTGAACTTACTTTCAACGACTAAAGCAGAAAGATATCTTGAGAAGGGATGCCAAGGGTATATGGTGTTCTTCTCTGTTCAGGGAGAGTCAAGTGAAGCTCTAGAGAGTATACCAGTGGTAAACGAATTCCCTGAGGTATTTCCAGACGATCTTAATGGATTGCCTCCGGAAAGGGAAGTGGAATTTCCAATTGAGATTGTACCTAGAGCTGGTTCGATATCGAAAGCCCCATATCGTATGGCCCCGAATGAAATGGCGGAGTTGAAAAAGCAAATTGAAGAATTGCTTGAGAAAGGATTCATCAGACCCAGTATATCGCCGTGGGGAGCTCCGGTGTTATTTGTGAAAAAGAAAGATGGAAGCTTGAGGCTTTGTATCGATTATCGAGAACTTAACAAGGTAACTGTTAAGAATAAGTATCCACTCCCAAGAATTGATGACCTGTTAGATCAATTAGCTGGTTCGTGTGTATTCTCCAAAATTGATCTAAGGTCGGGATACCATCAGCTGCATGTGAAGGCAGCGGACATTCCGAAGACTGCTTTTAGAACGAGATATGGGCACTATGAGTTCCTTGTGATACCCTTTGGTTTGACGAATGCACCGGCGGTATTCATGGATTATATGAATCGCATCTTCCGACAGTACCTTGACCAGTTTGTGGTTGTGTTTATCGACGACATCTTGATCTATTCCAAGAGTAGGGAGGATCATGAGCAACACTTGAGAATTGTACTAGGTGTTTTAAGGGAAAAGCAACTCTATGCCAAACTGAGCAAATGTGAGTTTTGGCTTACGGAAGTGAAGTTCCTTGGCCATGTGATCTCTCGAGACGGGGTATCAGTGGATCCCAGTAAGGTGGAAGCAGTACTTGAATGGAAAAGGCCAGAAACTGTTTCTGAGATTCGCAGCTTTCTGGGTCTTGCTGGTTATTACCGGAGGTTCATTCAGAACTTCTCGCGTATTGCCTTGCCGATGACCAAGCTCACGAGGAAGGATCAACCGTTTTTGTGGGATGAACGTTGTGAGCGGAGTTTCACTGAGCTGAAGGAGAGATTGACTACGGCACCAGTATTGATTATACCTGATCCCAGTGAGGCTTATGTCGTGTATAGTGATGCGAGTAAGCAGGGGTTAGGGTGTGTCCTGATGCAGCAGGGACGTGTGGTGGCCTATGCCTCTCGACAGCTGAAACCGCATGAGATGAACTACCCCACTCATGATCTGGAGCTGGCGACAATTGTGTTTGCATTGAAAATTTGGCGTCATTACCTGTATGGTGTGACAGTGGAACTGTACTGCGACCACAAAAGTCTCAAATACTTGTATGATCAGAAAGAATTGAACATGAGACAACGTCGGTGGATGGAGTTGCTGAAAGACTATAACCTGGAGATCAAATATCATCCGGGTAAGGCTAATGTCATCGCGGATGCTTTGAGTCGGAAGGCGGTGCTAGTGGCAACAATGATGATCCAGGAATGGAAACTGATAGAGGATTTTCGGGATTTGAATATCTCGAAGGAAATCCTGTGTGCCAGTTATGGTGTGGTCCAAGGGGAGAATGACCTGAGGACTGAGATTGAAGAAGCTCAAATGCATGATGAGCTAGCCCAGTCGATCCGAGCTAAGATTGAGCGAGGAGAGACTCGAGACTATGACTTGTCACCAAGTGGATTGGTGCGTTATCAGAAGAGAACCTATGTACCACTGAAGGCGGAGTTGAGATTGAGAATTCTTGATGAGGCTCATAAGAGTCAATATACTCTTCACCCCGGTATGACCAAGATGTATCACAATTTGAAGTCTATGTATTGGTGGCCAGGGTTGAAGAGTGATGTGACGAAGTACGTGGCGCGGTGTCTCACCTGTCAAAAGGTGAAGATTGAGCACCAGAGACCGCCAGGATTGCTTCAAAGTCCAGAAATTCCAGAATGGAAGTGGGAGAGTGTGACCATGGATCTAGTGATGGGTTTGCCCAAGATCAAGAACTATGATGCGATTTGGGTGATTGTTGATCGACTCACGAAGTCTGCGCACTTCATACCTATCAATGCTAGCTATTCTCCGGATAGGCTGGCTGAGATTTATATCAAAGAGATTGTGAGACTCCATGGTACACCGAAGAATATAATCTCCGATAGAGATCCTCGGTTTACTTCGAGATTCTGGAAGGCTCTGCACGAAGCTATGGGTACTCAATTGAGGTTTAGCACGGCTTACCATCCTCAGACAGACGGACAGTCAGAGAGGACTATCCAGACTTTAGAAGATATGCTGAGAGCGTGTGTCCTAGACTTCAAAGGAAAGTGGGACTACTATCTTCCATTGGCTGAGTTTGCGTACAACAACAGTTACCATGCGAGCATTCAAATGGCTCCGTATGAAGCACTGCATGGGAGGAAGTGCCAGTCACCATTGTGCTGGTCAGAGTTGTCTGAGAGGAAGTTGTATGGGCCGGATCTTGTTGACCAAACCGCTGAGCAGATCCGAGTTATCAGGAAGAGGCTCCTTACAGCACAGAGTCGTCAGAAGAGCTATGCTGATAAGAGGAGAAGACCTCTTGAGTTTGAAGTGGGGGATCATGTTTTCTTGAGAGTGTCTCCGGTCACGGGCATCGGGAGAGCAATCAAGCGGAAGAAGCTAAGTCCGAGATACATTGGTCCATTCGAGATTCTGACAAGGATTGGACCGGTTGCCTATCGGATAGCCCTACCCCCGAGTTTGAGTAGATTACATGATGTGTTTCATGTCTCGCAGCTCAAGAAGTACCAACCAGACCCTGAGCATGTCATTGAGTATGAAGAAGTGGAATTGCAAGATAACTTCACTTATGCGGTAGAGCCAGAGAGAATCATTGATCGAGAAGAGCGGAAGCTCAGGCACCGAAGCTTACCGTTCGTGAAGGTGGTCTGGAAGGGAATGTCTCCAAGGGAAGCCACTTGGGAGGCGGAAGCGGACATGAGGAAACGATTTCCTGAGTTTATGCCCCATGATGTGTAACAAATTTCGAGGGCGAAATTTATTGAACGGGGGGAGAATTGTAATATCCCAATTTTTGATTAAGGGATAATCATGATTATTAATGATAATTATGAATTTAATTGGGATTATTATGTATTTTATGACAATATTAGTTAATGTCATAATTAGTGGAAATTGGAAATATTAGTGCATATGTGTGGTATTTAAGATCAATGGTGGTGATTCCTTGACCGTGGGTCGGAATCCTATGTATTGTGATGTGGTGAGCTCATTGTGGGAATGCATGAGATGTTGACAAGTGGCAATGTGGGAGTGGTTGGATATGATCACATGAGGACAAATAATCATTTTTTGCCTTCCTCCTCTCCATCTCTTTCTCTCTCTCGTGCTCCCTCTCTCATTTCTCTCTTCTCTCTCTATTCCACCATTGTTGAAGGCAAGGGAAAGAAGAAAGCTTGATCTTTGGGTAAGTAAATGCCTTCCTTTGCTCAAACTCCATTCACAAATGTTGATCCTTGAGTAATGGGCTTCATTTTGGTGTGTGTAGTTTGGTCATTTGGTTGTGATTTGTCCCACACGAAAATTTATTGTTGGAGAATCAAGAACTCTCTTTGGAGAAGTTGCTAAGGTGAGTAAAACCAATCTATCTATCTATGTTTCATACCATTTGGAATAGTTTCTAAATTCTGGAAATTTGGGCTTGAATATGAAAAATGAGTGCCACTGTTCATTTGGTATGTTTTTGGTATGAGAATGGTGTTTTGGAATGAGTTTATGATAGATAGATTGATTGGAGGTTGAAATGTTAAGTTTAGTAATTTTGGGAAAATTGATGAATTGTGTTGATTCAATCCAAAACATGATAATGGAGTTGGATTTTGATCATTTCAATGATTCCATTGAATTCCTTGGGTGTTTTTGTGTGGGAGTAGCTTTGGGTTGGTATTTGGGTTCATTTGGATCACTGGGAAAAATTTCTGGAAATGCTGTCATACCTTCTCGTTTTCTGGTTTCTGATAATCGTGCTTGAAGTGAGAATTTTGTGCTTGAGGTGATTTCCGTACTTGTGCTTGAGGTGAGGATTTTGTGCTCGAGTGATCCTTTTCTGTGAGAATTCTTGTGCTCTCGGGCATGTGCTTCCTGTCGTGCTTGAGGTGATTTCCGTACTTGTGCTTGAGGTGAGGATTTTGTGCTCGAGTGATCCTTTTCTGTGAGAATTCTTGTGCTCTCGGGCATGTGCTTTCTGTCGTGCTTGAGGTGATTTCCGTACTTGTGCTCGAGTGAGAATTTTGTGCTTGAGGTGATTTCCGTACTTGTGCTTGAGGTGAGGATTTTGTGCTCGAGTGAGCCTTTTCTGTGAGAATTCTTGTGCTCTCGGGCATGTGCTTTCTGTCGTGCTTGAGGTGAATTTTGGTGCTTGAGGTGATTTCCGTACTTGTGCTTGAGGTGAGGATTTTGTGCTCGAGTGAGCCTTTTCTGAGAAAGTTCTTGTGCTCTCGGGCATGTGCTTTCTGTCGCGCTTGAGGTGATTTCCGTACTTGTGCTCGAGTGAGGATTTTGTGCTTGAGGTGATTTCCGTACTTGTGCTCGAGTGAGACCATTTTCACTCGAGGTGAAGCAGTGAAAAATGAGTTTTTGTGCTTCCAAAAAGGGATCTTTGGGATAGTTCTTCCAACCCTTTAGGAGTTTTGTTAGGAGTATTTAGTGACTCTAAAAGAGCAATAATGATAACCAATTAAGCATTATAAAGTGAGTTAAGTATTGGAATAGAGAATAACTCTTCGTCCCTAATTGTGAAAATAGGATTTGATATTTGCCTTCCTCGGGAGAAACCGGCGCTAGGACACGCCCGGAAGAACTCAGGTAGTGACTTTTCTCTCATATCTTGTATGATGTTTTGGTATGCATATCTTATCATTGAACTTGTGAAATGTGTGCCATGGTCTATTACGGCGCGAGCAGGTCAACGTGAGCCGTATAGGGAGTGACAGTGGTCATCTCTAGTCGGCCGTTGGACTGCCGTCGTAATCGACATGGATCTTTGTGAATCCGACCCGTGGGGGCGGCGTATGTGAAAACCAGCCGTGGGCTGTGTATGTGTATCTTGCCTATGTGGCTTGTGAATATGATATGCTTTATATGGATCCCAGCTGTGGTGAATTATACTGTGTTGATTGTTGGGATGCAATACAACGTGAGCAATTCAGCGTGAGCAATCGTCAGGGATGACATGTGTCATACTAACCCTTGCCGCTGCAACTGCCGTTGTAGTTGCTTGTGTGGATGATGATTTGATTACATGCATTATTGTTGTACATTATATGATTGACTTGTTACTACGGGGATTCTTTAGAATCTCACTCTCCTAAAATTAAACCTTTTAGACAGGGCCGAAGGATCGAGAGGCAAGCGGGCGACGAAGAGTAGTTAGAACTCCTGTTTAGGAGTATATTTTGGAGATTATGGTTATCATTGTATATTTTGGAATTGTATATAGTAGATTTTGTGTAATCCCCAAGTAAAAGGGTATGAATTGTAGGCTATGTGCCTTTTGTAAATCCCTTTTTGTTATGAATGGAACCCGAGTGAGTCGGGAACTTATTTGCACTCTGATAATTGTAAATGGAATCCACCTGTTCAGGCCAGTATTATTTTGTATTGGGAATTTGAGACCATTGTGAATATGTTTGAAAAAGTTTTTGCAAATCCGATTATTGGGCAAATGAGTATCTTAACAAGTCCCAATTTCATTATGGTCTATAAGTACAACTTAATTATGAGTTTAATAACTTAATCTCGGCCTAAGGTGGGAAGGGGGTTACACTCCTCACTCGAGTGATGCTCATCAGATTAATACAAAGCTCATACCCACTTAAAATCCCATAAGGAACCCATTGATAACTTCCACAACACTCAAAAACTCATCCTAACAACAATTCATACTCTTGGGTCTCTATAATACACAATACCCAAATTCATTCAACTCACTTCCAAAATTCAAAACCACATCTAACACTCAAATAACTTCACAATAGACTAGTTCCAACCTCATTCACCATGAAATTCATGCATTCAAAAATTGGCATAAAACTTGGGAAAATTCTAGAATTCATCATACTCAACCAAAAATCAAAATAAATATATCAAAATAATCTAAATGCTCACCTCTTCAATTTGCCAAAGCCAAAACCTTGATTTTTAAACTTCCAAACTTGCTCCAACACCCAAACTACCACCTTTTAAAATTCTAAAACCATCAAGATAAAGCTCTCAATGAGGTGTACAACATTAGAGAAGAGGTCTAGAGCATTAGAGATCAATAAAGGCATCAAAATCTCACCTTTCTTCTTCTTTTTCCACCTTGGGTCACCGGAAATGGAGGATGAGGAGAGAGAGACGATGAGATGATGGAGATGATGATGATGGATGCATATTTTTTTCCTTGGCCTATGTTCCAATCGAATAGGAGAGATAAGAGAGAGAAAAAGTGAGTTTTTGACTTATGTGCATGATCCTTTGGTCCACATTGAGCCACATGGCATAATCTTGTTCACTCTTCCATGAGCTTACATAGTTGTAAAGCGTACAATTCCAACACATAGCCAATAACCTCAACCATTGATTCTTAATCACCAATGAGTTTCCTCTTTGGCAACTGGCCAATTGGTTGGTAAATTTCCAATTTTACCATTTTGCCCCTGATTTTCACTATGTTGAATAAATTAACATCAAGAACATTTATATCAAATCCATATCACATATCTCCAAAAGTGTTTAATTATACTAATTATATTCACATTTGAGATCATTAGCCCTTAATCTCAAATTGGGTTATTACAGAATTCACTTTTCATGGCACTAATAATGTAGTATTTTATCTAGGGCCATGAGAAGCTAAGAAAGAAGAGGAATGGAAGAATTTTCAAGAAGCTTCAAGGCTTGGAAGAAAAGGGGTCAAGAAGAAGAACACAAGTCCAAATGGTAGTAAACTTACTTATTTACATATATTTGCTATGTATCACTAGTGGAAAAAACCCTTTTTAGACTGCCACATTTAGACCGGTTTCGACGGATAAGGTTTTAAAAATTTGCGCGGTGGCAGTTTTGTAATTATATTGAACTTCTAAGACCGGTTCTAAAAAAACCGGTCTTAAAAAATTTATTTAGACCGGTTATAAATAAAATCGGTCTTAAAATGTTAAAATTTTAAGATTAAAAATGTTTTAACATTTAAGACTGGTTTGCATAAAAACAGCCCGCACACAAGAGAACCGGTCTTAAATGTTAAAACATTTTAAATTCTTAAAAATTTTAACATTTTAAGACCAGTTTGTACAAAAACGGGTCTTAAATTTTCCAGAGCTTGCATGTTTTACATTTAAGACCGTTTTTTGTACAAACTGGTCTTAAATTTGAAATTTCACTCTTTTAAGACCGATTTTTATTGAAAACCGGTAAAGGTTAGGTTTTTTGCCTGTATTTTTACTCCCGCACCCAGATCGCGCGCTCTATAAACACTTTCTTCTCTTTTCGCCATTTCTTTATGAGCTCTGTCCGTGCTTATTTTGAACTTATCCATAGCATCCTGTCCCTCATTTGCTCAACTCTCCTCTATCATTACCGTTGCCGTTGCTGTGTTCGGCATCGCTGTTCTTTGATTATCGTCAGTCTTCTCCGCCGCCACCTCTATTCTCCGCAATGACCATTCTCCTCTGTCTTGACTTCCCTTTGTCAGTGCCGTGAATTTGAGGACTTCATTTTAACCTCAATCGATGCCACCGTGACTTTGGGTTGAAGCTCACTCCTTGGTCTTCAATCAAGTTAGTGTTCGATCTATTATTTAGTTGTACGTTGTTCAATAATTAATAATGTTCTATGAAAAATGGTTCTTGTTGTTGCTTTGAGCACTTAAACATAATCTGGAAAAAATTAAATATGCACATTCTTGTTAGATATATGCTTTGACTTTTAATTACATCTCTGTGATAATTGTCTTGGATTAATACCACTCTATGTTCTATTTTAATTTAGTGCGATTGTTTGATTATTGTCAGTGTTATTGGTTTGTTAAAACAATACTATTTTCAAATGGTTCCTGTTAATTTCGTTGAAATCTCTAAAACTCTATTGTTGTTGTTTTTTTGTCTATCCTTTTGTTGTTGGATATAGGGTGCTAGAAGTGTTGAGATATATATGGATCATAGTTGGATAAACGCTAAACGAATGAGTGTTGAATATGATAATGGGGTAAGGGGTTTTTTAGACTTCACTAGTAGAAATGTTGATGATGGAAGTGGGAAGTTTTATTGCCCTTGTGTAGTATGTTTGAATGAGAAGCGACTAAGTACTACAGATATATATACACATTTAATTTGTGAAGGATTTTGTAAGAGTTTTACAGTGTGGGTATGGCATGGTGAAGAATTAGAAATGCCAAGTTCATCTCAACAGGGGGGAGTAAACTTTGATGATAATGACACGGATACGGATGATCGGATAGAGGATATTATTCGTGATGTAGGAGAAGAGACTTTTGAGCAATCATATGCATATGGTAATATGTGTAGTGATGCTGAGACACCGTTGTACCCGGGGTGTAAAAAATACCAATTGTTGAAAGCAGTATTGAAATTGGTAGGCTTGAAAGAACGGCATGGATGGAGCGACAAGAGTTTTTTAGAAACACTTGAGGCTTTTAAGGACATGCTTATAGATGATAATATGTTACCTTCTTGATACTATGATGCTAAGAAAATATTGTGTCCGTTAGGGATGAAGTATAAAAGATCCATGCATGCCCTAATGATTGTATATTGTATAGAAAAGAGATGAAGAGGAACAACAGTGTTCAATATGTGAAACCCCGAGGTATAAATCAAATAACGCTCCTGCAAAAGTATTGTGGTACCTTCCAATCATATGAAGGTTCAAGTGCTTGTTTGCTAATGAAAATGATGCAAGAAATTTGAGATGGCATGTGGATAAGAGGATATCCGATGGAAAGCTTTGACATCAGCTGATTCTTCTCAATGGAAGAAAATCAATCAATTATCTCCTGCCTTCGGTGAAGAGCCTAGGAACCTTAGGCTTGGGCTTAGCACGGATGGCATGAATCCTTGTGGTAGCTTGATGAGTATACAATGTTTACGGCCTGTTCTATTGGTAATTTACAACTTATCTCTTCTGTTATGCATGAAATGAAAGTACATCATGTTATCTATGTTGATTTCGGGACCAAAACAACCTGAAATGACATAGATGTTTACCTAAAACCCTTGATCGAAGATTTGAAAGAGTTGTGGGACAAAGGTGTTGATATTTTTGACGCGAACAAGAAGAAGGTTTTTAAAATGTGAGCCATGATCTTTTATGTAACTCCCTAACTTTAAACACGTAATTATAATTCGATAACACATATTTAAATCGGATTAGAGACCATTGGATGCTTTAACCTCGTTTTAAACTTTTTGTCTCATAGTAAAATTTTTTTACAAAACTTTCAAAACTCTTTTTCCCATCCTTGTCTCAATTTCAATATTCGAATATAATTACCTATGCAGTTAATATACATTCAATCATATCAGAGTGTATATCCGCATCCCCGGCAACTCCCGGGTTCTATACATAAAAACCTGAAGGTTTATAAGTATACACTAGGGGATTACACAACCAAAATCGAATGTAGTGTTCCTGATTCAAAATATAAAGTAATCCCGAGTTCAAAATACATAACCAGCGTTTCCAATTCAACTATATACCCCCAAGGGTCCTAATTGCTCCGGGTTGGCCACTTCTCCTTTGAGCCACACGCCCTGTCTGAAATGTTAGTCATAAGAAAGAATGAGATTCGAGAGAATCTTAGTAGTAACAAACCACTCACACAATGCATAAACACAAAGCATGTACATAAATCACAAACAACAACAATCTCAAAGATACATGGTTTTCACCATAAACGACAGCACTCACGGCTATATACACAATACGACAGCTCCTGCTGTAATCAACATCACGACAGCTTATGTTGTAATCACAATAACGACAGCTTACGCTATAAACGACAGCTTGTGCTATAAACGACAGCTTGCGCTATAAACGACAGCTATCATCAGTTGTAACCATAGCAGCATCAAAGATTCATCACAGAACAGTGATAACACACACATACAGAGCATTACACATAGTATAAGAGAGAGAGTCACTACCTGATCCTTTCCCGACGTTTATTGGCACAGCGGGCTCACGAGGACGGCAAATATCAAATCCTGTAAACCAAGTTAGGGACAACCCGTCAATCTCTTTCCCAAGTTTTATCTCTATAATACTTAAGTTGATTATCACTATGGTCAATTAATCAAGTCAACTAAGGAGCTAAAGTGGTCAATTAACCTAAAAGGCTAATTTCTAACCTCAAAGTCCCACAATATTACATTATGCTATAAAATCTTCAATTTTCGCATAGGTGACTAATCTGCCAGAATTTTCCAACATCTTTGAAAAATCATAACTGATTCTAGAAAAATCAAAATGTGGTGATCCCAAAGCCTATTGAAAGCTCTTGAAGTCCTCTTCATAGCAAAAATATGAATCACTTCCAGAAATCACCACACGATTCCAGAATTACACAACATTCCACACTGCTCCAGAATTAGGTCCATTTTCGACATCAAACTTTGGGCAACTAGAACTCCCAGCTCAAAAAGCGAAATGACACAAATCATATGTCCATTTTGAAGCTTGAAATGTGAAATTTAAGACTGGAAAGTTTCAGAATTTTTAGACACCAATTGCCCATTCAAAATGTCCCTACAAACTGACTGCCCTGCACAAAGTTACACTTGACAGTTTTTTCCAATTTTCAACCAATTTGCCCAATGGCTTCAAAATCAACAACCAAACCTATTCCCACATAATTTTTCATGTAGAACACAATGGTAACATCAAAATGAACAAATTCCCACTCATTCCCCATTTCCTGTTTTGGCAGAATTTTAGGGTATTTCACAACAAACAACCACTTCACTATCTAATCACTAAGCTTAGCTCATTTGCCTCCAAACCAACATATAAGCACATATATAAGATGAAAGCTTCATGATCCCTAATATACCCTAAAAAACGAAATTAGGGCTGTCACAATAGCCCACCACAACTCAGCCAATTAAAGCATCATATACATCTACATAATGCTCTTACTCACCTCTTGCTTCTTCTTGTGCTCTTTTCTTGATTCCTCAACTTTTGTTCTTGCAAGGTGGCTGAAAACTCCTCCTCTTCAAAAACAAAATCCATAGAAATGAAGCTAAGGAAGAGAGGAACAAGTTTCATGAAGGTCACTTGAGCCATAGATGAGGTTAAGAAGGTGAAAAATCAAGATTAAGCTCACCTTAAAACCTTGCTTTTCTTCCTCTACGTTTTTGCTGCTGTAACCGACTTGAGGAGAGAGGAAATATGTGACTTAATGATCAGATTTTTGGCCCCTCTTATCTCTCAAAGTCCAAACGAAAATATGGTGCAAAAGTAGATAAAAGATGTGGTGAAAATTACTTCACTTGGTTATATACTTATGGTGAATTAACTAAGGGTAAATTTGCTTCAAGTTTTCTCTTTCCTTCCTCCTCCCTTTTTGACCGAAATGTTTTGCGTTTGTATTCAAGATATCATCTTATGCTTGGCCTACAATTATTGACCAAGTCTTCATCTCCTTACTTGGTCTTTCATGTGCTTCTCTTTCTCTCTTTATTGTCACCGAAAATAGCTCTTAAAGAGCAAAAACAAATACTCCTTGATTTATCATAAATTTTGCCTCTTCAAATACATTACTTTAGTTGCAATATTTGACCAATTCAACATATTTTATTTTCCTCCTCATGCCATACGAATTGTAGCCCTTGGAATAACCAAAAGAGCTTCTTGAATCAATCATAATTCCAACTCTTCAAATATTACTTCTTTAGTTGAAATTGTTGACTTAGTCACCACCTTTTACAACTTGGTCAAATTGCCTTCACATGTCATATATTAATAACCTATATTGTCTCCTTATATCTTACGTAAGTCATGGCCCTTTGAAGGAGATGATGATCTTATAAAATATCCACTTGCAATATAATATTCAATTGCCAATTTTTTGCATGTGAAAATTTACTAAAGTCGTAACAAAATTTCTAGAGGTAATTCTGTCATTAATCCCACCATCTATTCTGTACATTTAGCCCTTGAGTACATTTTGGGATATTACAATTCTCCCCCCGTACAATAAATTTCGTCCTCAAAATTTGTTACACAACTTGAGCCATAAACTCCGGATAGCGTCTACACATATCCGCTTCTGCTTCCCAAGTCGCTTCTCTTTCTGTCATTCCCTTCCATATCACTTTCACATAAGGAATGCTTCGGTGTCTGAGCCGTCGTTCTTCTCGATCAATGATCTGTTCTGGCTCCACCGTATATGTAAAATTGTCTTGCAACTCGAGTTCTTCATATTCGACAATGTGAGATGGATCCGGTTGGTATTTCTTTAGTTGGGAAACATGGAACACATCATGGAGTCTGCTCACGTGTATGAAGAATTGAAGTCTTCACGTGTATTTATGTTTACTATTTGTAAAGTATTTACACTCAACGAATACGTATAAATAAGAAAGTATGAAAACATGTATTAGAATTGAACTATAATTGGGATCGCTGAATCGCTGAATCTAAGAATAAGAATTAAGAATAAAAACACACTCTGATATTCAGTAAGAATAACGGCTAATAGTCGTGAATGAGTAATTAACCTAAGTAATTAAAGAATAACGATTTCATGTACATAATAAAGGGGTATGTAAGACTGGTGTTACATCCATCACACTAATGCAAGTGCCATTTTGAAGAAGAGTTGAAACAAGTTCTAGAAAGTGAAAAAAAAAAACTAAATGAACTTGCCCACGTAAAGAGAATTTAAGGCCCAAATAACTTTCCAACAAGGTTTTTCTCCAATGCTAAATTCTAACACAATCAATTGCATAGCAACCTAACCACAAAACATCTACTTAACTATTACTAATGCTAACTTTACAAACATAATCAATTAAAACATTGCAATCAATTACAATAATGCTAAACTCTTAAATACACTAATGCTATAGAAACTCTTTTTCTATTTTCTTTTTCTTTTAAAAAACATGGAGTTAACAAAATCCAAAGTGTAGGGTAATTTCTCTTCCCATTCACTTGAAGAACAAACACATGGTTTTAAAAATGAGCCAAAACACTAAGTCTTATGAAAGCTCAAAGAATTTCCCACAAATCACACGTCCAAAGTGGCAAATCCGACCCTTTACCACTTAGGACATGCATCAAAGCAAGTCATTCTTCAAAAGTTTTTGAAAAATGTTCTAATTGAAGGCATTTTCTCTTTTTAAAATGATCAATTAAATGGGATTAAAAAATGTATTCTCTTCTTCCCCCACTGAAGATGGCGTGTCAGCTTATATCTTGTTAAATTCTTCAAAATTTAACCAATCATTGCAATATAGGGTGCATTTCCATGTCGTCTCTTGAGGAGTCTTTTATTAATTACCTAGCAACTAAATGTGATGGTTGGATCAAAACAAGTTAAAAAGGAATTAGAGCTTTTTATCTAACAACTAAATTGCAATTAAACTAAAATGCTTTAAAAACTAATATTTTTGGAATAAAAGTGGAATGGAATGGAAAAGTATGATAAAATCTCCTGAACAATGAATTTTGTCAATCCTTGCTCTAAAAGATGATTGGAGTGTCCCAATTTGACGAAGGTGCTCAAAAGACTCTTATCTTGAGTTAGGTGAATTAATTCCTCCACACCAGGTAAAAATTAATCCCTCTAACCGAAACTCATTTTAAATACTAGCAATTTGAATCAATGAAATGCAATGACACAATTAGCCAAGAACCCTTGCATTACAATCACAATTAAATATTCATAACAAGTTCAAGCAAAGCTATACCAAGTCACTTGAAATTGCTATTAATGAAGCACAAGTAGTGTCAAATACATAACATTAAAATCCAAATATATATCTAATCTTAAAAAATTCATGGAACCCCAATGCAAAACTTTAGCCCAATATACTAATTAAACTCTAAACCTAAAATTTAACTAACACAAAATATTAAAGATAGAAATTAAATGGAAGAAAAACACTCCCCTATGGAGCTTTAAGCTCAAGAATCAGCCCTTTGCTCTAGGAGAAGAGAGCTTTAGCTGCTACAATTCATGGAAATAGCATCAAAGAGTAAATTTATCTTCAGATTTGAGCACCCAGGCATTAAAAATCAGCAAAGAAAGCTACAGACAGATTAAAGAAAAATATGGAAGAGTGATGGGTAATGGTGAAAAGAGAACAGAGGATGCCGCAGCCATGAATTAATTTGGGTAAAAGGAAATAATGCTAACCAGCGATAATGGTGGACAAAGGAGTGGAGAACTCCGGCGAAGAGGAAGATGACGGAACTGAGGAAACTATTGTCCTCCCACTACCGCTATTCGATCCAAACTTGGTGAGGCTTGGACTTGGGTTGAAGAGGTCGCCGATGATGGTGGAGATGAAGGTCAATGTCATCGTTGATGATGGAGGTGAAGAAAGTGTGGAAGGCGATGGATAAAGGTGCAGTGATGGCGAAAATCTAAGGTCGCCTCTGGTCTTTTGTGGCTCTCTCTGCGTTTTTCCTAAAGGTGTCAAGCTTAAAACTCTAAAATATGACCTAATGATTTAAAGCAAAACGCTGTAGTTTTCACTTGGAACAAACTGGAATTTTGCAAATTCATGGGAATAAACTGACATTCTGAAATTCAACCCCAAACTACCATTTTTAGTTTTAATCCAATTGTTCAAGCACCTATAATTAAAAACATTAAACCAACATCAAATATTCTAATAAAAATCAATAATTAAGAGTAGTTACAATTTGTTTTACAATTTTTTCCTTTTTAGTCCTAATTTAATGTATCTACTCTTAATTCCAATTAATCACAAAGAAGGCAATTTAAGCTCAATTATTATGACAAAAGCCCCAAATAAAATATAAAAATATATAATAAATTTAGTATTTATCAATTCCCCCACACTTAAACTCTTGCTCTCCTAACCAAAATACTAATTAATTAAAACTAAACACAAATGAAAAGTTCAAATGCTCAAGGTTGGAATCAATGAATCAATCAATCACCACTAATCAAGCTAACACAAGTCGTAGCATGAGGTAATACAAATAAACTAAATTAATGCACAATTAATTAAGAAATGTACACAAGAAAACACTCAAGGATTTAAGTGTTTAACTTATCTCACAAGCATCAAAAAATTTGCTCAACACCACCTAGACTAGGTCCTACCATAAACTTGTAGAAATTCCACTCTCTCCACCACTAAGTAGCACCTAGACTCATGAATCAAGGGGACTTTTAAGAGGGTTGTAATGATGGGAATGACCTCATGGAATGTATAATAAAACATCAAGCTAAGTACTATGCATACACAAATGTGTTCAATGGCAACCACTTTTTTTAAACTTTAAGCTCAAATATAACCATATCTCCTTGCTAACCAAAACAAATGCCTTATTCTTCATATCTTGTTTTCTAATTTTTAATGATACTATTTCTCTCTTTTTCTCTTTTTCTATTTTTCTTCCTTTTTTGGCTTTTTCTTCATGCCTTTTTCTTCTAATTCTCTTTCTTCTTCTTTCTTTCTTTTTTTTCATATATAATGTATGTAAATGGCATTTCTTCATACCTACAATATTAATGGCAATTCAGTGATGTTTGGATGCCAATATAATACAAATGAGAGATGCATACATAGTGCTTGTTAATGAATGATTTTTTTTTTTTGGGAATGTGAAGGGCTCAAAGTGGGTCAACAATGGATTAGTGTATAGGTTTGTGTTTCGGATAAAGGGTGATGAAATGAATGCCCCTATCATGTTCATTATTCTAAATGCAAATGTGATTTTGAAAAAGAATTTAAATAAGTTCTAGAGGTACACTAGAATAGGTGGCAAACACACATTAATGAATGGAAATTAGGTTCAAAATCCTTCCAACAAAAGTTTTCTCTCATTTGCATATTCACAAAGATTAATTGAACATTAACCTGGTCAAAATGCATGAACTCAACTAATCCAAATGCTAACTTTAAGAGCAATAACAAATCAATTCATTAAAAATCAGCTAAGAACATATGCAATTCCTATAAGTATTTAGACAAATTTCTAAAACAAGGAGTGGTAAAAATTCAAGAGAGTGGATTTAACCAAGGAATTTTCTAAATTTTTTTGAAAAATGATATATTTTTACAGTGAAGCTTGAAAGACATATTTTTGCAATGAGGCACAATGAAGCACACAAGAGCCAAATTCTAATCCCTCCCCCACAACTTAAATCTTGCATTGTCCTCAATGCAAAACCTAAATGTAAAGACATGAAAAGAGCTCAAAGCTTAAGGTGGAGGTAAACAAAAAGGAATCTAGCTTTTTCTAATGTATTAGGTCTCCCCTCACATTTATTCTACTGATAAAACAATTAAGCTCAAAAAATCATAAAAATTAGGAAGAAAACAAGTGAGGAAAGAGACAAATTTTTTTAGAATCTTTTTAAGGCATTTGAAGGAGAAGTTCTCATGCAATATGAGAAACATGATGGTCTTCATGGTGCACACTTCTCCTTACTTGATTTTCTTAGATTGTGATGGTTCGGGATCAATCGGAAGAGTCCGAGAATGCAGGGTGGAGGTTGGTACTACAATACCCTTCCACTTGAATGCTTGTAAAGAAGACAATCTAAAAGCAGTACCCATTCTATAGATATAAACATGGAGAAATTTAGAGTATTGTGCAAACATGTTAAGAAAAAAACTCTCTAAGTAGGAATCACACCCAATAAAATAAATTTGGTTCCCTTCAGTAGGAACTAAAAAAGTAGTTATACTTTCAAAACCCTCTTGTGTTTGCAATGGGTAAAATGTGGAATCCAACTTAGTATTGGGGTACGTTATATCACTTTCATAATCACAATAATCGGGAGATAAAAGAGTGGTAGAAGAAAGAGAATTGATCAAGCTATCACCACCAAAAATTTCAAAACAAGTATTTTTATTTTCTATATCGGGTGACAAATCACAAGAAAGAACTAAATGGAAAGATTCATTTTTATTTACAATTTTATCATTCAACACCATTGAATCTTTCCTTATTGAAGTATCTGAAACAAGCAATTCAAAGGGATCAAAAATTGGACAATTTCCAAGGTTTTTATCAAGTGTAGCATGCATATTGATGTTCTCAATTGAACTAGACGAAGAATCAAGATCATGTGAAGTAGAAAGCCAATTGTCGATTTCCAAACAAATAGCACATGTCATATCCCTTTCACATGAACAAACCAAAGAAGAGTTATAACTATAAAAGATGGAAAAATGAATTCTGCATCATGTTCAAGAGCATTATAAAATTCCAAATCTTGCTTGCCAACACTTGAAAGAGAGAAATAATTATGTAAGCAATCATCACTTAGACAATTATTTGAGCTATCATCAGGTTCACACTTCACCACAATCTAAGCATCTAAGCATAATTCATCATTCTCCACAATGTCATGCTTAACATGTTCATCACTCCTAGAACTAGGGAAAAGGACATGTTCATCACACATAGAAGCAAAAACAGTGAAAGCAACATCATCAAGTACACAACTACTATTAGAAATATCGCAGTGAGCATTATCAACATCAAGCATTTGAGGGGATTCTACCACAATTTCTTCATCCACCTCATCATCACTCACAACATCAAGAATAGTAGCAAGAGAAGAGTCAACCTCTTCAAGAAGAGGAGGGGTATTACCATTGTTCAGAAGTGGCTACTCTGGTAGTTGAAAACATACTTACTTATTCTTTACATCTTGTGCAGGAGTAGGCACTTGAGGGCTGGAATCTTCCACTTGTAAAGTGGCATTTAGCATTTAATCTTTTGTTTCCCCATCGTCATTGGAGTTATAGGGCCTTGGACTTCCTTCTTCTTCTTTGGTCTTTATCCATAGCACATGGTCAACAAATGCCTTGATGAAGTCTTATAGGTCCTCAAATCACTCCTCCTTCTCCTTGGTAAGCACATTTGCTTCTTTCAATATGAACAACTCATATTGTTCAACCTTGAGCTCATCATACATTCTTTTTAAAGTAAGGATTCTATCACACCCTAAAATACTCAAGTATGACCGGCATGAAGTGTAAGGTCACCTTACTTCATAAGCCATTTTAATTTTCTATTTTCTTTTTATAATATACAAGATCTATTTTATTATTATAATATCAAATTATGTTACAATGTTCATATATGAACCTTGGTATATAAATATTTAACATAGATACTTTAAACGTGAAATTTGCAAACATATTTGCAACAAAAGAATAGATCAATTTTGTCATTAACTCCAATTTACTATAACAATATTTCGCAAGTAGGTAATCCACTCCATAATACAGATGAAAGAGTAACTTCATTTGTACTAACTAAATTACAAATAATTTGATGAGTAACTGGACTCCACAATTTATAACTAAACTAACCCCAAGAATGGCAAATAAATATTGATTCATGATTAGTTTCTTAAGATGTGAGAGTCATACTTCAATAATTCCAACATATAAAATACTTAAAATATATATGTACCAATGCATATTGGTTGGTACGTACAAGATTTCACAACATAAAAGAGATCAATGTCATCATTGACTTCTGGATAAAACTTGGTTTCAAAGTTTCCATAACCATGCTTATACCTAACTAAAAATAGGAACTAAAGAAAATTCATAAATTCAACTAAAAAAATTAATAAGAGGATTTCTTTTAACTACTATGAAATAATTGTGAAGTTTTACTTTTTAAACACTTGAGTCATCAAAGGAACCAACACAAAATGCATAACAAGCAAAGTGCAGAGGCCACAAAATAAGCGCAGCACGAAGCTATGAATAACAATCGCAGCATGAAGGCCACGGAAAGAGCACAACACGGGGCTATGAATAACAATCGCAGCATGAAGGCCAAGAAACAAGCACAGCATGGAGCAACGAATAACAAGTACAGCACGAAGGCCACAAAACAAGTGTGAACACACAGTTCACGAGAGTAAATAACCAATGGCAACTCGAAGCCACAAAAGAAAGCATGGACACACAGTCTATAAGGGTAAATAACCAAGCGCTTTGTGTCAAGTTGCTCTGAAAAAATGTTCACAATCTTAAGAAATTTTTTTATGAAAGTTGCTTCAGAAAAAGAAAACACACACACATACTATGAAATGTCCAAAAACCATTTTTTAGACTGCCTTTCAAAGGTATTATATACACAGACTAATGAAATAAATCATTTGAAGATTTTTTTTAGAATGATAGTAATAAACTTTTATTACAGTTTCATTTTTCTTCAAGCACTCTAATCCACAAAGTAAACACACCTTCACGCATTGCACACCATTTATATAAATATCAATCTTCTTATACTTTCTCTTTTAATATATACTTGAGCTAGCATACTGGAAGGTTGTGAAATGTATCATAGTAGAGTGATGATATTTTGAATTCATATCTTCCATATATCTCACTTTATACAATGAAATTTCTAAACGAATGGTAATGTAAATAAATTAAGAAGAAAACTACTTGCATTTTGAAAGAGGCAAGCTTCACCCAAGAGGGGGTGAATTGGGTGATGTGATAAATTTTTCGGTTGATGCGGTGATATATCAATAGCTGTAGATAGAGTAGAGTTGAGAGGATAAGCACACAAAGAGTTATACTGGTTTGGCCCAAAACCCAGGCCTACGTCCAATCCTTAGAGATCAAGATCTACTGAGATTTTCACTATTCTTCCAAGATTCAGTGGGCTCTCAGAACGCCGCAAAACAACAATCGTCCTTGAATGGACTACGAGCAGAAATATTCTAACACTTAGAGATTTCTCTCCCCCTTACGACAAGTCTTACATGTAGAAAAATAAACCTATGACCTTTCTCTCTTGCTTACGTATACAAGTTTTATGAGCAGCAACATTCTCTCCTGCTTACACCACTGTAAGTCTTACGAGCAGCAACGTTCTCTACTGCTTGTATCTTGTAAGTCTTATGAGTAGAAAGTCCTACTAGGAATTCTCTCAACTGCTTCTCTTATAAGAATATCTACCCTCTCAAGGTCCCAGTACCTGGAGATCAAATGAAAATAGAATTTGAAGTGTATACAGACTCTCTTATAGAGAAAATATGATAAACACTGAAGAACGATATGAATACAGAGACTCGTGAATTTGCTTGTGTGAAATCTTGTTCTTAGGTGTATTTGATGGTCTTTGAAGCTCTGTATTTATAGGCAGTTGGTTTTACCCGTTAAATACTAATCGTTGTGGAGCGGAGCATTTTACTATGAAATGACATGCGTACGTTTGAAATCTTTGAACACGGTAGGTACATGCTTGGTTGGTCGTAATGATGTTGTCTACCGTTGTTTGACTTCCTCTGTGTTTTTCTAATTCAAACATTCAAACTCCTGTATCACACTTGTAATATATGTTAAATGATGTTATATAATAATAATAAGTAGAAATAGAATGAATAAATAACATTAAACCATATTCGGATTGAACGCTATAAGACTGGTGCGTTTTTTACTTCTGGCAGAGCATCATTCGAGTGCTAAGAGGGCTCACTCGAGTGCAATACCATATTTACTCTACTTGCTCCAGTTTTATACTTGCACTTTCATGTGATTTAGACAAAATGCATTTTCACACTTGCGAGTGATGTGGGTCCTCACTCGAGTGCCCTTGTATTTTACACAATGAGCCACGTCTCTGAACAACACTCGCATCCCATTTTATCAAGAGTGTGATTTTGCACTTGCAGGTGATGTGGGTCCTCACTCGAGCATACTTACTCTCACTCGAGTGAACAGAATATTCTTCTATAAGATACTCTTTTGCTTCAACACTTGCATCAGAATAGAGAGTTAAATTTCTCACTCGCAGGTGCTGAGGTATCACTCGGGTGCATGTACTCTCACTTGGGCATGCTTATTCTTCTCTGCTCTACATGACTATCGGGCAAACACTTGCAGGCCCTCACTCACTTTCACTCGAGTGCAACTTACGTTTTGAGTTTAGCTTGCTCTCGGGTAAACACTCTCTATGCCACACTCGCAAGGAATCGGGTGCACATGAGGCCATCACTCGAGTATAGAGTCTGTGCTTGAGTGAAGTTTTGATATCTTGTCTCTTAGTTTGCTCTCTGTCAAACACTTTTTGCCCAACACTTGCATATGCTCGAGTGCAAAATAGCTTAGTGCTCGAGTGCTAGCTCCATCATTCGAGTGCATCAGTAAACTGACAGCAAACACTTCTAAACTTTGTGAAATGCTTTTGGTAATATTTTTCACCATTACAAAGTATGAATTTCTTACTATAACACACAATGATATTTTGTTATCATCAAAACTTGGAATCTACCACATTTCTTTCTTGGTTGTCATCAATCACACAGTGTAGGTGTTGTGGTCTAGATGATAAATTTTCACTCTGGTGAAATCCTAAGTCTTGTGATTCCTCTAATATATTTCATTTTACATAAATGAATGGTAACAGAATGTCATATGAATGTATGTAAGTATCACCTGAGATTATAATCCATATTTTCTCTCAAAGGTATCATCGGCACTTAATATAAATTTCTTTTAACAAACTCATAACATAACAATCTTGTCTTATTAACATAACCATATTTTTCCAAAGGCTTCTTCTTTTTAATCAAAGTCCATTTAATCACCAATCTTTAATAAGGTACAGAATTCACAATAAAGAATAACAAAATTTATTTGTGCTCTTGGATTCATCTCCCAAACTTTATACCACATTATCATAAAATTTTGGAGCTCTAATTCTCCCTTTAAGCAGGGTTTAAATTGAAATTAATTCAATATATAATCTAAATTTCCTTTCCACTAGAAGATGTTATAGCAACATTTATTTTTATAAGCTTCTTTTCTTTCAAACATTCTATCAAACACTTAATATATATGCATTAAAAGAAATTGACAAGGTTCAAGAATATCCCATCTTCTTATTACAGCCCCCAAATTTCACGTTCCCATTATAAATCCCAATAAATGTTATCACCAAACTTATAACAGCCAACACAAAGACTAATTAAATAAAGACCACAACTTTTCAGTCAGAGAGCATATACGATGTATTAAAAAAACAAAGAAAAACATGACCATCAATCACTAGTGCCGATAATCATCATGAAGTCTAGATGAAGAAACAGCCTACCGCCTAGCCCACCATCCTCCTCTGTTTGTGCGGCACCTTTGAACCACACATCACCAAGCAAAAGAGGGTGGGAATGTGAGCTCTTGATGAGGGGAAGAATATTTGTGAAGGCATCAGGATCATTTGAAGTTGTTTTGATGGAGTAATAAAAGCTAGAACTCCATATTTTCCTCCCTGTTCTCCCTCTTTTTTCTCTCTCGCAGGTTTTCTGTTTTTCCTTGCCATACTGCTCACAACCGACATTCATCAAAGGGTGCTGGAGGGTTCCAGTTAAAGTGAGTCATGAAACTGAATTTAAGAAACTTTTACTTCCAAAAATATCTCATTATCAACTTTTAATTTTAGCCACAAATTTTCCTTAATTTTGGGTCAATTAAAATTCAAAATAATCTTCTCCTCATCTAGCCATAAAGTGACGTAAATCGCCCCTCCATGGCCGAACATGAGCTCTTATCAATTCTTTTATATTAGTGAAGAATTGGGGTTTTTTCCCCTTTAATTTGATTGAAAAGAAATTCCATAATTATTTCTATAGGCACTTTCTAGCAAAAACAAAACAAAAAACAAAAAAATGGAATGATTCCTCCTTAAACTCCTTCCCCTCATAAATGAATATTCATGTAATCTCAAGCCAAAAGTTTACCCTTAAGTAGTTTCCATAATTAAATTTTGGCTAATTATCCTTTATTTTGCAAAAATTCTAATAATTCTTTTAAATTCCTTTTTGATGTAATTTTCTCATTTATACCTTAATTAAGCCTCAGTTATAGACTAGCAGATTACTTTCTACCTTCCTATGTTTCCCAGAATTTTTCCTAAAAGTCTAGGCCTAATTTCCAAAATCACCCTTTCATGTCTATAATGTTTCAGAAATTACGGTTTTACCGAATCCTGTGATGGAAGCGAAGGTACACAATGTCGCCATTGTCTTTCCTTTCAAGGCACTTAGGGAAATTATGTTCAAGTAGGCTTAGTAGCCTCTTTTTCAAAATAACTTTTGAATTTTTAGGCCCGAAATTTGGGATATGACATTATATAACCCTTATATTCTCTCCCTTAATTGACTTCTTAATCAATTAAGATAGTTTCCCTAAAATATTTTTAATTTTAGGTATTTTAATTTTAAATAATCACTCTAGGCCTTAATAATATCTTAAAACCTCTTTTCTATTTTTTTCCCCAAACTTTGCCACCATTCTCAAATTATATTTTCTTTTACTTATAAAACCCATATTGAAAATGAAGTTACATATCTTTAAATTAAACCATCAATCCACTTTGTTAGAAACTTTTATAAATTGAAAAAAAAAATACTAGAGATGAATTTTTTATCCTCTCTTGTTTTTAGAGTCATTACAGGTTCGATCATCTATGTTTGACAATGTAAGAAAAGCATTAAGTCCACTAGGTTGAGGTGTGGAGGATTGGGGTGGAGAGTCATGGAAAAATGGAGAGGGTAGTTCATATGGAGGTCTATGTGGTGGAGAGATAGGTTGAAATAATGGAGGAAGAAATGGAGATGTGGACTCTTAGTGGAGGGAAGTGGGTGTCTCTTGGTGGAATGGGTAGAGTGAAGAAGTATGGTTGAGGTGGGGTTGATATGGTTGGAAGGTGGATTCATGGTCAAAATATGGGGTTTGTAGATAAGATGATTCCAAATGTGAGTGGAGATAGTGAGGCAGTTAAGATTCAAAGGCTCTTTCTTAATAATTCATTTGTGCTCGGAGAGAATCTAACTCTTGTTGAATCACATCAAGCTTTTGAGAATATGTGAGATTGGAATTGAGAGCTTGATGTTCCATCATTCCTTAAAAAGGAATGCATAGAAGGAGCAGTTTTGAACCTAAATTCAAAGTCATCATTATCATTAAACCAAGCGATTCAAATTGTAATCAATTAAATCCTAATGAATTCTAAGTCCTAAAAAGTCCAAGAGATGCAAATGAATCCTAAAACTTGGAAGAAATCAAAGAAGATAAATAAAAAACTAACCTAATGAAAATCTGGAAAAATTCCAGAAAATAAAGAAAAGTTTGAAAAGTGGCAGAAATGATGGAATTTGCCTAAACTTTACTACACCCAATAGCATAGTTATTGGCCTTGCTTAGAATGACCCAAAACCTTAGGAAACTGAAGCTTGTAATTTTCTAGGCAAAATTTTCAAAAAATCCCAGCAAGCTCAAGTGAAGGTGTAACCAAATTTCAACCAAACTCCAATCAATTTTCAAGTGTATAATAGTGAGTTCAAGCCACAAATCAAGTTTATGCAAGAGAAATGCAAGAATGCAAATGCAAAGACAAATGAACACTAAGATATTTGTTGGTATTTCTTCAAAAATTTATAAGCAAAATGCTATGAAAAACATGCAAAACTACCTAAAATGAAACCTAAAGGCTCAAAGTACCAATCAATCAAAGATTGATACTTAGTTACTATGAAACCAATTACTTGGCTCCTCGGCAACAACACCACGTGAAGAAAGTGTGTCAACTTATGTCTTGGTAACTTCTTCAAAATATAACCAATAATTGTAATATAGGATGCTAGTTTTTGGATGATTGGTGCAAGACAAGTTACAAAGGAATTTGAGTTTGCAATTAAATTAAAATGCTTTAAAAACTAATATTTTTGGATTTTTGGAATAAAAGTGGAATGGAATGGAAAAATATGACAAAACCTCCTGGAACAATGATTTTATTTATCCTTACATCAAAAGATAATAGGAGTGTGCTAGTTTGACGAAAGTACCCAAAAAATTCTTTGAGCTAGCTTGAGTTAGGTGAATTAATTCTTCTACACTAAGTAAAAATTAATTCCTTTAACCAAAACTCAGTTTAAACATTAGCAATTTGAATCAATGAAATACAATGACGCAAGTAACCAAGAACCCATGCATTACAATACAATTAAATATTCACAACAACTTCAAGTAAAAGCTATACCAAGTCAATTACATGAAATTGCTATTAATGAAGCACGAGTAGTGTCAAACACATAACATTAAAATCCAAATACACATCTAATCTCAAGAAAAGCATGGAACCCCAATGCAAAACTTTAGTCCAATATACTAACACTACAAAAAAACAGCAAATTACCCACGGAAATTACCCACGGAATTCCGTCTCTGAAATCAAATTACCCACGGATTAGGGACGGAAACGGAATTACCGACGGATCACCGACGGAATTTTTTCCGTCCCTAAAAAATCCGTGACAAATTGATTTACCGACGGAATTTTTATTCCGTCGGAAATTACCGACGGAAATTACCCACGGAAAAAATTCCGTCGGTAATTACCGACGGAAATTACCCACGGAAAATTTTCCGTCGGCGATTACCCACGGAATTTACCCACGGAAAAAATTCCGTCGGAGATTACCCACGGAATTTACCCACGGAAAAAATTCCGTCGGTGATTACCCACGGAATTTACCCACGGAAAAATTCCGTGGGTAATTACCGACGGAATTTTTTCCGTGGGTAATCCGTCGGTAATTTAATATTATTTTTTTAAAAAAAAAATTCCACGTGGCAATCTTAAAAAAGGCCACGTGGACATCTCCGAAAGCCCCCCACCGCCCGCCCCCACATCTGGCCCCGTCAGCCCCTGAGCAAGGGCCACGTGTCCCTCTAACATTGCGCCACGTGTCTCTGAGATAATTGTTGCATTTTGTGACGAAGGTAGGATTTGAACCTTGGACCTTTTGGTATGTGTTCTGATGCCTTTGCCAGTTGAGCTGCTTTAACCTTGTGTTATTTATTCACGTAATAATATATATAATGTAATAATTTAAAAACAAATATAATATTAAGATAAATATATATATAATTAAATATATATATTTATATATAATTATTTTTTTCGTTTTTTATAATATAAATATAAATTTTATTAATTTCTTATTTCATTTAAATATTTAATATTAATATAAATATATATAATATTAAATATATATTTATATATAATTATATATTTTGTTTTTATGATATAAAGTTTAAAATATTTAATTTTTTTATTTCATTTAAAATTTTTATTATTAATATTATATATATTTAATTTTTTTATTTCATTTAAAATTTTTATATTTAATATATTTAATATTAATTTTATAATATTTAAATTTTTATTTGTTATATATTATTTTTATTTTTATTATTTTATATAAATTATTAAAATATGATAAAAAAATTATTAGTTTTACCGACGGATTACCCACGGAATTCCGTGGGTAATTTCTCATTCAAATTACCCACGGAATTCCGTGGGTAAGGCGTGGGTAATTACCCACGGAAAAAATTCTGTGGGTAAAATTCAAATTTACCGACGGAATTTTGATTCCGTCGGAAATTACCGACGGATTATCCACGGAATTTTTTCCGTGGGTAAATACCGACGGAAATTACCCACGGAAAATTTTCCGTCGGTAATTACCGACGGAAAATTTTTCCGTGGGTAATTACCCACGCTTTACCCACGGAATTCCGTGGGTAATTTCTCATTCAAATTACCCACGGAATTCCGTGGGTAAAGCGTGGGTAATTACCCACGGAAAAAATTCCGTGGGTAATCCGTCGGTAATTACCCACGGAATTTTTTTCCGTCGGTAATTTTTCCGACGGAAAATCCGTCGGTAAATCGTAGGAAATTAGCGACGGAAATAATTCCGTGGGTAATTCCGTCGGTAATAACATGTTTTTTTGTAGTGTAATTAAACTCTAAGCCGAAAATTTAACTAATACAAAAGATTACTGATATAAATTAGATGGAAAAAAAACACTCCCCTATGAAACTCTAAGCTCGAGAATTAACCCTTTCTCTAGGAGAAGAGAGGTTTAGCTGTTGCAATTCATGGAAATAGCATCAAAGAGCAAATTTATCTTCAATTCGAGCACCCAGCCATAAAAAATCAGCAAAGAAAGCCACAAACAGATTAAAGAAAAATATGGAAGAGTGGTGGGTGATGGTGAAAAGAAAACAAAGGAAGCCATAGCCACCGAGAGAACAGAGGAAGCCACAGCCACAAATTAGTCTGGGTAAAAAGAAATGAAATTCGCTGGCGACAATGGTAGACAACGGAGTGGAGAACGCCGACGAAGAGGAAGATGGTGGAACTGGTGAAGCTCTCATTCTTCCACTGACGCTATTCGATCTAGACTAATTGAGGCTTGGGCTTGGGCTGAAGAAGGTCACCAATGATGGTGGAGATGAAACTAAACATCGGCGGAGACGATGGAGGTAAAGAAAGTGTGGAAGGCGATGGATGAAGGTATGGTGATGGTGGAAATCAAATGCTAAGGTCACCTCTGGTCTTTCGCGGCTCTCTCTGCGTTTTTCCTGAAGGTGTCGAGCTCTAAACTCTGAAATCTGACCTAATAATTTGAAGCAAAACGCTGTAGTATTCGCTAGGGCCAAACTGGAATTTCTCAAATTTGTGGGACTAAACAGACATTTCTGAAATTTGAGCCCTAAACTACCATTTTCAGTTTTAATCCAATTTTTCAAGCACCTACAATTTAAAACAATTAAACCAACATCAAATATTCTCAGAAAAATTAATGATTAAGAGTAATTATTTTTTTGGGATAATTTTACCTAATTTAAGATATTTACTCTTAATCCCTATTAATTACAAAGAAGGCATTTTAATCTCAGTTATTTTGAAAAAAACCCCAAATAAAATATGAAAATATAGAACAAATTATGGATTTGTCACCTACAGTTAAACTTAATTACAAAGAAGGCATTTTAATCTCAACACATTGTCGTCAATGTTTGTAAAGCAACTCTATATAGAATGCTAAGCAAGTTAAAATTCAAGGCAAAATGGTAATTAAGTAGGGTAGTGGCAAAAAATGCAAAGCATACATAGGGAGTTCTTATTATACTTACCAAGCTACACTACTTCTACTTTATTTTCCTACTGAATTATGTTCCTCCCCCACACTTATCTTCCTCATACAACAATTAAGCCCAAGTAATTATAGAAATTAGGAAGAAAATAAGTGAGAAAATAGACAACCTATGTTAGAGTATATATCTTGCGTTGCTTGAAGGAGAAGTTCTCATCCCCAATGAGAATTATGTATTTGTTCTTTAAAACATCTTCTCCCACATTGAATTTCCTTGGTGGAGGTGGCTTATGATCAATTGGATGAGGTCCAAGAATGTACGGTGGAGGTTGGTACCAAAGATGACCCTTTCAAGAATGTGGCTATAAAGAAGAAAAGCCAGAAGTAGTATCCAATCTAAAAATAGAAACATGGAGAGATTTTAAGTGAAATAATGACATGTTAGGAACTAAGCTCTCTAAGTAACTATCACAACCAAGGAAATCAATGCCACTCCCATCAGTAGAAGTGAGAAAATTAGTTAATTTTTCAAAATCCTCTTGTTTTTGCAAAGTGGAAGGGGTGGAATCTAACTTAGTGTTAGGGAACACCACATCATCACTACAATCACAAAAGGTCACTACTACAAAAATAGGCAATAGTGGCACACATTTTTCGGTATTTCTTTAAAAAAGGGCCATAACTTCTTCTATTTTATTATTTTTCTTAAAACATAAGGATGTTGTGGTGCTTATTTGAGTAAGGGCCATAGGATTTTGGGGACTTTACTTATGTGTGGCTTGTCTGATAAAGGGCTACGCAAAGCTCCTTATAAGCATTTGTGGTGTTTCCTTGAGGAAGGCCACAGCTGCTTGTAGGCCTTGTGTGGCCAAGCGCCCACTACAAAAAAAAATGGCATTTTGGAGTGGTGGAATTGTAGCAGTTATAAATAACTACTACAAATTTGTAGCGCAAGCTACACGCTAAGTGGCGTGACAGATTGGCAACGTTTTTTATAGCAGTCAAGTAAGAAAAACCGCTACAAATATAGTACGAATATCCCACCAAAACTTGTAACAGTTCATTTGTAGCGGTTAAAAAATAAAAATCACTAGAATATTCCCGCCACATGGTGCGACCAAGACCCGACAATAATGTAGCGGTTATTTGTAGCAGTTTTGACCAACAAAACCACTACAAAAGGCCAAATGTCATATGTTTGTAGCGGTTATAAGGTTCTAACTGCTACAGAATTTTAGAGGTCTCCAAATTTGTAGCGGTTCTATACTATAACCGCTATAGAACTTCAAAGATTTTTGTACTTTGTAGCAGTTATTGTAAAACCGCTACAAATTTTAGCTGCCCTAGGTGCTTTGTAGCGGTCTATGTAGTGGTTATTACAATAACCGCTACAAATTTGTGGCCTATATGTTGCTCACCACCTTCACCATTCTTCCGTTTGCTCATTTTGTTTCCTGAAGTTTCTCTAAGTATTTTCTTTTAGATTGAGCATTCAACAGCTGTGAAAGAGTTTTTGCTGCAGTATTTCTCAGTATTGTACTTGAGGTATGGAGATAAGATGTATTTTATTTATATTTATATTTTTATTATATTTTTGCATAATAATGTGACTAAAATATTTTTTTTTGAATTTTTACAGTTGATATGGCTTAAAGAGAGGATAGGAGGAAGGCGCCTGAGTTCCTGAGACCGATTTTGCAGGGTGGCAGCAGTAGAGTAGGGGGCAGAGGTAGGGGGCAGCACGGAGGGAGGGCGATCGCAGCATTGCAGCTTATCCCCCCACAGGAGTCAGCCCTACCACAGGCACCGCAAACGATCCCAAAGAAATGACCGCACCAGGGGTGCCTGATTTGGGGTGGGCAGATATCAGCATCAAGGACTATGAGGCGGAGGACTTCGACATCTCGATTAGGCTCAGGGAGATGGAGCAGCTCCTCGATGAGGAGGAGGCTCGGGAGCAAAACAACCCAGGAGGGTCGTCTTCACAGTTCACTGGGTTTGAGGTGTAGGTCCAAGGTAAATAAAATTTTTTATTTAATAAATTATTTATTTAAATTCAAAATGTTAAATTTGAATTTTAATTTATCTAACGTGCGGTAAATTGTGCAGATGAGCAGGGGAACGTGTCGACGAGAAGGCTGGGCGTGGCCGGTCTGAACAGCATGCATTGAACACTGTGAGTTATAGTGCCGTGGAATGAGGGCACGAACCAGCCCATTGACAATGGGGGTCACCTGTTCAACCGCTTCTTGAACGAGCTGGGCTCAAATTGGATGCGGTTCCCCATTCACTTCAGGACGTGGAGGCATGTTCCGAAGGGGCCGAAGGACCTGGCTTGGGAGGATATGGTGTAGGAAATTAATAGTATTTAATTAATATTTTTTTAATTAATTATATTTAATTAATATTTTTTAATAGGATTTTTGTAATTATTGATATTTAAATAAATTTTTGCAGTTGCGATTTGCCGTCCAGGCCAATCGGAAGAGGTACACCCTGATGAAGATGGGTGACGGCTGGAGGAACAGGAGGAATCGTCTCTTCTACAGTGTGGATAAGGAGGAATCGTCTCGCTGAACGACTGGGCGAGTTTCGTCCAGTTCAGGAGGAGCACTGAGGGGCAGGTAATGTATTTATTAGATTATTTATATATAATTTTGTAACTGTTAATTATTAAATTATAATTTAAATTTAATTAAGTTTAATTTGAACTTTATTAATTTTAAAAATTTTATATTATTTTAATACATTTAATATTGTTTTTTTTTCAGGCGCTTTCTCAGAGGAACACCAGGTACCATAGGCAGCAGACGATCCACCACACAACAGGATCGAAAACCTTTGCTGTCACGTATAGCGACCTGGTAACTTTTCATAATATAACTGACTTTTAAATGGTTATTTCATAATACTAATTGAATTTTATAATTGTTTTAGGAGAGGAGAGCACAGTAGGAGAATCGTCAAATAGATTATGGGGAGTTGTATGCGATCACACACAGACACCGTGACAGGACTCCGACCTCTCAGCAGGCAGAAGCGGCCATTGTAAGTGATTTCATTATTATAATTTTTATAAAACCAACTTAATAATTAAAAATTCTAATAAGTAATTGTTTTATAAAATGGCAGAAGCGGATGCAGCAGTCGCAGGCTGAGCTGCGAGAGACCCAGGCTGAGAAGTCACAGGGGTTATTGAACCCAATGACTCCTTTGAAAGCGGGTCTGGGTCAGGTTGAGCACCTCGGACGCGTGCGGGGGATGGGGATAGGCGTTAGATCTAGCATGGTCTACGGCAAGAGTGCCGCCTCTGAGGCTGGTAGCTCTAGAGGGGTTAGACATATGAGGGACAAGTCTGTTGAGTAGCTGCGGTCAGATTTGGAGTGGACACAGGCTACCATGGCTCAACAATAGCAGCAGATGCATCACATTGCTTGAGCGCAGATAGAGTCGCCTATTGCCTGACGAGCAGTATCCCCAGGCTCCACCTGTCCCTCGGTTTGTCGTCCAGACTACTCCTCCTCCTCCTCCTTCTACTGATGATGATGGTGTGGTTAACTCCGCCCAACGGCCGATCTAGCAGCACCTAAGGGAGCCCCACCTGAGGGAGCACCAGATGATCAGCCCCCAGCTACTTAGTTTAGCACATATTTTTTTTATTTGTTGTTGAAACATTTGTAAATAAATATATATAATTTTTTATTTCAAAACTTAAATTCTTATTGCGTTTACCATAGTTATATTTATATTCTTAGACCGCATTGTTGAATTTGTGAATTAATTGCCACAATATTATTTATATATTTCTAAACTTTAAAAAAAATTATATATATATTTGTAGCGGTTATACAACAAAACCGCTACAAATATACATATTTGTAACGGTTTTATTGTATAACCACTACAAAAATGAACATTAGAGTATTTGTAGCGGTTATATATAAATAACCGCTACAAATACTCAACATTTGACTTTGAAATTTTGCCGCCTTTGTCAAAATTGTAGCGGTTAATTATGTATAACCACTACAAGTTTAACACATATTCTTAAATTTGATTTTCAATGGCTTTAATATTAGTAGCGGTTTCATACATATAAACGCTACAAATACTCAACGGTTCATTTTTGAATTTCCCCCCACTTTGTGTAAATTTCCAATGGCTTGAACATTAGTAGCGATTTTATACATATAACAGCTACAAATACTCAACGGTTCATTTTTGAATTTCCCCCCACTTTTTGCAAGTTTTCAACGGCTTGAAAATTAGTAGCGGTTTTATACATATAACAGCTACAAATGTCTAGTACCATAGTGGTTAGTGTAGCGGTTTTTGAACCGCTACGAAATATTAAACATTGGAATGTCAAAATATATGGTTCTAGGCATTCGTCATTCTCTATTAACTCATCTTCTTCACTATTCTTTCTTCTCTCTCACTAGTAGCTATGGATAAGTCATGGATCAGGTTGCCGCACAATTCTCCAGAATATTTGTACGGATTAAAAATTTTCTTGGATTTTGCATTTACTCATGTAGGCTGTAACGGCAAGATTGTATGTCCCTGTCAGAGATGCAAGTTCAAGAAGTGGCATGCATGAAATGTTGTTAAGGAACATTTGCTTCTGAAGCATTTCCCTGAGGACTATACGTTCTTGTAGTTCATGGTGAGAAGGCCGGCATTAGATATGATGATGCTCTTCCTCGAAGTTCTCAAGCAGGCGTTCAACTAGATGAAGATGATCTTGTGAATGATGCTGTGTGTGATGCATTTGGATTTCAAGGCAACAATTTCAACAAAGAAGTGTATGGTTCTGAGCCGGTGTTCATGAGGAATGAATCAGCTCGGGATTTTTTTAGTTTGATGGATGAAGTAGATCGTCCTTTATATCAAGGTGGTCGAAAATATTCTAAATTATATTTCTTGATCAAATTGTATCATATCAAGTGTTTGTGTGGAATCACAGATAAGGGAATGTCGATGTTGCTTGAATTATTACAAGATGCATTCCACGACACTGAGATTCCCACAACATTCTACGAGACCAAGAAGATTTTCAACAGGTTGGGGTTGAACTATCAAAAGATTGATGCATGCCCCAACGATTGTATGCTGTATTGGGGAGACGATTCCAATAGGGAGACTTGTAAGAGATGCCACACATCGAGGTACAAGACAATTCGGAAGGAAAAAAGCAGAAGAAGAAACCTACAAAGATTCTTAGGTACTTCCCTTTGAAACCTTGCCTACAAAGATTATTTATGTCATCTAAAACTGCGAAGCATATGAGGTGTCATGCCATTGATAAGAATGAAGATGGTAAATTAAGACATCCCCGGGATGCAACAGTTACTCCCTCTGGCTATAAATAATGCACTTCCTCCCGATGTTTCCATCGTTTTGGTGGAATTTTGTTCTTTCTTTTGGAAGTTGTATTCTAAGGTTTTGATCATTGAGGAGCTTGATCAGCTGCAGTCCAAAATCATTCTTACGCTTTGTCATTTGGAGATGATCTTTCCTTCGTCCGTTTTTACTGTGATGCTTCACCTTACAGTCTACCTCGTTTATGAAACAAAGCTCACTGGACCAGTACAATATTGATGGATGTATCCAATTGAGAGGTACTCATTTTAAATATGTTCTTTATTCTCCGTATTTAATGTTTGCTAGTCGTCCTTTTCAGCATTTAGTTTCAATTTTCTCTTCTTTACTTCGTAGGTTCCTTGGGAAACTAAAATCTTACGTAAGGAATAAAGCGTGGCCATAAGGTTCTATAGCCGAAGGCTATATAGGGGATGAGGTGCTGTATTTTTGTTCAAGGTACTTTGATGACCTTGAGATGACTTTCAACCACCTACCTCATGTTGACGATTGTCCTGAACCTGCGCCAACATAAGGAGAATTTATCCCTTGTGTTGGTAAACCAGTTGGAGGAACTGAGAACTTCAAACTAACGGAAATTTAGAAGTTGCAACCACATAGACATGTCTTGATTAATGGCACTCAAGTTGAACCTTTCATACAGTAATAATTGTACACTCACATGTTATTCAATATCTTTTATAATATTTTTCACTTTCATTTCACTATCACCTTTCTATTATTAATTGCAGGGAATTCAGAAGTCATGTTAAGCGTTAACTCAGGATCCATACACAAACATCCTCAGAAGTTGACAAAAGGGTCCATAGAGAATTCTCGAGTTGGTTTGCTCGTAGAATACTAAATAACCGCAACCCACTCTCACTAGATTTCAGAGCTCTCGCAATCGGCCCTCTTGATCATGCAAAAAGGTTTACAGCATACAATGTCAATGGTTTTAAGTTTTGCACGGTTTCATAGGATCAAGGATTGCAAACTCAGAATTCGGGTGCTTATGGCACATTTAGGATAAGGAGTTATGTGAGCAGCAGTGACTCCAACATGCAGTTCGGAGGTGTCCCTTACTATGGCAAGCTTCTTAATGTGGTCGAACTTAATTATCAAGGCCGTTTCACCGTGACGCTGTTCAAGTGTTTGTTGGCAAATACCACTACTTCTCGGGGACTAACAACTGACGACTTAGGGATCACATCAGTCAATTTCTCATGGTCGATTCATACTGGTATTTCTCAAGATGATGAGCCGTATATTCTTGCTTCAGAGGCACATCAAGTTTATTATGTCAAGGACGAGAGGCATAAGGATTGGAACATGGTCGTTCATTTAAAGCCACGAGACCTTTATGACATGGGTGAAGGCGATAACATCGCCTACAAGAGTGAGCCATTTCAGCCAGCAGATTTTGAAAACTACTTCCCTGAAGGCAATGACAATTTACCTCTACTGTGGTAAGTTTTTTTTACGTCCATATCATTTAAATTAAATTTTTACAATTTAATAATACATCCCTAACAATAATTTTTCTACATAATTTCTGAGGGATGGCGAGGATGATTGATCAAATTCAAACTATGTTTTTGTCTTCAAAAAAAATGAAAAGAAAATTTAAAAATAAAATAATATTTTTAGCCGTTATTAAACCGCTACAAAAATAAATATAACCGCTACTAATTAAAACCGCTACAAAAATAAAAATAACTGCTACTAAATAAAAACCGCTATAAAATGGATACATTAACTGCTTCAAAATGGTACGTGGATCCTTATAAATACCCTTATCACAAGTCATTTCAAACACTCTCCCATTTCTTTTCATCTTACCTTTCTTTCATTTTCTCTCATTTAGAAATGTTTTTGTATGAGTTGAGGAGCTGAACAATATAATCAAATATGGTAACAAATTTTTTAATTTTTTTTTCAATACTTCTTTCCTTCGCATAAATTTATTCTCACAATTTTTTTCCAGATATTTCAGAGCTTTATCTCATTTTCATCTATTTTTCATACACAATTTTTTTGCCAACTTCATACACAATTACATTGTAGTAAACAATATAATAGTTGCTTATTACCTAAGTATCCTTAATAATATTATCAATACAATTTTTATACTTATCCAACTAAATTAAATTATTCCTTTTAAATTATAAATGAGTTAAACTATTGAATAATAAGCTAAATAAATTAGATAAACTACTAAAAAAATAAAATATTTAATTTAATATTAAAAAAGAAGAAAAAAATTATCATATTTTTTTTTAATTTTCTTAATTTTTGTAGCGATTATTAAACCGCTACTAATTAAAGCGCCTTTCTAAACTGAAATTAATTTTTTTACACCATTTTTGAATTTTCATGAAATTAGTAGCGGTTATATAACCGCTACTAATTTCAAAAAAAAAATTTCAACTTAGTAGCGGTTTATTAACCGCTACAAAATTGGAAAAAAAATTTCATTTTTCTTTTCCTGCTTGAAAATTTCAATTGGTTATATTTGTAGCGGTTATATAACCGCTACAAATATCTAAAAAAAATTTACGGCTTATGGGGATGTTGTAGTGGTTGGGTTTAACTGCTACAAAGTAAGTAACGGTTATTTTCCTTGAGTAGTGGTTTTAGATAACTGCTACAAAACCGCTTGCAACATACGATTTAGTAGCAGTTTCATTAACCGCTACCAATGTTGTTTGTAGCAGTTAAAACCACTACTAACATCCATTTTTAACCACTACTAAATCACATTTTTTTTTGTAGTGGCCACACAAGGCCCACGTGGCTACTCTTGTATGGCCCTTCCTAAAAAAAGCACCACACAAGGTGACTTTTTGTTTGTTTTTTTTCTTTTGGTCAAAAGCCTATCTTCCCATCAGATTTTCAACCAATCAATCCTTCCCTTTATCCCTTAACACTTTTCCACATGCAAACTCCCTCCTTCATCTCCCATCCCCACTTCCCTTTTCTTTATCACCGTCCCCACACTCCTCCCCCTTTTACTTGCTTTATCTCCATTTTTGTCATCCTCAAGCTAGCTTCACTACTACCGTACCGTCCCCACACTCCCTTTTCACTTCATATATTGTCCAGTTACGGCCCCTACTCCCTTTTTCCCCATTCTCCATTCTCATCCTCGTTTCATCATCACCGTCACTTCTTCCACGTCACTCCTCCTCCCTCCTCTTTTCATCACTCCACTGTAAGTCGCCACTTCCTTTGGTCCCATTTCTTGGACCAAACTAACCCCACTCCTCCTCTGAGGTCCCATTTGTTGCACCATACCCATGTAAGTATCCACTCCCTTTTTCTTTATTTTTTTAAATTTTTAAAGAGGCATGCAATTTTGTGTTGCTATTTTTCCTGTATTAATTTTTTTTATGTTTGTGTATGTAGTTTTAGCTCACTCAATTGAAACTTTTATTCACTGTAAGTTTCATAATTTTGGAGCTTACAAATGTAATTTTATTAGAAGTTAATAGTTTAATTTGCTAATTAAATGTCATTTATGTTCAATTTAATATGAAATATGAAAAAAGTTTCTGAAATAAATGTGATAGACATGGCTGTTGTAGTAATAATGCTAAACCTATTTGTTAAATAATTCCATGTTTAATGTTTGTTGCTATTTATTAATAGTTCCATGTTTATTTTTTTCTGATCTATTTAACTTAACTTTACTATAATATTACTATATTTTACTGTTGATAATTAACAAAAGAGAGTTACATTTAGCCCATTTGATAGAATTTGTTCCTTTATTTTGTATGTTCTTCTAGCTTGAATGGCCCAAACTAGTTAATGGTCCATTTGTGCCTTATATTTTTACCCTTCCCAATGTTTAAAAGGGCCAATAAAATGTAGGAAATTGGTTCAGCCTGAGTTATATGCTCTCACTTTCCTTTACTTCCTTTGCTTAGAATGAATGGTTCAAAATTAACATTTTACAAAACTATTTTAATTTAGTTTAATGATGGAGGTTTAATTACTACAAAACTACTACAAAAATAATTATTTATTTTTAACACTTGTATTTTATTTGTTGGCTTGTAAAGCTTTCTAATTTACCTATGATATTTGTTGACAAATATGATTTCTTTGTTATGAGCTGTGAAAAATTATTATGATGTGGTAGCGTTAATTAATTGATTATTTGTCAATTAAAAGAGAGGGTTTAAGACTTAGAAAGCTTCAATTTTTAAGATGTTATGCTATAGAATTTATTTTAAAATAAATAACAAAAGATACAAAAAAATTAGTAAATGCAATAGTCAAGCACCAAACGACTTTTTAAAAATAGGTTGAAGCTATGGATGGATCAAAAATGAATGTTATCTAATCGGTATTCAAGGGAATATATAGTAGGGTGAAAGAGCTTATTAGATTTGCAATCGATCATATAAAAGATCCTAACAAAATCTCGTGTCTTTCTTATCTTGTTATCGAAAGTGGATTAGTCCACTTGATTTGCTAAATCATTTAGTGTGTCACGGAATTAATCAAATATAGACATGATGGACAAGGCATGGTGAGACGAATGATGCATGTAGTGATAGGGTGAATACCACGAGTAGTGCTTCTAATGAATTTAACTGAAGCATGTGTGATGAAGATGATAGTCTTAAAGAAATACTAAATACGGTTGAAGGGGTGCTTCATAACTGTCTTAAAGAATTTGAGAAGTTGAAAGGTGATGCAGAGAAACCATTATATGCCAGTAGTACTAAATACATAAGATTGGTAGCAGTGTTGAAATTGTACAACTTTAAAACTCATTATGGATTGAGTGATTTGGGTTTCACTGCACTGCTTGAACTTTTGCAAGATATTCTTCTAGAAGAAAATGTGCTTCCTACCAAGACATATGAGGCAAAATGAATTCTTTGCTCTGCAACCAGTATAGGATATGAGAAGATACATGCATATCCTAACGCTTGCATATTATTTTGGAATTAGTATGCGACGTTAGAGAAGTGCCCTAAATGTAACGTATCTTGATATGGAAGAAGAAAGGAAAAAGTCCTTCGAAGGTCTTATGGTATTTTCCCATTATTCTGAGATTCAAGCGATTGAACAGTAATACAGAGATTGCTAAGCTATTGACATGGCATGCAGAGTGTAACCCCCTTCATCATCAAGGCCAAGATTTAGTTCATAAATACGTGATTATGGGGAATTGAGACCGTAATATGATTTGAGACTTATTTAAAATTAAATTTCCCAATCACATGGTTCACAAAATTTTTCAAAACCTATTCAATAATGGTCTCATATTCACATTTCAAATACACAATTGGCCTGTACAATTCGATTCCATTCATAAATATAAGAGTACAATGTAAATTCCTGACACACTCGGGCTCTAATAATCAATTAAGGGTTTACAGGGCACGAACGCCCATAATCAGTTTCCCAATCTAGGGGATTACACAAATACTATCCAATATCTCCAAAATATCCAAGTAATTCCCAACAAAATATCCAATGATTTACAAAAATCAGTTATCCAAAATAGTTAACTTCAAGCCTGGAGCTCTATTCACCCTTCGTTACCTACTTTTCTTTTGAACCACCAGACTTGTCTAAAATTTGTTTAGGAGAGTGAGATTCTAAGGAATCCTCGTAATAACAAATCACTCATAGTATATATAACCACAAAGCATAAATGCAAATCATTACACAACATATAGCAACTACAACGGCAGTTAAAGCGACAAGAGCAGGTATGACGTGCGTCACCCTTACGTTTGCTCACGCTGTATTGCACATTCACATGTTCATATCACATATATCACCACATATGAGATCTATATAAAATATTTCACATTACATTCAAGCCACACTGGCATATTCTCAAACTAGGAATCCACGATTCCACAACGCAGCCTCTGCAAACACAACGGCAGGGGTAGGTGTGATAATCTTCACCCCTTACAACTACTCACGCTGAACTGCTCACACTGTAATGCCCTACGGCAAATAACACATACACAAGTTCACAATGGCCTCATGCTAAATATTTTCACAACAAAACAATGATAAGTCATGCATACCAAGCATCATACACAACTTGAGAGAAAAGCCACTACCTTGGTCCTTCCGTGTGTGCTTTGGCACTGGTCTCTCCCAAATAAGGCAAATGTCGAATCCTATAATTCACAATTAGGGACGAAGTGTTATTCTCTATTCCAATACTTAATTGACTTCACAACACTTGGATTAGTTATCATTAATGTCCTTTAGTAAGCTACAAATACCTCTAACAAAAGCCCTAAAAGGTTAGAAGAACTATCCCAAAGATCCCCTTTTAGAAGTTAAAGTACAGATTTTTCACTGCTACACTCATGTAAAGAAGGCCTCACTCCAATGATGATGGACTTGCACTCGAGTCCTTAAAAGCACACTTGTGCGAGTACTTGATAGCAAGCGCAGACAAAAATAAGAAATAGCCGCAGTACTCAAACATAAAGGTCAACACTCTAGTGATAGCCAAATACTTACTCAAGCCCTACAAAGTGAGGTGCAGAAAGTGTCCACCCGAGAGCAGAAAGAAATGACAAAAACCAGAAATGATCACTGCACTCGAGCATAACTCAATTTACTCGAGTGATAACTTAATGCTCACCCGAGTTCCACAAAGTGAGGTACAAAAAGTACTTACCCGAGAACAAAAGAAACTTTCAAAGGAGATGAGTACTTGAGCAGGGGTCTTGGCACTCAAGTGATAGCTTAATACTTGTGAGTGCTAGGCCACACTCTTGAAAATTGATCGCGAGTGACACCTGAGATGCGAGTACATAGTGTCAAATACACCCATACTCAAGTGAGAACTCACTACACTCGCAAGTGAGACAAACACTTTTGATTTGCATAAAAGTGCGATAAGAAATATAGAAGGAGAAACGAGAATACAAGGCTGCACTCGAGTGAGGCTTATCAAAAGCAAAAAACACAGCAAAGTTGACAACATTTCTCAATTTTTACCCAAGTATTTCCAATGATCCCAAATCCTTAACCAGGACTACTCCCACATAGAATTGCATAGGAAATCCAATGGAACCATCAAAACTACCAAATTCCTATTCCATTATCATGTTTTGGTTTTAGACCACATCCAACACGAAAATCACTAAACTTAACATTTCAACCTCAAATCCATTTCTATATGTTCCAAACACATACCAAAAACACCCATTCCATGACAACAACATGCCATATTCACAATAACCCACATTTTCAAAAATAAAGCCAAAAAAAATTCCAAACTCAATCAAATACCACAAAATCTATATGGATAGATTCATTTCACTCACCTCAACAACTTTCCCTAAGAGGTTTCCTTTTATCAAACCACCACCAATGGACAATCTAGAACCATAGAGATGGAGCCCTCAATCCAAGGAACAAGATTAATGAAGTGAGTTTTTGCATTTGAGGTCATTAGCTTACCTTAAAATCAAGCTTTTCTTTCTCTCTCTTAAGCAACAATGGCAACACGAATTAAGAGAGAGAAGGGAGGGATGAGAGCTTGAAGAAGGTGAAGAAATGATGATACTCCCCCCATACCCATGCTTGTTCAGCAAAAGGAGGGAGGGAAGAAAGAGAAATAATAACCAATGAGGTTTAACTTTTCTCCATCCTCTCTCTTATCCTATAAACTTTCCACATGTCACAATTCCATTGGTTCTCATAAAGTAACTAATTTAGTTACTCTAACCACTCCATTAGCCATTTTGTCACACATCTCATTTCTTCTTAGTTAGTAATTAATTTCTCCATTAATCACTGACTAATTAACCAACAATTTTCCATTCTTTCTAATTTATCACTGATTTTAGCACTTTTACCGAAATTTCCACAAAACATATAATAATTCAATCTTTAATTCACAAATCATTCTCAATAATTTTCATTAGCCCTTAATCAAAATTTGGGGCATTACATAAAAGAAAGGATTGAAGACACGAAGCGTAGGCACCTTACAGATGCTCCTCAAAGGAAAAAAATGATCATGAGTACCTTGACTTTGTGGACAAAGTAAGGAACCTACGCTTTGCACTGTCAATTGATGGAATTAATCCGCATGGTGTTCAAAGTAGTACACACAGCATGTGGCTAGTGATATTGATGATTTATAACCTTCATCCACACTTGATCATAAAACGTAAGTTTATAATGCAGTTCATGTTAATTTCTGGGCTAAGGCAACCTAGGAATGATATAAATATATACTTGGCTCCTTCAATGGATGACTTAAAGCTACTTTGGGAAGAAGATGTCAATGTGTATTATGGGTATAGGGAAGAAAGTTTCACTTTGAAAGCCATGTTGTTTGACATAATTAATCATTTTCCCGCTTATGGTAATTTTTCCAGATACAGCATCAAAGGATATAGTGCATGTCCTATATATGAAGATGACACTCATTCAGTATGACTAGATCATTGTAAGAAAAATGTTTACATGGAACATTAAAGATTCTTACCATTATAACACAATCAAAGTCTAAAGCCTCAACTAGCTAACAAACCAAAAGAAAAAAGACCTCATTTTGTGATCAATTGGTGTCGATGGCACCTAATATGATTAGTTAAGGAGGTATGGAGTTAGATTTTGATAGACACATCTACAATGCTAGTGGTTTAGCTAATCATATTAATAGTGATGTGTTGGACGAAATATTTAATCGTGGATGGATCAGTGCTCTGATTATCAACATATGGATTAGGTACTTTATCATCAATGTTTATCACCATTATTATTTTTTATCATTCAATTTTTTAGTTGTAATAACATTATTTATTTCGTATTAGGCACTTGTACCATAACATTTTAATAGATACAGATAGAATCCAATTTGCATTTGCCAACCCTTATCTCATTGGTCAGCATAGGGGCAGAGTAGATATACATGTACAATCTAGTGAACTGAAAGATTACTTTAAAAAGAAAGCAATTCCTATAACACCCCAAATTTTGATTAAGGGCTAATGATAATTATTGTGAATGATTTTGTAAATCAAAATGGATTTGAGATCCAAATAATTATTGGAAATGCCCAACACTCTATGTTTTAGCATGATTATGTGACAAAGTAATTTAAAGACTAAAATTAGAGGGAATGGCACATGAATGAAGAAGAAAGGAACTTAATTATGTGTTATGTGGTGATTTAAGCAAATGTGCGAAAATCATAAAGAAATTGAAAGAATGGGAACTATTGGATAATTAGTTAGTGATTAATGGAGAAATTAATTACTAACTAAAGAGAAATGAGAAGTGTAACTAAATGGCTAATGGAGTAGTTAGTATAACCATGTGGTTGCTTATTTGGTGAGAAAATAGGAGATTTGGACAAGTGGCAAAATGGGTTGAAGAAAGAGTATGAAGAAAAGTCAATAGGCATTTTTAAATCATATTTTCTCTTTCTTTCTCTTTTCCTTATTTTCGCTGTAGCAAGTATGGTATGGGAAGAGAGTATCATTTCATCTCCTTCTCCACTCTTCCACTCTCATTTCTCTCTCATCCTTCTCTCCATTCGGTAGCCATTAGAGCAAGAAGAAAAGCTTGAGAAAGGTAAGCCATTTGACCTTTCTAATGACCTCTAATGCCAAAACTCCCTTCTATAAAGTTGTTCCTTAGGTTGAGGGCTTCATTTTTATGGTTTTAGATTTGCCATTGGTGGTGTTTTGTGGCCACAAGGAAATCTAGAAGTTGGAGAACCAAGAAATCCCTTTGGGAAAATTGTTAAGGTAAGTAAGACAAACCTTTCTACATAGGTTTTGTGGCATTTGATTGAGGTTTGAATTTATGGGAATTTTTGGCTATTTTCAAAAATTAGGGTCATTGTGTGTATGTCATGTTGTTGTCATGGAAATGGCACCTTGAGATGGGTCTTGGATAGATAGAATTGTTTTGAGATTGAATTATGAAGTTTGAGGTTTTTGAGAAATTGGCATTGTGTTGTTGATCATGTTATATCTTGTGGAAGCAATGTGAAATTGGTTGATTTGATGTTTCCAATGGATTCCTTGTGAAAATTTATGTGGGAATTGGTTTGATTATTGATTTTGGAGCCATTGGACATTTTAGTAGAAAATTGGAATGCTGTTATGTGAGAACTCTATTCTGGGTAGTCAGCTTGCATGAAAGTTTTGGATGACCAAATGGTGTTTAAAACTTATGAAACTTTCTTAAAGATCACATCCCAAGCTTTCAAATGGACATATAATTTGTGTCCTTTCGTTTTGTGAACTGGGAGATATAATTGTTCAAAGTTTGGGATGGAAACTTGACTCTGTTTTGGAGCAGTGTTGCATTTTGGGAAATTATATATTTGTATGTTGATTTTTGGTATTGGCCCATATTTTTTCTATTAAGAGGACTTAAATACCTTTCATTTGGCTTTGGAATAACCTCATTTCAATTTTTCTAGAATTAGTTATAATTTTTCAAAGTTCAGCCAAGAAATAGAATTTTCCTGGCAGTAGCCAGAAAATTCTTGCCTGCAGCCAGAAACCTTCTGGGCTGTTTCTGGCCACAGCCAGAGGTTTCTTGGATGCAGCCAACCCATATTTTCAGTACCTTGTGATATTGAAAAGTGGTTTCCAACCTAGTACTTCCCAATCCTTTTAGGCAATTGTTAGAGACTTTCATAGCTACTTAAGGGACTTTAATGATAACCAAAACTCAGTGTTTTGAAGTTATTTGAATATTGGAATAAGTGATAACTCATTGTCCTTAATTATGACTATTGGATTTGATATTTTCCTGAAGCGTAGAAGGCCTGTGCCTGATCAAGAATGGAAAGACCATGGTAGTAAAACTTTATCCTATATCATATGTAATGTATTGCTTGTTTGTATTTATCATTGAATGAGCGATGGGCCATGGCGGTGAGCCCGGCCTTGAATATTGTTGAGGGGACGTGGCGTCAGCCCAGCCTTGAATATTGTTGAGGGGACGTGGCGGTTAGCCTGGCCTTGAATATTGATATACTGTATTGTGATATATGCTTACTTGCTATGTTTAATTATTCATTATATACGTAAACTATTGCTATTGGGATTTTTTTGAATCTCACTCTTTCTAAATAACATTTTTAGCCAGGGCAAGTCATCTCGTGACAAGCAAGTGAGCAAGGACGACTAGGATTGCTGGTGGTAGTCTTAGTTTCTTTTTGGTTTTTGGTTATCATTTGGACAACTGTATGTATATATTGGATTGACCATAGATTTGTAATCATTGTGTAATCCCCGATATAGGAAATTGAGATAGGCGATGATGCCCTATAAAACTCTTGGATTAATGATATTATCCCGGTGAATGTCGGGAATTTTGTTAATACTCTAATATTGTATATGTGACAAACCGAACAGGCCAATTTTTTTTATTTAAAAATGAATGGAGATCATATTGTACAAGTGTTGCAAAAATTTTTTAATTATCCTGGTTCTCTTATTCAATTATAAAACGTATTTAAACACTAATCACGGCCTTGATGACGACGGGGGTGATAATACCAACTATACTATTTCTAGTGCCATACAATACGGGGTAGGTTATTAGTGGTAGTATTTCAATTTATATTGTTTTATTGTTCAACTTTTACCATAACATGATTGTTGAAGAAAATTTTTTAAAATATTTTAGGGCATATTGGATATTGATCGTTATTAATCCAGCGAAACTTTTAGACTCTCACATTTACTATGTGGATCCTCTAATTGGAGGTCTTCTAGAAAATAGTCCTGATATGTTGCGATTGTTCATAGGTAAGCATATGTGTGTATGTGAAAATATTTGCATGTGTAATTGAATAACCAAAAGCAATCAATTTCTATTTGTTTTATTAGCGTATTGATTGCATATCAAGCCTCTATCTCCTTAAGCTATTCTAAATCTGCTGACCTTGTCAATAGTTATGCTTGGAAGAAGATACAAGGTACTGATATATGTATTTATTCAAATTTTGTTATTAAAAAATTTTTTTATTCAAAAATTGAGTTAACTATTTCATTATATTGTTACAGTGCCATTTCCAGCCTAATAACAATGATTGTGGGTATTGCATCATGAAATTCATGAAGTATGTAATTGCTCATGTTCAGCCATTTATTCCTCAAAAAGTAAGTTATTTAGTTGTAATTCATATTGTGTTTTAAATTTAATTAATTAATTCCTAATACTTAAGTTTTAGTTATTTTAATTCATTTTAATTGGTGCATGATTGTACGTATATGCAGTATTATGAAGACCGATGTTGTGACAGTTTAACTAACTATCAAGTCAATGAAGTGATCAAGGAATGGTGTGAATATCTGTTTAGGCAAACCTCTAGGTAGCTACTATTTAATTAACTAGTCTGGGTATTGTTTCTTGCCAATTGTTGTATTGTTTATTTAAGTTGAATTTGTTGTATTTTATTCACAATTGTTGTCAATATATTTAGTACTATTTTTGTTAATTAGTTATTTATTTATATCATTTTGAAGTTATTTCATTGTTGTTTGCTTTTCTTCATTTTGTTGTGGATATAAAGCAGTTCACTACTATAATTATAGGGTTATGAATTAGAAATACAAAAAATATAATTTTAAAAAAAACAGTTCCTGTGGCGCTTCCTTAAAAAAGGGCAATAGGAAGCAAACTAAGAAAAAGTCAATAGGGACTTCCTGTGGTGCTTTTTGAAGGAAGGGCCACAGGAAGGGGATTTTTTTTTTTAAAAAAATCCATATTGTGGTGCATGGAAGCGCCACAGCTTGTTTTAGTGGCATCTTAATATGGAACTTCCTAGGCACCACATCTAGTTCAAATATAAGCGCCATAGCTTTATTTTTTTGTAGTAGTGGGTGGAACAAAAAAGAATGGAAGAAAGAGGAGAATTTTTCAAATAATTACCACTCGAGAGTGCTAACATTTCAAAGCAATCATGTTTCTTTTCTAAATTGGGTGGCAATCCACAAGATAACACTTGTTGGAAAGATTCATCGACATGCAGGATTTTTGCAATGAAAATTTTAGAATCTTTGTCACCAATAAGACTACAAGGAAGTAATGTAACAAGAACTTTGTGCATTTGTCATTCTAGGCTATGTATTTTCTCACTCACATCAACCACATTGGCATTCATGTAAGGTTCAACGTTTTTACAATGCTCATGCTTATAATCATCAATAGTATAAGAGGATTCATCATGATTAATGGTAGAATCAACTATGTTACTAAATGCTATCTTTCTAAACTCAACAAGCAAGTGGTGTTTTTTATGATAACAATCTACATATATTTGATCTTCCTCAAAAGAGCATGAAAGTATTTCATTCAATTTATCACAATCATCCCTAGTATTATAAAGAGAAACATTTTCAACAGTTAAAGCATCACACAAAGAAGTAGCTGCACACTTATTAACAAGTACAATCGAATAACAACTACTAGAATCAATGGGTTGACCAAATGGTAGGGAAGACTCCTTATTGCTCCTTTGATATTGCTTCACTTCTTGTACTTGTGTGGATATTGGAGGATTGGAATCTTCCACTTGTGAAGTGGCGTTTGACTGTTTCACTTTGGTTTCCCTATTATCATTGAAGTTATAGGGCCTTGGGGTTCCATCTTCACCGCCCATCTTTACCCATAATACATGATCAAAGTATGCCTTGAAGAACTCATCAATGTCTTACATTTATTCTTCTATCTCCCTAGAGTTATCACTTGTTCCTTGATGCATGAGTAGTTGAAAGTATGTCTCATGGAGTGAATTATACTTTCTTATCAATGCACTGGTTAGGAAATCCATATTGTGGGATAAGGTGACGGTATCCATTCCATTAGGTTGTGGCTGATAAAGTTGGGGTGGAGGAAAAGGTTCACAAGGTGGATAGGGTAGTTGGAAGGTGGGTTGGAAGGAAGAGTCATGGAGTAGGGGTAGAGTGTTAAAGTGAGGTATATATGATGAAGTAGGTGGTTAGTAAAGTTCATATTGTAGATAAGGTGGATGATATGTTGGTTGATGTAATGGCTAGATAAGTTCAAAGTATGGGTTGTATGGTGGAAGAGAAGGCTTATGACATGGACTATTAGGGTGGGTGGGTGGGCTGGAATGAAGGTTGTTGGTAAGGTGTATGCTATAGGTAATCGAATGGACTATCACTCTCTTGATCCAATGGACTTCTTTCTTGACTTTCCAAATTAGCTTAAACAAGTCATACTGTATGTTCTATGGAATCAAGAGATTGGGAGAGAGCATATTTCCTTTTGGTGAAGGTATCTACAAAAGGGTGAGATTGAAATGATGAAATTTCTTAACAATCTAGATTGCTTTTTGTATTCTCCGTTCGGGCTTAAAATGAGATCTAGTGTTGTTACACTGATTAAGATCATTGGGAGACATTATCATTCCTCTTAGTGTATTACCTAGAAAAGAGTGAGATTTGAGAGTTAAATCTTGATCACACTAAGCCAAGCCCTTTAAATTGAAATCAATTAAATCCCAATGAATTACAAGTATTAAATAGAAGAAAACATCCTAGGAATCAAGAAAAATATAAGAAGAAAACTCAAAAACTAATCTAGCAATCTAAAAAAATTCCAACAAGCTTGAAAAAGGTTCAACAGAATTTCAATGAAACTCCATTCTATTTTCAAGTGTGTAACACTTAGTTCTAGCCACAAATGAAGTTTATGCAAGAATTAAATAAAGATATGGTGAATTCAAACAAATAAGCTCAAGAACATATCAAAGTTAATGCAACAACACCACATAGAAGCTATCAAGTCAAAACAATGCAAGAATGCAAAGATTGCTAAGAAAGCTACATAAATGAAAAATTCCTAAACTATATGCAATTGAAAAAAAATGCAAAACTAACAAGCTTCACACGAGCAACCCCAATTAGCTTAACTTGGGAGCCAATTACTTAGCTCCTCGGGAATGGCGCCATTTGATGATAACCTTTTTGTAAGTTAACATTGGGGTCCACAATCAAAAATTAACCAAGGATTGTGTATAAGTAAACTTAGAATCGTTCTTTCTTCTCGAGGAGCCTTTTATTGATTCTTAAGTAATCGAAATCTATGAAAATGCAATGAAAGCAAGGGGAAATGGGATTTTGGTTTTTAAAATTACTAACTAAATGAGTAATGAAATTTAATTAAATGCTAGACTATTATTTTTGGTATTTTTATAAAAATGGAATGGTTAATGGAATATGAATGAAGTGAATTCTCTTAAGAAATTGGTTCAATGGCTATTCTTGCTCACTAAATGATATGGGAGTTTGAAATCCATCAAGTCTTAATTAGAAACCTCAAGTAATAACATTGGGTATAACACTCCTAATCAATAGTTATTCCTACAATCACATTCATAGCTATTGCTTAGAACTACTATTCAAGAACCACTTGATGTGTTAAATGGATTGAATTAATGCAAATATTTCCTCTAATTGACCTAAGTCAACTACACAAACTAGTAATCACATAGCAAGCATAATCTCATTGAATTAATAGGAGATACATAACTAAAAATCATCCAATCACAATAACTCCAATCCAAACACAATATAAGCAATTTTAGTTCAACAATATAGATTCCAAATAACTCAACAAAATCTTACTTGAACTACCTTAGAACATAGCTAGAAATTGTAATAACAATAAGAAATTCATAAAAGAACAAAGAAAAACTCCCCATTAAAGCTCTTGAAATCAAGCTAAATCCCCAATCCTAAAGAGTTCAATGCTTAACCACTCATTAGAGCTTCAATAGTAATGACAACAACTTGTTTAGAGCTTTAAAAATCCATGGAAATTGAAATCACAAAAAAATCACAAAGCTTACCGGAAAGTTACAAAGCTTCGCTAGAATTCATAAAAATGCCATAAGCAGGAAGGTATGGTGTTTGAATGAGGAAAGGATGGTGAATTTGGAAAGAAATGAGAGTGAAAGAATGAAGTCGAAGGTGGGCAAAGAATAGAGCACATTGGTGGTAGAGGTGAGGTTCAGTGATGTTGTTGGTGGTGAAGTTATTCTGGTGGCTTTGAGTAGGAGACACTGGTATTGATGGATGTAAGGATGGAGTTCTCTCTCGGTGCTCAAGCTTAATGTCATTTGAAATTGTGGTACCTCTCCACTATGTCTTTCTTAGCTATGTGAGGATAGAGGTCGCTAGAGGTGATGGTGGTGAGGGTGAAGGCCACTGATAACTATAAAAAGAGGAAGGTAGAGGTGTAAGAGGATGAAGAAGATCTGGTCTCATTTTCCTTACTTTGCTATGCGCTTTCAGGTTCTGAAACTCTCATTTCCATCTACAATGTCGTGAATATTAGATTCCATGTTTTGATAATGACAAAGCTTAGAAAGGTTTTACAAAGGATTTAAAAGGTAAACAAAGTGTTTTGAACAAGCAACATATCAGTTTCTATAAAACGTGCTAGATTACTCAAGTGACCTCTCAAGTGATCTGTTTTTATCGCTACAAGTGATTACTTGAGTAGAAAAATAGATCACTCGAGTAAAAAACATATTACTCGAGTGATGTGATAAAACTTAAGCTAAATCACCATGGTGATCCCTGTTAAAATCTTTTTACCAAAAAAAGATCACTCGAGTGATGTGTTTGACTTCTCATTACCACCATATTATCACCATAGTAAATCATCCAGTGATCAGTATTGTGACAAGTTTTCAAAGGGAAAATCACTCAAGTGATATGTTAAATCTCATCACTAGTACACTACTCAAGTGATCTGTCCTAGTGATGCTACTCTGAAATGTTTTGAAGAAAACATTACTCGAGTGATGGCATGAGATCATTTAAGTGACCACTCGAGTAATATGTTAAAGAGCATCACTAGCATAACACTACAGTTGTAATACCTTACATTTGTGCCCCTTTATTATATATACGGAAGTGTTTACTTATATTCTCTCAGGGATTATTACTTATTTCCAGTTGTTGAGCTGTTACTCTTACCAGGTATCAAAGTTCATTTTTATTCTAGTTCTTATGCTTAGTTGCAATGATCCTGACTACCAATTAAATTCTAATTCACGTATTCATTATATTATTCATACTATTCATACAAATATCTAGGCATGCAATTAATTTACATACAGTAAATTAATACACATTCTTCTTCAAGTCTTTGTCATTCTTCCTTCGGTTCATCTTCAAGCATTCTTCTCTTTCCTATTTATGTACCTATATAGTTGGTGGGGGAGGGTGAGATTTGAGAGAATCTCAGTAGCTAACATTACAGACAATGCATGTAAGATGAATACTAGTACATGATATGCTTGCCTTACACATGCTTATGTTCACATGATGATATTTTGCATACTCAATGTTTCGTGTAACATACTGATGGCCACAACAAAAATAGAAACATAGCTTCATTCATTTATACATGCTTCACATAATCAAGCAACATGATTCAGCAAATCAATACACAGTATAAACATCACATACATACAAGTAAGTAAGTTTACTACCTAGTCGTTTCCCTTGAACAATATCCAACCATTTCTCTGCGCTTAGACAGGTTTTAAGCCCCAGATAGCTATTAGGTCCTATAATTAGAATTTACGGACGACAAGTTATTATTTCATCCAATTCTTCTATAATTCAAACACTCAAGTTGGTTATCATTAGGGTCCTTTAATCAAGTCAACTAAGGAGCTAAAGTGGTCAATTAAGCTAAATGATCAATTTTCTAACCTTATAGTTCATAGTGATTACTATGTGCCATTACCTTTGAATTTTCACACAGTTGGACGAAATCTGCCAGAATTTTCTCTAAACTTTGAAAAATCATATCTTTATGTTCAAATGTCCAATTGCAGTGATTCAAAAGGCTATATGAACTTTATTGAGTCTATTTTCAAGGAAAAATATCACCTATAGCCAGTTAGACAAACATCATTCCCAGATTTGTCATTTATTACACACTGCTAGAATTCATTCCAGTTTTCATAACCTAAATTTAAAAATTCAGAACTCCCAGTGTACAAGTCCAAATGACATGATTGACCTATCAAATTAAAGATTGATATATGTCTTCTTTAATTCTGAAAAATTTCACATTCATTAGACATCATTTGATTATCCAAAAACACAACACAAACTGAGTACCTCGCAGGAACCCTTCACTGGCAGAAATTCCAATTTTGCACCTTGAGTTTCTATTATCCAAAATTCAAACCCGGGTTTATTCCTATACTTTGTTTTCATGTAGAACACAATGGTAATATCAAAATGAACAAATTTCCACCCTTTCCCCACATTTTATTTTGGCAGAAAATCAACAAAAATTCCAAAAATTACCAAACTCCCAATTTAAGCTTCAAACTAGTTTTATATGTCTTCTAAGCATTATAAAACACCGTAAACACAATCAAATCACCATGACTCTTCAAAACCCTAACTTGGTCAAAATTAGGGCAGAATTACACATGCCAAAATACTCATTCAACCAACACAACCAATAGCTCAAATTGAAGCCAATACTTACCTCTTACTTTTCCTTAGGTTCTTTCTTTGGTTCTGCAACTTTTGCTCTTGCAAGATGGCTCAAAACACCTCATCTTGAAATTATAAACTATAAAAATGAAGCTCTCATCAAGAGGAACATTGTTTATGAAGCATGTTTGGTCCATATATGAGGTTAAGAAGGTGAAAATCCATGTAGCTGAGCTCACCTTAAACTTGCTCTTCACTTTCTCTTTCATGCTAAAACTGGGCCAAAAATTTGAGCTAGGAGAGAGAGTAATGAAGTCAGATTTTGCTCTTCCCTTATTACATGATATTTGGCCGAAAAGTTGGCCACAAGAAAAAGGGAGAATATATGGCTAAAATTAATTCATTTGGTCATACACTTATAGTGAATTAACTAGCATGGTTAAGTGACTTGAGTTAAGCTTTTTCCTTTCCTCTTCCCTTTCCTCTTCCCTTCTTCTTTTTGACTAAAAGTGGCTGCCCAAATAGAGAGGTATTATTGACAAAAATGCCCTTCAAAAAGGAGGGAAAAAATGGACCAATTGGATCAACTTGTATTGCCATTGGTTACTCAATTTTTCTAGTTGCAATTTTTGACTTTTCAAAGACAAAAGTGAAGAAGTGCATGAATTAAATTCTCTTTCCTTCTTTTCTTCTCCTTTGGACAAAATTGCTTCCCATTTGGAGAGGAAATGTTGGCCAAAATGTCTCTTATTACTTCCTTCATGTCTTAACCATAATTTTTTACCAAGTCTTCTTGTAAAGTACGATGACTAATCCTCTTTTTCTCTTGGTATACCTTTTTGGACATTTTTGTGATCTTAAGGGAGTGATATGATTTGCTTTTCATTGCCATAATTGCTTCTTTCTTATGAAGAGCCAATCCTAGCCCTTCAATTTATCTTCCAATTTTGACCTTAAGATCAAAGGGCAATTGTCTCTTTTGCCTTTGATTATGGCAACATTATTTCTTGTGCCATTAATTCTTTCAATTCTCTTTCAATTCTATTTCTTAAATCTTTCTAGGAATTACTTCCCTTTTCCTTTGGATCCGAGTTAGGTTTCATACCATTCGGACACATCCTAAAGGAATCGAGTATTTTCTTTCGACTAATTGGCACAAAATTTATACTTTATTCTGAGTACGGTTTCTAAAATTCATTCTTTTTCTTATTCATTCCTGGGATCCCTACTAAAACAGGATTAGTAGTCTACTTTATTCATGCTTATCCTTTACCTTCTAGTCACAAAATTTGCAGTATTACAATTCTCCCCCCGTTCAATAAATTTTGTCCTCCAAATTTGCTACTGGTCTGATTCTTAACAATACTTCAAAAGGAGTATTATAGCGAGGGTTTCATTTCTTTCTTTCTATATTTTATTCACACTTTAAATTCTAAAGGATACCTCAAATTCTAAAGGTTTTCTCATTCAATCATATCCCTATAGACCTTATTCGATCATCCTACGTCTAAGATTCTTCAATTGAAGCTTACAAACTACTTCCCTCTTGACTAGCACTATAGGTAGCAAGTATTATCATACTTGACAAGTTTAAATTTCTAACCCTTCTATCAGTTTTAGTTCATGTACCATCATAACCGTCAACTGCGTCGCTTTTCAATTCAAAACATCTATGATGATAATCGCGTCACAGCTTTTCTTTTAATGCTAAGAAGGGCCATTTTCCTACTTCCTGCTCGTTCTTTTAGAATATAAAAAAATATATTGTTAGTAGGATGCCAACATATCTCAAGTAAAAGTGAGATAGTTCCTACCATTTGAGGTGTTGCCATTGAGCCAATAAGATTTATAGGCCAAAGGAGGAAAGATCCTCTCGCCTGACCTATTATGGCAACCGCATCATCAGGAATAGAGATGGTTATACCTTTCCCCTCTCGAACACACGTCACAGTCACCCTACGTAAATGCTGTGGAATTTACTGATGATGGTAGGTGATAGCTTATGTGTGAATGAGAGCATCTGCAACTACACACAGTAGTGGGGCATCCAAATAGAGGATGGAAGGTTTTCCCGGCACTGGAGTAGGAGAAGGGTCGCCAAGTGGTTTCTCCAGCAGGTTGTAACTTCCTTTGGTGCTGTGGAAGGCCAGGGATAAATGGGTTCTATGCTCGGAAGTTGCCATTTGCAATTCAAACATCTTTGTCATTTTAGCTTGTAGCTCATGCAATAGCTTAAGATATAGCTCTGGCAACAGCTCTTGTTTGAGCTTGTCGTGAAGGTTGGCCTCAAGCTCCTATGAAACTTCCAGGTGAATCTTGGCCACAAGCTCCCTACTGGGTTCAACTTGTGATTTAAGCTCTGATTCAAACTTCAGAGTCACTAGACTTTTGACATGAAAAGTTACTGTTTCACACATAGAACTTTATTTCTAAGACTCATAGCAGACAATATATTGAGATAATATTTGGAGTTGAAAAATTCATCTCCAGTTATCTCCCGCCACCCCTTCCTCTCTCGCAGGGTTGTTGCCAAGGATTTATAACTTGGTTTGGTCAAGCTTGTGTTTGTTAAAACAAAATGTTGTTTCTGCAGGCATGCATGTTTCACATTTAAAAAAAGATATCCTTACCTAGTTGCTCATATGAATACAGCTTCCTCAAGTTCCTACCTTCCCTTGTTGCTACATCTGCTATTTTCCTTGCCATATGGATGCTTACCATTCAGAACATCTGTAGGTTTGAAATTTAGATACATCTTAAAGCTTGTGTTCTTGCCCTAAAAGATTTAAATCTAGTAGTCAGCAGCAGATGGAGTGAAGCAACAGAAAAATGGCAAGGACAAGAAACTGCATAATGAGAATTTATTTCCCACGTGCCTTTCTACTGAATTAGTTCTTAATGTGACTCTTTATTACTAGAGTAGAGCTTTCTGCTGCTAGCTTTTGTGCTTTTGTTGCTGTACACAATTTATTGTTTTTCAATAAATAGGATGCTCAAATCATTATTTGGGAGTTATGTCTCTAGCTTGTTACAACTTATTTACTACCAATATGTAAGGAGATACCAGTAGCACTTCTTAAGCAAAATCTTACTTGTTTAAGTGGGTGGCTATGGCTCCACTATATATGTACTAGCTTACTTGGAAAACATTGATTTTTGGTGAACATGAAAATTTTCATCAGTCTGACTAAGGCTTTATCATTCACCATTTATGATGGTATTATCCAAACTGAATCAACTAAAGTAAACAAAGAAAGAGAAATTGCTACATACACACATATAATAACATGATTAAAAACATGGATGCACAATGACAAGAGTAGGACAAAATGATTTCTAGGTGTAAAGAACTCACAAGAAAACAAGTATTGATATGATGTAGCCCATTTCATAAGGGACTAAATAGAAACAATCTCTTAGACAAGTATTGATATGATTAATAACATGGCCTTGGCACCATTTATAATCTACAAATTTCTGGCCATCAATCTCTTAGACTTGGCAATGATGCATAGTGTCAGGAGTAGGACAAAATGAATAATGAATAACCAATTGACAGACAAAAGAAATTAAAAATCATTGGAAAAATATAGTCTTTTTTAATAATCAATTACAAACGCAATTCTAGCATGAAACGAATAATCTTATGTACATAACTAATAATCAATGAAAAAATGTCTAATATGAAATAATAAATACCTATTTAGTAATCAATGCAAAACATCTAACATTAAAAAATAATAAATCTTAGAAATTAGAGTATCTATGCTATCATCCGGTGAAGTACACGAGCTTTTCCCTCTTCAAGCGTGCCATAAAATGCAGTCAACAATTTCTCATTAGACATCAATTTGATATAAGCTGAATCTCGTTATTGATCTGAAAGTCCTTCAACCTATATAATATCAATATAAAGAGATTCCTTCATGTCATCTAAACGCTTCTCGTGTTCTTTCATATGCTTCTCACATTCATCTTTGTTCATGTACATGGCTAGAAAGTCGTCACGATTAGCACTATTTCGCTTTCACTTGTCTGACCTTGCACTTGCAGCTAATGGAGTTTTCCCGTTAGGAGTTTGATCAAATGATGGGAGCTCATATGGAGTCTGCTCAGGTTGTAAATTGTTCTCATAAGATATATGTATGTCCCTATCATTGTGCTCGTCCAAACCAAGTTGATTATTTATCGCTTCAATGGCATCATCATATTGTTCAGACCCCTTGCTTTGTGCACGATCCTTATTAAATATAAGGATAAACTCGTCAAAATAAGGGAAAGACATATGCCTGTACTTTGCAGATTTCTTGTGAGCCTGTAAGGACATTACATCAAATTTACATAAGGATTAATTAAATTTGATTAATAATAAACACTATATATATATATTTAATTAATCATATTTACCTTTATATATTCATCCCAAACTGTCTTAGGAGCTGTCAGACATTTTGTTTCAGAGTTCCAACCAAACCCAGATAAGTTGAGTAGGTCATTCACCACACTATAGTGAGCCTTTAACTTTTATATCTAGATTATATATGAGGATGTGCCTGAATTTGGCATCCAGGTATCATCTCATGAAATTTTTCCTTCATTGTGTTCAAGACACCAGGCCTAAGACCATTTTGACTAACAAGATCACCCTTCTCATGCAATTCTAGCATGAAACGGATTAACAACTCATCCTCTACACTTGTCCATTTGTAAATATTCGACTTTCCAACTTTTTCTAACATGTTGGTCAACTATAAGACTTGTTAGAACCTAACATAAATTATGCATAAAAGGAGAACATTTATAGCTAAAATAAAAAAAGGAGCATTTATAACATAAATAAAAATTGTACAAAATACACATCTCTTTCAACTCATTGTTCTATTAGAAGTAAAAGCAGTAAACATTTCATTAGTAAGATTGTTCCTAAAAGTAGCCCATTGATTATAGCTATCCATGTTTTGATTAAGGGGTTGTACATCCTATCCACACCAACTTCCAAGTCATCTACTTCATTTTCAAGTGGATCCACACCATCTTGACGAATTAAGTTGTGTAAGAGGCAACAAGAAATTATGATTCAGTTATATGTCTTAATGGGATAAAATGATGGGCTCCATAGAATAGCCCACCGTAACTTCAAAACAACAAAGCACCTTTCAATGACATTTCATGCCAATAAATGTCTCATATTAAAGCATTTTGTGCACTTCTAGGATATCGCCCTTCTCTCTATTCACTTGTGTGGTATCTTTGTCCTCAATATGGTGCAAGAAATCCCTCACAATTGGCATACCCAGCATCAACCAAGTAATATTGACCTTATGTAACTCTTAAGCCATTTCTCCTACTAATGGCATCACAAAGAACCCTTCCATCTGCTGCAAACCCTTCCCAACTAGGCAACACATATATAAAGTAGCCATCTTTTGAGCAAACACCCAGCACATTTATGGTTATGTCTCCTTTCCTATTTCGGTATCTTGCCTTGTCTAAAATAGAAACTCTCACCTTAATATGAGTTCCATCCAACCCTCCTAAACAATGCTATCAAAAAGAAAAAATATATATTACAAATTATCCATATGTTTATACAAATTTTAATGAATATATAACATATATATCTACCTTGAACCATTTCCACCTATCATCATTAGAGTCTTCCGCCACAGGATCTGCTTTTTTAAATAAAATATGTCCAACTCTTATCATACTATATAGAATATAATTGAAATACCTACTAATGGTTTCTCCAAATCTATTAAAGTTATATTGTATTACTGTATTCTTCACATGATATGCTAGTATGTGAAAAAAATGGCAACTTGCTCATCTATAAGCATATTCTTACAAGGTTAGAGACCTCCTACATCCGTTAGCATAGAGCATAGCTTATCAAATGTTGACCTATGCATTCTAAGTAAGTTGTAACATGTTACATCACTACTACACACTAATCTCTTTAAATAAGATCTCTTTATAAAAAAAAGTCCATTTTGTAAGGTATATGAATGATCTGTCGCCTCCTTAACATGATAATCATACTCACACATAGATAAAACCAACATATTACCTCAGCCATTCTCTGCCACTAGAGTAACAAGCACAGCATGGCTCTCTTTTCTTCAGATAGTGTCATAACTGTGTAAACAACTATAAAAGAGTTAATAAGGAAATATGTCACTAATGGGTTTTTTCACTTATGTAATGTGTCGAATTGGTTCTACAGGTTGGAGATAACAAAACTTCATTTGAGTCAATAGTCCCAAGGACGTTTCATTTCACTCTCATATTCAATGTGCAACTTGTGACCACAAAAGAATGACAAGTATACCAACCAATCAGAAATTCTACATTTAGATGCAAAATAATGAAACCACATCTAAGTCAATAGTCCCAAGGATGTTTCATTTCACTCGTATAGTTTCTTGAGATGTTCAAAGTTCAGACATTCTAGAAGCTATTTAAAGACAGTATATTGAAAACAAAATTTCAATCATAAACAACTATTTTAATTTCATGGAAACTAATTGCATGTGTGTGTTACAGAGTTGCATCAATTTTAACTTTATGGGACCAATCTATCCTCAATTTGTATCAAAAAGGAACTTATTCCTTAAATTACATAAGGACTTGTAAGTAAATTCAATGCAGAAAAAAAAAGCAAGTTGGAAATATTATATATATAACATCAAAGCAAGTTGCAAAGGGAGTTCAGTTCAATGCAGAGGAAAAGGGAGCTTGGTTCAATGCAAAGAAAAAACAAGTTCACCCCTATCAGAATATATATGAACATGCAACCTAGCTTACAGTTTACAATTCAAATTCTTGTGCCCAAATAATTCCAAAGAAAGGCTATCATATACTCTATGCAGTACTTGCATGTTGAAATTCATGAACTCCTCTATTTCACAAAAAAGAATGAGAAAATCTAATGATTCGAGTGGGTTTTACCCTCCAAAAAGAAGCCATGGTTGAGCTAGTTGCCACCAAATATGCAGTTTTCACCAAAATACAAAACCAATCAATTCCAAAACCATATATGTATAAGACAAATACAAAGAAGGACTATGCTTTAAAGCTTCTGAGATTACTTTAATGGTGAACACAGAAGAATTAAACCTGATGACAAGTTTGTATCAGGAGGCAAAAAGAAAACTACTATAATATATTGCATCCAGTAATTCTTGAGGAGCATGCATGAAGGTGGAAAGCCATTAATACATGATATTGAAATCATAGAGAAGGCTGGTGGCAGACAAGAAAATAAATTTGAATTGGGGGTCATTTAATCTTTTAAAAGTAACGGAACTACCAAGTTGTGAGTAGAGATTTCTGAAGTGATAAAGGAAGCACCTCTCAATGTGATTTATGGGTTTATGAAACTCAAAACCAACAGATTACTTTGAAACTGCCGATATGAATGAGTATTGAGGAAATAGGGCCTTATAGCACTCGCACAATTATAGAAATTACACAAAGAATATCATGAGCAAGCACACATACCTGGAATATCATTAGAAATTCTTATTATGCAACTGGATCCAACGACGGTGGATGTAGATGACTCCCCGCTGGAGGCTGCGGCAGCTATTCTCCACCAGTGGTGATTCTGATAGCGAGAAGAAGAATGGTGAGAGAGATGAAAACCGAGAGAGCAATGATGAAAGATGAAAAAAGGTTGAGTTATAATTTAGGGCAAAATTGATAAAGGGTATTTTTGTCAAGAAAATATTATAAATAGGGATATTTTTGTCTCTAAAATTTGCAATCCCAGGATTGAAAAAGTAATACCAGGGGAGGTGGCTTTGCAGCAATCCCACTTTTGTGGTACTCCTAATCCCTAGGTACCCGTAGTCCTTCAAACCAAACAATGTATTATGTCCCAGTCCCTACCCCCCATTACCTCATACCAAACAGGGCTTAAGGATATCCTGGGTACTTTAACTAGCCCCAAATTCCATTGAATATCTACATATCATTAGGGAGTACTCTATTTCTAACCCAACTCATCTCAAAGGAGCTTTTATACTATTGTGCTACTAAATCATCTTTATATCATTGAGCATTCTTATTCATGTTCAAACACCTTGAACCACCTTGTGCCATTTCAAATTTCTAAGGAACCAGAACTCACAAGTTGATTCTTGGGTTATGATTCACTTGGTAAACACTCTCTGGATGTTAGATAGACATCCAACTTTTAGGTTCATCACTAAATCTAGAACCTCAACATCACATAGATTGGAAAATCATTTTCTTGGGTTCCTTAGTCACACCCAATATACATGTTAAAATCATCGTGATTCATAGCTTCTATTCTAACCTTCACAATATTCAAGTAACATCCTCAAATATTCCCAAAGCGTTGCTGACAATTCAGCATTCATCACTAGGTTTACAAAGTTCTTATATACTTTCATGTATCAAAACCATAGTGCAACCTAAGTCACATTTCGACCTAAACCTATAGTAGCTCATATTAGATTCAAGCCTAACCTCAATCTTCAGTAATGTATAATTAAATCCCCTAGGATTATTATTTATACAGCATAATCATCACCTACCATATAGCACCGTATAACATTCCTACTTGCTTTTAATACCATAGTACCTCTAAAAATCACCTCTAACGAACTAACCAATTCTTCAGCCCTTAGGGATCTGCGGCCACCTAAGGATCTAGGTCATATCCATTATTAGAAGCTTTTGAGTTAGTAGTAGAATTCAAATCCTGTACTACCTCTCCTATCCCTAGGGTCTTATTGTCACCGGAGGTCATACCCCTTTTCCTTAAGTGAGCGTCATCCTTGTATCGTTTCTTTCTATATACAGCTCTGCTTCTTCCTTCGGCTAGCTGAATTACAACCAGGGGAGGTCTATTTCTTTGGGTTTATCTATTACCCATAACTCATTCTGGTCACGGAGTCAAAAACAAGATGTCATTATACCTATTCACAGCAGCAGAGTACATTAGCCTAGTGCTAGAATCTCTACTCTGATACCATAAATGTAACACCCCCTTTCTTTTATCATATATTTATGAATTATTACACAAGTCATATACATACATAACTTGAGTGATCACCCAAGGCTATCAAAATATCTATGTCTAGTCAAATTACATATATTTATAGATAACCAATGAAACTATGTTCCATCGTCTCCACCTTCTACTTATCAGTATTTACTTCTTTGCCCTTGGAGCTGCTTGCCTTAGCTGTATGTTATTTATTGGAAAAGGGTGAGATTTGCAAAAATCCCAGTAGTAACAACAATCAATCATATAAAATGCAAGATTTCAAAGCATGTAATGAAAACCATCACATCAAAAAGAAAATCACCACAACATTCATCAAGAAATATGCAGTATCACATCAAACACAGGACCACTGGTTTTAGACCAAAGGGCTTGGTCTTATAGTCTTGTAATCATACGGGCGTCCGCCGGTCATTTTCTGAATGCTCATTCATAAACACGGTAAAATATACATGCAGAGGATCACATAGTATATAAGAGAAAGAGTTACTACCTTATTGTCTTTCCTACAATTTACCTTTCCAAACTAGCTTCTTCTTTAGGCTCGGTCAAATATTGAATCCTATAATTTAGAATTCATAAATTAATGGGTAATTACTTATTCCAATTCTATTTACAATAAAGATTATGTTAGTTTTGACCCATCCCAAATTCTTGTCCTTTATTTAACTTTGGGTTAATATAACTTTTTGTCCCTTTTCTTTTCAAATTCTTTTCTGATTACTCGAGTAATCCCTTGAGTAATTTCATCCAAATCTTGGCCGACAGCACCTGCTTCTTTGCTTACCTGATTACTCAAGTAATCCCTCGAGTAATTCAATCTTTTCATTTCAACTTACTCAAGTAATCCCTCGAGTAATGTACTTTTTTCATATCTGGCAATTCGAGTAATCCCTAGAGTAATGTTAGTCATTTCTTGGCTGAGAGCTACTAGATGATTTCTTCTCTGATTACTCAAGTGATCCCTCGAGTAATGCTTCAAAAGATTTTCTATTTACTAGAGTGATCCCTCGAGTAATGGCATCCAAATTTTGACAGAGCTCTCTGAAATAATTTCTCACACATTACTCAAGTGATCCCTTGAGTAATGGAGGGTCATTACCTGAGGGCTTACTCGAGTAATGCCTTCAAGAATATGCCAGAGATGCTTTTCCCTGCTCTCTGTCTTTTAGTTCTTCTTCATTACTTGATTAGCTACTCAAGTAATGATTTTGCTTGCCATGGAAAGCTTAGTTACTTTATTCAAACCTTTTTGTTTATTATCAAAACCTTTTGTAACATTAATCCAATCTTTGTTATCATTAAAACATATGGGATCTAACAGTTTGTTGGGTCAAAACTAAACACAAAACTAACTGACTTTCAAAAACATCAGTTTTGATAGTATGAGTTCAAAACTCAAGAACTCATTCATTTTCACTCCAAATTATATTCTTCTTGATTCTATCCCCTACTACACGTCCTAAACTTTCCATATTTAAAAGAACAATACAAAAAAGCCACCTATAGCCTCTGTTTAAGCTTCTACAACTTTCTGGCAAAAACTCTATTTCCCGGCAAACAAAACTAGGTGAAGAAAAACCAACATGTATTCATGATTTTGGACTCTAACCCTCTAGAAATTTAACCTTAAGAACACCCAATATCAAGGCCTATTTTAATGATAGCAAAACCAAACCAAAGAAGTCCAAAAATCCCTCAAAAACTGAAATACAAACTCTAGTTTAAAACTTATCGGTTGACAGAATTTTTCCAGCAATGTTTCTCACTTCTAGCCACCCAAACCACTAGAAAACAACATCAAATCAACCGGAAAAAGTTAGGTATATGTAAAGGGAACTCACCAACACAAGGATCAGTGGTTGCATGTGAGGTTTAACACTTCCTTCGTCCTCTTCTCCGATCATCTTCTTCCTCCGGTTTCACTCTCTCTCACTCACGTCTCTCTTTCTCTTTCTCTTTCTCTATTCTTTCTTTTTTCTGGTCGACTTGCACAATTGAGAGAGGGAGAGGGAGTGTTTTATTTATTGACTGGTGCTGAATGGGTGTGTGTTGTCCGGATTTGGGTGGAGTGTGTGTGTGTGGGTGAGAGAGTGTCATGTGACTATTTATGTGTGCCATATGTCTTCCAAATCAAAAATGTAAATGCTGAATGTGGGTGTGTGTCAGTGAGAGTGTTAGGTTGGTTTTTGAGTGTGTGTTTTTAATATATATATATATATAGGTATATTTTTATCCTATTAATTCCACACACTATTTCTTAATTTTCCCCTTTGTCTAATTTAAGATTTCTTAAATTTCTTAGGTTCCATAATTTGACTTATTATATAACTCCATGAATCATCCTTAATAATTTTTTAGGATTTTTCTTTCTTAATTAACTTCATAAAGCCTTAAAATAATTCCTCAAAAATTCCCTAGCCAAATTATGACCGTTAACTATTGTTCCTTGAATTTTCGGAAAAACCGGCCTTTAATTCCCAAAATTAATCTCTAACACCATTTAAATTTTCTTTTTGGAAAATTTAACCTTTTACTAAATTTTGGGATATTACAAATGAAACTATAGTTTTTGATTCGAGTATGGGTGATCTAAAGAATAACCTTCTCAGTCCTCTGATTGCTTCAGCAAAAGTCAAAATCCAGTTGTTACCAGTTTATAATTTAGATAGTTCTTCAGGGAATAATTTAGGTGTTTATGTAAAGTCAGGAACAAAGTTCATGGTGACAGATGATTTGCGTTTTGACCCTTTTTCGTCTCCGTGTGCTTTGTCCATTCTGATTTAATCCAAAGCTGGTGAGCGAGGCTTGCGACAAATTGATGAAAGACTTGGGGTTAATGATGTACAATACTTAATGTTGTTCTCTTAATTCAATGGGTTTCTCACTTATTTAATTTTTAGGCCTTGTTGATCAAATTCTAAATGATGTATGTATTTAATATTGCAGGTTCTTGGAATTCTGAAGGCTGCTATGTTATCCACGTCCGCTCTCACAATTAGGTTGAGGCCGTTGCTTATCGTTGTTGAAGAAAAGAAGTGATTATGGTTTTTCTTCAATGTTTTTGTTGTTAGTTTAAGTGGGAACTAATATTAAAAAAAAATCACGATTCACCCCTTTAACTGCGCATACACTACTACAAACAAGACCTTTTACGTCCCTAAAGGACGTCCCCTTTTTAAGTTAGGGACGTCCAAAGTTAAATATTTGGCGGGTGGATAAGGCGCTGGATGAATTTGACCGAATGTGTAAAATTTCAACACTTTAGACGTCCCCAGTGTCTCTGGGGACGTCTAAAGTGGACTTTAGACGTCCCCAGGGAAACTGGGGATGTCTAAAGTGGGGTTTAGACGTCCCCAGGGAAACTGGGGACGTCTAAACTGCACTTTAGACGTCCCCAGTTTCTCTGGGGACGTGTAAACTCAACTTTAGACGTCCCCAGAGAGATTGGGGACGTCTAAACACCCCAGAAACATCACCTCATTCACTGTACATGGCAGCTTTACCTTCTGTGCCAAAGCCATACCCGTTAATGTCCCCTGCTGCATTTGTTTTCTCTCTTCTCCCAAACCCGTGAGCTGCATTTCATTTCTGCTGCACTGAACAAATTCCAAAGCCATACCCGTGAGCGTCTCAGATTTGCATTTCCCTTGCTGCATTCGTTTCCTCTCTTCTCCCAAACCCATGAGCTGAGCTTCAGAACTCATTCACTGAGCAAAGGCGCACCTCCCCTCCCCTGCATTTGTCTTCCCTCTTCTCCCATTCCCCTGCCCGTGTGGGTCTTCCCATTTGCTGCTGCTGCAGCACTCTCAGAATTATTCAGGTGCGTTTCTGGGTTTCTTTTGATCATGTGCATATGAGGCGTGAGTTGGATTATTATGTGAAGCAATTAAGAATTTACATTCTGCGTTTGTAGAATATTGTTGCTGCAATTGGATTCTGCGTTTCTGGATTGTTGGTGTGTGCACTTGATTCTGCGTTCTGGGTTATATTGTTGCTGCATGCACTTGGATTCTGAGAAAATCAGGTGCGTGGGTTAACAATGTAAATAATTATTGTTAATGTAAATAATTAATTAATTTGGTGAACAGATGTTAATAATTATTGTTAATATTATTAATGTAAATAATTATTCTGCGTTTGTAGAATATTGTTAATGTAAATAATTATTTTGGGGAACAGATGTTGTTATAATTAACAATGTTAGAATTGAATTAATGTTAGATTAATATGTCAAAGGTTATGTATGTTGGGGTGATTTATCATATTTGTTTAGACTTTTAAGAATCACTTGTGATCTAACGTAAGTGAACCCTTACAAAACCCTTACAAAATTGTTAAATTGTGTTTTTTTTAAGTTTTAAAAATTTATAACTAATACTATATATTAAGTTTGCATAACTTGTCTTTTTTGCTTTTATACATATAGAGAAATTTTTTTGCAAACTTTTGAACAAAAAAATTGCATTTAGGAAGTTTGGATTTTGATTTATGAATATTCTAAAAGTTGTTTGATTTGATATTGAAAGAATTGAGTTTGATTAGGATTTGGTTCTATCTTGTTAGAGTGTTAGTAGGTAGACATAGAATTTGGCTTTGATAATTAATTGTAGGAAGCCAAAGACTAGTGAGGAATTGAGGCTAAATTTTTATTTCTTTTAAGAAAGGGTATATTTATTGGCACTAATTAAAGTATTCGTCCTTTTGTTTTGGTTAGAAGAATTAATATTAGCTTCCTGCTTTTTACTCTTGTTTTACTGTTCTGAATTTTTATTTTACTCTTCTTAATTAGTTTAGTTTAGTTTAAATTAAGTTGAGATGGTTTGTTATTTTGATTTTGGGATGTGTCACTTTTAAGGGGAAATGCTGCCAAAATTTTGGAAGACAAAATAGTAAAAGGCAATTCCCAGTGTTGACAATGACTCTAAACTTGAGTGTGAATGGCATAGGTGGTAATAGAATGGATCATAGTTGGATGAATGCTTTGAGAACAAGTGAAGAATATGAGAATGGGGTTGAAGAGTTTATTGAATTTGCTAGAAGGAACGTTCCAGCAAAAAATGGGAAGTATTTTTGTCCCTGTGTCAATTGTTTAAATGAGAGAACACGGGATGTTGAAGTTATAAGGGATCACCTACTTTGTGATGGAATAAATCTTCGATACACAAGATGGATATGGCATGGTGAGGAAGTAACTGATTGTCCGTCACACAAGAAGGAAGCTGTGGATGTCATAGATGAAGATAGAATGGAGAGAATGATTCACGATGTTGAGGTAGAATCCTTTGCGCAATCGCATGAATATGACAGCCTGCGGAGTGATGCAGAGACACCGTTGTACCCTGGGAGTAAGTACACACGGCTCACAGGAACATTACATTTGGTTAACTTAAAAGCAACTTGTGGGTGGACCGATAGTATATGCCTCCAGGGATTGTGGGCCAGAATACAGAGTATCACTTCACAATTGATAAACATGATCTTAAACAATTCATGAAGTTCGAGGAGCTAGATATTGGATGGGGCCAATTTGCAATCCTGTAAGTTTTTTATTTCCCATTTTTTGATTCATTTAGTTAAGTTGATTTTAACTAGCTAATACATTCATCATTTTAATTCTATTAGAGCTCCTTCCGTCGTATATGCGTTGACTCTTAGAAAGTTGATTTATATGGATTCTTGTCAGAGGACGAGTATACTTGTTATCTAGCACCGATTGTTCAAGGGTACTCATTTTAATTTTGTGTATTTGAGATTTTTAGTAAATAATTGCATTGCCATCTAACTTCATTTTAATCTGTATATGTTGTGATAGTTATCACTGGAGTTTGTGTGTTGTCTGTCCTATGTCGCACGTTGTTTACTGGTTTGATTCCTTAAATAGAAGACCAGACAAAGAAACTAAAAGCGTCTTCAACCAGTAAGTTATTTTTTTGTATTTCATTGCTTCTTGATTCTTGACTTAATGAATTATTCTAATTTATGTTGATTTTCATTTTCATGATAGCGCATGCACGACGTATCGAGCGCTTGGCGGGCCACGCGAACGTAGAGGTGGCAAAGATCCAAGATGGTTGTTTCCAAAGGTACGTAGTTTCAAATCAAGTTATTTTGATTGACGGTCGTTTTAGATATGCCTTTATTGATTTTAACCATTTGCTTTTGATTTATAGTGCCCTCGACAACCTGGCGGCTGGGAATGTGGATATTATGTCTTGCTTTATATGTTTAACATCATTCAGAGTGGCATTACGAAAGATTTTGAACAAGTAATCGCTTATTCATTCTCTGAGGATAATATTCTTGGTGTTGTGATTCAATGGGAATTCATTCACTTCATTCATTATTTCATCTAAGCTTATTTTCTAATTTACAGATTTTTGACAATGAAGATGCCTACTCATATGAAGACTTAAATATGATCAGAGACTTTATGGCTGGACATCTTCTTCAACGTGTACCAGAAGAGTAAAGTCTTTAGTAGTTTGTGTAGGACATACTTTTGTGGTAGTACATATAATTAGCGTTATTGTTGTTGGATATGGATTGGATTTTAGTCTTGGTTATTGTACAAACTGGGGACTTGGATATAGATTGCTGTGTAGTTTGTCTGGTTCGAAATTTTGTGTGGCATGTAGTAGACTTGGATATAGATTGTTGTGTAGTTTGTGGTTTGAAAGTTTGTGTGGCATGTAGTAGCCTTGGGTTGATCACTGTGTTTGTTGTTGTTTTCATTCTGCTGAACTGCTGTTGTTGGAATTCTATTTCTGCAGTTTACATATTTTCCAGACAGTGCAATATGTATAAAAGGTCCATTTAAAAAAAAAAAACTTTCAACGTCCTTAATAAAAAAGGGACGTGGATAGTACTGCTGGCGACACTTTAGACGTCCCCAGAAGAGCTGGGGACGTCTAAGGTCCACCTTAGACGTCCCCAGCTCTTCTGGGGACGTCTAAGGTGGACCTTAGACGTCCCCAGTTCTAAGGTGGACCTTAGACGTCCCCAGTGAACTGGGGACGTCTAAGGTCCCACTTAGACGTCCCCAGTTCACTGGGGACGTCTAAAGTCTGCCTACTACGTCCCCAGTTTTACAGACGTTAATGACGTTTTTTTCTACGACCCTCACATAGACGTCCCTCTGTTTTCAGACGTTGAAAGGCCAAAAAAAGGGACGTTAAAACCCTTTTTTCTAGTAGTGATACTTATTTCATGATGCCAGGAAATACCAATAAAATAACCTTTCTTCTGTTATCGTATTAATTAATGTTTGACTTGTCTAATCAGTAGTTTTTACCATGAACCGATTTAATGAAGGCAGTCTTCTTATTTAATATTTGACTAATTGAAAGGATCAAAGGAGGCCCTATATATATATATGTTGTGCTAGCTCATATATATATATATAATGTATGATTGTATGCCACACCATGAAGTTTGTGCTTCTGGTTAACTTAAATATATAAGATATGCCACCAACACATAAGCCACCTCACCCCCTAAATAAGAGAGGAGAGGAATGTCTCCATTGATCTCTCTCTTTATTTCCTCTATCACACCTTACTCTAAGGTCATTTATTAGAGCTATCTAGTTGAAAGTGAACCACTATTACTCTTTTAAGATCCCAAGTATACCAACAATCAAAATCTATTTGACAAACACTTCTAATTCTAACACTTACTGTTGGATTGAGATTTTCTGAGAATTTTAAAAATTTGTAACCAATTCAATTTAACTCTAGAAATAGCGGTTCAAAGCTGAAACTTAAGCTTTTGAATTGCCTCTCATGATAAAATTAAGATCCGGGCTCATCAGGGTCCCATTGGGTCCAGAGTTTCCTTAAAACTCATACTGTTCATAGGAATTTTTGCAGAAAATTCTAGAATTCTGACCCAAATTAGAAAATTCATATCTTTTTATATTCACATAAAAAAATGACAAATTAGTGCTCGTTTTAAAGCTCAAAAGGTGTACTATGAATCTGCCAAATGTCAAGAAATAACTCAAACGTTTACCTTGTCAAAAGGCAGACGCAAAAAGGACGTTTCAGAAGTGTGTGCAACTAATTATCCACAATAATCTGAAGTTTTACCATGTTTATAAGTTATAACTACTCATCTTAAACTCCTTAAAGAGATATGCACAACCCAAAAAAAACATTAAATTTACATGTCATGGTAATTATAATAAGCCACACTATTGCAAAATTAGCCTAACAAAACATGCTTCCTTCCATCTACCTTAGCTAAGCGTCCATCAGCTTCTCCTTTCACTTAGATGAACTTATTCCTATGGTTAGTACATAAAGAGAGGGATAAGATTGGGGAATCTCAGTAGTTATAATCATATTTCAGTATATAATGCATGGTAAATAAATGAGCATGCAAAACAGGCCACAGAGAACAATACCTTACAATAACTAAATATCTGTAAAACTGAATGACTAAAACTATTATTACACATGACCATGAAAATAATAAAAATAAGGAATTTACATGTTCTCATGCTTAAATACATCCATAATGACACAAATGAACATGCAACCAATGCAAATATATGAAATTAATTATTAAAGCTATCTTTGTACCAACTTCCAACTCTCTTCCTTTTCTTTGCTTCTCTCAGGCTTTGCTTCTTCCTTCAACTTGACAGCAAATATTGAATCCTATAAATTATTCATCAAGGATAGATTAATTCATATGCATATATTTATTTTGTATAATTAATCTTTCCCAAAACCCCCCACACTCTTGCTTTTGATTTAACTTTTAACATGATCATTTTCATAGATTTCAATCTCAACTTAGCTTGTTCCTATACCATTCTTCCTTCTAAAACTAATTTAAGAACTTACATTTATTTAAATTCAATTCCTTCTTGCTGGCATTGAGCTGGCCGAGAAGAAGGAAGCAATATAAAAATTCAATCCCATTGCTTCCAAGACACTGTATATACTCAAGAGCTTCCAACATTTTAATTCATTAAATTGACTCTTTTTGCTTTGTTCTTGTTTCCTAACTTATATTCTTGCCTCACATTATCAATCGTGTGGCCATGTTCTGCAATTTGGATATCTTTCCCAGCTTTGGAATATTATCTCAGCCATTGTATTTTCATATTTAATCATCATAAATTACCTTAATAGTATCTCTATAGCAACTCTGAAAATTCCAGCCCCAATCACAAGACTTAAGCCTTCATTATAAAGTCTATATACTTAATTTAAACATCCATAATAATGATTCAGTATTTAGATACATAAACCAGAAAGGTTTATATCAGCTTTCAGCTTCAACTTCTTCAAGCCTCATAATTTTTAAACTTAAACAATCCACAGTATCCATATATCATACTCTCACGTCTGGTAACATCATAACAACGCAGTAGACTTTCACTTTGTAATCAAAATTAGATAAAGAAGGAAGCTCTAATAACACAACACTTAGAGGCCCCTATATACATAGATACTCCAGCATTCAAGTGTTTTATGCAACCACCAAATCAAAATCCCAAAGCAACTTCCCTTTTTATTTTATTTTGCGACTTGATACTCAATAATCAGAACAGAGGATTGGGGTTTGGTAGTTGATGCGTGCTTCTGTCGCTAAAGCAATCAATTAATAACTAGGACAACCTACTAATGCAATATAGTGGCAACCTAGGTCATTCTCCCAAGGAGCAATATGTGGGTTTTCTCTAGAATTAAATTTAAGTGATAAAAAATGCAATGGAATGAACCTAAACTAAAATGCAAGACTCTACTACCTAAATACAAATGACTCTAAAACCTATATGAGAATGAAACTAACCTAAATAATGAACATGCAATCTTTGGGGTTTTTCTTATGAGAGGGAAATTAAAATCCTAAGGAAAAGAAATAAACTAATATCTAAGAAAATCAACAAATGTTTGTTCAGTTATGATGGTGAAGGGGACAACTCAGGATTCACATGGATTTAGCTTTCTTAGCCATTTAATTTATTAGACCAAAGGGATGTTCATGAAAAATTGGAATTAATAAATTTAATCACCTAATCAAGACATGGGAAACCCTCATGCTCAATAACACCTAATCCACTAGAAAACTCATAATGGAAAAATGGTGGTTAATTAAATCTATTAAAAACCAATCACAATTGTTTAAGATAGTTTTGGAAATTATGTTTACAATTGCCTAATTAAACAATTTGACAATTAATCACCTAATTAAACAATCAAGAGATTGAACCCAAATTGACAATTAAATTAATAATGAAAACTCGATTAATAATCTAATTGACAATCAAAGGTTTGCAAACAAAAATCCCAATAATCATTTAAGAACAAAGCAAATCCAAAATATCAATTTAATCCAAATCAAAAATAAGCCTACAATCTAAAACTAGATTGTTCTCAATTATTACAACTCAAAATCATTTAAAACTAAATAATCTTAAGTCTTGAATCAAAAAGATAAAAGAAAGACACTCCCTTGTAGTCTTCAAGTGTAAGCTCCTAGGCTCTAGCTTCCTCCATGTTCCTCCCAAATTGCCTCCCAAAATAGCTTAAGCCTCCATGATATTTATCCTCCTTCCAAGCCCCAAACACGTCACGGCCATCATCCAAAGAAATTGAGAATTAATTGATATGATGCTTAGACTCTTGCTCTGCGTGAATGGAAAAGGAGATTGAAGGAATGAATTGATGATTGTGGGGCCGTGGTGTAATGCTGTGCGAATGGAGAATAGGAGTGGAGTATATCAATAGCAATTGAAGGTGGGACCCGCGTGTGAATGAGGGAGGAATAGGAATTGAATCAAGCAAGTTTTCCTGGTGTGCGCCTCAGCTTCCAGCGTCAGTCCGTCCCCACCTCACCTCCTCTCCAGCGTCTGTCCGTGAGTCCGTGAGCGCCCAGCGGCTGTCTCCCCCTCCCATATGTGATGGCTAGGGTAATTAAAAAGGAGTAGAAGAGAGCTTTTTGGGTATCAACTTGAGCCCATTAAAATCTAAGAAGCCCAATAATATTCAACCGTTGGATTCTTCTTGAGTTTCTAAGAAAAGTTCTGCACCGTAGGATCTTCTAATCTGCTTTTCCTTATCCTGCAAGATATAATAAAATCGTGATTTATCATATAATTGGAAATATTTTTCAATCACAAGATAACAATTAAGATATTAACAATTTAAGCCCAATAATCTCATAATTGATTTAGATTTATATTATTTCCTAGGCTAGCTTTCCAAATATTATCTAATAAATCCAAATTAGCCAAAAATAATCCCCAAAATAAATGAATAAGGTGGGATAAAATATAATAAAATTGGGATTTATCAGTAGTCATCTCCTTTTCTGATCATAATCAATCTTAAATTCTCCCATCTTAGAACCAAAATCTAATCCATAAATCAAAGAAAAGAGACTTGGCTTACCTTGACCAGGATATGTAGTTGTAGGTGGAGTTTATCTTTCTTCCTCTCCTTTGGTGATGATTTCTTCTGGTCTTCTTGCTTTCAGAATCTCTCGGACTCTCTCCCTCTGTGTCCTCCCTCTCACTCTCCCTTCTTGGCCTCTCCCTCTATATATACTGCTTCTTAACTTATTTGGCAAGCAGCGTGCTTGAGAAGATAGAAATCTTGCCACACAATAATCAAGTGAGGCTTTTGGAAGAAGATGAGGAGCAGGGGAGGCAGTGGCTGAATCATGCGTTGTAGGAGGAGTTTTCAAAATGAGAAGACGCATATGACCTTAGTACTTTATGAAATTTGTTTGAGGAGCGGTAGAAGGAGGTTGAGGGATGTTATGAGCTTTGTTTGGTTGGATGGAAGAGAAGAAGAAGAGAAGTTTCTTATTTGGTTCAGTAGGGGAAAGGGGGTTAGCTAATTAGATCTTGACAAATATGACCTTAGTACTTTACTTAGATATCAAAGATATTATTTCCTAAGTTATAAATAGCAGAAAATCTATTACCTCACTTATATATGATAAAAAATCTTATATATATTTAAAATGATGGTTATATTAATTTTAATATGCTAACCAATGTTTTGAAAACCAAGCCGGACTGTCGGCCAAAGTCATCACTGGCTCAGATTTATGGAAACAGCCATTTTCGTAGTATGGCCAGATTAGACAGGGGAAAAAGCCACCATGGGGCCAAAAATCGCTTTCCAGCCGGTAGCTGGCATGGTTTTTAGCTAACCGGACGACTACCATCCAACTTTTCCAGTGAGGAAAAAATGATAAGTGAAGGAGATGAGAGAGATCAAAGCAGAAATAATAACCAGATTGGCAAAAAAAATTGTATTTCTCACCTTCATTTCTATTTGGTTGAGTTTTTTTTTTTTGGTTATTTCTTGTGAATATGGACTCCTCTTCAACAAAATGTAGGCATGAGCTTGCAAAAAGCAAAAGCTTGAAGTAAAATGCTCACCAGAAGTAAAACAAAGATTTAGATTTGGTTGTAAAAGAGAGGACATGAGGGTGAAGAGAGAAAGAGAGAGAAATTATAAGGTTGTTTGTTCTTTTCTTTTCATGTTATAGTCTCTAAGATAACCTTTTTAAATGTGAAAAGCTGCCATATTTTGTCATTTAGTGGGATACATTAGTTATCCATTTGGTTTTGTTTCAGATGAAGTTATCCATTGGTTCAAAGCTTTAACTTAATACTTTTTTTCTTGTTGGAAAAAAAAAACTCAATGCTTTTTTCCCCTCGAATGGTTCATCCCATGGACAACAGAGATTTAATTATGCATTTGATAAGGTAAAAAGTATTTTAAAGTTCAAATGTTTGTTTATGTTTTAAAATAATTTCAAATACCACCACAAATAATAATGCATATTTTGAATTTTTTTCTATTATATTTTTGGGTTAAGGTGCAAAAATACACATCAAATTTTCCTAAAAGTGTGCCTAACACCAAATGATTTTTGGAAGAGCAAAAGTAACCATGAACTTTGAAAATTAGGGCAAAAACAACATTACTATTAAATCCTGCCTGATGGTGTTAGTTTCCATGGTGGGACCCACACTATTATTCAAAAAGCACCAAAATACCCCCAACTCAAAAAAAGAATCCTCCCCACTGTGAAATTATCAAAATATGTGGAAGAGGAAGTAAAATCCCTTCTTTTCAGGTTCTCTTGCTAGCCAACAATGTCGGTGAGCTGCCTGAGTTTATCGGCCAACTGAAAAATTTTCAAGTTACTAACCTCTCTGACAATGCTTTTGCTAGGTCAATCCTAGAAAGTCTGACTTTTGATTCTTTGAGAAGCAACTACCTTTTTGGTCCAGTTCCTAGTAAGTTAAACTCTGTGCAAGTTCTAGATCTGTCTTCAAAATTTCTTGATGGCTCTTTACTAAATAACTTTGGTTGCGAATGATTGAGATACTTAAATCTACCTTACAATAAGATTTTTAGGAACCATTCCTCCTAAATCACTACAAGAAAAAAGATATTTCGTAGCGATGCATTTGTAGCGGCTACATTTAACTGCTACAAATATTGGCATTTGTAGCGATTCCTACATAAACCGAAGCTACACGCCAAGTAGCGCGACTGATTGGCAACATAATTTGTAGTGGTTAAAAGGATAAAACTGCTATAAATATGGCTCGAGATTCTTGCCATAATTTCTCGTTGTTAATTTGTAGCAATTAAAATATAAAAACCGCTACAAATGTTGCACCACTTGGTGCCACCAAGCCGCAACAATATTGTCGGTTTGTTTGTAGTGGTTACTACGAACTAAACCACCATGAAATGCCAAAGGACACTTATTAGTAGCAGTTCTATTTTCATAACCACTACAGAACTTGAAAGGCCATTACATTTATAGCAGTTCTATTATTGTAACTGCTACAGAACTTCAAAAGTCACACATTTGTAGTGGTTATTTTATAACCGCTATAAAGTTTTCAGCATACTAGCTAGTTTGTAGCAGTTGGTGTAGCAGTTTTTTCCAAAAATGCTATAAAATCCAGAGCTATATATAGCCACCTTCCCTTTATTTTTTTGTTTGGCCATTTTGCTTTCTAACATTTCTCTGAGAGTTTTCCTTCAGATCTAACCGTTCTAAGAGTTTTCACTGCAACATTTCTCATTCTTCTCACTTGAGGTATGAAAAACACATATTTTCTTTTTATACTTTTTATTATTATTATATTTTTACATATAAACATGCTAATTCATTTTTTTTTAATTTTTACAGTTGATATGGCTTTAGGGAGGGACAAGGGGAAGGAGCCCAAGGTCCCCAAACCGATTCTAAGGGGTCACAGTAGTTGAGGAGGGGCAGCGCGGAAGGAGGGTGACCATGCCATTTCAGCCCATCTCCCCACAGTAGCCATAAGAGTTAGCCTTACCACAACCATCGCAGACGGTCCCACAGGAGGCAACCGTACCACACATGCCTGATCTGGGAGAGGAAGAGCTTAGCGTTAGCAACTACGAGGAGAACGAGGAGTTCGAGATCATAATTCCGATTAGAGACATAGAGTAGTTCCTGGATAAGGAGGATGCACTGGACCAGAACAACCCATGATAGTCATATTCACGGTCTACTGGGTTTGAGGTGCAGGTCCAAGGTAAATATATTTTTTTATTTAATAAATTAAATATTTAAATTCAAACTATTAAATTTGAATTTCAATTTATCTAATGTATGTGGTAACTTGTGCAGATGAGCAAGGGAACATGTCCACGAGGGGGCTAGACGTGACCGATCTGACTAGCCTAGACCGGACACTACGAGTTATAGTTTCGTGGAAAGAGGTCACGGACCAGCCTATCGAAAATAGGGGTCACCTGTTCAACCACTTCCTAAACGAGCTAGGCTTGAATTGGTTGCAGTTCTCCCTTTACTTCAAAACGTGGAGGAACGTTCCGAAGGGGTTGAAGGACCTGGCGTGGGATGAGGTGGTAAAGGTAATTAATAGTATTTAATTATATGTAAATAATATTTATTAATTGTTTTATTTGCAATTAATCATATTTAATTATTTTTTATTCAATTGTATTACAGCTGAGGTTTGCCATCCGAGACAACTGGAAGAGGTACACACTGATGAAGATGGGCGACGGCTGGAGGAACAGGAGGAATCGTTTCTTCCATAGTATGGATAAGGATGGGATGATTCCTTTGTAGCAACTGATCGAGAATGTGCCAGACGGTGTCCAGCCAAATGACTGAGCGAGCTTTGTCTAGTTCAGGAGGAGCGCAGAGGGGCAGGTAATGTATTTATAATTATAATTTTAATTTTAATTTAATAAATTTTATGTTTTTATTAATTATATTTGTTTTATATTGTTTTAATACTTTTAGTATTGTTTTTTTTCATGTGCTTTCTCAGAGGAATACGAGGTGCCGAGGGCAGCAAACGATCCACCACATAGTAAGATCGAAAACGTTTGTTGTCACTTAAAGTGAGCTGGTAAATTTTCACAATATCAATTACATTTAGCTGGTTATTTCATATTATAAATTTAGTATTTTTTTGTTCATAATACTAATTTAATTTTGTAATTGTTTTAAGAGAGGAAGGCATATCAGGAGAACCGTCAGATAGACTACGAGGAGTTATTCGCTATCAACCACAGACACCGTGATGGGACTAAGACCTCTCAACAGGCAGAGGCGGCCATTGTAAGTCAAATCATTATTAAATTGTTTATAAAACCAACTTTATGATGAATAATAATAATAATTAATTGTTTCGTAAAATGGCAGGAGCAGATGCAGTAATCACAGGATGAGCTTCAAGAGACCTAGACCCAGGAGTCACAAGGGTCTGTGGACCCCACTGCGCCATTGAAAGCAGGTCTGGGTCAGGTTGAGCACCCCGAACGCAGGAGGGGGATGGGGACAGGTGCCAGACCTAGCATGGTCTATGTAACCCCCTGCCTTAATTAGCGTAATTATAATTCGATATCACTTAATTAAATTGGTTTAGAGACCGTCGAATAGTTCAAAACTCATTTAAAACTCCCTTTTATAGTAGGGACTTTACAAAATTTTCAAAACTTCTTTTCTATTCCGGTCTCAAATTCAATTATCGAATATAATCACCAGTGCAGTTAATTTACATTCATTTATATCAGAATATCTAATAGCAAACTCGGTAACCCTCGGGTTCCGTTCATACACTAGAAGGTTTACAATTCCCATATAGGGGATTACACAACTATATTCTGTTACTAAATACAACCCAAAAATAATTTACAAGATCTCTGTCCAACAGGTTTAACCAACACATCCAAAAGTAAATGTCCCTATAGGGTTCTAACTGCTCCGGGTCGTACGCTTCTCCTTAGAGCCACTCGCCCTATCTGAAAGGCTAGTTAAAGGAAAGAATGAGATTCAAGAGAATCCCAGTAGTAACAAAACATTTATACCACACATAAGTACACAGCATGTAAGCAAATCATCATACAGTAGCAGCAGCACAAATCACACTTCACCCTCATCCCCTTTCTCCGCCGGGAAGGCACACTGTCCTAACCCGAACCGTTGTTAGCTACTCAGGGACTATTGGTGTGGCAGTGCATACACATAGCCTTATAGCTCATATAGCTATCTGGCTTTAACAAATGGCCCGTCGGCCTTCACAAGTAGCCTTTCGGCCCACATAATCACATATACCACACCTCATCCTCATTCCCTTTCTTCGCCGAGAAGGCATACAACTCTTACCCGATCTGTTGTTAGCTACTCAGGGACTATTGGTATGATGGTGTTTACACATATTCACAATGTCACAGCATACGAGTTTATCACAAATCAATGATAATACACACATACAATGCATCACATATGGTATGAAAGAAAAGTTACTACCTCGTTCCTTCCTGACATTTGCTGGCTCAGTGGGCTCACGAGGACGGCAAATGTCGAATCCTATAAACCAAATTAGGGACAATAAATCAATCTCTTTTCCAAGTTCTTAATTCCATAGTACTTAAGTTGGTTATCATTTAGACTCTTTAGGTGGCTATTAGAGGCCTAAACATATACCCAAAGGGTTGGGAAAGGCTATACCAAAAACCACCTTTAAAAAGTGTAAAATACTGATTTTTGGGGGTTGGCCGCGGCCCACAAATCCACTGGCTGCGGCCAAAAACTGCTCAGAAACGCTCAGAAACATTTGGGCCGTGGCCCAGAATCCGCTGGCCGCGGCCAAGAAAATCCAGTTTCTTGGCTGAACTTCCAAAAATCATAACTAATTCAAGAAAAATCGAAATAAGTTGATTCCAAAGCCAAATGAAAGATATTTAAGTCCTCTTTCTAGGAAAAATATTGACCATTACTGGAAATCACTACAAAACTTCAGATTTACCAAAAACCTAACGTTGTGCCAAAACAGGGTCCAGTTTTGATGCCAAACTTTGGACAGTTCAAACTCCCAGCTCACAAAGCTAAATGACACAAAATTTATGTCCATTTTGAAGCTTGGGAAGTGAACTTCAAAACTGGAAAGTCTCATAATTTTCTACCATCATTAGCCTATTCAAAATGCCCACACAAAAAGACTGCCCAGCACAGACTTACATTGGGCAGATTTTCCAGATTTTCACATTTGATCACAAATGACTCCCACTCCAACCCAAACACCGTTCTCACACAATTTTACTCAAGAAAACCATTGGAATCATCAGAATGACCAAATTCAACTCCCATTGACATGTTACACAACAACCACAACATGTCTCACAATGTCACAACACAATTCACACATTGCCACACTTTCCAACCCAAGTTCCCAAATCAATTCCAATGGCTAAAATGTTCAACAAAAGACCAAATTCTACACAACACATAAGCCAATTCATTCCATTCGAAAATTGCACAAAATCAGGGCAAATTCATAAATTCTCAATGCTCAACCAATGATTACAACAGCTATACCAAAATGCTTCTAATTCTTACCTCTTCTTCTTCCTAAAGCCAATTCTTCAATTCTCCAACTTTCAAATTTCCACAAGTTCTCAAACTTCACCAACCAAAATTCTGAAACCATAGGAATATAGCCCTCACCCTCATGAACAACATTAATGAAAGACACTTGAGCATATGAAGGCATTAACTTACCAAAAACTCAAGCTTTTCTCTTTCTCTTTCCTTAGCTTGTTCAGCGAAAAAATGGAGGAGGATGAGAGAGAGAAATGAGATATTGATGATGATGATTTCATTTCCTCACACATACACACATAAACCGATTAGGAAGAGAGAAGAAAGAGAAAAAAGGTTTGAAAGTTTGACTTTAATCTAAGGGTCCTTAATTTGACACTTGGCACTATCTTGTTTTCCCTTCTATGCTTTCACATACATTTGCATGCACAAGATTCCACCTCTTGGTCTTTCAATCTTAGCTATTAATCTTGATTACTAAGGAGTGTTCTCAATGGTATCTAACCAGTCGATCAGTAAATTTACCGTTTTGCCCCTGCTTATCACAATGCACGATATATACTTCAAAAGTGCTCAATTAATATTAATTACATTACTTTGAAGTTGCTAATCCTTGATCACAATCTAGGATATTATAGTCTACAGCACAGATGTTTGGGGTCAGACATCTGAGGGATGAGTCTGTTGAGGAGCTACGCTCATATTTGGCTAGGACACAGGCTGCAGTGGCTCATCAGCAGTAGCAGATGTAGCAGCAGGCCGATCACTACTCTACTCAGAATTCGTAGTGGAATGATATCATGAACTATATGCTCGAGCAGTCGTGGAGTCGCCTGTTCCCCGACGAGGAGCATCCACAGGTTTCCCCTGTCCCTCAATCATTGTCGAGCGTACTCTTCCTACTAATAATGATGGTGTTGTTAACTCTACCCAACGCCTTGATACAGCTGCACCAGATAGAGTCTCCCTTGAGGGAGGACCTGATGATCAGCCTCTCGGTAGTTAGTTTAGGACAGTTATATTTTTTTTGAAACATTTGAAAATAAACATGGATATTTATATTTTCATAACTTAAATTCTTGTTATGTTTACAACAGTTATATTTATATTTTCAGAGCCTTATTAAATTCTTGTTGGGTTTACAACAGTTATATTTATAGTTTTAAAACTAACCACAAAAAATAAAAAATTAAAATTAAAATATATTTGTTGCAGTTTTTTGTAAAACCGCTACAAATATTTAAATTTTTTTTGTAGCGGTTATTTCTATAATTGCTACAAAGATTCAACATTTGCTATTTGAATTTCCCTCCCACGGTATTCTACATTTGCTGCAGTTTACCCTAATAACCGCTACAAAATGAAAGCAAAATTTTTTTGTAATTTTCAAACAGTCATGAACATTTGTAGCGATCATTATCTTATAACTGCTACAAATTGAAAAAAATTGAAATTTGAATATCTTCTACCGCCAAAACTTTAAAGTGATTTGATAAAATAGAACTGCTACAAATATAATATTATAAATTAGTAGCGTTTATATCATTTAACTGCTATAAATAACAAAACATTTGTAGCGGTTAAGTTATTAAACTGCTACAAGGTTAACATAAATTTTACTAATTCTTGCCAATGGGCCTAAACTTTGTAGCAGTTATGGTAGCTACAAAATGTTAAACATTGGAAATTCTGAATATAAGATTCCAAGCACCCTAATCCTCTATTCACTCATCTTCTTCACTATACTTTCTTCTCTCACTAGTAGCTATGGTTAAATCATGGATCAGGTTGCCACGCAATTCTCCAGAATATTTGTACAGATTAAACAATTTCTTGGATTTCATATTCACTCATGCCAGCTGTAATGGCAAGATTGTCTGTTTGTGTTAGAGTTGCAAGTTCAAGAAGTGGCATGCATGACAAGTTGTTAAAGAACATTTGCTTCTGAAGCCTTTCCTAGAAGACTATACATTCTAGGGAGTTCATGGTGAGAAGGCTGGTATGAGAAATGATGATGCTCTTCCCTGAAGTTCACAAATATGAGTTCAACTAGAAGATGATCCAATTAATGATGATGTGCATGATGCATTTGGATTTCAATATGACAACTTCAACGAAGAAGTGCAAGGTTCAGTGCTAGTGTTCATGAGGAATGAAGCAACTCAGGATTTTTTCAGCTTGATGGATGAAGCAGATCATCCTTTATATCAAGGTTTTCAAAAATACTCTAAATCATCTTTCTTGATCAAGTTGTATTATATCAAGTGCTTGTGTGGAATCATAAGTAAGGGAATGTCAATGTTGTTGGAATTACAAGATGTCTTCCCCAACGCAGAGATTCTTACAGCGTTCTACGATGCCAAGAAGATTATTAGCATGTTAGGCTTCAACTATCAAAAAATTGATGCATGCTCTGATGATTGTATGTTGTATTAGGGAGACCATGCCAGCAGGGAGACTTGAAAGTGATGTCACACATCAAGGTACAAGACAATTCGAAAGGGGCAAAAGAAGAAGAAACCTGTAAAGATTCTCAGGAATTTCCCTTTGAAGCCGTACCTACAAAGATTTTTTATGTCGTCTAAAATGGTGGAGCACGTCATAACGTTGATAAAAATGAAGATGGTAAATTAAGATATCCCCGGGATGCAGACGTATGGAAAAAGTTTGACATCGACTTTCCATCTTTCGTGGTTGACCCTAGAAATGTTTGGCTTTCTTTGGCGACCGATGGTTTCAATCCTTTTGGGAATCTTAGAACAAGTTACAGTATTTGGCCGATAGTCTTAGTTCGCTATAGCTTACCCCCTGGATATGTATGAAACAAAGCTCCTTCATTTTGTCTATGATCATTCTAGAGAAAATGGCACCGAGTAATGACATCGATATGTATCTCCAACCACTTATTGTGGAATTGTTTGACCTATAGAATGTCAGCATCAAGACATATGACGCTTATGGGGCAGTATTGTTTAACTTGCGTACAACCTTAATGTGGACAATTAGTGACTTTCCTTGCCTTGGAACATTATCTGGTTGGAATGTGTATACAAGGTCAGCATGTCCAATTTGCAATTTTTACTCTGATGTAGTGCACCTTCCCCACATCCGAAGGTGGTGCTTCATGGGGCATTAAAGGTCTCTCGATGGAAGGTATAAGTTTATATTGCAATAGAATCGCTTCAATGGGAAACCAGAAAAAAAGAGGACTGCCTCAGACTTTGTCCAGTGCAAATATCTTATAGTAGCTTGAGAATGTTGAATTCGAGTTCGAAAAAAATGATGATTCAGCATAAACAGGGCGAAAGATGGGCAGGACTTCTACCCCTTAGCAATGGAAAAAGATAAGTATTTTCTTTATTTTCCATATTGAAAATCTAATTTACTCCGCCATTGCCTTGATGTCATATACATTGAAAAAAATGTTTGCGATAATGTGCTATACACGCTGCTTAACGAAGCCGACAAAATAAAAGATCATCTTCAAGGAGGAAAGATTTATGCGCCATGGGAGTTCGTGAAGATGTGTGGCTAGATGAGCATGACAAATTTCAACTGGTAAAGTTCACCCTCACAAAACTGAACAAGGAAGTCTTCCTCATGACGTTGAAGAAATAAAAGTTCCTGATGGGTATTCAAGAAACATTTCTTGATGTATTAACTTGGAGGCTTAAAAGGTTGCTAGCCTAAAGAGTCATCACTCACATGTTCTTATGCAACAGTTACTCCCTCTGGCTATCAAGAATGCACTTCCTCTCGATATGTCTATCGTTTTGGTGGAACTTTATTCTTTCTTTCGGAAGTTGTGTTCCAAGGTTTTGATCGTTGAGAAGCTTGATCAGCTGCAGTCCAAAATCATTCTTACTCTTTGTCATTTGAAGATGATCTTTCCTCTATCTTTTTTCACTAAGATGGTTAACCTTTCAGTCCACCTCATACATGTAACAAAGATCATTGGCCCAGTTCAATATCAATTGATGTATCCTATTGAGAGGTACTCATTTTACATATGTATATCATTATTAGTTCCTATGTTTGGTAGTCGCCCTTTTTAGCATTTAGTATCATTTTTCCTTTCTTTACTTTGTAGGTTTCTTAGGAAATTGAAATCTTACATAAGGAATAAGGTGTGGCCAGAAGGTTCTATAATTGAAGGCTATATAAGGGATGAGTTGTTGTATTTCTGTTTAAGGTACTTTGATGACATTGAGACGGCTTTCAACCACCCACCTTGTGTAGACAATTGTCCTGAACCTGCGCCAACATCAGGAGAATTTATCCCTCGTCTTAGTAAAACAATTGGAGGGACTAAGAACTTCAAACTAACGGCAACTGCGAAGTTGCAAGCACATAGACATGTCTTGATTAATTACACTCAAGTTGAACCTTTCCTTCAATAAGAATTGTACACTCACATATTATTCTATATCTTTCGTAACATTTTTTACTTTCATTTTATGATTGCCTTCCCATGATTAATTACAGGGAATTCAGAAGTCATGTTAAGCATCAACTCATGATCCATACACAAACATCCTCTGAAGTTAGCAAAAAGGTCTACAGAGAATTCCGAAGCTGGTTTGTACACATAATAATAAATGACCATAGCCTAAACTCACCAGATTTCAAAGCTCTCACAATCGGCCCTCTTGACCATGCAAAAAGGTTTACATCATACAATGTCAATGGTTTCAAGTTTTGCACGATTTCATGGGATCAAGGATTGCAAATTCAAAATTTGGGTGTTCATGGCACCTTTGGGACAAGGAGTTATACGAGCAGCAATGACACTAACATGCAGTTCAGAGGCGTCCCTTACTATAGAAAGCTTCTCGATATCGTCAAACTTGATTACCAAGGTCGTTTCATCGTGACACTATTGAAGTGCTTGTGGGCAAATACCACTACTTCCTAGGGACTTATAGCTGATGACTTAGGCATCACATCAGTCAATTTCTCACGGTCAATTCATACTGGTAATTCTCAAGATGATGAGTTGTATATTCTTACCTAAGAGGCACACTAGGTTTATTATGTTCAGGACAAGAGGCACAGGGAATGGCACGTGATAGTTCATTTAAAGCGATGAGACCTTTACGACATAGGTGATGGCGATAACATTGCCTATGAGAATAACCATTTTTGCCCACCAATTTCAAAAACTTATTCCCGAAAAGCGATGACAATTTACCTCTACTTCGGTGTGTTTTTTTAAGTTCACATCATTTAAATTAAATTTTTTTAACAAAATAATATATTACTAACAATTTTTCTATACAATTTCTGTAGGGATGGCGAGGATGGATAATCAAACAAATTATGTTTTTGTTTTTAAAAAAAATTAATAAAATATTTGTAGCGGTTATAAAGCTGCTACAAAAACATAAAACAACTGCTACAAGTGCTACGTAGATCCCTATAAATACCCCCACCATATCTCATTTCAAACACTCTCTCATTTCTTTCCACTTTACCCCTCTTTCATTTTCTCTCATTTACAATTTTTTTTCTACAAACCAAGGAGCTGAACAAGGTGATCAAATATGATAACAAGTTTTTAAATTTTTTATTTCAATACTTTTTCCTTCACATAATATTTATTCTCACTATTTTTTTCAAATATTTAAGAATATTTTCTCATTGTTTCCTATTTTCCTTATGTAATCATAATCACATTATAGTAGACAACATACTAGTTTCTTATTACCTATATATCCTCAATAATATTATCAATAAAATCTTCATACTTATCAAACTTAATTAAATCATTTCTTTTAAATTATAAATGGATAAACTATTGAATAATAAGCTAATTAAATTAGCTAAACTATTTCATTTAATATTAAAAAACAGAAACAAATATTGTACATTTTTTTCATTGTTTCCTATTCATTTGTAGTAGTTCTATAACTGCTACTAATATAAGGCACCATTTTAAAACAAAAGTTAAATTTTTGGCACAAAATTTGAATTTCCTTTGAAATTAGTAGCCGTTATGCAACCACTACTAATGTTTGGCGACATTTTTAAATTCAATTTAGTAGCAGTTTTTAAACCACTACAGAAAGGGAGCCAAGTTTCCATTTTTCATTTCCCACCATCCAAAATTTATGGGTTGACATTTGAAGCGTTATAAAACGGCTACAAAGTTCCTAGAAAAATATTTTCCCACTTGAGAATGTTGTAGAGGTTAAAATGAACTGCTACAAATATTGTAGCGGTTTTTGTGCTTGAGTAGTGGTTAAAAATAACCGCTACAAAACTACTTGCAACGGTAGATTTAGTAGCCGTTTTATAAACCACTACTAATGTTGTTTGTGGCTATTTTTACCACAAATACACTTTTTTAACTGCTACTAAATCACAGTTTTTTTGTAGTGAATTTGTCACACCGATTCCAAAAAATTCTGTTAGAACCGGCTGACACCCAAGAGGGGGGTGAATTGGGTGTAAGATAAAAACTTAAGAACTTTGGAAAACTTTCATTTCTTAATGAAAAAAGTAGATATGAAACTAATGAATCATAAATCAATAGTTAGATAAAATAATATATGCTTGAAACATAAGAGCTTAGGGAAGAGAATATGCAAATTGTGATTTATCCTAGTTCAGTCCAATCTGTGATGGCCTACGTCCAGTCCCTAGGCTCCTCCTGAGATTTTCAAATCCACTATCTTCTTGTTTAATCCAGGCACAACAAAAGCCTTTACAAACCCACAAGTTTAGTCGGGTACTTGTGAAGCCTTTTACAAATCTCTCTCTGAGATACTCCCCCTTACGGCAAGTCTTATGAGTAGAGTATTCCCGGAGACCTTCCTCTCCTACTTACCAGGCAAGTCTTACAAGCAGCAATATTATCTTCTGCTTACACCCTTGTAAGTCTTACGAGTAGCAACAATCTCTACTGATTGCACCTTGTAAGTCTTACGAGTAGAAAGTTTTGTTGACAATTCTCTCTATAGCTTTCCCCGTAAGAAAATCAACCCACTCAAGGTCCTTATACCTTGAGATCAATTCAAAAATATAGTTAAAAGTGTTTACAGACTCTCTCATAGAGTGGATATAATGCTTACTGAAGTACAATACAAATAATCACTCTCACATACATATGATATAGAAAATAGATAAGAATAGAGAGTGTTTAGGTAGAAGTAGATGACTCATGATATTCGCATGTTGGTGTCGTTGCTCTATTTTCTCTATTGCCCATCGACTTTGAATGCTCTTTTATTTATAGTTGATGAAGATGATGATCGTTGTGAGCATTAGTCTATTGGAGTCCCATTACTTCATTTTGACTTTTGAGCGCATTTGAAAAACTAGCTACTATGAGATTTACGTTGCAGAGCAAAATGTCCCGTTGAGGAGTTGGATGTTTCATTATGAGCTGTACGTCATGTTGTGGAGTAGGATGAATACGTTTAAGTTCCCACACAATCTTTCATGGTGGGTCAATCTTTTGTCATGGTAGTTAGCCGATATTCAGTGTGTAATGATTCCGCCCACCACAATTGACTCTTTCATTTGAATTTGTAATCTCACCGTTAAATTTCCTGTTTCATACTGCAAAATGCTTAATCAAAATATGATGAAGTATTAGTTATGGGTATGTTGGATCATTGGTCAAAAGATGAATTTCTAATTTCTGGACTCATTATGTTGAGTGATGATATTTGCCATACATGACCTTCGTTCATAAAGATGCAATCCAAATGTTTAACCTCCTGTTTCTCACTTGAAATGTATGTTAGTTAATGTTTTTGTATACTAACAAGTGAAAACATAATGAATAAATAACATTTAACCATGTTTAAGTTGATTGCTGTGAGGCTCTGTTTTGTTTCTGGATTCTACCAAGTTCTCATTCGAGTTCAAAGAATCTTCACTCGAGTGCAACACTAATTCTCAACTTTTTCTTTGTATTTGAGTAGCACTTCTGTAACCCCCTGCCTAAATTAACGTAATTAAGATTCGATAACGCATAGTAAAAAGGGGTTAGAGACCGTCAGATAGTTCAAATCTCATTTAAACCACCCATCTAGTGGTAGGAACTTTACAAAATTTTCAAAATTTCTTTCCTACCCCGGTCTCATGTTCAATTATCGAATATAACCACCTATGCAATTAATTTACATTCATTCATATCAAAGTATCGAATAGCAATCCCGGCAATCCCCGGGTTCCATTCATTCACTCCAAAGTTTACAATTCCCATATAGGGGATTACACAACTATAGTCAACTAATACTTACAACCCAAAAATCATTTACAAGATCTTTGTCCCAACATGTTTAACGAACGTATCCAAACGAAAATGTCCCTACAGGGTTCTAACCACTCCGAGTCGTGTGCTTCTCCTTGGAGCTACTAGCCCTGTCTGAAAGGTTAGTTAAAGGAAAGAATGAGATTCAAGAGAATCCCAGTAGTAACAAGACATTTATACCACACATAAGCACACAACATGTAAGCAAATCATCATACAGCAGCAGCAGCACAAATCATACTCCACCCTCATCCCCTTTCTTCGCCGGGAAGGCACACCGTCCTAACCTGAACTGTTGTTAGCTACTTAGGGACTGTTGGCGTGGCAGTGCATACACATAGCCTTATAGCTCATATAGCTATCCGGCTTTCACAAATGGCCCATCGGCCTTCACAAATAGCCTTTCGGCCTTTCACATAATCACAAAGTCACACCTCATCCTCATCCCCTTTCTCTTTTAGGAAGGCACACAACCCTTACCCGAACTATTGTTAGCAACTCAGGGACTATTGGATTAACGATGCTTACACATATTCACAATGTTGCATAATACAAATTTATCACGAATCAATGATAATACACACATACAATGCATCACATATGGTACGAAAGAAAAGTTACTACCTCGTTCCTTCCTAACGTTTGTTGGCTCAGTGGGCTCATAAAGACGGTAGATATCAAATCCTATAAACCAAAATAGGGACAATAGGTCAATCTCTTTTCCAAGTTTCTGAATTTCATAAGACTTTATGTGGGTTATCATTTAGACTCTTTAGGTGGCTATAATAGGCCTAAACATACCCCCAAAGGGTTGGAAGAAACTACCAAAAAGATACCTTTTTTGAATGCAAAACACCACTTTTGGGCTGCCTCACTGGAGTAACAACCACCTCACTCGAGTGATGCCCTCAGTTGTGCTCGAGTCCTAGCGAGTGAAACACAGAAAGTGTTTGCCCAAGAGCAAATCATCAAAATATCCCCCATACTCACACGAGCACATAAGCTCCACTCGAGCAATGACCTCTAGTGCACTCGACCACCAAGAAGTGCAACACCAAGAGTGTTTGCCCGAGAGCACAGACTACTTCCAGGTGAGACCTCACTCGAGCATGACCGTGCGCACTCGAGCAAGATCAGATTTTACTCGCAAGGCAGGAAGTATGCTTGCAGTTTTTGCCTAAAGACTTAACCAAAATTTCCAGAATTCCACATCGTGCTCAAGTGAGATCTTCTCTCACTCGAGTGATGCCTATCAAATGCCAAATCGCAGCAACTGATATGGTTTCCCAGAATTGACCAATTTGCTACCAATGGTCCTAAGACTTGTACCACAACTCATTCTCACTTATTTTACCACAAGTAACTTATTGGCAACTACAAAACAACCGAATTTCAACTCAATCAACACATTCTCAACTCTAGTTCATAAAACCACAATTTGTCAAACTTCCTTATTCAACTTCAAATCAATCCCAACCAACTCCAAGTTTCACAACCTACCAAGTGAATAGTGACACTCTATCCAAGTCCTACATTTCACTTTACATCATATTTAGGGTACAATTTTAGAATTTATAAAACTTAACCAAAAATCATAACATATATACCAAAATTCATCAAAAGCTTACCTTTTAAGCTTGCTGAAATCAAAACCTTGATTTCACCAACTTTCAAATTTTCTCAAGCTTCCAACCACCACAAATCAAAATTCTGAGAAGATAACAAAGGAGCTCTCAATCTCTTGAACAAACATAATGAAGAGGCTTTAAACACAAGAAGGCAATTACCTATCAAAAATCAAACTTTTCTCTTCCTCCTCCTTGCTCGATCTCAGCAAAAATAGAGAGTGATAAGAGAGAAAGTGAGAGATGATGGTGAATGCATGAGGATTGTAATATCCCAAAAAGTGATTAAGGGCTAATGATTTCAAAAGTAGATGTAATTATTGTTGAATAAACACTTTTGGAGAATGTGTGATGAGAATTTGGATATTTTAATGATTCCAATGGCTTCCTTGTGAAAATTCATGTGGGGAGAGTGTTTATTGTGAAATTGGAACCATTGGGAACAATTGTGCAAAAGTTGAAAACTCTGTCCATTGATTCTCTATACAGGGCAGCCGATTTGTGTGGACGTTTTAAATAGGCAAATGGTGTCTTAAAATTATGAAACTTTCCAGTATTAAATTTCACATACCAAGCTTCAAAATGGACATATAATTTGTACCATTTCGTTTTGGGAACTTGGAGATATGTCTGTCTAAAGTTTGGGATCAAAACTGGACTCTGTTTTGGAGCAGTATTGAGTTTTGTGTAATTCTGTATTTGTGTGGTGATTTCTAATAATGGTCCATATTTTTCCTATGAAGAGGACTTAAATTCCTTTTATTATGCTTTGGAATCACTCCAATTCGATTTTTCTAGAATTAGTTATGATTTATCAAAGTTTGGTCAGAAAATCTGCCAACAAATCCGAAAATGGGAAAATAAGGAATTATGACATCAACTCATTAAAAGATGATGTCAGCATGGATTATTAATCAAATTGCTCATATTCTTCAGCCATTTCATGCCATTTTCAGCTGAAGCAAGAGGAAAAAACGTGAGAGGGAGCTTGGAGAAAAATAGAGAGAAGGAAGGAAAAATCTCACAAGGTAGGTCGATTTCTTCAGTGAATTCGTACCTAATGTGTATAATCCTCCTCCTAAGCTATTCCTCTATGTGAATTAAGGTTTTGAAGCAAGGAATTTCATTGTTTAAATAGGCTAGGGTTCAGCCATATTTGGGAAAAGCTTGTGGGAGCTTGAGGTAACTTCCAAACTTTCGTATATTGCTTATTCTGGCTGCTATGGGCAATTTAATCGGTGAAATTTTGCCGGATTGCCATTGGTTTTAAAGTTTTGAAATGATGTGGCCTAGGGATTATGCTGCCCAAATTGGGTCTTAATGTTAGTTGTAACCTAATGTAATGGTTAATAAAGTGGTTAGGAGTAGAAAGGAACGCGTTTATGGAGCCGAAATCGTAAAACCCCGATTTTCCCCGGAGAACACATAAATTTCGGCCAGCCCTAGAAATGGGTCTTAGAGTTGGATTTTCAATAATTTGATGGTTCCATTGAGTTCAGGGGCGAAAATTAGGTGGGGTTACAGTTGGTCACTTTTTCGGAAAAGGCCGAAAAAACATAATTACGAAAACGCCCCTAAAACCCTTAAAGTGGGGCTGCCAAGGGTAAATTTGTAATTTTACACTGAATATGATAATTCTGAGTCCGGAAATGGATTCCTTACATGGAAATATGTTAGAATAGCCCAGATTAGAATTTTGGGAAAAGTGCAACCGGACCGGGTACGGCGGGCCCGGGCCGGGTCCCCGGGGGCATTTTTGTAAATTTACATTATAGACTCATATAACCTCAAGAAACACTATGGAAGTGTCTAAATGGTGCATTTGGAATTGTAGGATTCGATATTTGCCCTGTTCGTGAACGACCCGTGCCAGAGCACGTTCGAAAAGAACTAGGTAGTGACTCCTCTCTTATACTTTGTGTGAAACATTGTATGTATGTTTGTCTTGTATTGAGAATACATTGTGACATTGAGACATTGTGATGCTTTGTGATAGCAAGCGAGAGCTGACACCTAGTGAATACTTTGTGAATACATTGAGATCGCAGCGAAAGCTGACGCTTAGAGTTTACAGCCATGAGTACTGTTGTTTGTGGTGAAAGCCATGATACATTGTGATATTGCTTAACATGATCATATATGCTATGTGTTTATACACTGTATGAGTGGTTTGTTACTACAGAGATTCTTTTGAATCTCATTCTTTCCATTGACTAACATTTCAGACAGGGCAAGTGGCTCCAAGGAGAAGCGAACCACCAGGAGCGGCTAGGATCTTGTAGAGTGTGTTGTTAGGCTGTTGGTTAACTATTTTGGAGTTGGGATTACTGTTTATTTTTGGAGATGTAAATATTACTGTTGATTTTGGTTATGTAATCCCCTAGTGGAGACTTTTAAACCCTCAGATTATATAAGTATAGAACCCGGGAGTTGTCGGGGATTTGGTTATACACTCTGATGTGTGTGAATGTAAATTAACTGCACAGGTAATTATATTCGAATTTTGAAATTGAGACCAGGATAGAGAAGAGTTTTTGAAAGTTTTTGGTGAAAACCCTACTATAGTGTAGGAACTTGAAATGAGTTTAAGCTATCCGACGGTCTCTAAACCAATTTAATTATGTGATATCGAATTATAATTACGTGGTTAAAGGCAGGGGGTTACAAGGATCACAATTTTCCCCACACATACACACACACAACCGACTTGGAGGAGAGAGGGAAGAGAAAATGGGTTTGAAAGTTTAACTTTGATCCAAGGGTCCTTATTTAGACACATGGCAAAATCTCACTGCCCCCCTTGAATTCATATGAACTCATCCACACAAGATTCTACCCCTTTGCTCAACACATCCTATACATTGATTATGATTACCAAGGAGTTTCCTCTCTAGTAACTAACCAATCGGTACGTGAATTTCCAATTTCACCCCTGATTATCATAACCTTTGCTAAAACATCACTATTCTCCAATATGAGTTTAAACATTGCTTACAACATGTTTACAACAAGATTAACAATAATTACATCATTAAGATCGTAATTGGCCCTTAATCACAAATTAGGATATTATAACTTCCATGTGAATCGAGAGAGTGTGATTTCTTACTCGCAGGTGATATAGGCCCTCACTCAAGTGCATTAATCATTACTTGAGTGCATCAGTATATCTCAGCTTCAGGCTTCGTTTCTGGATAGCACTTGCAGCTAAATATTCAAGAGTGCATTTTATACTTCCTAAATGTTACGTTCTCACTTAGTGCAATATAGCTTACTCGAGTGCATTTGATATTTTCACGTTCAGGCTTCCTCTCAAGCAAACACTTACTGCTCTTTACTCGCGAACTTGAGTGCAATCCTTCTCCTCACTCAAGTGTTACCAGTCATGCTCGAGTGCTCTTCACATTTCTCTGGTCATATTTCTTCTCGGGTTAACACTTTCATGTCAACACTTGCATAACTTAATTGCAAAACTTCACTTTACTCGAGTGCATTGTCATTCACTCGAGTTTAGCTGAAATACTTCCACTTCACAATCACTTCTGGACAACACTCACACCAAAATATCAAGAGTTCATTTTTATGCTCGTGGATGATATAGGGCCATGTCAGACTGATTTATTTATTTGATTTTAAATATGGAAAATGATGTATCATAAGAAAGCTCTTGTCATATGCATTCCAATGCAAAAAGAATCAGCTCCAAACTCCTTGTATTCTATAAGTTATGATCGAAAGAGTGTTTATCACACTAGATTGCACAATAGTCAAATTCTAGAAGGTATAGCTCCTAGAATATAACTTCAAAATTGGTAAATTACCTATCTATGGAAAGATCGTTGAGTCTAGTTTCATATGGCATAGGTTTTGTCTTAATCCGATGCGTCGTTTGTGAGTTATATCCATAATACCAAACCTATCTTCAAAAGTGATGGTGATTTCAATGTCAACTTCCATGGATCATATCTCCTTGATCTGAGCTTATTTCATTGTGATCTTGGTGTACATTTTTCGTGTTCTGAGTCTTCTTTCATATGCCACTAGTTTCAAGTCAATCTGACATGTGGTTTGAGCGATATGGGGAAAATACTCGACATCTATCAGGCAAAATAAAAAAACAGATATGAACAAGGTAGCCCCAACACTCGATTGTGTTCATCCTGCACTCGAGTGTAACACCTCTGGCACTCAAGTGTTGAGCTCACACTCGAGTTTAACTCCTCTAGAAGTGCCATAATTTAAATATAAGTCATCTTAGCTTTGTATTAACCTATTCCAACCATCATTTGATCATTGAAGCCTACGATATCATCATAGAAACCTCCAGTATCACTTCTAAGAGCTAGAATCTTGATATTCTCATTAGATCTTGCAATTTCTTCTTTCTTCAATGTCTTTCTTCTTGATTTTTCACTTGACTACCTTCAATCTTCTTCTTTCTTTGCCTGACTAATCTTCAATCTTCTTCTTTTTTTGCTTGACTAATCTACAAGATATGTAACATTAAATATAATAATTAGTCAAAGAAATACATTATATAAAATTTTTGCTCTTATCATTTCACATCTATATTTGACATCATCAAAACTAATCATATCTAATATTCTCCCCCTTTTTGATGATGACAAATCCTTTAAGAAAAATATGTCTGAATGAAGTGCAACATACATAAATGTAACATACATATTTTTCTTACATTTTTCTCCCCCTAGTTGACATCAGCAAAAAGTTTGAAATATATAAAGAAGTAAGGCTTATGGAGAAGTAAATAAAGTAGAAATGACTTTAATCAAAATGAATGAACGAAGAAAACAATTGACTCTCCCCTTTGTGAAAGTACTTTAATTTTTAATGAGAGGGAACTGAAAATAGATTTGGAGAGGTTTTCAAGAAAATTTTTATAATCAAGATAAATGAAATATATGAAACATATTCTTGAAATGTAAAGAGAGAAGGTTTATAAATGCTCATGTCGATTTTGAAAAATGATTATGTGCTCCATGAAGTCCGTTGCTTTGGCAATGCTTGTTCATGATGATATGTTATTTACAACTCTGATGTATGTTCATGTTGTTGCTAAGATTCTCCAATTGAGTTGAGCTTCTGCTCAGCATACTTAATGCCCATATGTATTTGTTACTTTGAATATTGTAGGCAATATATTTCCCTTGTTGAAACATTGAAACATCTTTCCTCAAGTTTGATAATTTCATCTTGTAGTATGTTGAGAAACGTTATTCTGGAAATCAAATTCTCCTGTCACAAATTTAAATCTTTCTTTGTAAAGAGAGAATTGTTAGTTCAATCAAGTAACAAACTATTCCTTTCCATATGATATATTAAAATTAAGATCATGAAAAGAATAATATAAGAAGAACTCATCATCAAAACTAATTAAGACATGGTGAATATAGATAAGTATATTAAAAGGATTTTCTTCCAATAAAGGAGATGAGCTTTTGAGATATAAAATACAAGTGAATGTGAAGCTCTCCCTTAATTGATGCATGGATTGAAAATTCGTCATTAGAAAAATAATTAATTACTCTCTTGGATTTGAAAGACTATTGGTAACTTTGCATGAAAAATGATTTTGAAAGTGTAAAGATTTAGAGAGAAATCAAATTAGAAAAATGATAATTCTGTCTAGAGGTTTTAAGAGATATAATCCAATATCACCTGATTAGTCACTTGAGTGATTCTATTTGACCATTACTTGATTGTTTACTCAAGTGATGCAACTCAAGGAATTTGAATTAAGCAAGAATACAGTACCTCACTTGAGTAATATCGTAATCACTCGAGTCATAATCCTAGGTAGTCTAGTGAGTCACTGTCTAATAATGTGATCAATACTAAGTGGTTCTGAAGTGTAATTTCAGTAGATGCTTAATGATACCAAGATAAGCTTGAAATAAGGCCTTAGCATAGTATGTGTCCCTTGTTAGCAAACACCATCGAGAACCTTCGATTTCACTATAGCACATTGCTCCCTTATTTTTCTCATCCATAATCTCAAATAGAACATTGATGTTCTGGTTCACTAAGTCACACAACTGCTTCATATTATCATTGAATGATGATTTCAGCATTGTTTGTAGTAAGCTTAGTGTGAAAGTGTTGAAGTTCCTCTTTCAGATAGCTCTTGATAGATAGACCAAAGGTTAAAGGACTAGGGAGACCAGCTCAAAAGCATAATACTGTGTCTCCTTCTCCATCGTCCATAGGTTTGTCTCTTACTCTCACAACTTTGCTTTCGTTAACACAAAAATGCTTGAAATCACTAAAGTTATGCTTTTGTTACAAAAAATGCTTGGAACCACCATCTCCCTATACACCGTGATAGCTCGTTTCCTTCATAATGTCGGCCACTGTCCCTATTATTTCTCTTATTAAGAATTCTAAAATAAAAAATGCCCTTTAGTTATTAAAAAAACAAAATTCAAGGAACAACGACATTGTTTGCATACTACATAAAGGTCCTAACATAAGAAATTTATGAGGCTTTTGTAATAATCCAATGGAGATAACCATGGTGAATTTATAATTGTTCTATGATTTAGTGGAGACCTCTAATAAATAAGATTTAATTGAAGTATTATGAAACACCAACAAAATCGTTATTATGAATTCTACTAAACTTGCTTTTTAAACGTATAGAAGGATACTTATAAAAGTGCTAGATGTTTCCTTACCATGTAAGGGACATTGTGGTTTATTATGAATTATTCATTGATCCTGTTTCTGTAGTTTTAATTTGTTAGGTAGTGAAAAATATAAATAGCTATTTAGAAAAAATAAAACTTTAGATGTCCCCAATTTGAAATGGGGAAGTCTAAAGTTTGAACTTTATACTTCCCTATTTCAAATTGGGGACATCTAAAGTGTCAGTTCAACTTTAGACGTCCCCATTCCAAAATGGGGATGTCTAAAGTCTAGACTTTAAGTGCCCCTTTTTTTACAGACGTTAATGCTATTTATTTTCTACATCACTCACATAGACGTCCCCCTATTTTTAGATGTTAAAAGGCCTAAAAAAGGATGTTAAAAGTGTTTTTTGTAGTAGTGGCAATTGGTTTTAGGTCAATTTGATGTGTGGTTTGAGAGATATGGGCAAAAAACCAAACCTCTGTCAGGCGGAACAAAAAATAGAGTTGAACAGAGTGTGTTCATCCTGCACTCGAGTGCAATACCTCTGGCACTCAAGTGTGTTCATCCTGCACTGGAGTATAACACCTCTGGCACTCGAGTGTTGAGCTCACACTCAAGTTTAACTCCTCTAGAAGTGCCATAATTCATATATAAGTCATCTTAGCTTTTTATTAACCCATTCTAACTATCATTTGATCATAGAAGCCTCCAGTATCATCATAGAAACCTCCAGTATCACTTCTAAGAGCTTGAATCTTGATATTCTCATTAGATCTTGCAATTTCTTCTTTCTTCAATATCTTTCTTCTTGATTTTCCACTTGATAATAATTCTCCATAACCAAATCAAGATATCTTCTTTATTTTCTTAACTACCGTCAATCTTCTTCTTTCTTTGCCTAGCTGATCTTTAATCTTCTTCTTTCTTTTCTTGACTAATCTACAACATATCTAATATTAAACATAGTAATTAGTCAAAGAAATACATTATATAAAAACTTTTTGCTCTTATCATTTCACATCTATATTTGACTGTTGGAAATTGTGCCCTAAGGGCCAATCATTGTACTTTGAACATTATTATTTTAATGAAATTTCTCCATTCTGTTATCATATTATTTGCATGTTAACTGTGATAATTGTAACCTTTGATAATTCATAAAGATTGTCCTAAAATGTCCCTGGTTGGTCATCTATGCGGGAGTAGAGATAAAACAAGATCAGTATGACTTTGATAAGATATGGAGATACGAATCAAAGTCTTAGGCACTTGTAAGAGTACAAGGTGCTGAACCAACCCACTATGATAAAGCTACATGGATCAAGTCATAAGCTTTTCTCATGTATAACCACGTCACAATGCCCTTAGACCTGAGGGCATCATGGATTCCTACATGAGAGTTGCTAAGCTTTGAACTAGTCAAAAGTTACTTTTGACCGGGTGATGATAAAGGCTATGATCGGGCTTGGTGGTTTTTCATGTAGAGGAATATGAATGATCAAGATGGAATTTGTCCCTCACATTAGTAGAGAGATATTACTGGGCCCCTCGATGAGTGATTTTGAGAAATGTATGGCCATACTACAATGGAAAGGAGTTTCCATGTCTATTGTCAGACTACTTAGGAATCGAGAAAGTAATGGTTAGGAATAAGAGGATGACATTATCCATGCCTCATCCTTGACCGATATATCGTGTGACAAAAGGGATGTGACATGGTTGTATGACAGGTTGCATCATGTTAACGATCCTCATATGAATTGGGTAGTCATAATGTCTTGCTAGAGGCCGCTTGTGACTTTTGGGTTAGTATAGTTATTGGACCACTGTCAACTTCATATGGGCCTACAGGGTCACACACAAGAATGGCCCAACACGAGATAATGTTTAATTAGGGTGGACGAATTTTTTTTATATATATATATATGTAATATATAAAATTCGTTAATAATATTATATAGATATGTATTTTCGAAATACATATTATATATATATATATGTGTATATATATATTATATTATTATATTGTGTTAGTTTTAAATGTAATTTGTTAAGATAAATTAAATCTAATAACTAACATGATAGAGATATGGTATCTCAGATTTATTTTTTGAAGATAACTTAAATCTAATGGCTCTTTATTTGGATTAAATAAATAGGTTAAATTAAAACTGTTCGACAGATTTAATTCAAACTGAATTTATTTAATTAGCTCATCAAGATAATTAATAGTTAATTACTTTGGAAATTAATGATAATTAATTTTGAAATTTGAAAATAGCCCTCATAGGTTATAAACTTGATAGAGCAGATATATTGATATACACATTAGAATTGAGAGCCACAAGGGAAACCCTAGGAGACATTAGAGGCGCTAGCACACAGTCTCGGTTGGAGAGCATTCGTGTGGATACCAGTAGAGGGAGCAGACCTGACGTGTTGGCTCCTAGAGATCGTGAAAATCCTAAATCGTAAAAGGTATGAATCCTTCCAACTTGGTTTAAACACCGTTGATAGATCCTCGATTAGGATCTGTAAAATTTTTAAATTCTTTCGCTGTGCCTACCAATCCTAACATTGACATCATCAAAACTAATCATATCTAACAAATTCTATCATTGATCTTACATTTAACAATCTAACTAGCTAGAGCAATACCAGAATCTTCAGTTCTTCTGAACCATAAAATAGAGTATTTTTTGGGAAATGGTGATGATCTTTGTGGGAAGCCTTTGAAAAACCTATGTTCTATTCCTACTACTCTCTCTATTCCTCCAGAAATCGAATCAAATGGCAACATTTTAGAACCATAGTGCAGATCTTCCAAATAAAATAAATATATGAGCGAGAGAGGATATGGGTTGATAGAGAGGTATAGGTTGAAGAAGTTATCGCTCACTGTCACAGATCTCACCGTCGTTGCCGCCAATGCGATCGTGACCTCCTCCCTAATTGCCTTTGAATATTGATAACTCCCTATTTTTAATATATTTAAGTCACATTTTGATATAACTGGGGAGTTATCAATTCTAATTTAAGATGATTTTCTTGATATTTTATAAGATATCAAGTTGGTGCATTATTTGGGGATTTTATTTTAAATATTATAGTTTTCAATATTTTGAAAAAAAAAGATGTCATATTATATTTATTTGGCTTCATGTTAGTTTTTGTTATTATTATTAAATAGTCTTTCCTTATGTGGGAATGAAAAGATATCATTTTGATGTTGAAATTGATGTTGATGTCACAAAAGATATTGTTCATGGCTCTCCTATTGACTCTTTGACTTATACTGATGAGAGTCGACTGGATTTTGTGGGATGCTCTAAATTTTTGGAACCTCATAATTATGTTTACAAAGATGTGCATGTTGTGCTTAATTTGAATTCAGTGAATGCTTGCACTTTAAGATTGTCTATGATTGAAGAAGTACAAGTAATTGACTTAAATGATCATTTTTTACATCTGAAACCTTGTTGTCTAAAAAGGAATGAAGACAAGGTGATTGAAGTATTTGATACTTATGATTAGTGGTTTGTTTTGATTAGTCTAGCTGAAGACTATAAACTTAGCACTTCTTAGGAGGTAGCCCAAGGTTTGGTTTGATGTTTTTTTTTATTTTGTAAGACTTTTTGGTAGTCCCTGATGATGTATTCCACTTTGGTAGCCACGAGGAAGAGCATTCAAAAGCACAAGACAAGAATTGAGAGGGGAGTTTCCTTATACTTTTCCTTGTTTTGTTTAATTTTATAGTTGATAATATGTTTTGGACATGAGTGATGGTTATAGTCTAGCACTGCATGTGATTGATATTTGATAGTGACTGTTAATTTGTTTGATGGCATTTGTGAGTTGTACTCAATTGGTGAAAATTTGAAATCGTAGAAGCTATTACTATCTCTACACTTGGATGTGGTTATTTCTTCACTTCTATTACTTAGTATTACTTGTTGACATTGAGGACAATGTGACAATTAAGTATGGGGGTGAGGGTACCATTGATTTTGTATGACTTGTCCTCAATTTTGACAAATTTCTTTGTTTTTGCACATAAATAGAAAAAAATAGACAAATTTTGAACAAAAATTTTGTTTTTCATGGAAACTTGGATTTTAATTGTGAATATTGGCAAAGTTGGGATGATTTGAATTTGAAAAGGATTAAGTTTTATTAGAATTCGGTTCTATCTTCTTGGAATGTTAGTAGATAGGCAAAGAATTTGGCTTGGATAATTGACTTTAGGATGTTAAATACCAGTGAGAAACTTAAGTTTAAATATCCATTTCTTTCAAGAGGGAGTACACTTATTTTGATTTCATCTCTAGAACTTGTCTTGAATCTCTTTTGAAACTTAAAAATCCTTTTGCATGCACAAAGATGATTTAGGCATTCATTTCATAGCTAGTTTGGCTAAATGTCTATCCTTGTCATATGAAAATCCTTTTCTTTACCCCATTTGAGCCTTAATTTTTTTTAAAAAGAAAATTGCATACAGTAAATAGCCTTTTGTTTGAGAAATGCAATTTTTAATCTTTTCCTTTCCATTCATTTGTTACTTTAGTATGTGCTAAGTTAAACAATGTAGAAAAAAGTGAAGGGATTAGAAAATCAATGTTATATGAGTTGCGTGGACATTTGGAAAAACATGAAATAGAAAATAAAAAAAAAATATAAAGAAAGGTGCACATGAGAAAAAAAATGAATGAAAAAAAAGATTGTTGATTTTAATTTAATAAAGGTTGTTTTGAGTGTAAGTGAGTTTGTTTTCTTTAAGTGGATAATCCTTCATTCTTCATAAATTTCGTTAAGTTGCTTAGCACTAATTAAAGTATTCCTCTATACCATTTGACTACTTTTATTTCATTTCCAACCTTATTCATTATAACCCTTGGAAAAGTCCTTTTGATTTGTGCTAGCAATGGGATAATATAGTAGAGATGGAGATGATAAACAAGCTTATGGTAGATAGATTTCAATAAGTAGATTAGAGTGAAACACAAGCCCTTTAATTATCTTGAGAGAAGAGTGCAAACACTTCACTCGTAAGGAACATCTTATTGGTATTTGTCTTTGCGAAATTATTTGCATTTCTACTTGCATTTTTAGAAGTTGAAAAAGAGTTTTAAGAAAGCGTAATTCTTGAAGGTTTGGATTGATTTCAAGTTTGTGATGTTTGATTTGAGAATATTACTTCCATGATTTTCTTTGGTTGTTTGATATTTTGAAATCTTGAGGAAAATATTTAATGCAAATGTAGGGGTGTGATAACTCCCCATTTTCAATATATGAGTCACATTTTGATATAATTGGGGAGTTATCAATGCTAATTTAAAATGATTTTCTTGAGATTTTATAAGATGTAAAGTTGGTGCATTATTTGGGAATTTTATTTTAAATATTATAGTTTTCAATATTTTGAAAATAATAAAATAAAAAGATGTCATATTATATTTATTTGGCTTCATGTTAGTTTTTGTTATTATTATTAAATAGACTTTTTCTTTCCTTAGGTGATGAGGTGACGTGGATTATGTGGAAATGAAAAGATATCATTTTGATTTGAAAATTGAAATGGAAAGGGTTGAAGGGAATGACAACATTTTTGTGGAATTGGAAGGATTGAAGACCTAAACTAATAGAAGCAACGGGGGACCCGACAAGGGAGCCTCAATATTCATTGAAAAATTAGCGGAGGGGAGAGGAGCTAGTACTGGAAATTGGTCATCATCGAGAGAGCAGATAGCTGCCCTGATCTTTGTTAGAGCAAGCGTTTCACCCAAGAGGGGGGGTGAATTGGGCGATATTAAAAATTTCGTTGCAAATATAAAACTTGACAGTGAAATTAAAAACAGTGAAGAGTAAGGAGAAATATCATCACCAAAGTGTACACCGGGAGTTATACTGATTCGGCCACAACCACTTTGACCTACGTCCAGTCCTCAGAGCTTCTCTGAGAGTTTCACTATAACTTCCAAGATTCATTGGGTTCTTGGCACCTCAGTACAAGCAAGTTCCTTTTCCTGGACACTCGCTCCCCCTTACAAGTTGTAATCCAATCCCAACTCAAGGTTCCACAACCTTAAGTTACCTCAATAACAAATATTGAGTTTTAATGAAATATCTCTCTCACAGAGTGAATAAGAATTACTGAAGCATAGAATTACAAGTATAATGTAAAACAGAGTAATGAACTTGATGATATGTTTGTGTGTGTTCTTGTTGTTCTTCTCTATTTGGATGTTCCCATATATATATAGATATGTTAGTGAAGACCGTTGGAACATTTTCTTCATGTCCATTGGAGAGTACGCAGCCACTATTGACTTTTTAGTATTTGAAAAAAAATATCGGTTTGCGGTAGGTGTAGTTTGAACGTTGCATTTGACTTTCCTTATTTGGTAAGATCTCTTTATTGTTTATCTGTAAATATGCTAAGAATACTAATACAATGAAAAGTTAATCATATAGGAAACAAAACAATGAATGTTGGAATGATTTCTGAATTTCTGGGTTTTCATACTCGAGTATTCATTAAAGTTTAGTCGAGTACATACTCGAGTATCATCGGGTAAACATGATAAAATGCAAGTCAATAAGCAAACATAACATTACTCGGGTAGTGCATGGAATAAACAAAATTTCAAACCTTTGGAAATACTTGTTTACTCGGGTACCTACTCGGGTATTACACTCTTTTCTTCATGGGTTACTCGAGTACTCACTCAAGTTAACCTTCAAATAAACTTTAGGTTACTCGATGCTTTACTCCAGTAATGTTGGCAGGATTTCAAGGCCGAGAGTACTTCAAGTTTGATTACCTTGTTACTCGAGTACATACTTGAGTAAAGTCAATCTATGTGCATAGCTTACTCGGGTAATGACTTGAAGTTTTCTTCAAAATAACTTTGCATACTCGATTACTTACTCGAGTAATCCACTTTAAATGAGTCATTGAATACCTGCATACTTGAGTAGTGCCTCGAGTGAAGTATGATAAAACCAGATCAAGTTATTCGAGTATTACCTTCAGGTTTTTGCTTACCATAATGAGTTACTCGAGTAGCTCCTCGAGTAACGTTGGTAGGGTTAAAAATGCCGAGAGCAACATATTTCTGGAAATAGGGGACTCGAGTACATACTCGAGTATCATTGGCAGGCCGAGAGCAACTGGAAGTCTTTTACATGGTTACTCGAGTAGCTACTCGAGTAACATTGGCAGGCCAAGAGCAACTCCAAGTTATTTACCTGGTTGCTCGAGTGGCTACTCGAGTAACATTGACAGGCCGATAGCAACTTGAAAACATTTACACTATTACTCGAGTACTTACTCGAGTAACGTTGGCGGGTTACTCGAGGGTGCCTCTGGTTACTTCAAGTTTCTGTCTTATTACTCAAGTACTTACTCGAGTAATGCCTTAGAAAACTTGCTTCTGATCAAGTTTCTCAGCTTTTTCTTTTGGCCTTTCTTCATTACTCCAATGCTTACTTAAAGTGATGCTTTTCCCTATTATTACTTTGTTCAAACTTATTTATTAATCAAATCTTTTTCATAATATTCTTTGTTATCATTAAAACATGAGATATAACAATCTTCAACATCGGAGACTAAGAATTCCACTGTCACTCTGGCACCACCATCACCACAAGGAGCTCTTTCTTTGACATGGTTGAACAGAGCAGATTTTGAGAGCTAAAGTGGCTGTATTGTGGGTTTTTTTGGATCTTGAACTAGAGGCCATGAGTGAGAGGAAACTGCTGCCATTGTTGACTCTGGTGGATAAGCTAATGTTGACGCCGGTAGTGAGCAACAGAGATAGAGAGATGCTGTCAATTAAGCTAAAGGGAACGATGCTGTTTGTGTTGAGCTTGTGAATGGCTCCATAACAGGATTAGTGAACAAATTTTATTCTATTCTTGTGCTTTCTCTTACATGGATTTGGATATTAAATTCATCATTGCTGCTGGTTTAAACTTGATTAAAGTGATGTGTGGCTAATTGCTCTTAATCCTAGAGTAGCTATGAACTAATTTGAGGATTTGAGCATGTATAAACCATTAAATTGTTCCTAGTGTTAAATTTTGTTTACTTAATCTTGTATTAATTTTTCTACTGAGTGCTTGATCACCATTAAGTATAAATTTGGGGAATTTAGAATAGCCTTGGGAGAGGGATCTTAATTGGCCCATAAGAATAAGTAGTGTGGGATTATAATTTATTCTAATTTGCCAATAGGATAGGAATATACCTATTGGACCCATATAATCATATTAGAGTGAATTTGGATATTTATTGCCTCTTAAGTAAATTAGTTAGGAATAACAATTTTAATTTGAGAGAGGGGTATAAATAATTGGAAGATATTTATATCTATTTAAATTCCAGATTAACAAATTAACATTAAGTACTTTTAATTGGGTAATTACATGCTCTAAAAATTAAAGAAGGGATTAGCCATTCGAGATTGTTTTTATCAATTTGAGATTTTATAAACATTAAATTTAGTACTTTTGCTTTTATCTAAATTGATTTTCAAATTCATTTCTTTCTTTGATTTGCTCAACTTAAATGAAAGTAGGAATTTTAATGCCTAATTATCAATTAACGTGAATCTTTATGGGATGACCTTGATTCGTCATTATATTATTCTACGGCCCGTATACTTGTGACTCTTATTTAAAATCTAGTAGTATCAAATACCCATTACAGCCCTCAACTTTTAACTATGAATCTCCACCACTATCGATCAGTAAAAAAAGGAATACAATGTGCTTGATTTGCCACCATCATTGTTGTTGGATTCTGCCGTCGTCGATGCTCTCTGATACTTCTTGGGGTGTTTCAAAAGAAGAATCATAGGTTGGGAGAGTTGCCTTTTTTTTGAGAGAATTACAGCCAAGTCCCAAGAAAGAAGGAAAATCAAGAAATGGTCCCTTGAAATCTCAAAATGAAAAAATGGTCACAAGAAGTTGTTAATGTAGGCTAGGTACAGGTCGTTGATAACTCCAAGGGCCTACATTAACAACTTCTTGGGACCATTTTTTCATTTTGAGATTTCAAGGGACCATTTCTTCATTTTCCTTCTTGCTTGGGACCTAGCTATAATTCTTCTTTTTTTTTGAGTTGGGGGTATTTTTGTACTTTTTGAATAATAGAGTGGGTGCCACCATGGAAACAAACACCGTTAGGTAGGATTTAATAGTTATGTGACTTTTACCCCAACTTTTAAAGTTCATAGTTACTTTTGCTCCTCCAAAAATCATTTGGTGTTGGGCGTACTTTCAGAAAAATTTCATATGTATTTTTGCACCTTAACCCTATATTTTTTGTAAGATATGCGCCATATCTTTAACATTTAAAACTTTGTAGTAAAAAATTATAAAAAATCCATAATATTTATGTTTGTTTTTAAGTTACATAACATTTATATCGTAATATATATAATATTATTTTTAATATAATTATTACGTCACCGGTTCAATGTAATATCCCAAAATTCAAACACCAAAGATTCAATGTATATTTATTCAATAAATAGAATCAAGAGTGAATTTTGGAGAATTTGATTATGCTCCTAGTGAAAATTTTATGTGAGGCAGTGAGTTTTTCATGTGATTTTGAATGACTAAATGATATTCAAAATTGTGGAATTTTTATAGAATGAAAGTAGACATTCTAAGATTTAATTTGATAGGTCATATAAATTATTTTGACCTCTACACTAAGAGTTATGAATTTTAGAACATTACCCAGTGAAATTGCTTACTTTTTGGGACAATGTCCAAAGACTTAAATTTTGGGAATGTTGAGCATTCGGTTGGCTAAAGACTATATTTTTTTTTGAACTAAATTCAATAAGGGCTTCATAGCCTTTGGAATCACCTCAATAGCATGTCTACAAATGAAGATATGAATTTTCAAAGTTTGATGAAAATTCTGCCAGAATTTTTAGCAAAGTGTAAAATTCATAAGATACAATGGCAATTTTGGAAATTTGGAAATTTTATTTTTCCCTTATCCATTAAAATGCATAGAAGCTCAGAAAATCATTGGAACCTGTAGAAAATTTAGAAAAATTGAAAGAGGAAAGAAGGTGAATGAATAGTAAAAACTATGGGGAAAATTCACCAATTTCACTACCAAATCGAACTTTTGTCCGAAGAGCACTTCACAAAACTTTTTCTCGTCATCATAAGCTTCAATTCTATGGTTTTAGATTTTTGATTGGTGGAGTTTGGCGCCATATACTCAGGGTAGGTACTGCTAGAATCAAGAACTGGTTGCAGAATCCTGCTCAGGTAAGCGTAAGCTTCGATTTGAGCCGAATATTATGGTGTTTGAGTAATTATCCATGGGGTTGTGCTACTTTCCTGATTTTCTAACACCATGAAAATGAATTTTAATGGTTTTTTAATCATGAGAAATGGGTTAAAGAAGGTTTAATGATGTTGGATTATAAGTCTTGAAGCATAATTAGAAAAATTGGATTCTTAAGGAAAGGGTTCTGTTCAATTCTATATAAAATCTGGGGAAGAAGTTGGATTTTGATATTTTTGATTATTCCATTGGATTCTACACGAAAAATTATGCAGAAATACATGTGGTTGTGATTTTTGGAAGATTATATATAATTCTAGAATTTTTAGAAGATTGGAGTTGTTGCTGTCCAGATTTGTTTCAGGAAACTAGTATTGTTGTGGCATGTATTTCAGTGGCCAACCCTTATCCGAAATACTTGATATTTTGCAGGGTGAAAGTTGACATCCTAGGCTTCTATTTGGATAGTAATTTAAGTCGTTTGACCTAGTAGATTGGAAATTATGATTTTTCAATGTTTGACCATTTTCTGGAGTACAATCTCGAACAGTAAGGTTTTAGCGAATGTTTGGTAATATTATGGTTGTAATAACTAGTCTTGGTTATTTTTCTATGAAAGTAAACTTAAATAGCTTCACTGTAGACTTTGGAATCAATTAATTTGAAATTTTCTAGAATTAATTATGATTTTTCAAAGTTGATTGAAAATTTGTTAATTTTCTGAAAAATTGTAAAACTGCATTGAGTAGGGTTCTATTAAGCAAAAATTGTTGAAACTGTGATAGATACTATGATTTAAAGGATATAATGGTACAAGTAATAACCATTTACTTGTTACCTTAAATTTTGATAGGAATTGGAAATTTTCTGAGTCAAAATCAAAGTTAGGACGACTGAAATTTGAGAAACGAGTCAGGTAGTAACTCTATCTTTCATAAATTATGTGAATATTTTATATGTTTGTGTACGCTATCTTCTGTGATATATTTGATTAACACTGTACTGTCGAGCAGGACAATTTGTGTGTAACCTCCTTCCACCATAAAGCCGAGATTAGTTCATAAACATGTAATTAATGTAAAATTAGAGACCTTAGATGATTTGGGACTTAAACCAAATTAAACTTCCCAAAATCAGGGTCTATAAAAACTTTTCAAAAACTTGTTCACAATGTCTCATATTCACATTACAAATACAAAATGGCATGTACAGATTGATTTCATTTATATATATCAGAATAAAGCATAAATTTCCGACACACTCGGGTTCAATTAATTCATAAAGAAATTACACAAAGGCATACAGCCCATAATTCTTTTTCCCTTATCTTGGGGATTACAAAAAAACTACATCACAAATCCCAATGTATACATATACTTCCCACAAAGTATCCAATAATATACAATGATAACTAATAACGAAAAAAGAACTCCTGACACGGAGCTTTACCCGGTCTTCGTCACCCATTTGCCTTTCGATCCTTCAGCCCTGTCTAAAATGTTTAGATTTGGGGGAGTAAGATTCTAAAGAATCCCCGTAGTGTCAAATCAATCATAGAATGCACGATAATAAGGCATGAAAGCAAATCATTATCCATACAAGCAACTACAATAGTAGTTCAACGACAATGGTTAGTATGACACATGTCATCCCTTACGATTGCTTACGCTGAATTGCTTATGCTGCATTGCACAATCACAATCCACACAATATATTTCACCATAGTTGGGATTCATATAAAGCATTTCATAACGCATGCCACGTTGGAAAGATACACATAGCCCACAGCTGGATTCACAAACATCGCCCCACAGGTCGGATTCACAAAGATCAATGTCAATTACGACGGTAGTTCAACGGCCAAACTAGAAATGATCACTGTCACTTCCTAAACAGCTCACACTAAAGTACTTATGTCGTAATGGACCATGGCACATGCAGTTCACAGTTCAATGATAAGTTATGCATACCAAAACATCATACACAACATGAGAGAAAAGTCACTACCTTGATCCTTCCGTGCACGCTCTGGCACCAGTCGCTCCCGCGTAGGGCAAATATCGTATCCTATAATTATAATAGGTGACGAAGAGTTATTTGTCTATTCCAATTCTTAATAGCTTCTTAACACTTAATTGGTTATCATTATTGCTCTTTTAGTACTCAAGAATACCTTTAACAATAGCCCTAAGGGGTTAGAAGAACTATCCCAAAGATCCCCTTTTGGAAGCACAAAAACTGATTTTTCACTGCTACACCTCGAGTGAAAATGGTCTCACTCGAGTGATGGTACGGACAACACCTCAAGTGCTAGAAAGTAAGGACAGGAAGTGTTTACTTGAGAGCACAAGAACTTTCAAAGAAGAGGAGCACTTGAGTGAAGAAGACCTCACTGGAGCGACAACTTAACACTCGCAAGTATTAAAGTGCACTCTTGAATTTTGGACGCTAGTGACAACTCGAGACGATAGATCAGCTGACAAATACACCAGCACTCGAGTGAGAGGAGGCTCACTTGAGTGAGAACCCATAACACTTGCAAGTGAGGCAACACTCTTACCTCCCATTCGGAAGTGCAACATGAAAACTGAAGGAAGAAAGGGAAATTGCACTACCTCACTCGAGTGAACCCATCCTCACTCTAGTAATGTTCATCCCTCACTTGAGTGAACCCCAGATCACTCGAGTGAATTTATCAAAAACCAGAAAACACAGAAGGTATAACAGCACTTCCAAAATTTTTTACCAAGTGATCCAAATAAACCCAAATACCAAATCAAACCTACTCCCACACAAAAACACCAAGGAATTCAATGGGATCATTAGAATTACCAAAACCCTACTCCATTATCTTGCTTTGGTTTGAATCAACATTAAACACCAAAATCGCAAAACCACTAATCATAACATTTCAACCTCCAATCAATCTATCTATTCAAAACTCATATCAAAACACCATTTTCCACACCAATAAACTGCCAAATTACCAATGACCCATATCCAACAAAAATAGGCCAAAATTTCCAAAAATTTCAAACTAAACTATTTGGCATAAAACCTAGATAGATAGATTAGTCCCACTTACCTCTTTTACTTTGCCAAAGAGATTTTCTTGATTCACTAACCTCCAAAATTTTGTGTGGCACAAATCAACACCAATAGGCACACTATAAACATCAAAATGAAGCTCTCACTCCAAGGATCAACATTAATGAAATGAGTTTGAGTTATAGAGGTCATTTGCTTACCATAATCACAAGCTTTTTCTTTCTCTTTCTTGCCCAATAATGGCTGACGAATTGGAGAGAGAAAATGAGAGAGATGGAGTGAGGAAGAAGAAGCAATCATCATTTCCCTTCTACCCATACATGTCTAGCCGAAAAGAGGGAAAGGAAGGAGAGAGAAATATTTAAAAATTCCATTTGACTTTCCCATACTCTCTCCATATGTGAGCTTGCCAAGTGTCATACTATCATTGGCTCTCATAAAGGTAAACACCCAATTAGCCATTTAATCCCTCCATTAGCCATTTAATCACACTTCCCATTTTCCTCTTAGTTAGTAATTAATTCCCCCATTAATTACCACTTATGGCCAATATTTCCATTCTTCCAATTTTCCACTAATTATGACATATTAATTAATATTTCCATAAAACACATAATTATTCCAATTAAATTCATAATTATCCACACTAATCATGATTAGCCCATAATCAAAAATTGGGATATTATATTGTACGATAGGCACTTTTACCTAGTTGTTCAGTAAGATCCCGACCAAGGTGTATGGATAGTGGGGGATTGAGCCCTTTACTCATGTATACATGCTGTGATGATTGTTTGTGTTGTTAATATGTTGTATAATATGGAGCATGACATATTTAATTTTCACATATTTTATGATTGATTGTGTGTTACTACTGAGATTCTTTTGAATCTCACTCTTTCAAAAAAATTACAATATTCCAGCTGAAGGTAATGGCTCGAAGAACAAACTCGGGGCTATCGGCCAGTAGAGTTTCGGTACATGTGAAAACTGATGTTAGTTATCTAGCTTGTAATGTAGTTTCTTTTGAACACTCTGTATATTTGTATATATTGATTTCTAACCTTTAGAAAATTTCCTGTATTGTAAACAAGTACTAAATGTCAATATGTTTTCGCTATTTCTGTATGCCTTATAGAACTGTGCACTTATTACTCTATAAATATCGAAATGTTAAAGGGGTTTGACATTCAATCAAATGGCTCAACCATTTCAACCATGGACTGCTAACTTTTTCATCTCGACATGTCAAATCCCTTAACATTTCGATATACGCGGAGTGTTAAAGGCATAGTCCCACAAACACATAGAAATAGTAACAATATACTGATAAAAAGTACTTGTTTACATACAGGAGTCTCCCCGTAGGGTTTGATAGAATATATACAAAATGTCAAAATATTAAAATTAAACGAATATAACCAAACAGCTCGTATCTCGGGATCCGTACACCTTAACTGCCCATATGCGTTGTTTTGCCTTTAGAGCCACTAGCTTCGGGTGGAATATTTATTTATTTGAAAAAGGGTGAGATTCAAAGAATCTCAGTAATAACATACAACCAATCATATAAAATGTGAAAATTAAATATGCAATGCATCATATATGTAAAATGAAAAATTCATACTATATTGTGTGTGTGCACAATGCTCAAGGCCAAATGACTATTTGGATCCCCTACTTATCTGTGTACCTCAACTGAGTCCCATACCACAGCTAAGTAATGCGCCCCAGGCACGTGTTCATATCACAGAATATAGCAACATGCAACATACAACATATCAACGTTCACATAATGTATAAGAGATAAAGTTATTACCTTGTGTCTATTTTTATAATAGAAAAGAGGTTGCTCGAATTTCATGTCAATAACTTGGCTCAACAGTCGATACTAAAAATCCAAATGTACAAGTTCACTTTGACTTTTCAAACCTTGATTTATTTCACCAAAAATGTTCCAAATATATATTCATCCTTTATTTTCCTTAATTAATTGAAATTAAATTCAATTAATTGGAAAATAATTAATCTTAAGCTTTGTTGGCAAATTTACGATGTTGCCGTTACATTTTTGGATTTATTTCTTTTTCTTCATCCATGGCCAAAATTAACATTAATATTGGGCCAAATATTGTAATAATTTATTATTCCATTTTGGGCTTTTTGGAACACCCAAAAATTAATTCCATAACTTGTTCTAGCCAAATTCTCATGAAAATGGAAATTTACTAACTTTTTAAATTCCAAGATCATGAATATTCACCTCTCCATTTCATTGAATATTTCAAATAATTACATGGCATACTAGTGAATAAATTTTGGGGTGTTACAATTCTCCCCCTCTTAAATAAATTTCATCCCCGAAATTTGCTACACATGCATAGCTATAAACTCCGGGTAACATTTTTGTATATCTTCTTCTACTTCCCGTGATAATCCCTTCCAGACGACTTTGATAAATAGGAGCTCTCATTTTTAAGTTGCTTCTCCTCCAATCGATGATTTGGTCAGGTGTGACCTCATACGTGATCACTGACTTTAAAGTTTAGAGGTTTCCGCCTCTTATCAGCATAACTGTTTTGTCAGCTTTGAGCAGTCAGTAATCTCTGCTTAATCAACTTGATCTGCTCGGTTGTCTAATCAACTATGTCTGGACCAAGTAAGTGCCTCTCAGACAATTCTATCCTACACAAGGGCGCTTGACATTTCCTTTCATATGGTACCTCATATGGAGCCATTTGAATGCTTGAATAATAACAGTTGTTATAGGCAAATTCTACAAGTAAAAGGAATTTGTCCCAACTACCTTTGAAATCTAATGCACACTCTTAGAAGTTAATTGGGGATCTTAATCTGAGATGATATTTTTGGAGTACAATGCAATCTCACAATCTCCTTAATGCAAATCTTTGTTAATTTATCAGGAGAATAGTGAATACTGATAGGTAGGAAATGGGTTGTCTTCATAAATCTGTCAACTATTACCCATATAGTAGCATAGTTTCTAACCTTGGGCAACCCCGTCACAAAATCCACGGTAATGCTCTCCCACTTCCACTAAGGAATCTCAAGGTTTTGCAGGAGCTCTAATGGTCCCTGATGTTCAACCTTCACTTTCTGGCACGTGAGACAATGAGTGACAAATCTAGTCATATCTCTTTTCATTCTTGGCCACCAATACAGGGACTTCAAGTCATGGTATATTTTGGTTACCCCTGGATGTAGAGTATATTTACTCTTATGTACTTCCTCCAAGAATTGTCATTTCAGCTCTATCTACGGTGGAACATATATCCTCTTATGATATCTGACTAGTCCGCTCAATGACAAGTCGTATTCCTGAGATCTAGATCAATGAAGGTCCTCTCACAACTTTTGTCATACACAAAATATTGAGTTTCCACGTCAACTTTGTCAAAGACAAAGCTATTCTGGAGAAGTTCTGTATAACTCTTCTATAATACCAGGAAAAACCCAGAAAACTGCATATTTCAAAGACAGTCTTTGGCCTCTTCCAGTGCAGTACTGCTTCCACCTTGCTAGGATCAACTGAGACCCCTTGTTGTGAGACTACGTGGCCCAGAAACATAACCTCTGAAAGCTAGAATTCATATTTTCTCAGCTTGGCATAGAGTTGCTTATCCCTCAATATATTTAATACTTTCTCAGATGTTGCTCGTGTTCTGCTCTATTATATGAGTATACCAGGATATCGTCAATAAAGACTACTATGAACTAGTCCAGATACAGATGAAATATTTGATTCATGTAGTTCATGAACACGGCAGGTGCATTGGTCAGCCCAAATGGCATCACAAGAAACTCTAATGGCCATATCTGGTCCTGAAAGCATTTTTTATACATCCTGTGTTTTTACACTGAGTTAATGGTATCCTGATTGCTAATCAATCTTCGAGAATATGTAGGAACCAGATAACTTATCGAGCAAATCATTAATTCCAAGAGGTAGGTATTTTTTCTTGATGATTACCTTATTCAACTCCCTGTAATCTATACAAAGTCTGAGGCTTTCGTCTTTCTTTTAACAAAGAGCACTTGAGCTTCTCATGGTGAGACACTGGTCAAATGAACCCTTTCTCTAATAGCTCCTAAATCTGTTTCTTCAATTCTATCATTTCACTTGAAGCCATTCTATATGGGGCTTTAGATATTGGCCTACTCCAAGCCTGAAATCAATTGCATACTCCACTTCCCTATCTGAGGGTAATCTATCCATATCTTCTGGAAATACATATGAAAACTAGTTTACTACAGGGATACTTTCTAAGGCTACTCTGGCCTCTGACTACTTGAAAAAGAATACATGTACCCCTGAAAACCTTTTTACAGACATCTCTAAGCTTTAACGGCCGAAAGAAAATTAAGGTTGATTTATATGCCTACTCAAGATTATGGATTAGGGTATATAACCCTCTTCCCTTTACAATCTAGCAATACATTATTTATAATCAATCAGTCAGTTCTGAGTAATACTTCTAACCCTTACAGTGGTAGAAAAATCAAATTTGCTGTTGATTCATGCCTCTCAGACTTTACTACACAGTTCCGACAGATATTGGTCATGAATACTCTAACACCCATGGGCATAGATATGACCAGATCATACGAGAATTTGTGTACTCTCAGGTCTAGCCATGTCACATAGTTATATGCAATGAATGAACGACTGGCACCCAAGTCATACATAACATGTACTAAGTTGTTATTAAGGGAAACCGTACCTTGTATCAATTCTAGAGACTTTCGAGCTTCCTCCTGTGTTATAGTATAGACGATGCCTGGAACTCTGAGCCTCGCCTCTTCTGGCAAACATTTCTATAGGCAATCTTTAGAAATATGCCCTAGTGTATCGTATATATAACAGATAGACTGTTTGGTTGGATCTGGTCTAATTGGAGCACCATTGCAAGTTTTGCCAGGGTTAAATGGTTTACAACAATGCCAGCAGGTTCCGTTCCCTGAAAAGCTCTGGGCTCCATAGCCTCCAGCCTGGTTTGGCCTCTTACTGTCACCCCTAGACGATCCACCTCGATGTTTGTGTTTCTGAGATAAACTACCACTACCAGATACACCTTTGTTTTTGTTATTTTTAACAGAATACAAGCTCAACCAGTTCTTCTCAACAATATGACAGTCTTCAACTGCCTGATTGAACTATATGTAACGCCTTGAAAACAGTTTTTCTTTCAACCCTAGCCTCAATCCTTCTATCATCATATCCACACTCCATCCCTTATCATCCCGATATTTGAGGTATTCAGAATATTGAGACAATTGAATATATTGAGCTAGGTAATCATCGAAGCTCTCATGGTCTTGTTGTTGGATACTGAGGAATTCTTTCCCTTTTTCATGCTTGACAGAAGGGGGAAAGTATTTCTCATTAAACTTCTCTTGGAATAATTCCCTGGTCACTGGAAAATTCCTTCCTTGCAAAATCAGTTCTGTATTCCTCCACCATTGATTTGCATCACTTTCTAGCTTATAAATGGCTAACAGGACTTTGATTTCTTCTAGGCACAGCAGAATGTTGAATATTTTCTCCAAGTGTAACAGCCAGTCTTTGGCTAACTATGGATCAAATTTTCCCTAGAAGATAGGAGGTTATTGCTTACTAAACCTACCTTCCCAGGTTTGTATGTCAGCCTCAGACTTAACCAAAATATCCTCTGGTTGAGGTCTCTCAGGTGGACGATCAACACCTTTACCCCTCACCAGTTCCTCCAGGTGATCTTGCCTCTGCTACACCTCTCAAAACTCTTCCCGTATTTCATTCATGGTAGCCTATTGTTGCATCAATATACCCAAAATCTACTATTGGATTGGGTCAGGTCTATCCTCCTTATTTGTGTTATCACCTCTTCCTCTACCTCTTCGTCGACCTCTACCTCAGCCTCTACCATTTTCTTCAGTTCGTTCCATCTCTATAATTCACTCTACATGAAAATAGAGAAGAAATAAATTCCATATAGATCCAAGGGCATTTTTGTCATTTCATAATAATTCGGGTACACAGATATGTTAAATATAACATACATCAGTTATTTATAGTAGTTAAATAAAGCTAGAAACATCACATAACCTATATTGTACATCACATAATTGTTCTTTTTACAACACATATCTTAAGTTACATATAGCTTCCTAAGGGGTCACCTATCCTTGGATTACCCTGGGTTGAGCACGCTTAACTTTCTATTTACCTGTCCTAAAGCATAGACACTGGCTCTAATAACTTCCATCCGCCGGTTCCATACGACTGGCCTTGCCTCAAAATATGTCCGGCTACCTCCGGTCACCCAAAATATACTGATTGGGTCCCACATCACCTGATAACATGTACCTCTAAACCAGGTCAATAATGTGCTCCAGAAACTCCTAGAAGTTCTTGTTTGGGCCAAGCTCAACAATATCAATCTTCTTTTAGTTCCAGTAAGCTGAGTCCAGAAAAAAGTCCATAGTTATGTAGGCCCAACACTCATATGGCAAATCAACCTCCAGCTATTCCTGGATCTGGTATAGAGACTCTACGCCCCTCAGGAATGCAAGATACCAACCAATGGTAGTGGTATGAGCTCACAATACTCAGCGATATCTACCCAAGATGTAGTCCCACAACTCTAGGTTTGGTTGCAGGTCATACGGTACATCCATTGTCTCAGCTTGGGAGTTGTCCAACTCGCTCGGTCCTCATCCAACTCATCCACCAGTGGATGTCTTGCCTATCTAAATAGCAACCCAGCTGGTGACACTAGCCTCAGCTCAGGACCAAATACAGGCATTACTAGTACGCTCTTCGTAGCTATCCATCTCATCTTGAGTCATCCCTGCTTGTAGTACTCTACATAGTGCTGTCCCTCCAGAATCCATTGCTCCGGTGGGATTTGGTTCACAAATGCTAATGACCCCTCACGCTGTTTCCGTTGTTGTATTGCTGTTGTGAATGCCATTGTTGTGTTGCTGCTTCATGATAATTTTTTATATATATACTTTGTTGGTATATATCATATGAGTGAATTATTACTACTAAGATTATGAATCTCACTCTTTCCAATGACTAACCTACAACCAGGGCTAGCGGATCGAAGGAGAAACAAGTGACAAAGGGCCATTAGAGTTCCCAGCTAGGAGATTTATACTTTGCTAGTTGGTTATCATATTTTGTTGGGATTATTGTACATATTGTAAATGTTGAGAATTTGGTTAGTGTGATGTAATCCCCGGTATAAGAATATGCACTAGTGCAAAAAGTTAATTTGTCATCAGTTAAAATTGCATTTTCACCATAGCATTTAGGGTGTAGCGGAATTAGCCGTAGTGAAAAATATATATTACGGTGTCACTTGCTTAAGATATGTCACCATAAATGAATATACTATAGCATCACATTGTAACTAAACCAATGCCGTAATAGATGTGTGACAAATGAATTTCCAAATTTGTTGGAATTTTTTTAAAAAAATTTTAAAATGTTCAAATGCCACATGTCACGTCCGTAGGAGGCCACCTCATTGTTGGTTCAGCCACGTGTCTCCTCCTTGCCTGCCACCTCCTACCACTGCCATGTGTCCACCCTCCTCACAGTGCACCATATGTCCTTCCTCGAAGTGTGCCAAGTGTCTCCTCCTACTGCTGCCACGTGTCCACCCTCCTCGCAGTACACCAAGTATCTCCTCCTTGCGCTGCCACATGTCCACCCTCCTCGTAGGGCACCACATGTCCCTCCTCGAAGTGCGCTAAGTGTCACCTCCAAGCACAGCCACGTGTCTGCACCTCTTGAATCTTGAAAATGCCTCCTCTCCCATTCAAACCTACGACCTCATACTCCTGGTGCCTTCATGCTTAAGCCTTTGCCAGTTGTGCCAAGATGAACTTGTGTTATTTTATCACATAATGTTATATATATAATATTATCATAATATAAAATTAATTATATATATAATATTATTAAAAAGAAAATAAATTGAATAAAAATTCTAAAAAAATATTTATATATTTATGATTAATTAATTTCAAATTCAATAAATTTTAAATCTTTAATAAATCTTTTTATAACCATATTTTAATCAATTTTCTAAATATAAATATATTTTAAATTTAAATTACTTAAAAAAAATAATTTAATATTATAAATATTATTTTTAATATAAAATGATAAATATAATATTAATAAATAATAATTTATTTTTAAATAAAATTAAATAATAACTAATATATAATATCAAAAATTTTATTTTAGTCAAAAATTTTAAATATAATATTCATTACTAATACTATTTTATTTTTAATTAAAATTGTTTAATGATTAATTTTATAATATTATTTTTAATATAAAATTTTATAAATTTTAAATTTTTGTGATGGAATTTTCCACGGAACAAAAAATTTTTCCACAAAATTTGTGACAAAATTCCATGGCTAATTTAGATACGGAACTTTTCTGTAGTTAATTCCGTGACAAATTTAGCCACAGAAAAATTCCATCAAAAAATTTTCTGATGAAATTTTTGACGAAATTTACCACAGAAAAAATTCTGTCAGAAATTAAGTGTTTTTTTTTTGTAATGCTCTATCTGGAAGTCATTACGTCAACAGTGATAAAGGGAAGTTGTGAAGTTAGCAGAGCTAGAGCAAAATTCATATAGAGAAGCCACAAAGATAGTAGAGTAATGGAGGTTTTTGTTGAAGGCATTAGGGCGTTAGGTGGAGTGGGAACCAACGTAATATCTCATTTTCTCTAGAAAAAAATAGTTAATATATTTCTAAGGCTTCCTTAGAGCCATGTTGGTTATAATTAAGGCTTTGGTTTCCTATAAGACCCAACGCTATAAGTATGCTCGGTAAATAAATTATAAATTATGGGTCAAGTTCCACCCATAAATTGGTCATCCATTTTTTTAATAATTAACTAGGTATAGTTCAATAGTTAAAAGAAATTCACTAATCTCTATCATATGGTCCTGAGCTATAAATGACCCACTTAAAAAAAGTCATTTATAATATAACTATAATATAATTATATTTTGGGAAATTTTTTTTTAAAAAATTTATTTATAGTATTTAATTATAGTTATAACATGTTATATTTCATATTTATTTACTTCACAATTAAATTCCAGAACTTTATATTAATTATGGCTTATGGTGCTTACTAAATTGATTCCATAATTATTATTGTTATAATATCTTAATTACGGCATCCATTGAATATACAATGATGCCATATTGTACATTATTGCGTCAGTTATATTTCAAACAGAAGTGAACTTATGTCACATGAATTATCACTTTTGTTCCTCAAGTAAAAAATGACATATTGTACATTACAACGTCAGTTACATGTAAAATAGAAGTGAAATTATGTCTCATGAATTATCACTTCTATTTTTCAAGTAACTGATGCAAAATCATGTAGTTAAATTAGTATTTTGCACTAGTGATGATTGGGCAAATATGCCCTATAAACCCTTGTGGTAAATAGATGAAACCCAAGAGTCATTGAGAATTTTACTATGCACTCTAATATTCTTGAATGGAACCGAACTGCATAGTTTATAGACTCAAAAAGTGAATGTGAAACTGCATTTAACAAATTTTGGAAAGGTTTTTGAAAACCAACTTTATCACAGGACCGAACCTTGTCTTAAAGTTAGGACTTTTAATAAGTTTTGAATTATCTGTCGGTTTCCAATTTAACTTAATAATGTGTTATCGAACTATAATCGTGGTTTTAAGGTTGGGGGTTACAAAAAACCCCAAACCAAACAATGCCTAAGGGTTCTTGCTTCTCTCTCTCTCTCTCTCTCTCTCTCTCTAAAGTTTCCAATCTTGCTTAATAAGCCTATGAGCTTGTATTTCCTTATTAAAATATGGCCCAAGAAATAAGCCTTGATTCTAGGAATAAGCTTTTAAAAATTATCTCTGACTTTTTCTTAATTACTTTGGGCATTTATATATTTAATAATGATTCCTTCCCTTATTTTTCTTGGATTCTCTTTCCCAATTATAAGCTTTTCTCAATAAATTTGTTTTCTCGATACCTTAATTGATCCCTTCTAGCCTCTTTAATATTCCAAAAATCATTAATTCAAGGCTTACAAATTCAGAATATTACATCCTCTCCATTTAATATATCCACCTTTAGATCAAGTTTCAATGGTTGGGATTTAATACTATGTCAAAATATTATTACAATATTAAGTATAACAAAAATTTACTATGATAAATAGAATAAATCCCGACCATTAAAACTTGATCTAATGATGGATACATTAAATGGAGAAGGAAATCAATGAAATCACCTTTACCCAAATAAAAGGACACAAGTTTGGATTCGGGAGTACATTTATTAGAAGAGATAAAAACCTTTTGTGCTTCAAGCTTTGAGCTTTGAAATGGGATTATACCCTTGATCAAATAAATAAATAAATAAATAAATAAATATAAATATATAAATATAAATATAAATATAAAATGTATGCCACACTAAACATGGTAATAAGACATATGTATCTTGAGGTGACAACGAAACAAACAAAGTTGGTGGAGACTTTCGGGATAAAACATTTTATGGATATATAAAAGGTCAATAATAAGGGAGATGAAACTTCTAACATATATATATATATATAGTGAATAAAGCTTAACACTACAACCTCAACATACATATAATTATGTGATCATTTTTAACAATCCAATACATATTTAACCAACTCAATATGAATTTCAGCAAACAATACTGAAATACATTACATACTTCACACTCCAACACTGACATAACTTGCAAATAGATGCGCTAGCATTGATACATGCATATACCAACAGGCATTTATTCTAATGAAAGGGATTTTGATCATTTAAGCATGAGCTTAAGTTCGTGCGAACGCAGAAAACGGTTGGGACTGACAATAGAGAGCAGTCAAGGATCAAAAGAAGCAAATTGAAGAAGCCAAGGATTGCTTGCGAAATGGGGCATATGATGCTCATTCAAGTTGACCCAAGCCTCTATTCCTCCATCTCCAGAAGGAGCTGGCATCAAAAGAATCACATTTCTTGAGGGAATTCCAACAGGACAAGCCCAGGCTGGCTTACCCCATCCGAAGTCTGTTTCATGGAGACCAATCCTCACTAAGCTACTGAAGTAATAACAAGGAACATCTTTCTCCGTCACCAGATACAACTTCTGTAAATTTGATTCTAGGGTTTCAATAAGTTGTTGACTATCTCCCAAAATCTTACTCAAATAATCCCCATCAAACACTTGTATGGTTTTCCTCACTACTTCTGCCAAGTCTTGTAGCTCCACCTTCGTTTCTTTGTCAACTTCAAGCAATGGAGAAAATGAAGGTACAAAGATATTACCTAGATTTTGGCAATGAAAAACTTCAAATTAGACAAGTGATATAAAACATTTGCAATTAAAAAATTGAAGTGTGCCAACAAAGTCACCTAAAGAATTCTCCGGCAACGGTGGCTGCATCCGACCACGGATGTTCACAGCATGTATCATGAATGAACTACTTTTGTCAGTTTTCTCTGCGGTTCTTGCAGCTTCCATGGCTGATTTCCATATCAAAGTTGTCACAGCTTCAACTTTAGTAGGCTTAAAGCCGCGACCTTTTGAAATTTCTTCTTTTAGCCTAAACAAGCTATTTTCACTAAACAGGAATCTCTTCGATGTAATATTTTTCTCACCTACCATGTCATTGATGTCAACCTCAATGCCCATTGGTGGAAAAAGCAAAGAAGCTTCCATATGAGGAGGCAAAGAAGACGCAACGTCACTTGCTTCTCCTATGGCCTTTTGAGACCAAGCTCGGAGGAATGTAGCCACTGATGAGCCGTCACAAACCTTGTGTGATACGCACACACCAATGGCTATACCTCCACAGCCAAACTCAGTAACCTGAATAGCCGTTATTAGACGATCTTCATCATCATGGTCTAGTTTAGGCTGATAGGGATCTAATGGAAGAAACCCTTTTATCTGTTTGAGTTGTTGGTTAGTATTACTCTTGAGAAAATCTGAGAGCTTTGAGGGAACTCTAGCTTCAAGATAAAGGGCACCCTCATCATTGCAATCAACATAGAGATTGCTGTTGTTTCCTTTGATTTTTCCACATAATGGATAGTAGAGAGTGAGAATTTCAGACAACGAAGTCCTCAACTTTTGAGATATTTTGGGAAATTCGTGATCAGGAGCAGAGAAGAAGAGAGTAAAGGGAACATAAACAAAGGGAGGAAAAGATATCTCATCAAGAAGAGAAAGTTTGAAGTGTTGAAGGTGATTTGGAGTTGGAGATGATGGCTTTATGGTGAATTTGGATACAATCTCAACCCTAGTTTCTGCCATTTCTCAGACAATATAAGAAAAGATTGGGTTCAGTAGAATCGCAAGAAGGGTGATGAGCTTAGGTTGGATTTCTTGGGAGATATTACAATATATAGAGAGTCAAGGTGCATCCAGCACCCTAAGTTATTTTTTAATCTGCATTCAGTATTCTAAAGTATCTTATGGTGCATCTAGTGTCATGAAGTATTATTTTCAGGTGTGTCTAACACCTTAAAGTATTTTTGTGGTGTATCGAGCACCAATGCACAAAAAATACCTTAAGCTGCTGGGCCCACGTGGGAAAAAAAAACTCTAAAGTGCTAAATACATCACAAAATACTTTAAAACATTGGATGCATATAAGAAAAGGCTTTAAAGTACTAGATGCATCACAACTCATACATACATGACATGGGGGAATCACTATAAGGTCCTTTGAAAGGATTTGATCATCCAAAATTTCGACAACAACTTAAGAGTATGCAATGACAAATTCTGACATAGAAAATGATAACATGTTTATGCAGCTCACTAATCATTTGGATTTTTTGGCAATCAAATCCCTTATTTAAGATTTAATAATAGTAGTTCTCCCTACATAAAATCCAGCCACCGTATGTATTCTCTCTATGACCTGTCAAAATAAATTGGTTTGATAGGTTATTAATTAGGCCAACCAACCCATCCTGGGCTAGCTCAGTTGAAATGACAAACCAATTAATTGACCCAGATTTTTCCCACTTCTGACTATCCTTCTTACAATTATGGCCAAAATATTTTTTCCCCATTCAAGTTTAATTTGACTATCCTTCTTTTTTTCAATTGATAAATTTATTTAAGATATACTTCCTTCGGTTCTTTTTATAAGCAACTTTTTTTATTGCGCAAAATGAACTAATGATTAAGATTAGTTAAAAATAATGAATGTATGAAAAAAGTCATATTTCTTTCAAATATACCCTTATTTATGAAAAGAGCATAGAAAAGAGAATGAATAAAAAAATAGGGAAAATGACAAAAAAATGCTCAAAACATTTGAAAATGACATATAGGTTTTTTTGTCAAAAGATGATTAAGAAATGTCAATATATGATAAGGAATTCCCAACTTTTGGATTTGCGAAATCACCTATTTGTCATTTCCAAATGTTTGGAGCATTTTTCTGTCATTTTCCCTAAAAAATATGAGAGAGAATGAGTAATAAATGATTAAAATGATTAAATGAAAGTAACAATATGAGAGAGGATGATTAATAAATGATTAAATGAAAGAGAATTAGTGGTGAGTGGGGGATAATTAATGATAAAGATATGTATTTAATAAGGGTAGAAAAGAAAAAAGGTAGTTTAAATTTTGAGACACAAAAAAAAAGTTGCTTATATTAAGGATCAGCCCCAAAAGAGAGAAATTACTTATAAAAAGAACCAGAGGGATCATACATCGCTTAACTTTATTCATGATCAATGATTCAAAAATATACTATAATTTTCATCTTTTAATTTTAAGTTTAGAGTTTAAAGTGGAGTAAATTTTTCACTCTCATCCAATTAGTTGAATTTTCCTCGGTGTGGAACTTATTAAAAGTAATCGTAAATAATGTTCTTTAAATAGTAAATAATTTTACAAATATGGTCAACCACATTACAAATGTAATTAATTTCTCTCATCCTCAGCTCACTGAATTAGTTGAATTTTCTGAAGCGTGAAATTTGTTAAAAATAGTAGTAAATGTAGATATTCAAAATATTAAAGAGTTAACTTAAAACCCTTTTACTATTAGTCATCCACGTTATTAATGTGGTAAATGATTTAAAACATTATCCTCTTACTTGTATTAATGATTTTATTTTGGATTATTTCTTATTTATCTAATATATAAATCCCTTAACTTTATTGAATGACTTTAGCCGGCCGCTCAAGCTGAGGGTGTTGAAGGCTTGCAGCATTTTAAAAAATACTGGAAAAAATATATTTTAGTCATTTAATTTTATATAAGGTTTCAGTTTGATTCCTTGAACAAAATGAAACTTAAGGAAACAAAACCAAAATGAAGATAAAGTTGAGGGATCAAATATTGTATTAACCCTTTATTCTATCTCTTTTTTTTTTTCTTGTTTTTTTAACTATTATCTACATACTCCCTCTCGTCTTTTTTACAAGAACTTGAAATTTAAATTATCTTAACTCTTTTTATAAGATCATACTAGAATTGTTTGAGCATTTCCTGTGTTTTTACCATTTTTCCTAATTAGTTTTATTCACTCCCATCATCGTTTTTTCTAATATTACATTCTTTTTCATACTTTCTCTCATTACTACACTATTTGTCTCTCTTACATGCCCTTTTATAATAAAGGATACACTTAGAAAAAAGTTCGTTCCACATAAATTTATTATTTTTAATTATTTTCTTAAATAGTATACTTCAGGGTCATCTAAGAATCTTGTAAAAGAGACAAGACATGTGCCTTTTCTTCCACATCCTCATACTCACCCTCGTAAGCCCTAGAAAATCTCATCCCCCCTTTGAAATTAAGAAAATTAAGGTTGGCCGTTGGCCTCCCACCAGTAACACCAACCATAGCACATATATAGCATAAGTGGGTCGTCGAATTAAATTGAGAAAACTAAATTTAGAAAAGCATAAATGAGATAGATTTCAGTACTCATCAGTCAATAACACATGGACACCCCCAATAATTTGGAGATATTAAATACACTCCCTCCTTTCACCGTACTCTCTCTGGTCCTTATTATAAGGCATCAATTAACAATTCTCACAAACCAATAAAAACAGTTAAAGTCATTAAATTTATCCTAAAATTTATGTAATTTCCAATATTAACCCTACTAATTCCACTAAACTCTAATATTATATTAATTATCACTCTCACCTAGAGCCGGTAATATGGGCTCAACCCGTGAGCCAGCGGGTTTTGACAGGTTAGGGTTGGGAAAATCCCAACCCGCAAAAATGCGGGCTGCACAGGCCCGCATCACATAACCCGCGGGTTAATGCGGGCCAGCCCGTAAAATTTTTTATTTTTTATTTATATATAATAATTTTACAAAACTTATAAGTTTTTCACTCTTATCTTGGTACCTCCCAATCCAAAGAGAAAAACTCTTAGCTTCTTCCCTTCTTCTTTAAACAAAATTATTATATCTTGGTTGCTTGAGGATAAGTTTATGTTTTGTATATAAACTTTAACAAATTTGATAACTTTATCTCTTAAATTTTAGATTATGTTTTTAAATTTTTATAAAAGCAATGATTGGTACTAGGAAGGTAAATTTAATTACTCGTATATATGTGTCTCATATTTTCAATCCTCTTTAAAAAGTATGAATTTTTTTAAAAAAGAAAATGCTGGCCGGCGGGCTAGCCCACAACACGCACACTGCGGGTTAAGGTTGGCATTTTGCTAGCCCACAGAAGTGCGGGCTGCACAGGCCCGCACCTTGCAGGCCGCAGGTTGGTGACGGGCCAACCTGCAACCCGTGGGCTGGCCCGTATTCCCAGCTATAATCTCACCCACTACCCTTATTAATTATAGGCATGCAAGGAAAAAAATATTTAATGCTCTTTGGAAACAAGCAAGTACCTTATAAAAAGGACCAAATACACTTGTTAGGTGGTGTCTTATAATAAGGAACAAAGGGAGTATAAGATATTTCTAACTAATTCACACACACTATAAAAGCAGTTAAAAATATTAAATTTGTCATAAAATTTAAGTGATTTCCATTATTATCCTTATTAACCACACTAAACTCCAATGTTACTAATTTCTACTCTATCCCACTATCCTTATTAAATATGTAATATCCTGAATTTTGGGTTTAGAGGCTTGAGAATAAGCATGAATCAAGTAGATTGCTAAGCCCCAGTTTAGTAAGAGTCCAGGAATGAGGATTTGCTGCCAGTGAAAATTTTCTGTGAGGCAGTGACATTATTATATGGTTTTGGATGATCAAATGATGTCCAAAAATTGTGAAATTTTACATGATGAAAGTGACATTCTAAGATTTAATTTGATAGGTAATGAGTAATTTTTGGATCTGTACGTAAAAAGTTATGAATTGTTTAATTTAATCCAGTGAAACTGGTCAGCATCAGTGGCAACGTCCAAAGATTTTAATTCTGGGAATTGTGATCGTTTAATTGGCTAAAGTCTATATTTTTCCTAGAAACTAGACTCACTAAGGGTTCTATAGCCTTTGGAATCACTCCAATTGAGGTTCTACAAATTTAGTTATGAGTTTTCAAATTTTGGGTATAAAATCTACCAGAATTGCCAATTAATTTGAAAAGAAAAAAAATGTGATGGCAATTTTGAAATTATGAGATAAATGGAGAAAAGTCAATTGGGCTAATTGAAGGACCCCTTTGGCATGGAATTGGGCTGATCAAAAGGGGAGGAATTAGTTTGAATATAATGGCACATTAAGACACAAGTTACACGTAGATAAGTTTATGCCTCAAAAGTCAACATTTTGGGAATTTGTTAATTAGGGAAATTAGAGAAAATGCAAGATATTTTAAAAATCTTTTTCTCTTCATCTTTCTCACAAAACCGTTAGCCATAGAGAACTAGAGAGAGTAAGAGATCGAGAGCATGAGCTTTTAGAGAGAAGGAGGCAAAATCACAAAGGTAAGCTTGATTATCGTTGAAGTTTTGACTTCTAATTTGTGTAAACCTTCCTCTAAACCTCTCTTCTACGTGATTCAAGATGTTTTGGAAGTAAAATCATAGGGTTTGAGAGGGAAGTAGGTTCGGCCAAGTGAGATAGGGCAAGAGAAGCAAAAGGTAACTCCATAAACTTCAATATTTGGTTGCTATGGATGTTATTGCTGGTTTAATCGGTGATTTTGTGGTTGATTTACTATGGATTTTAAATTTGGGAAATGATGAAGCCTAACTGTTTTGCTGCCTAAATTTAGTATAAATTGTGTTGGGAATGTAATTAAATAGTTAATGAAGTGGTTAGGAGTAGAAAGGAGCAAGTCTATGGAGTCAGAATTCAAAAACCCCAATTTTTCTTAGAGAATCTTTAAGTTTTGGCTAGGTCAAGACCAAGGGGTTAGTGCTAGATTTTTTATAATCTGATGGTTCTATTATGTTCAGGAGGGAAAATTAGGTGGGTTTACAGTTGATCACTTCTCTAGAAAAGCACTAGAAAGCGAAATGACCAAAATGCCCCTGAAACCCTAAATTAGGGGTTGCCAAGGGCATCTTTATCTTTTGGCAGTTAATTTGGTAATTCCAAGGTTGGAAATGGGTACGGCCAAGCCATTTTGTAGATCACACACAGTATTTAGTCATTCGGAGGTAGCTGGCACGATGTTTGAGACTAGAGAAGTCTCAGGGTACCTGTGGTCAAGAGCAGATAAAGCTGGTATTTACATTTTGGCATGGGCACACAAAAGTTAAGTGTGCTCAACTCAAGGTAATCCTTGGATAGGTAGACCCCCTGGGAAGTTATGTTGGTAAGGTCATGGAGACTTGAAGAATAGTAATTGTCTTGAGGTTTCTCCATGGCTAATAATCATTTGAGTTAGATGATTTAAAGAGTGTTTAGATGCATTGGGACAATGATAATGCAAGTATTGATTTTAAATCAAGACATTTCGGTCATAATGGATACTACCCAGAAAGGTCCATTTGATAGGGTTAGGGAAATTGGAGGCATAGTAAATGTTTTGAGGTTTCTCCATGCTAAGTGATGATCCTTAGTAACACTGTGGTGTTAAAGGTATGTAGGTATGATATACAGTGATACATGATGCATGGTGATTATGCCATCTGTCAATCTTGGGGGATCCAATCCGATGATATTGGAGGTCGAGAATAGGCTTGAATAAGATCTAAGATGAAATAGTGCTTAGGTCAAAATGTGAATCGGGTTGCACTGTGCTTCTGAAACATGATAAAAGTTTAAACTTTGTGGATAGTGTTGAATATTCAGTAATGTTTTGAGGATAATACCCAAATACCATAGAGGTTAGAATAGGTACTATTGATCATGATTCTTAGTGAACCTATTGGGTATACTTGAGGAAAATGATTTCCAAACTATGTGATGTTGAGACTCTAGATTTCATGAGGAATCTAAAGGTTGGGTTAGAGACCCTATGCTGTATGATTTTACATGCCGGGTATGTTGTAGTGGACTTGTGTGTCCAGAGGCCCTAAGACCTAGTGGACCAGTGTGTCCTTAGGTTGGAAAATATATTCAGAATAGTGTCGGGCTAATGATGATCCGTGGAATCAAGGAACAAGATTCTTATAGATACGAATCCTTGCAGAAAGGAATTTTGAAAATTTAATAGCTATTAATCCTAGAATAGGGAATGATTACTATCATAAAATATTCTTGTAAATGATTGATTGAGGTGATAACTCTCGGATGAAATGAGAGAAAGAATTGATTTGCCTACTATTCCACTAACTAGAGGCTATATTAGGAGTCAATTGGTAGATGGAAAATAATGTGTTAAAGGGTTACCAAGTAAACCGTAACCCAGGAATCAACTGTTAAGTTTTGATTCCGTGAGAATATAAAATGACCCTAGATGCATATGGGATGGCAGAATTAAAGAAAGCATGCGTAGAACTACAAGAGAAGAGGGACTTTTATGAGATCTGGGTTCCCGTTATAATGGTACTTGTATATAGAAACAACCAACTAGAAAAAGCTATCTACGAAAGATTCTGATCGAAGAGGGCTACCTACGAAGAGTTATGACTGGAGGGTCTGACCAGTTAGGTGACTGAGTCAAGCATTAAGTACAATACCGTAGCATGGAGCCACTGTGACGACGAATCCTAGAGTGGAGTCACTGTGACGACGGACCCTAGAGTGCAGCTGTCGTGACATTGAATCGTAGCATAGAGCTGCGGGAACGTTGACTTTCAACTATGGTGCATTGTAATGAATCCCACATCGAATGGGTTTCCTTGAGATAAGAGTGTATATGGCCCAGCATGATTTGATTCCACCATGTTTTAAAATTGTAATAGGTGATGGTGCCCTAAAGTAGACAATATTGAGAGCAAAATAATGGGATATTATGTACCTAAAAAGTATCAGAGCCAAGCTCAATTGATGTTGATGTTCCCGTGAGGATGCCAGCCACCTTTATAAGAGTTTAGATACCTCCTCCACTTGACTTATTTTAAAAGTTTGATAGCAACTTAGGAATTTGTAATAACAAGTTCTAATATTAGAAATGATAACAACTTGATGCCTTTTAAAAGTTCAATAGTAACTTACGAGTTTGCAATAACAAGTTCTAATATGAGAAATGACTACATGTTTGTGTGGCTCATTTGTCATTGGGGTTTAATAGTAACTCTCACTCTCTTTCTATATATATACATTTTCTCCGGTTCTTTTTATAAACAACGTTATCTCTTTTGGAGCTGAGCCTTTTTATACGCAACTTTCTACTTGTGTTTCAAAATTGGAATTACTTTTTTTATTTTATACCCCTATTAAATATATATCTTTATATTAATTGTCCCCTCACTTACTATTAATTCTCTTTCATTTAATCATTTATTACATATTTTTTCTCATATTTTATACTCATACTCTTTTATATTTGTTACTCATTCTCTCTTATATGCTCATTTCATAAATAGAGATATATTTAGAAGAAACATAACATTTTTTATATATTTATTATTTTTAACTAATCTTAACCGTTGGTTTATTTTACTTAATAAGAATAAAATTTGTTTATAAAAAAAACAAGAGAGGGTATAATGCATGCCACTGACTGTATTCTCTCGCGGACCTGTCAAAATAAATAGATTGGATGGGTTATTAATTAGGCCAACCCACCTTAGGCTAGCTGCCTTAAAATGACAAACCAATTATTTTATCCAAAATTTTCACACTTTGAAATTCCTGAAGCACTACTGTTGCAATTTTGATGGCCAAAATAATTGTTTTCCATCCAACTTTAATTCGACTATCCTTCTTCCAATTATTCAGCTTGAAACTAAGAAAAACGGATTCATAAATGGTAGATGACAGCATAACATGCAGTCAAACACTCAAGGGCGCGTGTGAGTTTGACAGAGCTGACGCAATGTATTGTTAGGAATCGATTTGATTTAGGGGAGTTTTTCTTTTAATGATTTTATTTTGGATTGCTTCTTTTTTTTGTTTTTTTTTATGTAGATATATTTATATTAGATATGTCTCTTAACTGTATTCAATGATTTAAAAGTAGTTCTATAGATAATTTTCATCTTTCTCTTTTTTTTTCTTTCTTTGTTTTTTAACTATTCTCTTTATATTCCTTCATTTTTCTCATCAAAGCCTACAATTTGAATTGCATTTTCCCTTTTAATAAGATCGTACTGCAAAATTGATTGAGCATTTAATATATTCTTTTTTCCATTTTCCCCTTAATTAGTTTTATCCTCTCCTCTAATTTTTTTTCCATACCATATTATCTTTCATACTTTCTCTCATTATTATGTAATTTTTTTCTCCTACTAGTTCTCTTATAATTATGGACATGTTTAGAAAAAAAATTTATTTTTAAAATATTTATTATTTTAGCTATTTTTAACTATATTTTAAAATCAAATAAAGGCTCTTAAAAAAAAGATAGAAACAAGTATGCTCCCTCCAGTCCTATTTATAAGCAACTTTCACTTTGATTACTTAAAACGAACTAATTGTTAAAAACAATAAGTGTGTCAAAAATATCATGTTTTTTTTTCATATGTACCTCTATTTATGAAAAGGATATAGAAGAGAGAATAGATAAAATATATAAGAGATAATAAATATAAGACATATTTTTATACTCTCCTCCGAGGCCTAAAAAAAATCTCATCGTTCCTTTCAAAAATTGAGAAAATTAAGGTGGGCCATTGGCCTGCCACCAGTACCCCCCATAGTACCATAAGTAAGTCAGCGAATTAAATTGAGAAAATTAAATTTAAGAGAGCATTAAATGAGATAGTGTTTAGTACTTCAGTATTCAACCACTCATTGATCATCAATAGTTTATTTTGTTTAATAAGAATAAAATTTGTTTTAACTTAACGGCTAGTTTATTTTGTTTAATAAGAATAACATTTATTTATAAAAAGAACAACAGAAAGTATAATACATGCCACTGGCTGTATTCTCTCGCGTACCTGTCAAAATAAATAGGGCAGATGGGTTATTAATTAGGCCAACCAACCTTAGGCTAGCTGCGTTACAATGAATGACGCTTGCGGTTTCTTTTCTTTTGTTCTAAAAGTAAAGGAACTCTTTTTTTTTTTTCTGGGTCGTTGAATTAAGATCTCAACGGTCCAGATTTAATATATTATAAAAATATAATAATAATAATAATAAAATATTATAATAATAATAATATTTTTATAATATATTAAATCTAGATCGTTGGATCTTGATTCAACGGCCCAAAGAAGAGAAAAGAAGGTCCTTTACTTTTGGGGTAAAGGAGAAAAACCGAATTCATGCAATGACAAACCAATTATTTGACCCAAAATTTTCCCACTTCGGAATTCCTGAAGCACTTCTCTTGCTCTTTTGATGGCCAAAATAATTGTTTTCCCTTCAACTTTAATTCGACTACCTTCTTCCAATTATTCAGCTTGAAGCTAAGAAAAATGGATTCATAAGTGGTAGATGACAGCATAACAAGCAGTCAAACACTCAAGGGCGTGCGAGTTTGAGAGAGCTGACGCAATAATGTATTGCTAGGAATCGATTTGATTTAGGGGAGTTTTTCTTTTAATGATTTTATTTTGGATTGCTTCTTTTCTTTTCTTTTTTTAATGTAGATATATTTATATGAGATATATGCCCCTTAACAGTATTCAATGATTTAAAAGTAGTACTATACATAATTTTCATCTTTCATCTTTTTTCTTCTTTTTTTTTCTTTCTTTGTTTTTTTAACTATTCTCTTTATATTTCTCCACTCTTTTTTTATAGAAGCATAAAATTTAAATTGCCTTTATCCTTTTCATAAGATCGTACTTGGAATTGGTTGAGCATTTAATATGTTGTTTTACCATTTTGTCCCTAATTAGTTTTATCCTCTCTTCTAACTTTTTTTTCATACTATATTATCTTTCATACTTTCTCTCACTATTACGTAATTTTTTTCTCTTACTTGTTATCTCATAATTAAGGACATCCTTAGAAAAAAAATTATTTTTAAAATATATATTATTTTAAGTTCATTTTAACTATTTTTTAAAATCAAATAGAGGCTCTTGTAAAAAAGACGGAAGAAAGTACGTGCTTTTTTCTTCGCATTCTTGTACTCGCCTTTGCAAGGCCTAAAAAACAATGAACAAAAACCAAACCGGATTGGACTGGCCAGTTAGACTGGTTGAATTGGGAACCGGTCAGTGGTCCGGTCTGATCTACCCATTTAACCGTAAAACCGGTTGAAACGGTCTGAAACTAGTTGGACCGATCAAAACCGGTAAAAGCGGTAGTTCAACTGGTTGGACCGGTTTCATTTTTTTATTTTTTAATTATTATTTTGTGCTATTTTTGAGGGGGAAATGGACGATTGAAGATCAAAATGAACAGAAAAATAGATAAAGAAAGAATAAATCTAAAAAAAATGAAGATAATGAGAAAATTATTTAAGAGAATATAATAATTACAGAAAAGGATAAATCATTACATAAGTACAGGAATTATAACTAATACTAATAGATTTTAAACATTTTTTTTCTAAATTATAGTATTTTAATATGACATATTCAATAACCGATTAGACCCCAGTTGACTCATTAACCCTTAAATCTGTATCATACCAATTTATTACCTAGTCCGGTTGCTAAAAAAAAGCTCATCCTTCCTTTCAAATTTAGAAAATTAAGGTGGGCCGTTGGCCTCCCAACCAGCACCACCCACACTAGCATAAGAAAGTCAGCGAATTAAATTGAGAAAATTAAATTTAAGAGGGCATTAAATGAGATAGTGTTCAGTTCTTCAGTACTCAACTACTCATCGATCATCACGCTTTGGACCCGACGATAATTTGGTGATATTAAATATACTCAACCCATTCATTTATAAGATGTTCTGATTCCCCTGCATTAATGAACACGATTTTTTTTGAACAGTAAGAAAAACGATTAAAACTATTAAAAATGATCATAAAGTTTAATTTATTTTTAATATTATCCTTATTAACCATATTAAACTCCAATATCATTTATCTCTACTCAATCTCTCTACTTTTATTAATACCATGGGTATAGATACAAAAAATATTTAATGCTCAATGAAACAACAAAACTATCAAAAGATCTTATGAAAAGTACTAAAATGTCCTTCTACAAGAGATGTTATAAAATCGAATGAGGGACTACCATTCTGTTTTCATCAAATATAGGTCATTTCTTATTATTACGTACCGATAATAATAGTTAAATTATTATTAAAATTAATTTAAAATAAAAAATGAGAGTTTATTAAAATGTAGATATATGAGTTTAGTGCAATTAATAAGAATAGTATTAAAAATAACTTGAATTTTATAATAAATTTAATGTTTTTAACTATTTTTATTGTTACGTGTGAATTAGTTAAAATCGTCTTATAATTTGGGCAAGAGGGAGTATAACTTACATAAACACTTCTATGGTTATATTTCAAAATAACTTTCAACATGTTTCATAGGAAAGGAAAAAAAAAACTTAAATCTCATTAACTTTGCCTTAAAACTTTAAAAATTTCAATTTTACCCCCTATTTAATATGCATTACACCTTACCCATAAGAATAAATTATATGCATAACATAATAATAAATGAAGAAAAAAAATATACATTTGCACAAAAAAAATTTAATAACGTGATTTATAAATAAAACAAACAAATAATCTTAATATTACCCCCCCATTACTAAAAAAAGGCCTTTTAGACCGGTTAAAATTGATTTTTTACACCAGATTTATGTTAGGTCTTATATTGATCAGTTTAAAAAGTATGTCCTATTTAGACCAATCCTACACCCAATTTAAAAAGTTACTTTTCTAGACCGGTTATTTCATTTACCTGTCTTAAAAAGAATCAATTTATAATAAAAAATGCTCATTTTTAGAGTAGGGAATTTCATATCTGATATAAAAAGTGGACATCTTTTTTTTTTTTAAAAAAAATATATGTTTTATTTTGTTTCACAAAAGCCCTTTTGGATTATATGTAAAAGCTATATGATGCAATATAAATTCAACAAACAATTGGAAAAAAACAAAATGAAGCTGATATAAAAAATAATTATAACTAACACGTGTATCTTACAAATATTATTAATTGAATCTTAATTCATATATTTGTTTTTTCAAGGTTTACTATTTTTGCTTGTATTTTCCCCACCTCCAAAGGAGTTTGATAATTTTTTGTGTGTTGGATCTAGTTGATGCAATTTTAGGCCCGGCATCTACATATTGTTGATGCATGCTTTGTTTTGTGAGTCTTCCTAAAGTGGAATGCAGCGTGCTGCCCTTGGCTTTGATGCTGTTACCATGCTTATGCATTGTGATCCTTCTAGACCTCAAATATGAAGCATAGCTTTGCCCTACCCAGTCTGAGGTAATAAAGGAGAATATTCTTATTTATTGAAGTTGAGCATAATAGAGTTAATATATAATTACGATAACTAGATTTTATATGATCTTGTGATGAGGTTTTGGTTGAGGAGGAAATGAAACTGAATGCCACTATTAATAAAGTAATCAACTAGATAGAAATACTAGTAAAGAGATGAAGATCAATAACTGCAAATTGAAGGATGAAAAACATAAGGCTGATAATCTAGACTTAGAAGGACAAATTTGTTGAGATAGATGACCGAACGTTGATTGTAACAATCCACTCTTTGAAAAGTTTATTTGCCCAATTATCACTCAATAATCTAGTACATAGAATGAATTTTTCCTTCCAAGACTATATCACTGGCCCTACCTTTTTCATCATCTAATTTAGACGTCTTAGTCATCAACTTGTCACTAGTAACTACTCCACCTAGTCATGTAGTTCCTTAATGTCACGCCCTAGAGCACAAAAGTGTGACCGGCACAAAGTATAAGATGACCTTACTTCGTAAGCCCTATTGATTTACTAATTCTATTTATAATCAACAAGATCTACTTAATTAGCATGATAGCAATTGAAATTATAATATTCATTCATGAATCTTCACATGCATACACGGATAATCACTACTACAAAAAGGGTAAAAGGTGGCGCACATTTTGTGGCACTTCTTTAAACAAGTGCCACAGCTTCTCTCTTTTTTTTTTTTTTACGTCTATAATTTTTTTTTTTTAATTTTGGGTACCAGCTGTGGCGCCTAATAGATTAAGTGCTACAATTGAGGAGGCCTAGTGTGGCGCCTACCTACGCAGGCGCCACACTTGGGGTCACGAAAGCAGCTGTGGCGCCTAACCCACCAAGCGCCACAGCTGCAGCACTAATTTTTTTTTTTTTTTTTAAATAGTGGGCATGTGTGGCGCCTAAATAAATAGGCGCCACACATGTTAATATGCTTCTCAGCTGTGGCGCCTAATGCATTAGGCGCCACAGCTGAGAAGAGCAATTGTGGCGCCTAATGCATTAGGCGCCACAATTGCTCACTTTTTTAAAAAAAAAAAAAAAAAATTCAAATTGATAGTGTAGCTCTTAATTATTTCATTTCCCGCGTAGTGGTCCTGTGTCCGCCCCCCATTCCTTCTCTTTTTGACTACTACTCCACTTTAATTATTTAACTACTCTCTCCTCCATTAAACTACTTTCCCTTTCTCATCTTCTTAGTGGATCCGTCGGCCCCCTCCCTCCATTTTCTATCATCTTCACATTAAAAAACACACCCACACGCTCACTCGCCACTCAAGCTAGCATCACCAACATGGTCTCCCGCTCTCTGCGCTTGTCAATTAATAGATTTGTAAGAAGAAGACTATTTCATTCTAGCTTGCTTTGTTTAAATTTTTTTTTAGTCAAGATAAACTGTAATATAACGTTTGCCTTTTTGTTCCTAATTTAATAGAAAAGAATGGAAACCTACCTTGTTTCTTTTGCCTTTTTGCTTTGCTTAAATTTTTTTGCCGATAAGCTTGCGTTTTTTAGTAATCTTTTAATTTACTTAATTAGTTGTTGATGTACTGTGTTCACATATCAAGTTCTTGTATTGTGATATTTTTTATGTTAGTTTTGGAGAGTATTAATGTAAGAACATTATTGTTGGGGAACTTGAATTTTAAATGTGAAAATATATATATATATATAATAGGTTGAAATATAAAATAGAAAGATTGATAATTTGTGGAGATGATAAACACGAAAGCCAATCATTTTATATAAAACTTCACAATCAGAAAGCATAAAAAAGGGCCACAGGAAAAAGAAGAAGAAGAAGAAGAAGAAAGGGGAAAAAAAAAAAAAAAAAAAGGGACCCTTTTGTGGCGCTTGCTCAAGCAAGCGCCACAGGAGGGGGGCCTCCTGTGGCGCTTGCGTCAGCAAGCGCCACAATAGGACCCCCCTACTGTGGCGCTTGCTTGAGCAAGCGCCACAGGAGGCCCCTCTCCTGTGGCACTTCCTCAAACAAGCGCCACAGGAGGGTATTTTTTTAAAAAAAAAAATTTAAAATGTTGTGGCGCTTCCAAGCGCCACAGCTTTTCTTAGTGGCATATAGATATGTGGCACTTCTCTAGCGCCACAGTTAATGCAATTATAAGCGCCACAGCTTTACTTTTTTGTAGTAGTGAATTTGGTAGGTAAATAAAGTCTCATAACATAACTTATTACAAAAACAATGATCAATAAAACATAAATAAATATCAAGTCATGAATATTTTCTCATGATGAAAGAGTCATACCGCAAGAATTCAAATATATAAAATATTTAAAATAAATATGTGCTAGGCATGTTTGTTGATATATTTCACAATATACAAAAGATAAATATTATCACTCATATACACATATATCATGTCCTCTGTTTCCTTCATTTTAGCCTTTTCATAACCATACTTGTATTTATTAGAACTAGATACTACAGAAAATAATCTCTAGTTCAATTTGAATAAAAATTTGATAAAAGATTTGCTTTTTGATAATACCAAATCACGATGAAAACATTTTTCCTTAAAAACTCTTTTTGTTAGAGGAACCAATACATGCGGATAACAAGTGCAGCCTAGAGGCCACGAAACAAGCGCAGCACGAACGCCACAAATTACAAGCATAGCATGGAGGCTATGAATAATAAGCGCAACACGGAGACTACAAATAACAAGTGTGGACACAGTTTGCGAGGGTAAATAACCAAGCGTAGCTCGAAGCCACGTAAACAAACATGATCTACTTCCTAAGTGCTCAAAATCATTAAAGCAATTCCCCAAATAGCAACAACATAGCATCATAACTTGTCTCTTACTAACTCCCTAACTTATTTGCTTTGATATTTCTCCCTCTTGTCCCTCTTGTTAACAGCTATTTAGGGAGGGTTTTAAGCATGAAAACAATATTCAAACAAGAAAGCAAAGCTTGTATGATGATTACGAGGTAGGAAATTACCTATTTCCACTTGATTGTACAAGTATTTCTTTTCTTTTCTTTTCTCCCTTCTTCCTCCTCTTCGCTCTTCCTTACCCTCCCGGCTCTCTGTTTTTTTTTCCATATGGTTTTAGCCGACCCACTCCTCAGGTGTTTTAGGGACTTTAGATTATTTTTATCCAATTATTAACACAATTGGAAAATTGATTCAATTCCACTTCCTCTAGAAATATTAATTTAACGGCTTTCAAATATTAAATGGCTCAAATTCTTCTTTCCTTCTCTCATCCATAAGATTCCGCCACCTATGTCCTTTAGAAGGTTATGGATTGCTCATCCCAAAGCCTAATTGTACCATTAATTTTAATTTTTGCAATGCATATGATATTAATATTCAATAAATGCTTTTTGAGGATTCTTTGATCATATAATCAATTTAGCACCATCAATAATTTACATTTATTAGGAATTAATTCTGTAATTTTTATTTCGCTCAAATTTGATCCTTAAGTATTTTTCCCATAATTTTTTAAAAATTGCCTTATTCTTGGATAAAATGGCTATAAAATGTTCTGAAAGATAAACTTTTCATTTCTAGGGCATGAAACCATTTTTTATAAAGTCAACTTAACTTTAAAAAACTTTCCTTATTTTTTCCAATTATTTGAGGCCTCCTAATATTTTTTATAATTAAATTTGACTAATTATCCTTTAATTGACCAAAATTCTAATAATTCTTTAAAATTTCTTTTTGAGGTAATTTTCTCACTTGTACCTCAATTAAGCCTCAAATATATCACATGGAATTATTATATATATATATATATATTATTTGAGCTATTACACATATACATAACATATAAATTAAATATTAACGATAAATGAAAATAAATATACTATTTTATTTTTGGGGTTGTTACCTTAATATTGTCCTTCATTTTTATTTCCTTCTCAACCAATACCTCATAACATAACCATATTCAACCATACAAAATAAAATTATCAAGTTTGTATATTAACTATGTTAGACTCAGCTTCATTAAAAAAGAGTCTTCACCTTTGTCACCTAAAACTAAGGTAGGCCAGAGCCATATTCTTTTTGAAATTTAAAAGGATCAAAATGCCTAAGATTAGTTAACTTAGCATCAAACCCAAGAGTTGCAGTATTCGTATTTAGGATGGCTCGTGAAATAAAGCACACATCGACAGCTCCCACACATCAAGGTTAAAATTATAATCGACACTCACATCTAACACTCAATAATCATCTAAGCCCTCTCAAGATGGGGCATCATCCAAACAAAAAAAAGTTGGAAAAGAAAAAAGACATGACAAACAAGATTCAATTAATTAATTACATACATGTGTTGGTATGTGTACATATATACATATCACTACTACAAAAAGGGGCTTTAACCTCCCAAATTTGGCACTTTTAACGTCCCAAAACGGGGGGACGTATATGCTGGGGGCGTAGTAAGTTGAGACAAAAGACGTCCCAAATGATAGGGACGTCTAAAGTGAGACTTTAGGCGTCCCAAATTTTAATTTGGGACGCCTAAAGTCCCCCCAGGATGGGACTTTAGGCGTCCCAAATTAAAATTTGGGAGGCCTAAAGTCCCCACAGGGTGGGACTTTAGGCGTCCCAAATTACAATTTGGGAGGCCTAAAGTCCCCACAGGGTGGGACTTTAGGCGTCCCAAATTACAATTTGGGACGCCTAAAGTCCCATCCTGGGGGACTTTAGGCCTCCCAAATTTTAATTTGGGACGCCTAAAGTCCCACCAGGGGGACTTTTGGCCTCCCAAATTTTAATTTGGGACGCCTAAAGTCCCACCTGGGGGACTTTAGGCCTCCCAATTCTTAATTTGGGACGTCTAAAAGTTAGGTTTTTTTTTTATACCATAATTTACATTCTGTATTACCCAACGAATTGAAACTGCAGAAACAGAATAAAAGATGGATTCATAAACCACACTGTCCGTTACAAACTGGTAAGGACATCCAGCACTACAATCTTTACTATATATACATACAATAACCTTTCATGCAACCTACTACTATATATATCAACAAAAAACAACCAGAAAGTGTCAAAACGCTGTCATCACACAAGTACAAACTGATATAAAATAACAAGTTTACTGCTCTATATGTTGAAGAAGATGTCCAGCCAAAAGATCTCTGATCAAATCAAGGTCTTCACGCAGGTAGGCATCGTCATTTTCAAAAATCTGAAAATTAGAAAGTAATAAGCTTTGATGAAATGAATCTCAAGAAAATGAATTAATTAGCATTTCGATTAGAACACCAAAAATATTATCATTTGAGAATGAAGAAGCGATTACCTTTTCAAAGTCGCTAGTAATTCCACTTTGAATTATGTTATACATATAAAGTATAACATAATATCCGCATTCAGTGTTGCCAGGTTGCCGAGGGCACTTTTAATCAAAGGGATGCAATTGGTTGTTAAAATCAATAAAGGTATAACTAAAAGGACCGTCAATGAAACAATTATGCAGGATCGAATGTACTTACTATGGGATAAAACCACTTTGGCTTTTTAACAACTGCACCCTTCCGTGACCCACCTAGGATTCTATATGTTTGACAAGCACTATCATGAAAAGCAAAATGAACAGAAATTAGAACCATTCATTTATTTTTGTTGTCAATGAAATACAAACAGGATAACTTACGTGTCGAAGACGGATTTTGTCTCTCTGTCTGGCTTGTTACTCAACGGATCAAACCAATAGACTATGTTGCGGCGGGGACATATAACACACAAAGTCCAGTGGTTTCTTTAACAACATGTACACATTAAAATGAAGTTAGATGAGTGAGAAGACAATTATTTAGTAAACTTCTGAAATTGACAAAATGTAAATACGAACCGTTGGACAATTGGTGCTAGATAACAACGAAGTTTGTTTTGTGCCATTTGGTAGCCGACATAGTGAGTCCTATGCGCCACAGTACAAGTATCCCCTGTCGTATTCGCAGGACATAAGAATCCATACCAATTACTTCTTTCCATGTTTGTGCAGAGATCGTGGAAGGTGCTATAATAGAATTAAAATAAGGAATCAATTCTTGAATGTATGAAAACAAAAAACCACTAAATGAATTCTATGGGAAAATTGAAAAAAAAACTTACCGGACTGCAAATTTGACCCAGCCTGCATCTATCTCCTCCAACCTGATAAACTGCTTGAGATCTTTATTGTCAATCGTGTAGGGATACTCCACTTGGCCCACAATCCCTGGAGGCATCTTCAAGTCAATCTGTTTAATGCGCTTGTAGATCTGTTGCAACCGTGCTAAGAAGGGCCATTTGCTCGCAGCTTCGTCATCCTTTTAGAACATCAAAAAACAAATTGTTATTAGGATGCCAACAGATTTTCAGTAACAGTAAGGTAATTCCTACCATTGGAGGTGTTGCGTCTGAACCAATAAGATTGCGAGGCCAAAGGATGAAAGATCCTATCGCTTGACCTAACGTGCCAACCTCTGGATCGGGAACAGGGATGGCTGTACCTTCTTCCCCCTTTCTAACACTCGTCACATTCACCCTACGATAATCCTCCAGAATTTGCTGATTATGGTGGGTGGTAGCACATGTGTGAACGAGAGCATCAGCAACAACACGGAACAGTGGATCATCCAAATAGAGGGTGCAAGGGTCTCCCGACACTGGATTGGGAGAAGGGTCACCAAGTGGTCCTGACACTGGAGTGGGAGAAGGGTGGCCAAGTGGTTGCTCCAGAGGGTTGTAACTTCCTCTGGTGCTATTGAAGGCCGGGGATTCCTGAGTTCGAGCCTCGTCCCTTGCCCTTTGTGCTTCAAACATCTTTGCCATTTCAAGTTGAAGCTCTGGCAACAGCTCTTGTCGGAGCTTGTCACGAAGGTTGGCCTCGATCTCTCGTTCGAGCTCCTCTCGAATCTTGGCCACAACGTCCTTACTAGGTCCAGCTTGTGACGAATAACGTGGCTGTCGTCCAAAATACCTCGCGGCACTAACTCCCCGTGTCTCTCCTCGAACACGACCAAGGTCATCTGCCTTCCCAATAGCCGTTGACAAGATGTCCATCCGTCTACTTGAATTGAATGAACCTTGGCTACTCTGCTCGTCCAGGTCATCCTGTAGCATGCAGTTTATCGTAAATGTATCGAAACCACTCGCGACATGTAAAAAATTAGGTACTTATGGTATAACTACTTACAATCCTCGCAGCAACCTCAGCAACAGTCGGATTTATGTACTTCCCAGCCTTAATCCTCCCTGCTTTCCATTTTTTGTGACGTGGAGGAGGTGCCGGTGGCTGGATAACAACGCTAGGATCAGATTCCGCTGCTTCCTTCATTTTCTGTAACTCTTCTGCCATCATTTGCCGCTCAAGCTTCCGATATCCACCGCGAGACATGAAATGTTGATATTTATTTTCTTCTTGCCTCTGGGCATTTGCTGCACTTAATTTCTATGAATGAAAAACGACAAAAAATGAATCAACGATATAAAGTATATGAAATCAACGATATAAGTAGTTCTATATCATGACAGAAATCTTACCAAAAACTCAGGATCTGCTCGTGATGCCGCAAACAACCTCCAGTCCTCTGGAGATAAATATGTATACTGTGCACATGGATCGTTACCCCTAAGGGCCCCTCGAATATAATGCTTTGTTAGCTTGTTCTTGAAACCTTTCCATCGTACACGAACCTCATCCATCCAGTGCCTATGCATCTCTGTGGTGTCGGGGACATCGTATGTTTGCTGCAAGGTAAAACATAAGATTATTATATTTGAAACAATAAGAACAAAGCTACAATGCAGCAAAACTTCATACCAAAAGTTGCTGCCAAATCATGTCTTTCATTTTTGGGGGAACCAATCTCCAATTATCGTAGGTAATGCGCACTTTGCTTCGAGCCAAAAGCCCTATGTAGCTAATGAAGTGGTCTTCCTCAGGACCAACTGGATTCAGATTGTCATCGAAGTCTATATGCAGCCTCTCCTGTTGATGTTCATGACGTGCAACCAATGCTCCCATCTTTGTACAGCCTCTAACCCTCCTTCTTGCAGGGGGTTCAACTCTAGGCATTTTGTCATTGCTAGAGCTTTCGTCATCTCTACGCCTCTCGTCATCACTAACGTTGTCCATATTCCTGTTAACACAAAAAGCATCATCATAAACGTAAGTAAATTGCAATGAAAACACATGTATATAGTAAGCGGGAAGTAAAACAGAAAAAACACAGTTCTCGTTTATAATTTAAGGTCTTACTCTATATTGTTTCCCATAGTCCTTCACCATGGTCATTTCTTACAGCATATTCGTCATCATCTACCAATTCTACTTCATTTGTTCGAGGTGTAATTGTTGTGAAAGGTGGTGTGTCATCAAGGTTGAAGGTCGGATCACCATACTTCTGTTTTTTACTTTTAAGGACAATGGACATATTTTTGCTGGCAGGATCGGTGACATAAAACACTTGCTTCGCCTGGCTTGCTAAAATAAAGGGCTCTTCTCTATAGCCAACTCTTCGAAGATCGACTGAGACAAATCCAAATTGTTTATCTATTACCACGGCATTGTTGCTAACCTATTTGCATTTAAATAAAGCAACTTTGAACTTGTTGTACGTCATCTCCCATATTTCTTCTATAACTCCATAATAGGCCATAGACGCTAATATGGGGTTTTTGTCTCTCGAACTGGAAAAGTGCATAGATTCAGCTTCTACCATAACCCCACTATTTTGCATGGTACTTTTGTCATCTTGCTCTTTGGTATAGAAAGAATAGCCATTTATATTATAACCGGTCCAAGTAATGACCTGAAACGAAGGCCCCCAAGCTAGCCACTCGATTGTCTCAGACACACCGATCTCGTGCAAAACCTTTTCCTCGAACCACTGCATGAATGTCTTGTTTTGCTCAATAGCAATCTGCATGTCATTCTTCCTTGGATTCTTGTTCTTCAAAGTGTTTCTGTGTTCATTTATGTAAGGTTGAACTTCTTCCATATTATTCAGGATATACAAGTGGGCTTGCAACACCTCTTCACGAGGAATATTCTTCACTTTCAGTCCTCGTGTTCCCTTGCTTCTCCCTTCTTCATGCCGAGATTGTTCCTTCTTCCCTGACATATAATCTTTGCAAAACTCCATAGCCTCCTCAACTACATATCTTTCTACTATTGAGGCTTCTGGTCGATAAGGATTTTTAGAATACCCTTTTAAGATCTTCATGTATCGCTCGAAAGGGTACATCCACCTCAGGTAAACTGGACCGCATAGCCTTACCTCCCTCACCAAATGACCTACCAAATGCACCATTATATCAAAAAATGAAGGCAGAAAGTGCATCTCTAGTTGTGACAAAATAATGTAACCCTCATTTTCTAGTTCATCCAACTTTTCAGTGTCAATGACTTTGTTACAGATAGCATTGAAGAAAACGCACAATCTTGTCACTGTGTTTCGTACTTCATCTTTCATTATGCCTCTAATAGCTACTGGTAATAGTTGTTGCATCAACACATGATAATCATGGGACTTCATTCCCACTAACTTCAAATCGTCCATTGAGACACATCTTCTCACATTCGAGGAATACCCTTGCGGCACCTTCATTTCATGCAAACACCCACACAAACTTCTTTTCTCTGCTTTTGATAGTGTATGCGCTGCTGGCTCCATGTATGCCCTCCTACCATCATCTCTTAGTTGTGGATGTAACCGTTCTCTTATTCCCATATCGACAAGGTCTAATCTCGCATTAATCCCATCCTTAGTCTTCCCTGGTATGTGCAAAAGCGTACTGTTAAGGCTATCACAAACATTCTTCTCCACATGCATCACATCAATACTGTGTCTCACGTCTAGCGAACGCCAATATGGAAGATCAAAGAAAATGGATCTCTTCTTCCATATGTTCTTCTCACCCGCAACCCTCTGATTCTTACCAAAAGTGACATGGATACGTTCCACTCGACTGTAGACTTCCTCTTCGGTTAGTGACTTTGGAGCCATTCCATGCTCCGGTAAGCCGTTAAACCGCTTTCTTAGCCTACGATACGGGTGGAACCGATGAAGAAACCTCCTGTGGCCAAGGTAGACAGTTTTTCTTCCATGCTTTAGTTGTTGGAAGTGTGTGTCTGCTTCACATATTGGGCATGCTTTGTGACCCTTCACGCTGTACCCTGACAAGTTTCCGTACGCAGGGAAGTCGTTTATCGTTGTGAAAATCATTGCACGTAGCTTGAAAGACTCCTTCTTATAAGCATCAAACACATCTACGCCTTCCTCCCACAACTTCTTCAAGTCCTTAATCAAAGGCGCCAAATAGACATCAATATCGTTCCCTGGCTGTTTTGGTCCAGAAATCATCATAGATAGCATCATATACTTACGTTTCATACATAGCCAGGGAGACAAGTTGTATATTACAAGGAGAACCGGCCACGCACTATGTGTGCTAGTAAGAGTTCTATACGGATTGATGCCGTCTGTACAAAGCCCAAGCCGTAGGTTTCTCGGCTCGCTGCCAAATTGAGGGAAGATTTCATCTATTTTTTTCCATTGTGGAGAGTCAGTTGGGTGCCGAAGATATTTCCCATCAGATATTCTCTCATCAGAGTGCCATCTCAACTTCTTCGCTTTTGTTGCACTCGTAAACAAACGTTTAAAACGTGGTATTATTGGAAGATACCACATAACCTTTAAAGGTTGCCTTTTACTTGTCACATCACCACAACCACCATCTTTTTTCACTTTGCATCGTGCAGTTTTACACTTAGGACACTCACTAAGACCTCCGTACTCATTTCTGTACAGTACGCAGTCATTAGGGCAAGCATGTATCTTCTTATACTCCATACCCATTGTAGACAGGATTTTCTTGGCCTCATACATACGATTTGGAAGTACATTATCCTCCGGAAACATATCACACAATAGTTCAAGCAGCAATGTGAAACTACTATCGGTCCACCCACAAGTTGCCTTTAAGTTAACCAAATGTAATGTTCCTGTCAGCCGCGTGTACTTACTGCCACTGTACAATGGTGTCTCTGCATCACTCCGCAGGCTGTCATACTCCTGCGACTGCGCAAAGGATTCTGCCTCAACATCGTTAATCATTCTCTCCATTCTATCTTCATCTATGACATCCACAGCTCCCTTCTTGTGTGACGGACAATCAGTTACTTCCTCACCATGCCATATCCACCTTGTGTATCGCAGATTTATTCCATCACAAAGTAGGTGATCCTTTATGACATCAACATCCCGTCTACTCTCATTCAAACAATTGACACAAGGACAAAAATACTTCCCATTTCTTGCAGGAGCATTCTTTTTAGCGAATTCAATAAATTCGTCCACCCCTTTCTCATATTCCTCACTAGTTCTCAAAGCATTCATCCAACTATGATCCATTTTGTTACCACCTAAGGCATTACCAATAACATTCACACGTTTAGTACAATTCTCAAGGACATATGATGGGATTGCCTAATTAAGTTATCAACCCAATTTAGGATTTTAAAATATGGGCTTAATAACTTTATTGCCCCCTCCTAGCCTCATCTCTCCTATTAAAAGGGTTTCAGTGCTATGTAACTTATTTTTTTAATAAGTATATGTATATAAAATTAATGTATAATAAAATAAATACAATAAGATTAAATTAAAGAATTTTTTTGAGGTTTGGAAGAATTAAAAACAAAACGAGTTTCATATTAACAAAACAATTTTAAGTTGAGTTCTTCCAAAAATAAAATTGTTTTATTGAAAATATTTAGATAAAAATCATTTAATGAATATTGGGGTTATCGTTTTCTTTTTAAGTTTTGGCTTGAATTATTCTTCATAATTCAAGAATTTGGAATTAACAAAACAATTGTGTGTAATTAATACAAGAATTTCTTTAATTTAAATAAATCATATTTTATTTTATTATATATACTAATTAATGGTGCAGGATTTTAATGAGAGGTTTTAACGGTTTCATGAACAACTATGAATTGTATTGGTTTCATGTGGCATACAGTAATCAATGATTGGAAGAAACTTTTATGAGCCACTTTCATTATGTTACACTTGAACAAATAAATAAATAAAAGTTCAAAAACTTTGTCTTAAAATTTAATACTCTACTTCTAATCGTTCTTATAAGTCACTTTTAACATGATCACAATATATAGTGAAAGAAATCTTTAAATCTCATTAACTCTACCTAATTTAAAACCTTTCTAACTACATCCCTATTTAATATAACATTTTATCTTATAAGAACAAAGTTTACTCAATAATTAACGAGAGGCAAATTGAAACAGGGAGTAACTTTTAAACTTTACTCATATTTAGCACAATGGAACGGGTGAGAACTAAGAAGACTTGTTTCTATTATACACAAGTAAATTTATATTTAAACAAGAAAATAAACCATTCCCAAATCAATACAATTTAAACAATATAACCACACCAAACACATCAGGCTAATCTTTGATATCTCAATATAAGCAATATATAATAAGCACAATCTCAACCATTTAATTTATTTTTCAAAAACAAAATAAACCATATTCTGTTACAAAAAAAATTGAAGAAAATAAACCAACCTGAGGGCGCCCCCTAGCTACTATGTTTGAGAGGTTGAGAAGATGTTAGAGCTCCACCCACGCACAACAATGGAGGAGAAAGCAAAACCCACTGTGGAGGAGGTGAGGTTGAAGCAGACACGGTTGCAGCCGTTGAAGAAACAAAGAGGAAGAGAAGAAGGGAGGAGTCCGAGTTCAACAAGCTAGGCCGATGGTGGAGGAGAGAGCTTGAACAAGGGAGGAGGGAGGAGTTGAAGAAAAGAAAAAAACACAGCAGGGCTGACGGTGTGGGTTGGGAGAGGAGGAAGAAGAGTAAAGTTGGGATGTGAGGTGAGGGTGTGATTTAGATGAGAAGACCGCATGTCAGACAAGTGTCTGACATGCAGGGGACGCCTAAAGGTGACTTTAGGCGTCCCAAATGCATTTGGGACGCCTAAAGTGGGACTTTAGGAGTCCCAAATGGTATTTGGGACGCCTAAACCCAGCTCCTGGCGCTAAAAAAAATTTATGAAATTTATATTTCGCGCCAGGAAGCACTTTAGACGTCCCAAATTCAAATTTGGGACGCCTAAAGGTTCCCCTACACATAAATAATTACGAAAATGCCACCGCCTCCCTTTTTAACCACCCAATTCTCAATTTGGGACGTCTTTGGGGGTGGTTATATCTCAATTCTGTAGTAGTGTATGTAGATACATACATACATATACATATATAGACACACACACATATATAAAAGATATACATATGCAAATAATGGATAACTTGTTGATGATTCAAATAAGGCTATCATATTTGATGGCAAAAAAAAAAGGCTATCATATTTGAATCATTAACAAGGTACTCCCTCTAGTTTTTTTATAAGCAACTTTTATCCTAATTTCTTAAAACGATCTGATGGTTAAGATTAGTTAAAAACAATACATATGTTAAAAATGTCATGTTTCTTCTAAATATGCCCTTATTTATAAAGAGAGCATAGGAGAGAGAATGAGTAATAAATGAGTATATGAGAGAGAATTAGTGGTGACTGAGGGGTAATTAATATAAAGATGTATATTTAATAGGGGTAAAAAACAAAAGAGTAGTTTAAATTTTGAGACATAAGGAGAAAGTTGTTAGATCTCACATGTTTTGATAATAACAAAGAATGGGTGTGAAAAAGATTTGATAAACAAACAAGTTTGAACAAAGTAATGACAGAGCAAATCATCACTTGAAGTAAGCACTGGAGTAATGAAGAAAGGCCAAGAGAGAAAGTTGAGAAACTTCATCACTGGCAGAATTTCTAAAAGGCTACTTGAGTAAGAACTCGAGTAATGAGACAGAAACTTGAAGTAACTAGAGCACAGAACCTTAAGTAACTCACGGCCAGATACATCACTCAAGGAATGACTCGAGTAATATAAAGTGAAAAGAAGAGTTACTCGAGTCAACACTCAAGTAACCTGCCACAAGGAAAAGAGTTGCTCTTGGCCTGCCAATGTTACTCGAGTAAGTACTCGAGTAATCAGGAAAATCACTTCCAGTTGCTCTCGGCCTGCCATCGTTACTCGAGTCAGTACTCGAGTTTCCTCCTTTAAGAAATATGTTGCTCTCGGCATTCCAATCCTACTAATGTTAATCAAGGAGCAACTCGAGTAAATCATTGTGGTAAACAATACTTGAAGGTAACATTCGATTAATCTGAAATATTCTAATCACACTTCACTCGAGGCATCACTCAAGTATGCAGGTATTAAAATGTTCTATGTCAAAGACTTGACAGAGATTACTCGAGTCAGTAATCGAGTGATCTGCAGAGTTATATACAATGCATTTGAAGTATCTACCTGAGTAAGCTATGCAGAAAATAGATGTTCACTCGAGGCGGTACTCTAGTAAACAGGTAAGCAAAACTTGAAGTGCTCTGGCCTGAAATCCTGCCAACATTACTGGAGTGAAGTATTGAGTAATTTGCCAGGTTATTTGAAGGACCACTCGAGTAGCCACTAGAGTAACCTGTGAAGAAAATTGTAGTATACTCGAGTAAGTACTCAAGTAAACAGGTATTTCCAAGGTTTGTAAATTTGTTTACTCCATGCACTACCCGAGTAATGTGATGTTCATTTATTGACTTGCTCTCTATCAATATTTTCACGAAGCTACTCGAGTAGTCAAATCCAGAAATTCAGAAATCATTCCAACTTTTATTGATTTGTTTCCTATATGATTAACCTTTTATTGTATTAGTATTCTTAGCATATTCACAGATAAACAATGAAGAGATCTTACCAAATAAGGAAAGTCAAATGCAACGTTCAAATACTACCTACCGCCACCTACCGCAAACGGATATTTTTCAAAATCTGGAAAAGTCAACAGTGGCTGCGCACACTCTAACGGGCGAGAAGAAAATGTTCCAACGGTCATTATCAACACATATATATATATATAGGAACATCCAAACAGAGATAACAACAAGAACACACGAACGCATTATCAAGTTCACGCTCAATACTCTGTTTTTACATATACTTGTAATTCTGTACTTCAGTTATTCTTATTCACTCTATAAGAGAGATATTTCATTCAAACTCAATATTTGTTATTGAGGTAACTTAAGGTTGTGGAACCTTGAGTTGGGATTGGATTACAACTTGTAAGGGGGAGCGAGTGTCCAGGCGAAGGAGCTTGCTTGTACCGAGGTGCCAAGAACCCACTGAATCTTGGAAATTATAGTGAAATAGTCAGAGATGCTCTGAGGACTGGACGTAGGTCAAAGTGGTTGTGGCCGAACCAGTATAACTCCTGGTGTACACTTCGGTGGTATTTCTCCTTACTCTTTACTGCTTTATATTCACTGTCAAATTTTATATTTGCAACAAAATTTTTAGTATCACTTAATTCACCCCCTCTTGGGTGAAACGCTTGCTCTAACATTTGGTATTAGAGCATAGGTCTTCTTATTAATGTATAACAACCTAAGAAGGATCCAATGGCAAGCATGGGTGAAGGAATTCTTCCCGATGGAGCATCTATCACTAGACCTCCAGGTTTCAGTGGCGAACACTTTTCTACCTGAAAAGCAAAGTTCAGAGTATTCGTGATGGATACTGAATATGGGCGCTATGGGATGTGATTGAAAGTGAAAACTATCAACCTACAAAGACTGTAGATTCTCAGAAAATTCCCAAGACGCCAACGGAATATGATGAGAATGACAAGAAACTTATCACTCTCAACAGCAAGGCAATTCTGATGATACAAAGTACTTTGAGTCAAAGTAAATACTTCAGAATTTGCATACTTTTAACAGCAAAGGAAATATGGGAAGCTCTGGAAATAGCTCATGAAGGAACTTTGGGAATAAAGGAGAATCAGATCAACACCTTGGTCACTGAATTTGATCTACTTCGAATGAAATTAGGTGAGTCAATATCTGAATTCGAACTTAGATATACTCATCTTGTTAAATAACTTACAGTACTAGGGAAAGTCTATTATCAACATACCCAAGTACGAAAGATTTTGAATATTCTTTCTTAAGAGTGGGAGGCCAAAGTCACTGCGATAGAAGAAGCAAAAGGAGAATCAATGAGATTAGTTGCTTCTCTATTTGGAAGTCTTTCTAAATATGAAAGTAAACTAAAGTTCAAACGAGAACTAGATGACATCGGTGACAAGAAGAATAGAGGCCTAGCACTAAAAGCAAAAGAAGAAAATCAAGATAAGGATGAGGAGTTTGACGATGATGAAATGGGCCTAATCATAAAACGATTCAGAAAGTTTTACAAGAAAGGTCAAGGATTCAAACACTTTCAGAAAGGAGGAACTAGCAGCAAAGATCATATCATCTGCTACGAATGTGGAAAACCAGGATATATCAAATTAGAATGTCCAGAGCTGAACCAAAAGAGCAAAGAAAAGAGAAAAGGAAAATTATTCAACAAAAAGAAGGCCTTCATATATGCTATATGGGGTGATAGTTCCTCTGACGAAGAAAGTAATGAAGAAGAAGTAGCTAATATATGTCTTATTGCTCAAGAAGAAACAGAAGAAGAGGTAAATGATTCTGATCCTACCTATGATGAATTACTTTCTGAATGTAATGCCTTCCATTCTGAATTTATCAAAGTAGTTAAAGAATTTGTTGTTTTCAAAAAGAAAAATAAAGTTCTTGAAATTGAACTTAAAGAAAGTTCAGAAAAGGATTGTGAAAATTGTTCTTCTTTGAAAAAGAAAAACGCTGATCTCACAAAAACTCTTGAAAAATTTACTAAAGGAAGTGAGATGCTAAGTGTGATTTTAAAAGCTCAACGATTTGTAAATAACCGATCTAGTATTGGATATGATCCAAAATCAGATAGAAGGAAAGGTAGAAAGAAAGCAGGAGGTAAGTCATATTTAAATTATTTCCAGCATTCTGTGCATACATCAAATCTTTTTGCATTTTGTAATTACTGTAATAGAAAAGGTGATTATACCTCTTCATGCATTCATAAGAAGAAAGGAACGATAGGAACCTACAAATGGGTACTTAAAGGATCATATGTTTCAAATCAAACAAAGAAAGAATGGAATCTTCATATCTCAAACAAAGTACTTGAAAGAGCTTTTAAAGAAGTATGGAATGGATGAAGCATATGGAACAGACACACTTATGAGCTCAACTACATTGCTTGATGCTGATGTCAAAGGGAAATACTACAACATCACAAAATACAGAGGAATGATTGGATCATTACTCTATCTCACAGCAAGCAGACCGAACATCTAATTCAATGTTGGCATATGTGAAATATATCAATCAGCATCAAAGGAATCACATGCCGAAACTGTCAAACGAATCTTTAGATACCTTGCTGACACACCAGAATTGGGTCTGTGGTATCCTAAAGGAAGAAGTGAATATCTTGTTGCATATTCAGATTCTGATCATGGAGGATACAAGATAGACAGAAAGATCACCAGCGAACAAGGTCAATTTCTTGGAGGATTTCTTGTATCATGGTTCAGCAAGAAACAAAATATAGTGTCTCTTTCATCAACGGAAGCTGAATACATTGTAGTCTCAAGTTGTTGTGGACAAGTGATATGGTTAAAATAACAACTACAAGATCTTGGTATTTATCTCAAAGAAATATCAATCTATTGTGACAATACTAGTACGATAAGCTTGGCAAAGAATCCAGTTCAACATTCTAGAACCAAGCATATCGATGTCAGACATCACTTCATTAGAGAACATGTCCAAAAGAAAGATGTGAAAGTGATATTCATTCGTACTCATCTTCAACTAGCTGATATCTTCACCAAACCTCTTGCAAAAGATCAATTTCTATACATTAGAAGAGAATTAGGAATGGTAAATCCCAATGAATTGTAAGTGATTTCGGTTTTTCATAATGTTAGATAATGTTATTTGATAATGTTTTGATGATTACTAACTTAAGCATCGGAGTATGTAGAAACTTATTTTGCAGGAAGATTGAAACTCTATTTTTAAGAAATAAAAATAGAGGTTATTAGAGGACTCCATCACTGGAGTGCCAACTTCAAGTAATGTCTGACAGTGCAGCATTACCCGAGGGATAACTTGAAGTAAATGGGCACATTACTCGAGTGGGCACTCGAGTAATAGACTTCAAAAACTGGCAGTGAAGTCTCAAGTCACATGGAATTTAAATCAAATGGCTCATTTGGTGGGAAATGAATAGTCAAGAGGAGAAAAGACAGATTACCCTAGGGAAGCCTCGAATAAACTTGAAGTTTACTCGAGTAAGGCCTCGAGTGACTGCAGGTCCCTATCACAAATTTGATAAGAATCATCTCAAATCTGTTCTAAAATGGCTATTAAATGATCAAGTTAACATATATGGATAATTACAATATTATTTATGCCAGGTACGCAATTTAAATGAATTATTTTAGAATTTTCTATATGATCACTTGAGTAGGGACTCGAGTAAACTTGATAATCACTCGAGTAGGGCCTCGAGTAACATCGGGTTCTAGGTCTTTAACAATCGCAAATTTGGTCATTTCCACAAAATCTCCTCGAGTGAATTACCCAGTCCTCTCACAAAAAGTTTTCACAATCTCTTCCTTGCTTGATTTCCGACAAAACCCATCAAATTTCAGCTTCAAAAACTTCATATTTTGCTAAGAATCTCTCTGCCCTAACTCACGACCTCTCACTCTGGTTTTCTGAGATATCCATTTTCTTTAAATCAAGATGGTTAGAACCAAGAATCGTACTCCTACAGACTCTTCTGAATCTCGACAACCCTCTGATCCTCTTTCTTTTCCTCCTAGAAAGAGACGAAAGCTCACTCTAAGATCAAAAGCTAAAGTCCAACCGAAACCTCAACCTAAACCAAAGGAGAGAGGTGTTGTGATCAAAGAGCCAGTGGTCACAAGAGCTCATTCAAAGAAAAGCACCTCAACTGGGAGAGGCAAAAGCACTAAGTCACCTTCTCCTTTACCTTCTGATTCTTCCACTCCCTCTTTTACTCCGAAACCCTCAAAAAAGCCAAAGTATGATGTGAATGTTGCCAAAGCTATGGCTGTAATCCTTGAACAATTAGAGAAGGGCCAATCCTAAAAAAAGCCAGCATTTCCAGAAGCAGAAATCACTAAACCTCCAAAAGGGTTCAATGTCAACAAATTGGAGGAATCTCAGAAGTACCTGACACAGTTCTCAAGAAGGAAAGTATGCAAAACTCACAGTGTGGATCTCAAGATTCTTTAGGAGGTATTGAAGTATGAACTAAGTCCCTTTCTTGAACCTTTTATGCCTTGGTTGTCAATTAAACTTCCTTTTTGCACTAAAATAGTCACTCATTTCTACTGCAACCTAGAAATCCTAGATGAACCTAATAGGACTTCTGCAAAGGAAGAAATGACCACAATAGTTAGAGGCTAGAAAATCCTTATCTTACCCTCTAGGATCAATATTTAGTTAGGAATAGAAAATCCCCCTGATGACATCTATTCCAAGCTTGAACCTAACCAGATTTTCACAGTCCTTAGACCTGGTGAGCTAGTGGGTCCTCTTAACTTTAAACCAAGTGACATGTGTGACCATCACAGGGTTGTTTGGTATATTTACTCTAGATCCCTTGTAAACAAAGCCAATAACTACACCCATTTATCTGACCGAGACTATAGGTAGTTTGCTTCTATACTCCTAAAGGAACAAAAGGACTTGGGAGAATACATCTTCTCTGAGATGCAGAGGTACAAAATAGAAGGGAAAGCAACTACTCATATGCCATATCCTCAGATAATTTCTCTTATTCTAAAGAAAAACAAGATATGGTATTTGGAGAATAAGGAGCCCATTGAGAGGATCACTCCAATTGGAAGAAATCAGATTGAGAAGCTTAATGTTGAGATTCCCCTCAAGAGTCCTATGGAGTCTGGCCCCAGGAAGAAGAAGAAGACAGAGACTGAGACAATTATAATGGATGATACTCAGTCCTCTGCTCCAGCTGCTACTACTTCTTCACCTTCATTTCTCAATGCCTCACTGTAGACCTTCATGAAGAACATGTTGTCGAGCATTCACATAGACATCTCCAACACCAATGCTGAGCTGATAACTAATATGCATTACAAGATGGCTGAATTGGTTGAGAGGATGTACAAGAGGCATGAGGAGTTGTTAGCATAGCAGCGTGCCTAGGGTGAGACTCTGAGGTTGATTCTAGCTAGATTGGACTCTATGGGTCTTGGACCTTCTGCTAATCCTCATCTGTTCCTGAGTCATTCTCACCTCCAGAGAATATCCCCTCAGAACATCATCATATTGAGGTTGATCCAACTGTCCCTGAGACTTCCTTTCCCAAACCTCCAGAGTGTAGATCCTTTGAACCTAGACCCTCTGCACTCAAAATCCCCATTATTCTTCCTAAAGATATTCTATGCTCAGTAGATGATCCTGAAACCAATGAGACTATCCCATCACCATTGAGGATTCACCACCTAGAGTTTAGCCTGAACCCACACCTACACCTATTCCTTCCCCTGCTCATACAGAGGAGATCTCTTCCTCATCCTCTGGTCATCATTCTGCAGAAGCCACAAAAGAGGTTGAGACCACCTCTATTGTTACATATCGTCATCTTTAATCCCTCCAAGAGATGACATTCATATTCCTCCACTCAACCTTCCTGAACCAGAATCTTCTGGCTCCTCTTTTGATTCTTCTAGTTCAGATGGCTCCTTGGTCATTCCTGTCAAGCCTATATTTGCAGTCAAGCCTTCCAGTCCTCTACTTGATTGATGAAGACAAAAAAGGGGAGAAGAACTTGAGTGATTTTGTGGTTGACTGAGCTTCTTTTATTTTGGGTATATGGGTGTACATGGGATTTAGGGAGCTTTTCATATTTGTAATGCAATTCTAGTTCAATTTCAATCCAAGTTCATTTAAGTTTTATGTTATATTATATTGTGGGACTAATGAGTTTCTTATGTATACAAGGTGAATATGTTATGTTTTCAAAAATTTCCAAAACACTTTGAATTGACACTTAACAAGTTATTTCGAAAAGGATTTCAAAGTTACAATTGATTTCAAGAAGTGTTTATTTGAAAACTCAATTTCAAAAAATTTGTTCAAAATCACCAAGTTTTGTCATCATCAAAAAAGGGGAGAATGTTAGATCTTACTTGTTTTGATGATAACAAAGAATGGGTGTGAAAAAGATTTGATCAACAAACAAGTTTGAACAAAGTAATGACAGAGCAAATCATCACTTAAAGTAAGCACTGGAGTAATGAAGAAAGGCCAAGAGAGAAAGCTGAAAAACTTTATCACTGGCAGAATTTCTAAAAGGCTACTCGAGTAAGAACTCGAGTAATGAAACAGAAACTTGAAGTAACCAGAGCACAGAACCTCAAGTAACTCACGGCCAGATACATCACTGGAGGAATGACTTGAGTAATATAAAGTGAAAAGAAGAGTTACTTGAGTCAACACTCAAGTAACCTGCCACAAGGAAAAGAGTTGCTCTCGTCCTGCTAACGTTACTCGAGTAAGTACTCGAGTAATCAGAAAAATCACTTCCAGTTGCTATCGGCCTGCCAACATTACTCGAGTCAGTACTCGAGTTTCCTGCTTCAAGAAATATGTTGCTCTCGGCATTCCAATCCTGCCAATATTACTCGAGGAGCAACTCGAGTAAATCACCATGGTAAATAATACTTGAAGGTAACACTCGATTAATCTGAGATATTCTAATCACACTTCACTAGAGGCACCATTCAAGTATGCATGAATTAAAATGTTCTATGTCAAAGACTTGATCGAGATTACTCGAGTCAGTAATCGAGTGATCTGCAGAGTTATATACAATGCACTTGAAGTATTTACCCGAGTAAGCTATGCAAAAAATAAATGTTCACTAGAGGCGGTACTCGAGTAAATAGGTAAGCAAAACTTGAAGTGCTCTCGGCCTGAAATCCTGCCAACATTTCTGGAGTGAAGCTTCGAGTAATTTGCCAGGTTATTTGAAGGACCACTCGAGTAGCCACTAGAGTAACCTGTGAAGAAAATTATAGTATACTCGAGTAAGTACTCAAGTAAATAGGTATTTCCAAGGTTTGTAAATTTGTTTACTCCATGCACTACTCAAGTAATGTGATGTTCATTTATTGACTTGCTCTCTATCAATATTTTCACGAAGATACTCGAGTAGCTACTCGAGTAATCAAATCCAGAAATTCAAAAATCATTCCAACGTTCATTGATTTGTTTCCTATATGATTAACCTTTCATTGTATTAGTATTCTTAGCATATTCACAGATAAACAATGAAGAGATCTTACCAAATAAGGAAAGTCAAATGCAACATTCAAATGCTACCTACCGCCACCTACCGCAAACGGATATTTTTCAAAATCTGGAAAAGTCAGCAGTGGCTGCGCACACTCTAACGGGCAAAAAGAAAATGTTCCAACAGTCATTATCAACACACACACACACACACACATATATATATAGGAACATCCGAACAGATATAACAACAAGAACACACGAACGTATTATCAAGTCACACTCAATACTCTGTTTTTAGACATACTTGTAATTCTATACTCCAGTGATTTTTATTCACTTTGTAAGAGAGATATTTTATTCAAACTCAATATTTATTATTGAGGTAACTTAAGGTTGTTGAACCTTGAGTTGGGATTGTATTACAACTTGTAAGGGGGAGTGAGTGTCCAGGCGAAGGAGCTTGCTTGTACCGAGGTGCCAAGAACCCACTGAATCTTGGTAATTATAGTGAAACACTCAAAGATGCTTTGAGGACTGGACGTAGATCAAAGTAGTTGTGGCTGAACCAGTATAACTCCTAGTATACACTTCGGTGATATTTCTCCTTACTCTTTACTACTTTATATTCAATGTCAAATTTTATATTTGCAATGAAATTTTTAGTATCACCCAATTCACCCCCCTCTTAGGTGAAACGCTTGCTCTAACAAAAGTTGCTTATAAAAGGGATCAACCCTAAAGAGAGAAAGTTGCTTATAAAAAGGATAAAAGGGAGTATATCCATTCTTGTATAACATATTTAATTATATATATATGAACTCACACTACCAGCCACCAAGAATATCAATACATGTGTAGAAATTAAATTAACTAACAAATAGCAAGCTTCTATGAACCAAATAAGTAATCATATCGAGCAAGCAGATAAATATTTCATACTCAAGTGAATATATGTACAAGCTAAGCAGGTAATATTCTTGTCATTTATGTGGGTATAAGACAAAAAAAATCTAAACTTTCATGTATCATAAGTTTTGTAGCACAAGCGAAAAATGTGGAGGGAAGAAAAGGTTTCTCATTTAAGTTCATCGCCGAAGCCACAGCCAAACCATCAGAAGTCTCAACGAGAAAACCCACATCATCAATGTCGTGTCTACCGTCATTTTTCCTCAGCAAGTACATACTCAGGGTTTCGACAAAAGAAGGAAAAAGAGAAAGTAAAATTAACAACCGATTAAAACCTCCATGCAAGCAAAGGAAACAAAAGAAAATACTTACAAAAGAAGGCAAGCGGGAGTTTCTAAAAGCCAATGATGGTCATAGAAGGTGAGAGAACAATGACATTGGTAGAGAGGGAGAGCGTGATTGAAGCAAAAACCAAACCATCTTATGGTGGATAGAGAGAGCACAACTGTAACCCCCTGCCTTTAAACACGTAATTATAATTCGATAACACATATTTAAATCGGATTAGAGACCATTGGATGCTTTAACCTCGTTTTAAACTTTCTGCCTCACAGTAAAATTTTTACAAAACTTTCAAAACTCTTTTTTTAACATCCAGGTCTCAATTTCAATATTCGAATATAATTACCTGTGCAGTTAATGTACATTCAATCATATCAGAGTGTATAACCGCATCCCCGGCAACTCCCGAGTTCTATGCATAAAAACCTGAAGGTTTATAAGTATACACTAGGGGATTACACAACCAAAATCGAATGTAGTGTTCCTGATTCAGAATATACAGTAATCCCAAGTTCAAAATACTTAACCAACGTTTCCAACTCAACTATATACCCCCAAGGGCCCTAATTGCTCCGGGTCGGCCGCTTCTCCTTTGAACCACACGCCCTGTCTGAAATGTTAGTCATAGGAAAGAATGAGATTCGAGAGAATCTCAGTAGTAACAAACCACTCACACACTGCATAAACACAAAGTATGTACATAAATCACAAACAGCAATAGCAGCATCAATCTCAAAGATACATGGTTTTCACCACGAACGACAGCACTCACGGCTGTATACACAATACAACAGCTCTCGCTGTAATCATAATCACGACAGCTTACGCTGTAATCACAATAACGACAGCTTATGCTGTAAACGACAGCTTGCGCTGTAAACGACAACTATCACCAGCTGTAACCATAGCAGCATCAAAGATTCATCACAGAATAGTGATAACACACACATACAGAGTATTACACATAGTATAAGAGAGAGAGTCACTACCTTGTCCTTTCCTGACGTCCTTCAGCGCAGTTGGCTTACGAGGGCGGCAAATATCAAAGCCTATAAACAAAATCAAGAATGACGGATTAATTTCCTACCCCTAATTCCTACTTTCAAACACTTAGAATAGGTTCCGTATGAGTCTATAATGAAAATTTACAAAAATACCCTCGGGGACCCGGCCTGGGCCCGCCATACCCGGTCCGGTTGCACTTTTCCCGAAATTCTAATCTGGGCTATCCTAACATATTTCCGCCCAAGGAATCCATTTCCGTACTCAGAATTATCAAATTCAATGTCAAATTACGAAATTGCCCTTGGCAGCCCTACTTTTAGGGTTTTAGGGATGTTTCCGTAATTATGCTTTCTCGGCCTTTTTTGAAAAAATGCCCAACTGTAACCCCACCTATTTTCGCCCACTGAATCCAATGGAATCATCAAATCATTGAAAATCCAACTCTAACACCCATTTACAGCCTTGGCCGAAATAAACATGTTCTCCGGGAAAAATTGGGGTTTTACGATTTCGGCTCCGTAAACGCGTTCCTTTCTACTCCTAATCACTTTATTCACTATTACATTAGGTTATAACTACCATTTGAACCAAAATTGGGCAGCATAACCCTTAGGAAACTCAATTTCCAAACTTTAAAACCAATGGCAATCCGGCAAAATTTCACCGATTAAATTGCCCACAGCAGCCATAATAAGCAATATACGAAAGTTTGGAAGTTACCTCAAGCTCCCTCTGGCTTTTCCCAAATTTGGCTGAACCCTAGCCTCTTTGAAACACCAAATTTTGAGCTTCACAACCTTAAAGAATAAAGAGGAGTAGCTTAGAGTCGGAATTATACGCGTTAGGAGCTAGATCGTCGGAGAAATCGGCTTACCTTGCGAGATTTCTTCCTCTTTTTCTCTCTTTTCTCCAAGCTCTCTTCACGTCTTTTTTTTCTCTGAAATGGGTCGGGAATGGCTGATCAAGATGATGGAATTGCTTTTAATTCCATGTTGATGTCACCTTACCACATGATGATGTCATAATTTCTAATTTCACATTTTCGGATTTTCTGGCAGATTTTCTGCCCAACTTTGAAAAATCATAACTAATTCTAGAAAAATCGAAATGAGGTGATTCCAAAGCCAAATGAAATATATCTAAGTCCTCTTCATAGGAAAAATATTGGCCATTACTGAAAATCACCACAAAATTCCCAGAATTTCAATCTTTGCATACTGTTCTAGAAAATAATTAATTTCGCTGGGAAAACTTCAAAAATCCAAAACTCTTAGGTCGCAAATCAAAATGATACAAATTATATGTTCATTTTGAAGCTTGACATGTGAACTTTAATACTGGAAAATTTCAGAAGTTTTAGACACCATTTGCCTATTTAAAACGTCCATATAAATTGGCTGCCCTGTACAGAGTTTCATTGGACAGAGTTTTCAACTTTTGCACGATTGTTCCCAATGGTTCAAATTTCACAATAAACACTCTCCCCACATGAATTTTCACAAGGAAGCCATTGGAACCATTAAAATATCCAAATTCCCATCACACATTCTCCAAAAGTGTTTATTCAACAATAATTATATCCACTTTTAAAGTCATTAGCCCTTAATCACTTTTTGAGATATTACAACAACAGCTAGAGGCGATAGAGGGAGAGCACGCAACCCCACGAGGTGAGAGATGAAATTTGAGGGCGAAAGTGAGTATAAATAACTAGGGTGAAATTTTATAGACCAATTATCCTTACAATTGGTGTAAATATTTAAAAAATGTATTTATAATAAAAACTAGTCTGGCCTTAATAACAACCTGTCTAACGTTTAATTTTTAAAAATAGTTAAATAAAATTAAGAAACAAAATTCCAAAACAAGGACATAAACAATCTAATTGATCATAACGCGAACTAATCAAAAGGAAATAATAGGAACTAATGATAAAAAGAAATAAAAATATAGAAACTTTCTCATTAATTGTTTGGCCTGGAGGCGGCAATACATGCATATTATATATGATGAAGATCAAGAGAGAATAAAATAATAATTACATCAAAATATATATGTATACAAAAGGGTTTGAAACCTAGATGATCATCATCATTCTAGTAGACACTACTTAGGCTATATGGTCAGAGATTTTGTCCACTACCATTAGACTCTCCAATATTTGAGCGAAGCAATTTTGATTCTCTATGAGCTTCAACACAATGCCCATCACTTCAGCTATTTCATCTAAGGTTGGAGGAGGAAGAGGTTGAGAACACATGGTAGCTGCCTATTGTAGGGAGGGAGAACGCTACCTGATAAACCCATGTCATGTGAGTTCTCAAAATAAACTAGGTCTGAAAATGTAGCATAGTAGTTCAACCTAGATCGTTCTTGTGAAGAGATTAATTTCTAAGTTTCTAAATAGTAAAGTGATAAATACCTTAAAGTTATGAGAAATCATTTCGAGAAATTGTTTATAAAACTAATGAAGTAATCTAATCTAATTTAATATTTTTGTATTTTTCAGTTTTCTAGATAAAAAGCAAATGGAATTGAAATCAACAATAAAAACAAGGTAAATTCAATAAACTAGTATAATGATGAAATGTGATTCTCTTGAGTTGAGGTTTTAGTTTTCCTTGCTTGCTAATAATAAGAATTCAATAATAGGAGTCAAAAGGATGGACCTAAGATACCATTAGATCCATACTTACAATACTCATTTAATTCATTCTACCGAAATATTAAATGAATACCTTCAAATAATTATGACTTAAGGAAATGAATAATTAACTTCTAATTCTAAATTGTAACTACTATTACAAAAATTCAAAGTATTCAATTTAGTTATTTAAAATCCACTCAATTGAGTCGGAATAAACAACTCAACCTACTCCTAATATGAATCATACAAAGCTTAATTAATCAACTACTCCTAGCTCAACCGAGTCAGACTAGAGATAATGACAGGTAATTGATCATTTTCAGCAAGAAAGATATACTTCAAGTTAGGGGGAAGGGGTTTTAAATCAAGTTTAGGAGGCTACACAATTGAAGATAAAAGCTATTTCAATTAAAGTGCACCAAGAAACTTCCCTTATGAGAATTCCCAATAATTGTTGGATTGAAGGTATGTCCCCTTTGTTCAGATATGGATCGAGATTGTGGCTTATTCAGCAAGCAACCTTGACTACCACCTACATCATTCAAAGAGTAGAATTTATGAGTAGTAGCATCATGAAATGCTATGCAACAATTTAGTAATTGATTAAAACTAAAATTCTCCCCTGTTATAGTCTTGACATGTAGTTGTCCATTGTTTCTAAAATTTTCATCAAAGAAATTTATGGCTTTTGACTTGCTAAGTTCATCACCAAAAGGAGAATGTAAGTATTTAATTAATTGGAAAGAAGTGAGGTTACGCATATAATCAACCTTGAGGTTATGAGAAGTCTGAAACTGGTAAGAAGGAGGGATGTGAAGCTTAAACCCATAAATTGTAGTTGTGACATCAGTAGCACATTGATTTCTTTTCTCATGTTCAATAATGACTCTATTTGTTTCCATAGGAGTAGATTCAATGCTAATGGATGTTGCTTTACTTCCAAAAGTGGAATCCACTTCCCTAACATTCTCAAATTCTATAAAATTACACAATAACTCTTTCCCAACACCACGATGACTATCAAATGAAGATATAGAACTACCAAGGGTAGAAAAACAAAAAAATAAAAGGATTGAAAGTGGAAAGTGAGCTATCAATTGACATGTAATCAATACTACATACATCATCATCACAATCAATAGGGGATAAGAAGTTGAATTAGTGGTAGTACATACATAATCATGACAATCATTTTTCGCACACAATGGGAAAGTAAACTCATCAATTGCATCTTCCAAGGCCAAATCAATCAAATTCAAGCCAAGAAGGAAGTAGTCCTTAAATAGGTGATTCATAGTTTTATAAACATTAAACCGAATTACATGATCACGTACTTATATAGTTATGTACCCATCCTTCATGCTAATGATAGTATTAGCGTTTGCATGAAAGGCCTACCTAAAATCAATGGTTCCTCAACTGAGACCTCAATGGACATGTCTAGGACATAAAAATCAGTAGGAAACACTAAGTCTTTATCTTTGACTAAGAAGTCTTCCAATAAACCATGAGATTTCCTAGTGATGTAGTAAGCTAGTTGTAGGATGAAACTAGTGGATTTGATATTTGTGATTCTAAAAGAGGTGTAAACAAAGTAGGGCATGACATTTATAGCGGCTCCTAGATCAAGTAGAGCATTACTAAAAGGCATGGTGACTATAGTGCATGGAACAATAAATGAGCTAGGATCTTTACACTTAATTGAAAGATAGGGCTTAAATATAGCAAACACACTAGGAGTCAACTAAACATACTTATTGGATTTACACCTATATTACACAAATCTTTCAAGAATTTATCACAAGCAGGCATTCCTTTCAACACATCAAGCAAAGGTAAATTAACTTCAATCTTACTGAAAATATCCAACATATCAAGGAATTTGTTTTCATTTGAAACCTTCATGCTAAGCATATATGAATTAGGAAATGGAGTTTCAGAGATATTTACCTTTTTACCTTCCCCTCTGCTTGAAGAAGAAGTTGAAGGGTCAAGAACCTTAGTATTTGTTGGAGTTGACACTCTTTGCTTGCTATCCAAATTTGAATTTGGACAAGAATGCCTTTGTAGAAGCTTCTGTTCAGCCACACTCTCAGATTTTCTAGTAGTAAGGTGAGTATTTTCATCAGAATCATTACTACCATCAATATCTTCCATTTGTGGTTGCAATGGAACCTCAACCTCTTCATTGTGCCTATCATTAGAATGAAATTCCAGATTTGAAACTCTCAACAGTTTCTTCAAAATAGACTTGTTTACCCACTTGTTTATGACTTCTTAAGGAGATAACATGTACATCCTTAGGATTTATCACAGTATAGGAAGGTAACCCTTGTTCACTTTTAGCTTGCTGCTCATTGAGACTATCAGACATTTGAGTGACAAATGAAGTAAGATTAGTATTCTTAGAATCCAACAACTTTAACTTGTTGAAGATTGTGTCAAACTTAGTCTTAATGTTAGAAAATTTTGAATTGGTTTGAGCTCTCTCTTCATCATATCTCGAGGCTAAGTTACCCATGGAAGATGACATATTGTTCATATACTTAAAAAGTTAAGAGATGTCATCTTTTATAGCATGGGATTCAGGTGTAGCAACCACTATCTTTTGGAGACTAGATTGGTTTGAAGGTCCTTCATTTGGATATTGATTTGAAGAACTCCCTTGGAATTGATTCTAATTCCTCCAACCAAAGTTGGGATGGGATCTCAAACCCTTATTGTATGTTTTAGAGTATGAATTCTAAGGTCTTTGATTCTGCCCTTGTCTTCCTTGGAAAACAGCCGAGACCTCTCTAAGTTGGTATAGGCAATTAGGAGCAATATGTATGTGAGAGCTACATATGTCACAGCTAGGAGCCATAAGAGCTTGAGAATGTGACCCATGAATGTTTACATTGTTTAAGTGGGCCATATGCTTATTAAGGTTAGTTCTTATCTTTGTCATTAGGGATGACAAATTATCATACTCTCTTAAAGATCTTGAAGCATATGAGACCTCATGGATTTGTCTAGCATCCAACCCTTCAAATTGTTGATCATTACTAGCTATCTTCTCAATTAAAGTGCATGCTTCTTTAGGTGTAAGCAATTGAATAGTGCCTCCAGAAACAGAATCCAAACTCTTCCTATCTTGAGGAATTAACCTACTATGAAAATATTGCACCAATCAAGCTTCTGGGATTTGGTGATGTGGGCAATTGTCTAGGAGTTCTTGAAATCGACACCAATACTCATAAAAAATTCATGGAGGCGTTGTTTAGCACCAAATATTTCCTTGGTGAGAGAGGTTATCTTTGAAGAAGGAAAGTACCTTTCCAAAAAGGCACTCTTCAAGGTTTCCCAAGAGGCTAAGGCATTAGGATTGTGGTGAAGTAGCATTATGAACCACTCCTTGCTTTGTTTTCTAATGTGAAATGAAAGACTTCCTTGCACATCTCATCTAGATCAACCCCCATTGGTTTCATGGAGTTGCACACAATGTACATCTTCCTTAAGTGCCTGTTAGGGTCTTTTGCAAGTAAACCATTAAATTTTGGTAAGTGACTCAATAAAGGACCTTTCAACTCAAAATTAATATTAAATTCAGGACAAGAGAGGAAAGGATCAATAATATTAGTAGTAGAGGTAAGATCTTTGATAGTTCTACGCTCCCCATTGTACCTAACAATATTGTTGAGAAACCCTACAAGTAGAGAATCAATGGGTGGAGGGATGTCTTCTTGAGGAACAACATGATCCATGGCAAGATGGCAATCTACAATGGAAGAAGAGCCAATATAAGAAGAATTATCTGAAGTATGTGCAACAACTTCTGTGTCAATGACATGTCCAAGACCTACACTAGATGATTCAGCTTTCTTACCTTTCTTAAGAAACCTAACTGTCTTGTTAATATCGTTATGTAAAGGCACAAGTTCAGTTTTCTTAGACCTAGTCATGCACAATAAAGAGACTCATATAGACACACAAATTACATCAAAGTAATTGGTCAAATGGGGTATTATGGAGAAGGGTTGTATACATAAAAAATTAGCAACTTACAGTAAACTAAGTTAACTAATCTTTGAAAACCAAAAGATTTAACCAAAAACAAAAAAGGTCAGGTGTCTAAAGAGTAAAATTAGTCTCAGCAATAATAAGACAAGTGCAACTCAATGGTATAAGAGGCAAATAGGAGTTGCAAGATAAGAAATCACCTTTTAGTAGAACAAGTTGGTATATCAATAAAGTAGTACCTCAAACCACAAGTATATGAGTAGAGTCACTGTAATCACAACTTACAAAATGTGATAGCCACCTGAAGTCTCAAGTTTCAACCAATAGCTTCCCAATGACGAAGAATGCAAAGTTGCTCACCACAAAATAATAGTAAACCATACAATGGCCACTAAGAATATGATATTAAAGCAATAAAATGCAAATTTCTTTTTTTTTTTAGAGAATTTTATATGCAAATGGATTGTAAAATAACTATGAACATGAAAAATGACCTAAACCACTACTAAACACTCCAACAATTAACAACTACCTAAGATAAACTCGAAAACACACTAAAAACCAAGAAAAATCAAAGAAAACCCAAAAAACAAACCTAATAAAAAACCTAGAAAAATTACAAAAAAGAAAGAAACTTCAGAAACATATAGCAAACCTTCGGATTTGGCTAAAATCCAGTAGACCTAATAGGTATATCTATTAGTCTTGTTTAGAATGCTGAAAAACTGTGGCATGTAACATTTCAGAATTTTTTGGGCACGAATATTCAGTTCTAGAGAGACAATGCTATTTGAAACTTAGATTTTCACCAAAATTCAAATGAGTGCCACACACTTTCTACTCAACTAAGACACACTATGAAAACTAAAAAGAACACTTAACTACTTAAAACCTTAGCAATAATCCTCCTTGGCAATGACGCCATTTGATAAACACATGTTGTGTGAGTTCTAAAAAAATAAGGTTTGAAAATGTAGCGTAGTAGCTCAAGCTAGATTGTTCTTGTGAGGAGATCAATTTCCAAGTTTCTAAATAGTAAAGTGATAAATACTTTAAAGTTGTGAGAAATCATTTTGAGAAATTGTTTATAAAACTAATGAAGTAATCTAATCTAATTTAATATTTTTGTATTTTTTGGTTTTCAAGATAAAGAAGCAAACAGAATTGAAATTAACAATAACAAAAAGGTAAATTCAATAAACTAGTATAATGATGAAATGGGATTCCTTTGAGTTAAGGTTTTAGTCTTCTTTGCTTGTTGCTGATAAAAATTCAATAATATGAGTCAAAAGGATGGACCTAAGCTATTAGTAGATCCATACTTATAATACTCATTTAATTCATTCTACCAAAGCAATTAATCAACTCAACCTACTCCTAATATGAATCATACAAAGCTTAATTAATCAACTCCTAGCTCAACCACCAAGTTTATTCACTTGGCATAGAACAATCTAGATCACAACCACATACTTAACCAAGTCATATAATTATGAACTAGAAAGAGAGCTTAAAGAATTCTATTGAAGTTTAGAAGCTCAAACCATTACCCAACTTAAGGAAATCATCAAAACTTAGCTACTTATGGTAGAGGAACATGAAGCTTGATAAATGAAGAAGAGATTAGCCATGGAAATCCTCAAGCTTTCTTCATGTCAATTCTTCACCGAATAATTTCCCATTTTCTTCAATTCCAATTTTGGTCCAGTTGTTATTCTTTACGCCTCCCCATTCTCTAATCAATTTGGTGCTTCTCTTCTATTTCCTTCAACGACCCTGTCTTCTTTTTTTATTCAATTAAATCCTTTTCGGCTGCTCTCTCACCCCCTTCTTCAATTATTTCGGCTGCTTTCTAATTCCTCTTCACAGGCGCTTCCCTTCCCTTTTCTATTTCGTGTTTCATAACCCTTTTTAATTCACGTGGTCCCCTTTCTTCCTTTTCAATTCCAATCCAACAACCTCTTTTATTAATCGGTCAACTCCTCTCCTCCCTTATCAATTCGATCCAGTTCTTTGTTCCTTCCATTCTTCAATTTCGGTTCAGCAGCTCTCCAACTAATTTAGCCGCCACCTCATGTTCTCTTTAATTATCTTTAGGTTAAAAGTGAGTTAAGGTATATTTGGATAAGAGGTAAAAATCTATTTTGGTCTTAGGCACAAAATTGCAACCACCAAACAAGGCCCTTACTCATTTAATATCTTCTTAGGAAAAATGTAAAAATAAATTCTGCACTTATGATGTTCCACTCTTATCCTTCATTAAGCTCCAAATTGACATCTTTGACCTTGACCACTTGACAAAAGTTGTGCCACATCATCACTTACAAAATTAGATTTACAAAGGTAATATCTTTTGCTCACAATTAAGAAATAATGGAAATAACAAATATTAATTTAAAAATATAACAATTTAACCACTATAATTCTCGAATTATCCTTTCACTAAAATCTCACAATACACTTGATTATACCTAAAATATTCAATTAAGTCATACAAAAGTGTAAGATTAATTAATAAAAAAATATAAATATTAAGCTCTATCACTACCTTTTTAATCTTGCAATGGCACTTGTTGTTGGAAAGTTGCCACACTGAGAAGAAAGAGAAATATAAAAAGGAACTTTTGAATTTGAACTTCAAAACTAAAGGCGCATTGGTATTTATAATTAGGATTGATAATAGAAACTTTAGAGAATGAAGATATATGATTATATATGTTGGAAATTGAAATTTTATTTATTCTAGACTGGTCTTCTTCTTTAAGAAGGTCTAAGTAAAAATAGTTAGACTGGTTATATATTTTAGCTAGTTTAAATTCAAATGTATATTGGAAGATTAAACAATATTTAGACAAGCCAAATGCTAAAAAATAGTTCAAATAGACATATTTAGACATTGTGCCTTTACAATTGGTCTGAATATAAAAAACTTTTATAATTAATAATCCTTATAAAATATAATCTTACTAATAATAATAATATTATATATATATATATAACATATATAATTATATATATAAATAAATTAACTTTTAGGTTAGAGACAAAAAAGCAATAGTTGAATATAGAAACTAGATGATCTAGATCAATATCATGATTAGAAATAATTTTTTGAATTACTAATATTTGAACTACCTGGAGGCAGATTACACCATTTATAAAAAATACATCTTTATATATATATATATATATAACTCCTCATTCTTCCTCGTCATCATCGGACGGAGGAGAGGAAGAAGAAGAAGGAGCAAAGAAGTCAAAAGATAGATTATACTCAATGTCATTGTTATCGAGTATAAGATTCATCTTTTTGTTGAGAGAGTGCATGAAGGTAGCGATTCTTAAAAGGTTGCGCTCCATGCATTCAACCCTTATATGGAGCTTCTAAGGAACCTACTGCATTGAAGGCGGCGGCAAAGGAAATGGAAGTAGAGCAAGTGGAGGACGAAAGAAATGATGGATAGAAGACGTTCTATGGTGTCTCACCATTGTTACATTGATCAAGTAGGAGAGAGAGGAGGGAGGCTGAAAGAGGCATTTGAAGAAACAAAAGGTCTAGAGGAGTTTAGATAGAGAAGACAAAAGAGTACATTGATTGAAATAACTTCAGATTTTGAAGAGATGCATTGAAAAATTTACTTTGGAAGCTAAAGAAACTCTGAAACATTTAAAATCGGTCATAAAGAAATGGTGTTTGTCACACCCTTATCTTATTTTCACATTTTTTAGAGTGCTCGGCGCAATTCGGTGGACAACACACGAATAACATAAATATACTGATAGACTGATACAATGTACTTGAATACATTACCAATTTTCCCATGGGGTTTGATAATATACATGTAATTATCCAAAAATTAGACTATATATAACCAAAAAGCTTCTATCTCAGGATCTACACCCTTTAATTGCCCGTAGCTACCACTTTTTCCTTTGAGCCACTGGTTCCCGCTGGAACATTTATTATTTATGAAAGAGGGTGAGATTCCAAGAAATCCCAGTAGTAACATACAATCGTTCATATAAAATGCAGAAAGTAAATAGGTCATGATCCATTTTATGCACCAATTAATGAACAATATAATGGCATGTATGTATGTGTAGAGGCTCAACCCCCACTATCCGTACACTGTGGTTGGATTGTTACTCAACAACCAGGTAAAAGTGCACTTCTCACACTAACTGCCCCTTCTCAGTAGAACCATGTTGATTAATTAAAATACAAACAATGGCATATACAAAAATATAAATAGTGGCATAGTGTATGAAGAATAAAGTTACTACCTTAACCCCCTTTTCAACATGTAAAGCGTCCCTAAAATTTCATGTCGATGTCTTGGGCTCTTAATTCAGTCCTAAAATTTCAAATGTACTAGAATTAGGTTAAAACCCATTCATGTACTATTTTAGATACTTCCAAAGTGTTTATGGTGGTTATATGAGTTTACCCGGCAAAATTACCAAAATGCCCTTAGGGACCTGGTCCAGCGTCGATGTGCTCGTCCTCCGACCGTACTTTTCCCGAAATTTTGACCTGGGCTATTCTTACATATTTTCGCCCGAGCAATCCATTTTTGACCTTGGTTTTCACAAAATCACTGCCATAGGACAATTTTTCGCTTGACAGCCCCTATTTAGTGTTTTAGGGGTATTTTTGTAATTTCACTTTCTAGGGATTTTCTAAAAAAAGTGTTCAATATCAACCCACGTAATTTTCCCTTCTGAACACAATGAAATCATCAGATTATTGAAAATCCCACTCTTTCCCCTTGTTTCCCTCTTGGCTGAAACCCTTGAATAAAAAGGGGAAAAATGGGTTTTTGAATTCTAACACCGAAAGCTTACTCCTTTTCAATCCTAATTACTTGATTAACCATTTAAACACTTAATACACAAGATTTGAAGAAGTTTGGGCAGCATAACCCCTTAGGGTTAACACTTCCCAAACTTGCAAATCAAGCAAACGAACCATAAATCCACCACCACCAACAACAATAACACCGAAGATTTAAGGGTTTTGGAGTTACCTTTGACTTCCTCCTTCTTTCTCTCTCTAGCCGAACCCTCTTCCTCTTCAAAACTTAGTGTTTTGCTTGCTCAACATATAAATCCATGGAGAAGAGTATCTTAGAGAAAGAATTACTCAAACTAGAAGCTACATTACAAGAGAAATCAAGCTTACCTTGTGATTCCTCTCTTCCTTCTCTCTAGAACTTCGAGTTCTCTCTCTCTCTCTCTCTCTCTCTCTCTTATTCTATTGGGCTGACGGAAATGAGCAAGAAAGATGAAGTTAAATGCTTTTTTAAAATCTCATTTTTACTTAATTAACCTAATTACAAAAATCCCAAAATTTGACTTTTATGGCATAAAGTGCTTTGACCTTATCTTGACCCAACTGTGTCATAAAGTTCAATTACAATGGAGCCAATCCTCCTCCCCCTAATCAGTCCATATGCATGCGTAGGAGGGTCCTTCAATTAGCTTAATTGACTTTTTGCCATTTATCTCATAATTACAACATTTGCCATAACATTTGTTTCCATTTTCAGAATAATTGACAATTCTGACAAATTTTTTGCTGAAAATTTGAAAAATTATAACTTTATTTGTAGAACCTAAATTGAAGTAATTCCAAAGGCTATGAAACCCTTATTGAGTCTAGGTTTAAAGACAAATATAGCCTTTAGCCAATTAGAAGTTCAAAATTCCCAGAATTCAAATCTTTGGACACTGCCATTAATGTTGACCAGTTTTACTAGGTTAACTTCAAAAATTTATAACACTTTGTGTACTGCTCCAAAAATTACCCATTACCTGTCAAATTAAAGCTTAGGATATCCACTTTCATCCTGTTAAATTTCACAATTTTTGAACATTTTTTTTATCCAAAACCACATGAAAAACTCACTGCCTCACAAGAAATTTCACTAGCAACATGGTTAACATTTCAAATTTTTAGTGTTTAATTCCTTTGATCAAGAATTTATAGCCAGAGACGATTCAAAGTATATCAATATTCACCATTTTATTCTATTTAATACACCAAAGATATAAGGAATTTTGATAACCGAAATTCAGGTTGTTACAACGTTCTCTAAAAGGATTTTTATACTGGTTGTATGAGCATCCGTTCTATGTATTTAAATTTTGAAATTTTCAAAATATTTAATCCTTTTTGAGAACATATTATATTATAACTAGTTTAAAAAATATTATTTAGACCACGCTGAAGGGCAACCGGTCTTAAGTTGTATTAATATTTACAAAAATGCCACCGATCTTAAGTATTTAAATGTCTCCACATATAAAAGGTATAGATGTGATTGTTTTAAAGACCTTTTTTCTACTGGTTTCCACAAAGACATCTTTTTTGACATGTGCATGCAATACTTGCATGTGGGTGACATAACTATTCAATACTATGTTGGAACCCAGGTACAAGTAATTGGGGGCCAAATTTTTTTATGTTATAAAAAATAGCTAGCTTTTTATTTTTCAATATTTAAAATAAGTTGTTTTTTTATTAGTGCAAATATCTTCCTATTACATACAGTTGAGGTGGTTTTATTAAAATTAAAATGATTTTATAATCTTAAAAAATTTACAGCTGAGTATCAAACCCTTTTTTTGATATCCAAAGAAGTCTAGCCAAAAACAAATATCCAAAGGCAAGCTAAAAATTGAAACTACAGAACTGAAAAGAAATTACACTATATCTACTCCTAAGTAGCGGGCAAGGCAAGCAATCAGGATGAAAGTTTATCTTTTCTAAAAATTGACGAATATCAATCACTTGCAAATTAGTAGTCACAAAGTTGTAAATCAGTCAGGTAATAGGGAAAATCTAATTAAAAGATAGTTGAATTAATACCCAAATTATTTGAGTCAGTGAATTCAACAAATTATTAATCAGGTAACATGGAGCAAAGTGGGATTTAGAAATTGGTCATGTTACCTCCATGCCTATCAATTATTAAAAAAGCACCTCAGGAATCTCCATTATCCCTCCTCCCAATTCTAGCACCTGCCATATGTTTTTGGGCACCAAATGGCGGAGGAAGATTTACATTCCTTGAATTCCTCTAACTGATACTCTCCAGCAATAGTTTTTGTATTTTCATGCTGTGACGTGATTTTCATGATCAACCTGGGATTCACATCCCTTCTGCACAATGGGCAAGTCTTGGGTGATTGGTGCTACTCATAAGAAGTGGTCCCAGTCCGGGAGCACTGATGGGAGAGGCATGACATAGCTGCTATAAGTAAATCATTGATCATAAATATTTGTGAGACAGGGTGACTAGTGAGTCTGAGAGGGGCCTTTTTTAGGATTATATGCAAATATATTGAAGGGGAAAGAGAAGTTAGGTTTTTTTGGGATAAAATATACTCGTATTCTTTCAGTTTTGAAGATATGTTCTGTCTTCAAATTTGCTTTAATAACTAAGGGCCATTGAAGTAATTTGACCCAATTTCTAAATATCTATTTTCTACATGCACTACTGGAAAAATCACTTTTAAGATCGGTTAAAAAACACATTTTAGACCGGTTCTGGA